>CM052648.1:29677534-29750734 GCA_028533165.1 Leontopithecus rosalia | reverse complement strand
CACAGGGGCACAGCCTCCAGCGCAAGGCAGGGCTGCAGGATGTCGCCCAGCACAGCTTTTCTGGGTGACTTGGAGATATGCAGCCCATCCTTCCACTGGGCACACGCCACAAGCCCCTCCCAGCTGCCTGACACCCGGTGGCAGTCACAAAACTAATCTCACCCATTCCACCCGTTTACAGCGCCCCGACCCGGGGAGGCACCAGCCACTCACCTGCGCTCCCTCTCGCTGATCACGTTCCGCGGGAGGCAGGGGCTGGGACCCTCGGTCACCAAAGGAGCCTTGGGTGGGCCAGAGCCCTGGGCCAAGTCCTCGCAGCAAGAAAGGGCACCAGATAGGGAGGAGCCGCTGACGAGAGAGCCAAGAGCACCGGGCTCTGAGAACCCCAGAAAACGCCACCAGGAGCCCCAAATGCCGCAGTGGGTGTCTTTGGGGTGCGTGTGGAGGCCAAGACCTGGGTCACGCAGGGACATGGCCCAACTCTCTCTGCACCGCTTCCCCTCCCCCAGGATCCAGGGTTTCGCCCCACTGGGGCCAGGAGGGGTGGAGACCGCCGACTTGCTGAAGCACCCCTGGGTACAGGCCTTGAGCCCCCACACCCTTGGCCCCCAGCCTAATTCCTCACTTGCATCCCCCAACAGTGGGGACTCCAGAGACCTCCGGGTCAGGCTCGGAGCACCAGGACGCCATGACCTTGCAGCTGCAGAGACCCCCGTGCACGGCTCCTTCCGCCCGCCGGCCCCGCCTCTGGCCCCGCCCCTTCACGTGTGCTCTGCCCACCTGCCACGTGCTTTCCACCCAGCCCACCCCCACTCTCCCACTCGCGCTCCGCCCCCACTCCCCAGCGCCTGCGCTCTGACCCTGTCCTCGTATCCAGCCCCAGGCCCACGTGACCCGTGTTCCTGCACAGAAGATGCCGGAAAACGACTCGGAAGGTCCACCCACACCAAGCCCCGTGGAACTGCCGGGGCGGGGGGGAAGGGGCCCCAGCCTAGGTAGCCCTGCCTCCGCCCTTACCTTCCCCGGGATCTCGGGTGCCCCTGGCACTTTGGAGACACGGGCCCTGCCCTTAGGAGCCCAGCACCTGGTGGGAGTGGGTGGGCTGGCCTGAGCTGTTCAGCCCAGGCCTATGGGACCCGGGGACTGGGAGGGGCAGGGATACCCGCCTGCCCCCCAGGTCTAGTCTCTGCGGGGTGCTCCGCCTCAGAGTACCGTCACTATCCACCCTGCTGGGTCTCCCAGAGCCAGGGGCATCCTGTCCCCACCCCAGGCCACTGTGGCGTGCGCCCTTCCTCCAGCTCAGCTCTGGGGGGCACGCTCAAGAGCCGTCTGTCCCTTTCCCGGGGCCCTGCCCAGGCGGCCCCAGCTTCACCCCCTCACACTCTCGGCAGGTTTCTGGGGGGTCGCGGGGTCCCTCCAAATTAAGAAAGCTCCAGCGCTGGGTCTCTGCTCACCTCCCCACTGAACTCAGGGAGCCGCCCTACGCTGGGCTTGAGTCAACCGATAAATGCTTGGCGGGGGACGATGGAGAGAAGGGGGAGATGGAGACTTCTCCTTTCCTCTTTCACAGAGGTGGGGGCTCCTCAGGGAAGCAGAGGGGTCCAGGGTGGGGTGTGTGGCTGGCCTGCAGTTCGGAGGACGTCCCTGGCTGTCGGTAGCTGGAAGAGGTGGGTGGGCCGCAGGGCCTCTGCTCCTGAGAGGGGCGGCAAGATGGAGTGCGGGCAGGTGCCACCACAGAGGTGGCGTCTGCCTGGGGTGCCCCAGTGTCTTGTAGAGAAGGCAGGGTCTGGGCCTCAGGCTGGCATCCTGTGGATTTGGGGCCAAGGTTGGGTGAAGGGTGTTGGGAGCAGCACCAGGGCCCGAGCGGAGGCAGGTTACGGATGACGTAAGGGGGTCTTTCCATCCCTACTCAGCCTGGCCACCGCTGCAGGTCAGATATGGATGGGGGCCGGGCTGGAGAGGAGGCAAAAGCCGTCGGGGAGTTGGGCCCTCTCCGGGGTCTGCTCCTGATTGGGGAAGGTGGACGGGCTGGCGATCTGGGGCTCCTCAGTGGCAGAGTGGGGCCAAGTTTTCGTTTCCATAAAGCTCTCGAATGTGATCGAACCTTCGACTCTCCTGCTGCTGAGAACACGTGTAATTACTGCTAATTAATCACAGATGCAGGCGGCGCGTCCTCTCAGTGGCGGTGTTTCTGAGCTCCCCAGGCAGGAGGGCATTGGCAGAAAGGCCACTTCTGGCCCTGACGGCACCCGACCGTCAGGTCGGTGGCAGGGGTGGTGGGACCCGCTGCAGCCCCGCCTCTCTCGGGAACTGAGGGAAAAAACCCCAAGATGCAGGAGAGCTGGGTGGCTGCGGCACGGGCTGAACCTCTTGCGGGGACCTCCCGGAGTGTCGCCTCCCACCCCAAACCATCCGTGTTCGCCTTGCTGCCTCCTGGAGAAACAGGGAAGGACCCTCCGGAGAGACACTGGGAGGTCAGGGATGGCGAAGTCTGCGCCATGCGCTCTCCAAAGGGACTTGGCCTCCCCCTGCCCCTCGTGGCCACAGTCCTGGCTTAGTGAGGGGCCTGGCGGACCAACAAAGCTCTGAGGACAGAAATCGCAGCTCCCCAGAGGCCATCTGAGCCAGGGTGACGCATGTGCCACAGCGTGAGCACGTGCGCAGAAAGGGGGCCCGCAGGAGGCCCCTCTCCTTCCTGGTCGTTGGGCTACAGCATCTGAAGTTGGGGCCCCTTGTCACCCGTCTAAAGGCGCTGTGTGCGCCCGTGCGGCTGAGAGCACAGGGCGGGATGCAGTTACCCCCTCCCCAGCCTAGCCCAAGGTGTGGTGCCCAGATCGAAGCCGCAGCCTGTGGGGGGGCGGGGCGGGGGTGTCGACCAGGGCAGAGCAGCACATGGGGTGGTGCTGACAGTCCCGGGCTTGGTGGGTGGAAGCTGGCGATCAGAGGTCAGAGCCGCGCGTGTGCGTTTGCTGCCCGCAAAGGACCTTGAGCCCCCTGTGGCCCCGCCCACCACGGAGCCCTCCCAAGGGTGTGGTGCCTGACGGCCGCACTGTGCTGGGGATTTTCAAGCCGTTAACGAACCCGGTCCTCTTCGCCTGAGTTTGGAGGGCTCCAAGGGCCGCGTTGGGGCGGGTCCCTGCAGCCCCCGCCCCGTCCCAGCCTGGCCCGGAGCCGCCGCGGGTCGGCAGGGGGCGCGCGAGAGCAGAAGCCGGAACCCGAGCCTGGAACCGGCTTCCCCGCACACCCTGCACCCCCGCGCTCATCTGCGAGGAAGGAAAAAAAGGGTTTTCAGGGCAAAGCGAGGGGAGAAGGTGGTGGCTTCCCCTCGGGTCGGGTCGGAGCGGCCGGGCGCATGCCACTCCCCGACGGGGCGCAAAGCTCAGGGGGCGTCTACCGGGAGGCGCGCGGCGGGGCTGTACCAACCGGACCTTGGAATTCGACGACGGCGGATGCGCCCCCAGGGACCGTCCACTGCGCCTTCCCCACGCGGAGGCCCCGGTGTAACCAGCGCCAGCCCCGTGAAGACCCCCCCCAAGTTCCCCCTCAGACTCCACACCCTCCAAGATTCCCCATTCCCAGGACCATCCAACTCCCCCAGGACCTGCGAGCGCCCTCCCCGACCACCGCGGGGAACACGGGCGCCCCTCAGGGTGGGCCTCGCTTTCCCTAACAACCAGCAGGTGCCCCGGCAGCAGCGTCCGTCCCCATCTGTCCTCAACCTGGTGAGAAGGTGGGGGGAGTGGCCGTGGCTGGATGGGGGTCCTGAGCATCTCCCAGGTGGAGGGAGTGGCAGGGAGGCTGGAGGTGGTGCAGGGCCTTCCACTCCGCCCCCAGCCCCTTCCCTCACCCCTGCCTGGGGAGGAAGTTTCCCTCCTGTGTGGGGTGTCCGGCGAGGTCACCTCACACAGTAAGGGTTTCCAGGGCAGCCCTTCTGAGGAAGAACCCCCCCACACCGGAAGTGGGCTAAGTGGCTATCAGATGGGGGCGGGAGTCCTGGGTTCTGGTCACTTGGTGTCGTCTGGCTGGTCATTCCTCTTTCCCCGCTGGCCCATCCCTGGGAGGAGAGGGTCTGCTGAGATCATTCAGGTGACCTGGAGCCAGCCGTTTCCTGTGCACGTGGCTCCTACCCACCTAGTGACAGCAGCCGAGTGGACAATCCGGAGGGGAGGTTGCCCGGGGTCCTGGTTCCCCCATCCTCCCCCCAACCCTTCGGCCCTTGAAGACAGGCAGGCCTGCTCCTCACCCTGTTCCAGAGCCAGACTCCAGGGGACCCTGTGCAGAGATGGTCATTGTCTTGGGTAAGCCCTTTCTTCTGGGTCCTGGCCAATCTCAGCCTGTCCTGAGGCCAGAGAAGAGGATGGATGATCACATCTGGGAGCAGGAGGCTGGGTGCTGCTGCCCATTTGTTCTGTGAGACTCAGTTTCCCCATGTGTAAAATGAGGGGGTGGGGTGGATGATCTTTAATGGCTGCCTCTGGTGAGGGACCAGGCATCAAGGTTCCCAGCATCAAGAGGCAGGCACAGCACCCACCTGGGAGCCCGGGGTGCAGCGTGGGTGAGGAGCAAGTGCTCTGAGGGTGGACAGAGACTTGGCGATGTCCTTGGAAAGTGGGCACAGCCTGGATCTGCTCTAAGGGGCCATGGGGGGGGATGTCTGTCAGGCACAAGACCCAAGGGGGTCCTGGATTGCTCTCATCTTTATGGGCTGGCCAGCCCTGCCATCTCCCTCCCCAGCCTGGTGTTGCCCACCCTGGCCATTCTGCTCGAGTTTATCACCTGCCCTGCTGGGCCTTCCCTGCTCCAGATGAGGTGGCAGGACTGTGCCCTCAGTGTCCGGCCTTCAGCTCTAGGCATCATTGGCTGGCTCCTTCCAGACACCTGTATCTCCCAACCAGCCCTGCCCACCCACCCGAGACAGCTCCTCCTCCCGCCAGACAGAGCTGGCCTCCATCCCAACAGATTCCCTGTCACACTGCAGGCGGAGCAGCTGCCAGCACTGGGGGATGTCAGGCGGGCCGGCGGGGAGCCCTTCAGGGAGAATCGGGCTTGGTGAGGGACCAGGACTCAGACTCGGCTGGGCTGGGTGAGAGGGAAGCTGAGCTCCAGGTGAAGCCAGGGCAGGTGGGCCAGGCAGGTGGCTTCGGCTACAGAAGGAAGAGCCTCAGTGCTGCCGGTTGGGTGGGCTAGGTGAGGCGCAGGGCAGCAGTATGGTCAGAACCCCGGCCTTGGAGCCCTGTGGCCTGGTCGGGTGGGTGGTGGAGCTCTGTGGGGCAGGTTTCCGCACCAGGTCTCCTGGGGAAGTGGGGCACCGGGCAGCAGCCCTGGAGCCCCGTGGCCTTTGAGCAGTCCTCTGTCTTTCCTGGGTGCTGGAGGATGCCAACCTTGATGCTGTAGTTCAGGGGCGGGCAAGAGGTGCTGGGACACCCCTCCCCACTCCAGTGCCCCAGCGCCAACCCCCAGCTCCATCCCATTCTCACCCCAGAGTCAGTCCTGAGGCTGCAAGGCCGGAAGGTGGGGGCTGCAGGTTGCAGGAGTCTTCACTGGCCTCCGCCCCCTTTCTGGCCTCCAGTCTCTGTGCTCCCACCCCCATGCCATGGAGTCCCAGGCCCTCAGCCACCTCTCCACAAGCCCTGGAGATGACAGCTTTTGTAGGAGAGGGAGGGGCCGGTGGCCCTGGTGGGCCCAGAGTTGGCAAGCACCCACCCCTACCCATCAGAGCCCCAGCCAGGCCCTTCCTGAAACAACAGCCCTGCTCCAGGGCAGGTCTGGGACCATCCTGGCCCTGATGGGATCAGGCCCTGGCATCCTGCCAGGGCACATGCCTAGCCCAAGGTCCCAGCCAGCCCTCCAGGCCCATATTAGGGAGTAGTGCCTTCAGCAGCAGGAAGTAGCTCAGGCCCCATGGGAAAGGTTTGAGGGCCCAAGGTACCGCCCAGCACTGGCCAGCAGGAGGGACGGCTCAGGCCACGGGGATCTCAGGAGTCTGCTGTGGCCCCTCGGTGGCCAGCTCAGAAGGACAGAGGTGAGTAAGAAGGGAGCAGGCGGGTTGCCCACGAGGGCCTTTGCTTCTGTCCTTGTGGCTGGCCTGGGTGTGGGCTGTGTCCCCACACCGCTGGCCTCCTAGTATGCTGGTTTGTTTCCGCCACTGCCTGGGGAGCTCTTAATTAGTGCAGAAAGTTACTGGGATGAGCTTGGAGTAGCAGCGGGACGCCTTGCATGGAGCCATCTCATGCCTTTGGAGGGTGTTGGGGGGTGTCTCAGGCTCTCCCCTGAGGCTTTTTGTCCTGCTACCCAGGGATGCCAACTTGCAGGCTCTGCCCAGGCACTGCTGGCCCTCAGGGGGGTGGTGTCTCTTTGTTTTCCATAAACAATCCCAGGTTTATCTGCAACAGGAAAGTTTGTCCAGGTGTGTCCCAGCCCCTCATGGGTGAGGGAGGCCAACAGGGCATCATGTACCCCTCAACCCCAAACACAAGCTCTGCGTGTGTCTGTGCAGCATGGTGTGCACCAGGTAGGCACACACGTGAGCACGTGTGTGAGGGCTGGAAGAGGATGTATGGGGCCTGCCAGCCAGCCTGTGTGACCTTGAAGTCACCAGCCATGAGTCTAGGGAAAGGCAGGCTGGGCTCAGCATGCACAGGTTAGGTGGCTGGGTGCCAAGGCCCGGTTAAATGGGCATCTTTCAAAGGTGTCTTGGGACCTTTCCCAGCTGTGTGTGGATATGGTCACCTACATTCACCCAGACCTGCTTCTACCTGTGGAACTCGGAGGTGAGCCAGCTGGACTGGAACTGAGGCCAGGCTGCACTTGCCCCGGGGAGGTGAGACCAGAGCTAGCAGCTGGCAAGTGTAAAAGGTTTTCAGGAGACAGTGGCAGGCAGAGGCGGCCAGATTCCTGGGGTGGGTCCCTGGGAAGGCCCTTCTTGAGAGGGGCAGAAGACAAGGAGGTCGGGGGGGTGGCCTCACTGGAGCAGAGGTGGGGGGCATCAGGAGATGGAGGGTATTGCAGGACCAGGGACTGGACTGGCACAGGATGGACACCCAGGGAGGAGCAGAGGGCCTGGAGGAACCCTAGGAGCTGTGTCTGTGAGGGTAGTCCATCCCAGGACTGAGATGCAGCAGCTGTGTAAGCTCTGGTGGGTCATTTCACCTCTCGGGGCCTCAGTTTCCTCATCTGTAGAGTAGGAGTGCTAGCACATACCTGACAAGGTTGTGTTGGGATCTTACTGGCAGCACACACGGTGTTTACAAAGCTGTGTTGGTGTCGGGAGCTTCCACACGGGCCAGTTGGTCTTTGCTTTGTCACTCTCCAGCCAGCATGGACACATCGGAGCTAAGCATTTGTCCAGTAACTTCCCTGAGATGGATTCTTAAGAGTGGAATTTCCTGGTTGAAAGATTCCTACAGTGTTAAGACACTTGCCACATGGTCCGTGGCCCCTGGGGGTGGCACTGGCTCCCTCTCACACCAGTGCAAGGTGCAGCATGTGCCAGCTGCCACTGTCTCCTTGGCACTCTCCCTCTGGGGCACCTGTGTCCTGCCAGGCACCACTCAGGCCTCGGAGGCTGAGACACAGTTGGCACCTTGGTGCCCAGGAAAAGCACCCAAACCTCCTCCTTTGTAGCCACTCTGGGGCACTCCACAGGAGAGGCAAAGGGGGCTTCCATCTGCTTGTGCCCCCTCCAGGGGCCGGAAGTGGGACCTCGTGCTTCGCAGGTACCAAGAATGCTTTCCCCTGGGGCAGACTCAAGCTGTGGCAGGCAGCCAGGGCTCAGAGCACCAGGTGCAGTGGCTCTCCAGCAGATTTTCCTAACTCCCAGCCATATCAAAGGAGGGGGGCTGGGCTGGGGCAGGTATTGGGAGTACCAGTGAATTGGTCATTTTCTGAGCATGGTAGCAGCTCAGGGTATGGACTGCTAGATGGATCAGGGGCTCTGTGCCTTGGCCTCCCTAAAGCAGCCCAAACCTCCCAGAGTTAATGAGTGCTGAGGAAACGGAAGCCCCACTTGTGCCTTAGTTTCCAAATGAGGCCCCAGGCCAGGCTCCATGGGTCATGCCTGTGATCTCAGTGCTTTTGGAGACTAAGGCAGGAGGAGCATTTGAGACCAGGAGTTCGAGACCAACCTAAGCATATAGCAAGACCTTGTCTCTACAGAAAACAGGTGCTCAGCATGGTCAGCACAGGGAGTTGGCACAGCTCTCCGGGGGAATGAGCAGGGGCATGGGGGTGCCTTCACAGCTGTGGGAGTGAGCTTCTCCAGGCCCCACCCTGGCCTCCCCACCCTCAGGCTGTCATCCTAGCAGGGTTGTCCCCAAGGGTCCCCTGCCAGCTCCGGGCTGTGCTCCTTGCTGGGATCACCCCTGCCACCAGCAGCTAGCTCAGCTTGGGGGACTGATGGCTGGCATGGGTGTAGTCACCAGGTACCTCGCAGCAGCCACAGCATGGCCAGGGGCAGGGGATGTGGGCAGCTGCAGCTGGAGAACAGGATGTGGCTTGTGGGAAGGACCAGCCAAGGGTCCCGGGCACCCAGGGGATGAGTGCTGGACGCTGAGATGGACTTGCTGCCTGGCAGTGAGTGACCGGCTCACTGCTGCTGGCTGCAGGGGGTGGGGGCATCAGAGGAGCTCACCTGGTGTCTGGCCCAAGCCCAGGATGGACCGGGGATGGGAGCTGCATGACCTCATGACCTCTGCCTCCCCGACAACCTTGGGCATGGGTCCAGGGGTGATGGCCCCACAGCCTCGTTTGAGGCCCCTGTGTCCACTGTGCTGCTGGCCCTCCCTCTTCCCTCTGGGCTGGGAGAAGCTCCTCTGAAGTCCATCTGGGTAAATCTACAGCTTGATTTCAGCTCATCCACGTGTTCTGAGCTTTCACTTTGGATCTTAAAGCATCTCAGGAGATGGTGCTGAGCAGCCACCCTCACATGGGCAAGAAGCCCCTCCCCTAAAGAGAGGAGATGTCACCCAGGACACTTGCCTGCCCAGCTGTCTGGGCACCTTCAGCAGCTCTGACTTTTTAATCATTGTGCAAAAGCAGCATCGAATTTTTCTGCCATGGTCAGCAGAGAGGTTCTGCAGCTCTGCACTTGCTGGGCATGAAGCCCAGCACTCAAACGCCCCCACCACAGTGATGCTGTGCCTGCCTCGGGGACTCTCCTGGACAGTGGGTAGGGATTCCCACGCACATGCAGGAACTCACACACATCCATGCACGTGCACACATATGTCCGTATATCCACGTGCACACATAACGCCCACAGCCGTGTGTGCATATATGCACATTGTACGTACATGCATGCAAACCCAGCCACACGTGCACATATTTGTACACATGCCTGTGCATATGCATGCTCATTTACATGCACATCAGCATGCACGTGCACATTTACATGCTTACATGTGCACACGTGTGCTCATTTCATGCACGTCAGCATGCATGTGCGTGTTTACATGCTTACATGTGCACCCATGTGCTCATTTGCATGCATGTCAGCATGTGCATATTTGCTTACATGTGCACGTGTGTTCATTTACATGCATGTCCGCATGTGTGTGCATATTTATCTGCTTGTGTGTGCGCACATGTTCTCATTTACATGTATGTGTGTGCGTGTTTACATGCTTACATGTGCACATGCATGCTCATCTCCCTCCTCCCTGACTTCTCTGTCAAACATGGCTCACCCAGCCCCTGAAAATTTTGAACTGAGTGTGAACAAGAATGTATTTTAGGAGAGAAAGCTCATTCCCTTAGCCAAAGACAGTCACAGTCTTTTGTTGTTTATTGCGACAGAGTCTAGCTCCGTCACCCAGGCTGGAGTGCAGTGGCACAGTCATGGCTCACTGCAGCCTCAACCTCATGGGTTCAAGTGATCCTCCCACTTCAGCCTCCTGAGCAGTTGGGACTACAGTTGCCATGCCTGGCTAACTTCTGTATTTTTTGTAGAGGCAGGGTTTTGACATGCTGCCCAGGCAGATCTTGAGCTCCTGGGCTCAAGTGATTTGCCCACCTCGGCCTCCCAGAGTGCTGGGCTTACAGGCATGAGGCACCGTGCTGGGCCACAAGCAATCTTAAAAGAAGTCTTTGCCGGGAAGTATGTCTTTTCCTCTCCTGAGAGGCAGGCTCCCTGCCAGTTTCTGAGCCCCAGCCAGGGCAGAAATAAGGGCCTGGTGAAGCAGGAGTTTGGGGAGGGAGTCTTTAGCCCTTAGCTGTTCCGTTTCCATAACACATGTCATGCATGTTATATTCCCTTTGCAAGGCACAAAGGATGAGGCACTGCCCTAGAACCCCCCCCTGCCTCCAGCTCGGTGGCTGCCAGTGTGTGGGGACAGTGTCTGTACATTACCTACGAGCTGGGTGCCCAGAAAAACCCACCTCTTGTCTAGCGTTCTGTGGAAAGGGGTGGTGTTTCGTTAAATGGGGTCCATTAAATGTCATTCTGCGTGTGTAGCAATGCACCCACAAAGGCTCATGGAGATTGTGCACGCACAGAGCAGCCTTGCTGTAGCTGTCAGTCCCTCCTGAATTCACGGACATGCAGGCTGCTTGCAATGTTCACCTTCATTAATGAGGCCGTATGAAAACCCATGCCTGGGCTGCCTCGGACACAGATCGAGGATGTCCCCAGGTAGAGGGTCCAAGTTGGAGAGGACCCACAATTCCGGCATAATTAGTCCAGCACTCCCAGCCTGAAGGACACTCTGCAAGAGCCCCAGATTGCAGAGCCTCCAGATGCTCCCTGTTCTCCAGCCACAGCCAGTTGCTGGCACAGGAGACTGTCCAGCTCTGCATCTCTTAAATCACTGGCGAGGCAGCTTGCCTGGTCTTCACTCATGAGCTGCTGTCCTCTCCTCTCTGAACCTCACTCATCCATCCTTTGAATTGTTTTTTCTTTTTTGAGATGGAATCTCACTCTGTTGCCCAGGCTGGAGTGCAGTGGCACCATCTCGGCTCACTGCAACCTCCGCCTCACAGGTTCAAGTGACAGGTTCAAGCGATTCTCCTGCCTCAGTTTGCCAAGTAGCTGGGATTAGAGGTATGTGCCACCACATCCAGCTAATTACTGTATTTTTAGTAGAGACAGGGTTTCACCATGTTGGCCGGGATAGTCTCGAGCTCCTTACCCTGGGTGATCCACCCACCTCAGCCTCCCAAAGTGCTGGGATGACAGGCGTGAGCCGCCACACCCGGCCATGTTTTCTGCCAGACTGTTCCTTCCCACAGGACCTGTGGGCACCGGACTGTGTTCTGATGGCATTATTACTGTTGCAGATATGTTCTTCCTGTGGGGCACTTGTTCTTTCAGTTGCCAGTGATGTCTTTTGCTAAACAGCAGTGTTTTATTCAGATGGAGAAGCATTTATACATCTATTCCTCTCGGAGTAGGTGCTGTTTGGTTCTTGTATGTTAAACAAAAGGCCTTCTCAGCTCTAAACACTTTTCCCTGTATTTTCCTTCCATCTTGTCCTTGGTTTGGGGCTGCAGCATGGAGTCTAATCGTATTTTATCCAACAGAAGGCACGTTGCGTAGCGTAGGCCAGAGCCAGATACTAGTTCAAGCACCAGCCCTCCCGAGGCAAGGAGACAAGTGATAAGCAAGTATAAATAAGGAACAAGGTTAAGTGCGTTCCTGAAGTTCTCCAGCCTCCATTTCTCCGTCAGTACAACAGGGAGGATGTCGTCCCTCCTGATATTTGTGACCATTACCTGAGGCAGGATGCGTGGAGCTGCATCCATCCCAGCACCATAGGGCTGAGGAGTGCCTCCTGTCTCCTTTCCCAAGCCTGGATTCCAACATGGGCTTCAACTAGTCAAGGCATTCTGCTGTGTCTCAGCCCTCTGTCTCTTCTTGGGCCAGATCCCAGAGCGTCAGCTGCTGTGGCTGTGAATGGGTGCTGGCAGCAGAAGACGAGGGCCCTCTCTGTCCCTCCTCTCAGCTCTGTGCCTGTTCTTGCACATGTACTCTTCAGGATTAATTTTTGAAACAATTCATCAAATTCTGAGAAAATCGTGATACACTTTTGATTGATGTTGATTCCCTTTGTCCGTGCATTTGGAGAAAGGACTGTTGGACCCTCGGGAAGAAGACCCCCGTCTCCCGCTAGTGACAGCTTCCAGTCCATCTCTTGGGAATGCTGCAGGCTCTGTGGTGTTGGGGCTCCCGCAGCCGCTGTGAGCAGGGCGTTCTCCCGGTGGCTCTTTGCTGTTGCTCCCTGTGATGCTCCTGGTTTGGCTGCCTTACCGGGTTCCACATTTGCTCGAATAGGTTTTCCTCTTTTACTGGGTTTTCCAGTAAGTGATTGTGCCAGCTCCACACAGAGCCCCATTTCTTCTTCCCACGACTCCTTTTATCTTCTTTCTCGCAGCAGTGCACAGATGAGGCCTCCACTGTGGTGGTACGGGCAGCCTCGAGTTCCCACTGGAATGGAATGTCTGGGGCCTTTGGCGGGAGAAGCTTGTCTTCGAGCGCTTTGTTATACAGTCCTGGCTCCATGGCCACCAGGGACAGAGGCGGGGGAGTGAGAAGCAGGCACTCCTGGCTGTCAGAAGAGCCCCCCCAGCTGCCCAAAGGCAGCACAGCCCGAGGTGAGGCAGACCCGGCCCCCACCCCAGCACCTCTGCCAGGACTTCAGTGATGCTCCTTGGGCTCTGGGAGCCACTTGTCTTCGCCTGGCATTAGGGATGGGGACTGTCCTGGCCTCTGGGAACTGTTCTTAGGATTCTGTGCCACCACCTGGCTTGCCAGGGTGCCTGGCGTGCAGCTGGCTGTCAGTCCATGGCAGTTGGCGCTGTGCACAGCTGCCGGGCCACCCTCTGACAGGATTGTCAGGGTCAGTGCATGTGACTATGTGTGCGCCAAACAGCTGACGGGCTTCCTGTGGCAGTGCCCGGGTGTGCACCGCCTCACTCATTCTTGGCCTCTCCAGCTGGATTCCAAAAGTCAGCGTCCCAAGCCTGAGCTCCCTGCCGGGCCTCGGCTGAGCCAGAGCGGGCATGCTGGGTGCCTGCCACAGCCCAGGTCATCCCGTCTCATAGCCGTTGTCCATGAGGGCTCAGCCACACTGCTGCCACACTACACCTGCTGTATCGTAAGCGCTCACGTGCAGGCCCGCACCAGGTGCCTCAGGCTGGAGGTCCCATTACATCTCCTGTAAGGGAATGAGCATCGGTAGATCCACTTATGAGGAAACAGGCTTGCGGGGGTGAAGCAACTCTCAGGGGGCTTCCCAGCCAGGACTGAGAGACCAGGACTGAGCCCCACTCATGTCAGCTCATTCTTGCCATTCTCTGGGCCTGCGGGGTGTGTGCTGACAGCCCAGAGAGTCCCCAAGAGGAGCAGGGGGTGCTCCATGCCGAGCCCCTGGGCTGCCCCGGCCTTGCCTAAGGGCATATGCTCTGTCCCATCAGCTCAGCCCTGGATCCAGGGGGTGTGTAAGTCTCACAGGCTGATCTCCATACCTTGTCCAGAGAGTGGTATAAGGGCTGGGAAGATGGACACCTTCCCTAAGCCACCAAAGCACAGAATTCTTATGGAAAGTGGCAACTCTTTGGCACAGCCATCACTTAGAAGATAAGATCGTGGATGTGACAGTGGGGATCTGAGATTTGCTCCGAGGCCCCTTGGGTCACATAGGGAGGAGAGCTGGAGAGAAGAGGGGATGCAGAATTTGAGGCAGGTCCAGGGTCCCCGTGTCTGGCTGTACCAGGGTTGTGTTCTACTTCCCCGGAACCAGCTTCAGGGGGACTGGACCCCTCGACCCTCCCCTACCCCTATGTGCCCAAAAGAGCTGGCCAGTGCAGGGCTTCCTGCTTGAGAAAGGTCTCAACCAGACCCCAGGGACACGGAGCAGCTGCTCTGCTGTGGTCCTCCTGCAATGGGCACCGCAGAGACCCTGCAGCTCCAGCCCTCAGCCAGCACAACAGCCAAGTGTTTTCAAGGTTTCTGGCTCTGTGGGGAATGAGGCAGGATGCCAGGAGGTCTGCAGGACACCTGCTCACGGCTGTGTGCTCGCTCCAGTGTCGAAGCAGCTCCCCGAGGGAGGAAGGGCAGCTTGTCCTTGTCACCCTCCCCAGGCCACATCTGGGGAGCAGGGGTGGGGCCAGGTCTCTGGACTCCTAGTGCACTTCCTTTCCCCGGTGACCCCTGAAGCAAGCAGAGGTCCCACCCCCTGAGCCTGTCCATGGGCCCTGCCAAGACTAGGCCTTGAGGCCAGGAGGAAGAACCAGAGCAGCTCAAAAGGCAGGCGGGGCAGGGGCAGGAGGAGGCAGCCATGCCTGGGGAGCCAGCCGTCTCTTGGGGTTTTGCCATTGAAGGGGGCTTTCAGTAAGGAAGGCACAAAACCAAGAAAATACAGCCCTGATCCTGGCCACATGGTTCCCCTGCCTGCCTGCACCTCCCCATGGCCCAGCCAGCTTGTGACTAAGGAAAAACATGCAGCCACACTGATGCAATTAGGAAAATGTTATTTTTCCAATGCTGCCAGATCCTGGGGGTTGAACCTGTGACCTCAGAACAAGGAGCAGGGTTTGGGGCATGCACTGGCCGCCTGCGGCTTTGGCCTGTGGTGCCCACACCTCCTTGCCTGCTGTTCATCTGGGGGTTGGGGGGCACAGGAGAGGCACTTGGTGGGGGCTCAAGGAATGTGCCCACCCACCCCGACTTGAGAGAAAAGAGGGTTTTGTGGCACCGTGGACCTGGTGCTCAAGGTGAGTGGCCTCTGTGTGGGCCCTATGGGGAGCTGGATGTGGCCAGGGCCTCCTGCCCCTGCCTCAGGTGGATAGTCCCCTCCATACCCCCTCTGCTCACCTTCTGGCCACACAGCCTGGGACAGGGGTGGGCCTGGAACAGGTAGGAAGCTCCCTGCTCCTCGGCTCCTGCTTCTCCTGGAGCAGCTAAAACTCACTTTGATGGGGACATGGGGACAGAAAGGTACAAGAGCCCTGGAAGACACCTGCCTGGGCCCCCAAGAACTGCAGACCACCAGGGGTCCTCCCACTCTACCCGGTGTGCCCCCATGCCCCTACCCTGCCCTGCCAGCTCTCTGTGTCTCTTCAGTCCCTCACCTGGTGACAGTGGCAAGGCAGCTGAGGGCTCAGAGAGCCTGGCAGCCCCCGGGGTTCTGAGCTGAGCTGAGCTGCTCCACCTGGGGAAGTTGCAAACAAGGGTGTCTTAGGCCTCCTGGTACCTCCACCCTGAGGGTCTGAGAGGGGGTCTCTGGGGTTGGGGCGGGTGTTCTGGACCCTGAAGGAAGGTTGAGCAGCGGGCCTCCGCAAAGACCCAGGGGGTGGGGAGGGGAGCTGGGGCATTGAGAGGGCTGACAGGTCCCTGGCGCGAGGGTCCAGGGCAGGGGGAGGGCCTTCATTGCGGCCCCAGGGGGTGGTGCACGCCTGACCCTGAGCTGGCCCTGACCGCTCCCGTCCCCCTCACCTCCTGCCAGGCCCCAGGCCGCTTCGGAGGGAGCCCCGCACCCTGCCCCTGCGCAGCCCCCGCCGGGCGCAGCCAGTCCCATGCGCCCCCGCCCGCCGGTGCCTCCAGGCCCGCCCCCGCCCGCCCGCCCGCCCGCCTGGTGGGTCGCGGTGGCCGCGGGCTGCGCTGCGCGGGCCGGGTGGGCCAGGGGGCTGCGCGTGTCCGTGAGGGCGCCCGGCGCGGGCTGAGGGGCGCTGGCGTGTCCCCGCAGGCAGCCCTGTGCCGGAAACAGCGCGCTCCTGGACACCGCCAGCCTCAAGATGAGCGACCTGGACTCGGAGGTGCTGCCCTTGCCGCCGCGCTACCGCTTCCGGGACCTGCTGCTGGGAGACCCGTCCTTCCAGAACGACGACAGGTAGGGCCTGGGGGCCGGGGTCGCCGTCCGGAGCCGCCGCGCACCCGGAGCTGTCCGCGGTGCTGAAGGCCGGTCTCGCGCGCCCCGCACCGCGCGCCCCCGCCACCGCCGGCGCCCTTCAACTTTTCCCGGCTTCTGGGGACACAGAAGTTTCAGGTGGGGTGGGGGCGGGGGGCAGCATCTTCCCGGGAGGGGGTCTGGAGGAGGCGCGGGACGCTCAGAGCTGCGGAGTCTTCCAGAGCCCGACTGGGGCGCGGAGGGGGAAGGCGGCACGGCCTTCCGGTGTCTGCTCCCAGCCCCCAGCACCCCAGTGTTGCTGGTTTTGGGGGCAAGCCAGGCCTGGAAGTGCCCGGTGGCAAAGCCCGCAGTCCGGCTGAGGGATGGCGTCCTCCAGGTTCAGGCAGCGGTCCTTGATTAATTATTCAATGAGGGAGCGTGTCCTTAAGGCTCGTGGCCTTGTCACTTATTCAGCGTCACAGCGTCCCCATTCCCTCCACATCTGCTGGGCTAAAAAGGCACAATGAATTGTGTCTTTCAATAAAGGACCAACAAGAGGAGCCCATGGGAATAATTCATCCGCTGAGGGGCCGGCAGGAAGCTGGGAGAAATGTTGGTTTTCTCTCCTCCTTTTCCCCAAATAGCTGTCTTGGGTAAACACCCAGCACTCGGCTCTGCCAGCCTCCAGGGAGGCGCTTTTATGCCTGCCAGCGAAGGCGAGTGCGCTGAGGACTCATGCAGGGCTGGAGCCTGCGGGGGGCTTTGGGTCAGGAACCGCTCCCCTCTCCAGCCTATACAGCTATTGCAGTTGGCTGGGGTTGTCACTGTCTGCAGGGCCCTGTCACCACCCAGCCCTGGGCTCAGCTAATGAATCCACATTTTCCCCCAGCGATGCAGTTACTCGGGTTAGCACACGAAGTACACGAGGTTGAAAACCGTCAGGAAACAAACTGAGTTTTCAGAGTGATTACTGCCAAGACCCCTGCTCAAAAAGAAATCATGCTTGAAACTAGGGTCAGTGCTAGGGACTGGGTCCACAGGACTGTGAAGGCTTGTAAAAAGAGGTCTTAAAGCCCTCTGCCTTCAGGGAATGGAATATTCTACCAGACCTCCCATAACATTCGGTCGTGTGAACCAAGAGTCCAGAGAGGAGACTGAGCACGAAGTCTTTGTCCCCTCACAATCGGGGCATGCGTGTCCTGCAGAGAGGCCTTTTAAACTTGGAATTTTATCATGTTGAACTCAGTGCTATAATAATAAATAAGCCCACCTAAGCGCAAATGGCCGGGTGAAGAGTTTAGTTTACCTCCCTGTGTGGGCAGAGGGCAGGCAGCCAGGCTGGTTCGTGCATGGCTACGAGGCTCTCCTGCTCCCTGGGAGCCACAGAAAGCTTCCATAGGCCGAACCTACGGACTCAACATCAGCACCAGCACCAGCCCCTTGGGTGCCAGCTCCACTGGAACTTGGTTAATTCTTGAAAACAGCAGCCCTGGGATATTGGCAGGAAGTGATGTCCATCCCCCTAATGGTGCCTGGGGCTTCCAGATGACTTGATAATGCCTGTGGCTGTGGTTGATCTAATTGCAATGCTATATCCCTGAGTTTTCAGGAATGGACAGCAGAGGTTTTTGCTATTTGCCTAGAGAGAACCATCCCCGTCCCTGGGAGATGAGAGGCTGGCATGGGATTTCACAGTGAGTCCCAGGTCCTGGGTGTGTTTTTTTAAAACTGTGGGAAAATACATAAAACACAGAATTTACCATTAGTGACATTTAGTACACAACATTGTGCCACCCTCGCCGCTGTAATTCAAGGGCATTATATACCCTAGAAGGGATATCCTTACCCCCTGGGACTCGCTACCCACTGCTCCCTTATCCCCCGCCCCTGGCCGCCACCAATTTGCATGCACTGGCGTTGGCATGCTGGGCCCAGTGGCCACATGGGTTGTGGGCTGATGGCATTAGGAGATGGACTGCCGGATGTGTGTGGCTGTGTGAGTGCTGCTGGTGCGTGGCTGCGGGTCCTCTCCAGGAAAGGCCCACGGGGTACATCTGTGCCCCCCACCAGGGCCCTGCTGTCTCTGGCTGCAAATGAAGCATATAATGAGGTTCTGTTGGAGGGCGAGTGGCCAGGGGTGTAGAGTGTCAGGGCTGTGTGGCCACTGTACCCATCCTGTGGCATTGTCCTTCAACATAGCCTCAGAGATGCTGTGCTGCCTGCCTTTCCTCATGGGTGAAGGACAGGGAGGGCGGGGGCGTGGCCTCTGTGGTGTTGCTGTCTATAGGATGGGAGGGAGGGGCGTGGCCTCTGGTGTGGTGTCTATAGGATGGGAGGGAGAGGGCGTGGCCTCTGTGGTGTGGTGTCTATAGGATAGGAGGGAAGGGGGCTTAGCCTCTGTGGTGTGCTGTCTATAGGATGGGAGGGAGGGGGCGTGGCCTCTGTGGTATGGTGTCTATAGGATAGGAGGGAAGGGGGCTTGGCCTCTGGAGTCTATAGGATGGGAGGGAGGGGGCGTGGCCTGTGTGGTGTCTCTATAGGATGGGGGGCGTGGCCTCAGTGGTGTTGGTGTCTATAGGATAGTACAGGGAGGGGCTCTGGCTTCCTGCCTTGGTGTCTATAGGACAGGAGAGGGAGGGTACTTAGCTTCCCTCTGAAAGTGGCTCCCCCCTTCTCACCCATGAGAGGAAACCTGGGCCTGGTGCAGATGGTAGCCTTGGGTACCCTGAGATCTGGAAGGTGAGGGCTACTGGTCAGCTGGTCTCCAGCGCAGTTCCCAGCAGCTCTGCCTGGCTCTCTGAGGGGGAGGGGGCTAGTGAAGCTGGCTGAGCACGGTGCAGGAGTGGGCAGCCTTCTGGGGGTGCAGGGGCAAGTGAGTTGGGGGCTCCTGGCTGAGTTGCCTGCCAGCTCTCCAGCCGTCCCGCTACATCTTTGGGCCCACTCCTCATGTGGACTCAGGCCTTCCTGAGAAATTGCCTAGACTGGATGTAGAAGAGGGTGCCCTAGAGGTCTGGGAGCCCAGGAACACCCCCTTGGGGGTCCCCCCACCCAGAAGGGGCAGCTCCTTGGTCTCAGCAGCAGCCTGGGGGCCTCTCCTCTTGAAGGCAACTTAGGGAGCTCAGCCCAAAGGGTGTCTTTTCTCTCAAACCTTCTTTGCCCAAAGGGGCCTGCTTCAGCCTCCATAGCAGGGTTGGGTGAGTCTGGCCTAGCCTCTCCCATGACCCCCAATGCTGGAATGGGTGTGCAGCAATGAAGAAAATCAGGCTACTGCCCAGGGGTCCTGGGGTCACCCAAGCTCTCCCCTATCCATAATGATACACACATAGGGACCCTGGCTCTAGCTCTGTGGAAACGCCAAGCTGACCTGGAGGAGGGGACTGGCCACTTGGAGGACCCTCCTGGGTGCTTGGGGTGGGCTCTGATGCCTCTGCCTGCCATGAGACCCCACCTCATCTCTCTCTCCTCATCTTCTCCTCATCTTCCTCCTCATCCCCAGTGCCTGTGCCTCCTCCGTCCTGGAATGGAGAATGGGGGTCATCTGCCTGGCCCAGTGGGACCCCCTCCATGTGTACCGCAGTGACTCACAGAGTCTTCATGTGGTGGGAGGACATGCTTACCTGGATGCAGGAGGGAGGGCAGGTGGGGTCTGGTGGCCGTGGGGGACCAGGTCTGAGAGGGTTGAGCCCAGCAAGACTGGCCTGCCAGCTCTGGGTGAAAGAGCCCTTAGGTGGAGGGGAGAAGACACTGGGATGGGGTTCTGGCCACAGCCAGAAGGGCTGGTGTGCCTGGACACAGCAGCGCAGGCTCCACTCAGGCCCCTGAGGGACCAGCATGGTAGCCTTTGTCATGGGGGTGTCTCAGGCCTGGGTAAGGTGGGAGTGCCACTTGGTCTCTCTCTGCACCAGGGGAAGAGGCTGGGGGGCAGGGAGACCCAGCCAGACCCAGCCACCAGCACAGGGCAGGTGCAATGTGGGGGCTCAGCACAGACCAGCCCCCTCATGCTGGTCACCCCTCACACTCTCTGTTTCCACCCAGGCAGGCTCTGTGAGGGGAGCCGGTGCTGCTGCCAACCCCTGGCAGGCTGCGAGCGAGCAGGTGGGCGGGCGGGCCTCGGCTTCCTGTTCCCCGGGGAGTAGAGCCTTTGGCAGTGAGTCACCACAGCCTCCATCACCCATGGCCTTGGGCAGGGAAGAGCTTGGCTGGTCACGTGGGCAGAGAAGGCTGTAGCGCCGGGCAGGCCGCTCCCCGGGAGGGATGAGCCAGCCCATTGGTCCTGTCCGGTGGGGGAAGCAGGCAGAGTTGGGAGCTCACCCGCCTCGGGGACCTGACGAGGTCCTGGGGGGCATCTCACCCCAGTGCCTACCAGACAGTGTCTCAGGGGTTCCAGGGAGCAGCTCAGCCACAGTCCACTTGGTCCCGGGCTCTGGAGCCCCTTGAGCCACCTGAGAGTCTCACTGCCCCTCTGTCCAGGAGCCCGGGGCAGCTGATGGAGGCCCTGCTCTTCCCAGCCAGAGCCAGCGTCTGGGAATGTCCCGGAACCTAAGTGAGCACCACGGCCCTTGGCAGACACAGACCTGGGGTCTTCCTTCTGCAGAGGGGTCAACAGCCCCCAAAGGGCAGCTTGAGGAGCCAGCAGGGCAAGGGGTAACAGGGCTTAGGTCCTTGCAGTGTCCCCAAGCTGGGTCCCTGGCACCTTCTGCAGGCACCCTGTCTGTGGCAGTGGAGGCGCGGCTTCAATCCCACCCTGCACTGAGGCTCAGGGAGATGCTGAGTGTGTTGGGGGAAGCATGCTTTGGGGACACTTGGGGCCGTCACACCACAGCCCACCTCCTAAAAGGGGCAGATTCCAGACAATGACTCCTATTGTGGGGGGGGTGGGGCAGGGAAGGCGGCCACCCCCTGCCCTGCTGCACCAGGACCCATCCCACTGGGGCCACAGAAGCCACCACTGGAGGCCACATGGGTCACCGACACTCCCAGAAGTGCCAGGAAGGCCCTGCCCACTGGCTGAGGCAGGTGAGAGGAAACTTCATCCCTGAGGATAGCCAGGCCCACTGTCTTGGCTTCTTGGGCCACGCCAGGCTGAGCCCAGCACTCCCCGCCATGGGGCCTGGGCACCGGGTTCACCTGGGAGGGGGCAGCTGCCTTGCCTCAGAAAGGTCAGCCTGAGGGTCAGAACACTGCCCCAGAGGGGCCTGACCAAGCTGTTTCCTTAGCTCCGTTGACAGCAGAGAACGGAACTGGACTTGGTTCTCTGGAGTTGAGAAACACCAAATATTTTTTCACACAACAAGCTGAGAGTAGACCACAAACAGGGCCTGGCATTGCTGGGAACACAGGGCCACAGGCCCTGCGTGGAGGACGGACCCCTGCCAGCCCCGCAGGCAGCAACCGTGGGCGGAGCCAGTGGGGCCGGCAGGGACCCCTGGTGGCCTTACAGGAGCAGGGGTGGGTGCAGAAGGAGTGGGCAGCCCAGATCCCTCCCTGGGTGTTCCCCTTCCATTCACCCAACCCTATCCCCGGCTGAACTGCCGTGAATCCGGCCACCCCACAGGGACAGGGTGGCTGGGGACAGAGAAAGGCTCCTCTCACAGGGTGAAGGCCCCACCAGGCCTCCAAGCAGGAGGGGTTGCAGTGGGGACATCTCTAGGAATAGCCCCGCCTTCTGAGCACTCCCCTGTCATCCTTAATAACTGAACAATTTCCCAGTCTCGAGCCCCGGGTGACGGGCTGTGGTGAGGGCCTCCTAGAAACATCTCCTGCAAAGAGCCCGGATCCTGCCTAGCCCCTCCAGGCTTCGTCATCTCCTCCTGTCCCCTCCCCACCTCTATCACCCCCACCCCCATCATCCTGCCCCACACCCACCAGCGCAGCCCCTGCTGAAGAGGAGGGAGCCCCGGCAGCCTTCCTCCAAAGGGAGCTTTGCTCTGCTTCTCCCGGGGCTCTTGGGGTGGGGTCCCGTATCCCCACCCCCGCTCCCACCTGCTCTCCGAAGGCCACTGTGGGACAGTTAGCTGAGAAGGCACATCTGGGCCCTGGAGCCAGCCCCAGCTCCCTGAAGGGCATGGAGCCCACAGTTTCTACGTGAAACCCTCAGTGGCCTGCTTGGGACCTGGGACATAGGCCAGCTCTCCGTTGGGGCTGCTCTGAGGAAGCTGGGGCTGAGCCGGGCCTGTACCACCTTGCTCCTGCCTAGGGCCCCAGGGCCCCATGTGACAGACTCAGGTGTAGCTGGAGCTTTGAAAGAGAGGGGTACAGGCAGGAGGAAGGACGTGGCCAGGCCTGACCCAAAGACGAGGGTGGGGCGTGGGGGGGACACAGCCAAGCCCAGGGGCAGTGGAGGTTGGAGGAGGAGTCAGGGAGCTGTGCAGGGTGAGGGCTGAGGGGGGAGAGGCCTGGAGCTGGGTTTGGAAAGCGCAACCCCTGGACTGCGGACCCCCAGTAGGGGCTGGAGTGGCCCACAAGCACTCTTGGCCTAAGCTGCCCTGCTGGCCCCAGCCTCAAAGCCACTCCGCTCCAGCACAGGGTCCCCTGGCACGCGTCCCACCCAGAGCTGCTGAGCTCAGGGAAATGCTGGCCTGCTCAGCCCCCGGTAGGTGGTGGGTGGCAGCAGGGGAGTTGGGTGCTGTTATATTTAACATTCTGCCCAGGGCCATCCTGCTGTGTGCAGCGGTGCTGATGGGGCAGGGAGGGGCCAGGTGAGACCCTAGTCCTGCCCCTGGCCCTTCTCGTCCTCAGCAGGCTAGGGCCCTGTCCAGATCCAACACCTACTGGCTTGGGAGGACATGGCTGGCCGGAGAAATGGCCTGGGCCAGGCCAGTGGGGCCCAGGCAGGCTGGGGGCTCTTGACTGGTAAGGGCACGGGCCACGTGCATACCAGCAGCTAAGCCTGGAGCTGCCTCGGCCTCCCCTGCCTTTCCTGGCCTCCCCTGCCTTTCCTGGACTCCCTTGGTCTGCTGCCTGCATGACTGAATCAAGGTCTGGTTTACCGGAGCAGGAAAGGCCCTGGGATGGCATCCAGAAGTTCTGGCTGGTCCCGTGGGCTTTAAGGTGTCCTGGGTGAGTGAAATGCACGTCAGGATTTTTCCAGTCCCTTTCTAGCCCTTTCCTCTCTGCCTCCCCCACTCAACTAGGCACAGTTGGAGGCCAGGCTTGCTCGCCCTTGTCATCTAAGGTCTCTACCAGGAAGCTGGGGCCTGGCAGATGGGCCTGAGTCAGGGTTGGGGGAAGGTGACACCTCTGCTGTAGAGACTGTGGCTCCCAGGGCAGGCCACCCCTTCCTCCTGGCCCCGTCCCTCCCTCCCAGTGTGAGTTCCAGGGACTGGGGTCACCTCCAGCCCTGGGTTGTCGAGGAATGGTGAGAATCAACAGGAGGGTGGGAGGGCCACAGAGGCTGTCGGTGACCAGGGGCCACCACAGGTGAGCAGAGTCTTGTGGGACTTCACCTGGCTGCAGGGGAATTGAAGGAGGAGCGTCCTGGTGCCCTGGGCCCAGGCTGGCTCAGTCCTTGGGAATGAGGCAGCACATGAGGCAGTGCCTTTCCATCTTCCTGCCTTATGTGGGGGGCTCTGGCTCCCCAACCACACCCCAGGGAGACCCTGAGAGGGCGAATCCCATGTCCCCTCGGGCTGCATCCCCCATCCCATCCCTGGGCTGGCACAATGGGGCATGAGGCTTCACCACCCAGCCCATGTCCCAGGGACTCCTGTGCGTGACAAAAAATCAGACTCCTCCCAAATTAGCTTGAAACAGAACACAGATGCCCAGCAGGCGGGGGCTGGCATCCTCCACCTCGGGACACCGCCATCCTTTTGGGCTTCAGGTTGTAATTCCCAGTGCGCCTCCCCCAGTGTTCCGTTTACATCATCCGGCCGAATGCAGCTGAGATGGAATGGGTGGAAGTGTGTTTACACTTGCCTCCGTCTTCCCAGCTGCGATGGAAAAGCACCACACACCCAGCAGCCTTGGCTGCAGAGATTTATTTCTCAGTTCTGGAGGCTGGAAGCCCAGGATGGAGGCACCGGCAGACCAGGCTCCAGGTGAGGGCAGCTTCCTGGCCTGCCCTGGCAGCCTCTCGCTTCTCACTGCGCCCACGGAGCAGAGAACACCGCCAGCCGTGCACGGGGCCAGCAGCCCCCAGGGCAGACCCTCAGCCTGCAGGGCCCTCTGGAGCCTCTCTGGGTCTCGGATCCCTTCCGGGGACTGGATGAGGCCTGCCCAGGACAGAAGGCCCCTGGGAGCAAAACTGCCCAGTCTTGGGTGGCCGTGGGGGAGGGTCTGAGCTCAGAGGTCCCCTGGCTTCCCTACCTGGCCACCTGGTCAGGGCCGCATCTTCACCCCAACCCTGCTCCAAGCCTCAGTAGGTCCCTGAGTAGGTGGAACCCGTTAGAGGAAGACAAAGCGAGAAAACCCAGGTCAGCCATGCTCTCCTGCGCACCCGCCGCACAGAGACCCAGGCCGGGCTCGGCCCGGCCCTGCCCCAACCTAATAGATTAGCTAATTAATTTGTCTCTCCCTCTCTCCTTCCCTCTCTTTCTCTTTCCCTCTCTCCCTCCCTCCCTCTCCATCCCTCCTTCTCTCCTTCCCTCCCTCCCCTTCCCTCTCCCTCCCCCTCTGTCTCCCTCTCCCTCCTTCCTTCTCTCCCTCCCTCTTTCCTTCCCTTTCCCTCCCTCTGTCCCTGCCTCTCCCTCCCCCTCTCCCTCTCTTTCCCTATTCTCTCCCATTCTCCCTCCCTCCCTCCCCATCTCTCTCTCTCCCCCTCCCCCTCTCCCTGTCTCTGTCAGTTTGTCTCTCCTGCAGGGCCTCTTCCACAGTGATTAGCCAGGACCCAGCCTGAGGGGCCTGGGAGTGGAGAGGGGGAGCCCAGCCATGTGTCACCTTTGGGAGGGGAGGACCCCCTTGCCTGGTGGTGCTGTTCTACCTGTGAAGGGAGATGTGGCAACAGGCTGGGCAGTGCCCCCCACGCCAAAGGTGGCCACACATCCCCACCCCTGGCCCCTGAGCATGGCTCCTCCAGCCCCCACTTGCCAGCCTGGATTCTCTGGACAGAGGTGGGGCCCACAGGGGAGCGGAGGGCCACCCAGAGAGTGTGGTCCTCGCCAGGGCCCTTCTCAGGTCAGCCGAAGGATGACTGTCCCGATCATCCCAATCTGCAGCCTGGGACTGGGCTCTCAAGAGTGAGTGAGAGAGGGATCCTGTGATGGGGAGACCATCCTGGGGCACAAACTGCAGTCACAGGGGCCTCAAGGGAGGGCGGCAGAGAGGGTTGAAATGGTAACATCTGTGTTACGCCTTTTACTACGAAAACAAGCTTGCCTTAAGATCACTGGAGAAAGGAAAAGTTTAGCCCAGGCAGAAGCAGGTGGGCAGTGAAGGTGGAGCACAGCTCGGAGACCTGGTCACCGCGAAGGGCCGCCCAGAGTCCCGGGAAGCTGGAGGAGGCAGGAAGGGCCTCCCTGGGGCCCCCAAGGGAGAAGTGCAGCCTCGGGATCCTGGACATCAGCCAGAGACATGGATGTCCCCCAGTGTGGCAGCCCCAGGACCCCCCGACACCAGGAAATCCCATGATTGTTCGGAGGGAGAATTTCAGGAGGACTCACCTCATTTCTATGTGGGGCAGAAAACAGCCAGTGGCCGAGGCACCCCCAGACCGCTCCTTAGAAATTGAGACCCCCCACAGCCTCACTGAGGATGTAGCACCCACCCAGAGCCCGCCTGGGAAGCCCAGATTTCATGAGGCCCTAATTAGGTCTCACACCCTGCGCTGGGGGATTGGAAGGGAGGAGGCCAACGAACTCATGGAGGCCAAGGCCATGCCATGGAGGGGCAGAGAGCCGGGCCTGCAGAGTGAGGGTGGCAGCCACGGGCTGGAAAGGGGAGAGGAGGGCCAGGCAGGGTTCTTGGGAGACGGGCAGCCAAGCCCAGCTTAGAGTGACATCTCCCCAGCTGCCTGTCATGTCCTTACCAGTGGTGTGTTCAGTCCAGGAACGTTGTGTCAGGTCTGGTTATGATGATTCACAAACCTCTTTTCAATCTGGATCAGCTCCCACCAGGCCTGGCCCCCAGGATTCCCACCCTGTCCTGGAACTGCGAATCTGAGACATTGCACCATGATTTTCACGTGACACGGTATAAGGGATTGAGTTGTGTCCCCAAGATTTCTATATCAAAGCCCTGGCCCATGGTACCTTAGGCTGTATTTGGAAATCGGTTCTTTAGAGGAATTAAAGATGAAATGAGGTTAATTTAATAGGACTAAGGCCCCTCATACAAAGGAGAAACTGGGAGACAGGCACGCACCAAGGATTAATTAAGCAAGCTTGCTGATCCGTTGAATTTGAATTAATTAAAAGGCAGTTATCCAGGTGGGCTGAGTCTACTCACACGTGCCCTTTGAAAGCAGTGTTTCCTCTGGCCGGTGGTGGAAGAGGCAAAGTGATTGGAAGCCGCAGGGTGCTTGCTTTGGAGATGAGGGTGTGTGCCAAAGTAGGGGGCAGCCCCCGAGAGAAAGGGGGTGCTCTGTCCCCCAGGTGCAGGAGGAGATTCTTCAGAGGGTGGGATCAGAGCCTGGAAGCAGATTCCTGCTGAGCTCCAGATTCACCCAGCCCTGCGGACGCCTCCATCTCAGCCTCATGGGACCCTCGGCAGGAAACCGAGCTCAGCTGTGAGCGGACTTCTACCCTGCAGAGCCGAGAAGTGATAAGTGGGTGCTGCTTTCAGCTTCCAGGCTGGTGGCGGCTCCTTACGCAACAGAGGTAGCACATACCCAAGCCTCCTGTCCTGCAAGAGGCTCCACTGTCTGCACGTGTCCAGTGGCCTCTGTGGGTGGTGCGGCTTCTTCCTCTGCCACCGGGTTTTTTTGCAGAGCGGAAGCTGGATCTGCAGGCCTGTGGGACAGAGCTTACTTGATTGGGGCTCGAGATTGCAGGTGCCCTTGGTGTCTGCGTGTGGCCTCCGGTCCTGGTTGCCTGTGTCAAAGATGGCCCAGTGGACCTGCTGGGGCCTGCCCAACCCCTCCATGGGGCAGGTCCTTCCACTTGGTCGCCTCAAGGTGGCCTGTGGATTTTCAAGCACCCAGTGCCCCTTCTGTGGCTCTCAGCCCCCTCTGAAGGCCCTTGCCCAAACCCGTCCTTCCGCTAGGGCCTGGGAGGTGCTGGCCATGTTTTTCTCTTCCCCCGTCCACCGATGTTAGCACATTCTCCTCTGCGCTCTGCTGCTCCTTCGTCCATGGGAGCTGGCTGTGCACCCCAAATATAATTCCTGCTGGAAACACTCTTGATCCTTTCTCTTTAACGACAGGTTTTCACATTAAGGCAGGGTTGAATTGCAGCCTCAAGTGCTGGCACCAAGGAGGGGGCTTCCCTGGACTCCCCCTTCAGAGCATCAGGTGTGGACCCGTGCTGTTCCATGGACCTGCCAAATTGTAGGCCGAATAATGCTCCCAGAAGAGGTCCATGTCCTGACCCCAGAAACCTGTGGCTATGTAACCCCGCACGGCAAGGGGGATTAGCAGATGTGATGAAGTGAAGGGCCTCGAAGATGGGAATTGTCGTGGATGACCTGGGTGAGCCAAGATCACCACAGAGGTCCTGGGGGAGGGAGGAAGAGCTCAGAGTCCCTGGATAAGGAGATTCGTGGTGGAAGCTAGGACCAGAGCGATGGGAGGGGGCCCGCCGGGGAGGTGCTGGTCACTGGAAGCTGGACAAGACAAGGATATGGACTCCTCCCTGGAGCTACGAAAGGAGCAGCCCTGCCAGCACTTGGGTCTTGGGATTTCTGACCTCCAGGACTGCATGCTTGAAAAATTTGCGTCGGCCAGGTGTGGTGGCTCATAGCTGAAATCTCAGCACTTTCGGAGGCTGAGGCGGGTAGATCCCTCGAGCTCAGGATTTCAAGACCAGCGTGGGCAACATGGCGAAACCTCATCTCTACAAAAAATACAAACATTAGCCAAGCATGGCGGTGCGTGCCTGTAGTCCCAGCTACTCGGAGGCTGAGGCAGGAGGATCACTTGAGCCCAGGAGGTCCCAGCTGCAGTGAGCCATGTTCATGCCACTGCACTCCAGCCTGGGCAACAAAGTGAGACCCTGTCTCAAGGCAAAAAAAACAAATGTGTGGTGGAGCAACTGAATTTGTGGTCATGTGTAAGCACACAGAGGCAGGAGGCCACCCGCCATGTTTGAATTCTTGTCCCTCCTGGGCACCCCTGCCTCTACTTTGGCCATCGGGAGCCCTTCCCACTGGCGTCTGTGCCCTTGGAGACGACCCTGTTCCTCTTTGCAGCTTCCTTGTTCTCTAAAAAAACTAGATTTTTCCACACTCTTGTACCTTCCCTGCCCTGGAGTCAGCCGTTCTCTGAGGATGGGTCTTTCCGTGCGGCTGGCATTAGAACCTCAGTTGGCTCAGAGAGGAGAGGAGAGTTGGCTGGGGTATCTTCATTTTGGATCACGGAACCCTGGACGCCCACAGTGATACTAATGTTATCATTGTTTTTACTCCACCAAGGTTTCAATGCTTACCTGTTCTATGACCATATTTTGTGTTATTCTCTAAAGCTCTGCAGCCACCTCAGTGGGTTTCCTGCTGCCCACCCACCCCTTCATATGGCTTCCTCATGCTGCAGTTCTTTCTTGGGCATTGCTTTTAGCAGCTTCATGTTTGAGGCGGCTGTGGTGGCTTTTCTCCCAACAAGGGCATCTGCATTGTGCCACGTTCCCTCACGCTCCTTTGCGTTTGAGGACGCCGTCCCTGTGTCTCTAGACTCCAGTGACATTTTGGCTGGGTATAATAGTCCTAGACCATTTTTTCCCTTTAGAACTTGATCAGCATGGAACCATCATCCTCTGACGCTTAGTTCACTGCAGAAAATCTGCTGCCTGAAGATTGAAACCTTAAAGGCATTTTGAATGACATTGTTACCAACCATTAATTGGCTCAGGACCTTTGTAATTTTTATTTAACTATATGAGTTGTCTTTTTTTACGCTACTTTTTTCAATGCATTTCTTAATATTTTTTAAGTTTCATGAATGCATGCTCAGTTTATTAAAATCCATAACCATGTAATTTTTGTAATGTGTTGATTCAGTGTTTTGTAAATGAAGTCGCCCCCTCTGTGGTGACTCCCTGGTTCTGTCTTGTGCACCTGCAGAATCTTCTTTACCCTTAGCTCAGGAGGTAGAGTAGGATCCACATTTGGGTGGAATGCATCCTGTGCCTTGTTTTCCTGGGACTCCATGCACAGTTCTTTCTTGGCTTCATCATCACATACCTAAATACTTTTCATATATATATATATATATTTGGAGATGGAGTGTCACTCTGTTGCCCAGGCTGGAGTGCAATGGTGTGATCTTGGCTTGCTGCAACCTCTGCCTCCTGGGTTCAAGCAATTCTCCTGCCTCAGCCTCCCAAGTAGCTGGGATTACAGGTGCCCACCACCATGCCCAGCTAATTTTTATATTTTTAGTAGAGACAGGGTTTTACCATGTTGGTCAGGCTGGTGTCAAACTCCTGACCTCAGGTGATCCGCCAGCCTTGGCCTCCCAAAGTGCTGGGATAGAGGCATGAAGGATTCTCCAGTGAACATGTCCTCCACCCTTTCTCCAGTGCCTGGATCTTGTTGTGCCTTCACCATGCTGGTCAGAGCCAGCCGTCTGCGTGGTTGATCTGATTTCAGCCCTGCTGCTCCCGTTCCTGCTGGTTCAGGTTCACTGAGTGCTGACCGTGTTGCATGTGGGTTCCCCACTTGCTTCTGGAGTTCCACAGTCTCCCTCTCTGCCACCGGCTGCTGCGGTAAACGGCCTCATCTTTGAGTGCAGCTGCCATTGCATCCTGTTCTTGTTGGGTTGACCCAGTGCCCGAAGCCCTCCTTCTTCTCTGGGTTTTGTCTCATTGTTGGCTGGGTTCCTTGTCTGCTGAAGTCCATTGTCTCTCTCTCTCTCCCCCTGCTCGCTCGCTCTCTCTCTCTCTCTATCTCTCTCTCTCTCTCTCTCTCTCTCTCTCTCTCTCTCTCTCTCCCTCTCCCTCTCCCTCTCTCTCTCTCTACCCCCATCTCTCTCTCTCTCTCTCTCTCTCCTTTCTCCTTTCCTTCCTTTCCTTCTTTCCTCCCTCCTTCCTGGGGCTCCATGCACTTCCCCCACTGGGGGCAATAAAGAGGTCTCACCTCAATCCAAGATCATCCCAGGTGTCTCCCCAGTCAGACAGTGACCAAATTCAGGACACACCCCCTAGTTGCCTCCTGACAGGGGCTAAGGATGAGGATTCCCGAGACCCCATGGTACCCACAGTTTAGACTCAGAAGATGGAAGCAGTGTGGGGAGCAGCACTGTCTGCTCCTCAGTACCTCCTCTGTGACTCCCCAGACACCCTCCAGATGCCTGCAATGCTGACCTGTCCTCTCCTTGTTGGCTCTGGGTCACTCAACTCCAGCTCTTACTATGCTTGTTCCTTTTCCTGGGTTGGGAAGGCGCCTGGTGCAGCCCCCACACTTGTCCCCACCCCTGCCCCAACCCTATCCCCACCCCTGCCCCCACCCATGCTCCCACACCTGCCTCCACACCTGCCCCACCCCTGTCCCCGCCCCTGCCCCCACACCTGTCCCCACACCTGTAGACGTCACACTGTCCAGCCCTGCAGTCCTCTCCCACTTGGCTGATTTAAGGCTGCACCATTCCACCAAGGTGACCCCAGCCGGTTTGGGACTTCAGAGCCCACTGCTGAGCAGGAGACACAGATGCATCCCTCTCAGGTTGGGGGCTGCTGAGCAGGAGACACAGATGCGTCCCTCTCAGGTTGGGGCTGCTGAGCAGGAGACACAGATGTGTCCCTCTCAGGTTGGGGGCTGCTGAGCAGGAGACACAGATGCGTCCCTCTCAGGTTGGGGCTGCTGAGCAGGAGACACAGATGTGTCCCTCTCAGGTTGGGGGCTGCTGAGCAGGAGACACAGATGCATCCCTCTCAGGTTGCAGCCCCCATAGCCCCAGGCGTGGGTGCCTACTATGATACGCAACCTGGCAGGCACGTTGAGAATGTCCAGAATGGGTGTCATAATCCATCCCCGCCTGCCGCCTTTGTCTTCACCTTGGGGTGTCACCACCTGCCTGTTCCCCCCAAGCCTGAGCGCTGTCTTCCCCCTGCAGTCCTTCAGGAAGTCTGGCCAGTGCCACCTTCAAAAACACCTTGGACCCACCGAGTCCCCTGTCCTCTGTACAGCCTGCAGTCCCACTCAGCTCTCAATAGGCAGTGAGGCTCTGTCCTCTGCTTCGTGCTGCTTGGATGCACGTTTGAACCACAGCGTCCACGTGCTCCCTGAAAGGACAGTTGTTATTTCTCCTGTGTTTCTAGGATGTCTGCCCCTATGCAGCCAGGGGTGCAGCCCGTCCAGGTTCCATGGGAGCAGAAAGTGCTAGGGGCACCTCAAGGCTCATGTGGCTCTGTGGACCCTGAGCTGGGGGCCCCAGCCCACCCTCCCCTCCTCACCTGGCTCTGGCCCTATGCCCTGCACTCATCCTGGCACCCTGAGGCCAGAAAAGGGGCTCTGGGACTGCTGCCTGATGCCGAAGGGATTGTCCTCCCTATGGGGATCAGATTCTGCATGGGAATCATCACACTGGACTTTCTGTGACAAGTGTAGAGAGTCATTTCAAAATAAACCTCAGACATGGTACAGCAGCAAGTGGCAAAGGTCCTCCTCCCCTCCCCCACAAGGCGGCACCTGCTGCAGCCGGTTGTGGGCACTCCGTGCACAACACCACACAGGCGTTCTCGTCACCTGACTCTGATCCTGGACTTCAATGGCCAGGAGTAAGCGAAGACACTGCACTCTCAAAAAGCAGGAACGGAAAGAGCCACAGCCCTGCCTCACGGAACAGCTGCCCTGGTGGGAGCGCGTTTGTGTCCCGTGTAAGGCTACTCCAGCACTTTGGTGGGCTGTGGGTTCGTGCCCAGGGAATGTGAGCGAGCCGTTTCTTTGTGAAACCAGTGTCGACAGCCCGGGTGCCCTCCCTCCCAGCCTCCTCCCCCCTCCAGGGTGACCACGTATGGGCAGCCCTGATGTCCACCCAGCCCTTTGTGGAGTCATGGCGCCGGGAAGGGTCCTACTGATGGCACCCAGGGATGGTACAAGGCCCCCAGTGAGCCTGTTTACACACAGCACAGCGTGGGGCTCAGCAGCAAGTCCAGGAGAAGCACCCAGCCTCATTCTTTGCAGTGGCTCTGGAGCGCTCCACAGGAGGGGTGAGTGGGGCTTCCATCTGCTGGTGCCCCCCACACCAGGGACTGGCAGGGGGTCCTTGTTCTTTGCAGGTACAAACAGCACTTTCTCCTGGGGCAGACCCAAGCCACAAAAAGCAGCCAGTGCGACGTGCATGGGAGTATTTGCTCAGACCACACAGAGTGGCTTTTCAGGGGATTTTCCTTACTCAGCCTTGTTGGGGAGGCCGCTAGGGCAGGTATCAGGAGCGCCAGTGAGTTGGTCATTTTCTGAGCATGATGGGGACTCAGTGTTCAGGCCCCCAGAGGGAGCAGGGCCCTGTGCCTCGGCCTCCTTTGTAATAGGTGCTGAAGAAATGGAAGCCCGCATTGCCTGTCAGGGCCCTGCCACTAGAGTTTTACCCCACCCCATCCGAGTTGGCCGCCCAGTCCCCCGAGGGGTGAGTTCTGAGGCTCCTGTGGTGAGGTCAGGAAGGTCCAGTGAAGGGCAGGGGGATTGGGGGGGGATGGGCAGCCAGTTCCGGGAGGGCTTCTGGTGTGAGTTTGGGGCAGGCAGCCCTAGGTCTAGGCCCACCTTCCTCCCACAAACCTCTGTACTCGCTGGGCCCTAGCTGTTGGTAGGGGCACAGTTGAGGGAAGAAATAGAGGCCGCCCCTCCCCACGGCGTGCAAGGATCCAGGTCTGGGGTCAGAGTGTGGGCAGATCTGGAGGGTCCTGCCACCTGCACTGCTGAGGACAGGTGTGAATCTGACAGCCTCCTGCCTCCACCGAGTTGGCTTTGGGGCAGCCAGGCCTCCCGGTGCCAGCACCTCCTGACTGTTACCTGCCTGTCACCTGGGCAAGGCACCTGGAGCCGCGTCTGTGGCATGGAAGGGAACGGTTAGCGACGCCGCCACGTGTGAGACGTGCAGGCCTGGCCAGGCATCTGGGGCAGACCAGCGCTGCACATGCACAGGTGGGATCTGTGCCCGGTCCCCAGCCTGGTGTACAGGCGCCATCGGGAGTGCCCCCGTGGGCTGTGTCCTGATGGCTTCAGAGGTAGAAAGTGGGGGATGAGGACCCTGGTGAGGACAGGCAAACTCAGCTGTCACCCCCCTGGCCAGGGTGCTTCACCCACCCCACAGCAGGGCTGGGGGCCAGGGATGGGCACTGCCTGGGAAGGCCATCCTCAGCGCCAGGCCTGGTCCGCAGGCCGGCTGGAGGATCGTGGCTTGGGCCCTGCCAAGCGGGTCGCGGCTTCTCTCCAGCATCTGCGCCCGGTGCGGGCGCCCAGGGCCCCCGGCCCTCGCGGTTCCTCCCCTCCCCCTGGCGCTACTGTCATTGTTACCGTGGCTCAGCTTCTGCCAGAGCAGCCGCAGGACCGCTGGGGGCTCGAACCTTCTCCGCAGGGCGTCCTGGCGGTGGTTTGCGCCGGGCGGTCCGGCCCGCCCTCCCCAGCCCCCAGCCCCTGCTCCCGGCCGTTCCACTGCACGGCGGCGCGGGGAGGGCGCGGCGCGATGAGATGGTTCCGCCCGGCGCCGCCCCCGCCGCCCGCAGCCAGCCCGCCCGCCGCGCCGAGCGCTCCCGCAGGATGGCGCGGGCCAAGCTGCCGCGCTCGCCGTCCGAGGGCAAGGCGGGCCCGAGGGGCGCCCCAGCCGGCGCCACGGCCCCCGAGGAGCCGCACGGGCTCAGCCCGCTGCTGCCGGCCCGCGGCGGGGGCTCCGTGGGCAGCGACGTGGGCCAGAGGTAGGGGCGCGCGGGCCTGGGACCCCGCTTGGCAAATCGCGCTTGCATCCTGCTCGGGCTGCGCTGGCTGGGCTGCACCTGCGTTGCCTGCAGCCCGGGGAAGGGGGTACGGCCAGGGTCTCCCCTCCAAGCCCACCATAGCCCCCGCTTCCCGCTGTGTCTCCAGCCTTTGGAGCCTGCGGGACCCCTACTCCCCCTACTTATAGGCTGAGCGCGGCGGGGCTCCAGGTGAGGCTGCAGGGGAGGGAGGAAGTGGACCCGGCTATGTGCCCGGCACTGGGGGCTCCTGCCTGCGCCCCATACCACAGTAGCCCCGCTCTTGTTGGTGCCAGCACCACTTGAGGGGAGCCAGGGCCGGTATCTGTGTCCCCACCCCAGAGGTGAGCAAGGCTGAAGCCTGCACAGCAGATCGGGGCTGGGACACGGGGCTCAGGATGCCAGAGAGCCCCGTTGTGGGCCGTGCCTGGGCTGGAGTCTGGTGCCTGTGGCAGGTGAGGTGCCAATAGGCTGTCCTCTGGGGATGGCTGGGCAGGTGGAGCAGCGCCTACCCCTCCTCGGCCCTTCTGAAAGCTCAGGGTGGGGCGCAGCACCCCCATTTCACGGATGAGGACACCGAGGCCTCGTCTGCAGCAGTAAATTCCTAGCCAGCACCTTTCCCGTGCCAGGAGCCATTCTGGATGCTGCGGGGGAAATGAGAATGAATCAGACCTGGCCTGGTGTGGGCACAAGTCGTGGGCAGGGAACCTGTGCCTGGGAGAGAGAGGTGCAGGCCAGGCCGGGACAAAAGAACCGCGGCCTTCTGGGGTGCTGGTCCTTCCTGGACAAGCATGGGGAGATGGGCAGGGGCCTTCCCAGAAGAGGGAGCAGCAAGAGCTGAAGCTTCATCAGGGCTGGGAGGCAGGGCTGGCAGAGCCAGGCCTGGCAGATGGCAAGGCCAAGGGTGCCCAGGAGCATCTCCCTTGCCCCTCCCGCCTGGCCGTGGGCTGCTGGGCACCCCCCACACACACCCCTGTTTCTAGCTCTTCACAGCAGCCCTGGGAGGCACTGCTCAGCTTAGTCCCATTTGCAGAAGAGGCTGTCAAGGCTAAGGTCAAGCGCCTGTCTGCAGCCTCCTGCAGCTAATGGGCAGCCTCCGCCCAGGAGGCTAGCACTGGTCAAGGCCCTGGGGACCAAAGGCCCCTCCCTCTCCTCTTCCTGGACGTTGTGGGGGCCAGTGATCCTGGGAGCCCCGCCACAGCCAGCCCTCAAGGGACAGGCTCCTTGCCCCATCCATGTTCCTGCAGGGCTCACGGGGATAGCAGATTCTGCCCAGAGTGCAGTGCAGCATGGGAGCTGCAGCCCAGGGCCACCTACTCCAGGAAGCCCTCCCCCATGTTCACCCCAGCCCTGTGGGCCATGCACTGTGCTGACACTTCTATCCAGGTGGCCTCGCTCGTCCCCTGGCAGCCACTGAAGTGCAGAGTCGTAGCCTCCTTTTGCAGAGCAGAGGTAACAGAGCTACTATCAGCTGGGCCCGCAGCCCCTGGGCGTGGAGGTTCACAGGCAGGGCCTGCGCTGAGATGAGTAGGGCAGGCTCCCGAGCAGAGGAGGTCTTGGTGGGTTTGCTCTTCAGGAGTGTGGATCTCATGGAAAACTCAGGCCAGGCCGGAGTCGAGAAGTGGGTGTGGTCTGCCCCAGGGAGTTGCGGGCCGCAGTGCCCACAGCTGCCCCATCCTGCAGTGTGCCACCTTCATGGGCCAACCAGGGTCCGGGCTCCCTTAGCCCTCTCAGCCTCTGCCTGTCCCGTTACTGAGAAGACAGTGAAGCCGAGGAGAGGTCTCCACTTCCCTCCAGGGACTAAGCCACGGTGGGTAGGGAGGCTGCTCCTGGTGCTGTGTCCAGAGGGTAAGTGCTACCCCTGCCCAGAGCCCCCATGACACCCTGCGCCCACTCATGGGTGCCACTGGCCAGTGTCTGTCCCTCCTCCTGCACAATCAAGCTCCCCTGGCTCTGAGCTTCAGGGTCTCCTTCTCACTCCCTTGTGTGAGGCCAGGGAGAGATTGGGAGCTGGATCGTGGCCTCGGTGGTGGGGCTGGAGGCCATCACTGCAGAGCTTTTGAGTAAAAGTGCCCAATGGAGGGACAGGGCCACTTAGTGAGCCCCCTGCTGGGTCAGGAGGCCCTGGGAGGGCCTCTCCATGTGCCCACCACCCCGGACCTAGGTGGCCTCGCCCCTCCCAGAGGAGTCCTCCCAGCCTCAGGCCTGACTTAAGGTACCAGCACAGCCCCCTCCCCACATCCTCTCTGGGGCTGTCCCAAGCCCCACTCCTCTGCTGGCCTGAAAGCCTGAGGCCCCCACACGGCCTGAGGTCCAGTGTGGCAGGTCCTCCTGCTGCTGTCTCAGCACCCAGTGTCTGTGGCAGCCAGATCTGTCAGAGTCCAGCTGTGGCACTTGGAGCCCACCCCTGCCTGGCCCCAAGCCCCTCGCCCTGGTGTTCCTTGGCTCAGGATATGGTCCCCTGAGCACCCCCACCCCGAACACCCTTGCTGGGATCTCCCTCCCCTGCCGATCCAGACCTTCATGGTGGCCCCCTCTCCTCTCCAAGAACCTGACTGCTCCTCCATGTCCCCCTCACCCTGGCACACACCCAACGCCCCGCCCTCTCCATAGCGTTCACACTGGCTGGGCACACCCCTTCCCCTGGGCCTGAAGCCCCCTTGGAGCTCACCCCAGATGCCCTCTTGCCCAGAAGGGCCCCTCCTGAGTGCACCTCTGTCACCTGAGGTGCCCCCTCCCTGATCTGGCTTTGTCCCCATCTGGGCTCCGCACCTTCTTTCCACACAGTGCCCTGCACTGTTTCTCCCCCACCCTAGAACGCACCAGTCTGGGTGGCTGGCTCATCCTTGACCCAGGAGCGTACGCAGGGAGTGGCCAGCCGCAGGGGTGGGGCTGAGTTCCCAGGCCCTGTCTTTCAGGGTGAGTTTACCAGGCCTACCCCAGACGGGGGCTTGCACCTCATTTACTTTCTCACAGTCCTGGAGGCTGGAGCTCAAGGCGTCAGCAGGACTGGTTCCTCCCGAGTCCCCTCTCCCTGGCTAGTAGATGCTGTCTTCTCCCTGTGACCTCCCCCAGCCATCCCTGTGTGTGTGGTAGAAAGGCAGGGCTAAGCCTGGACCCTTCCGCTGACCGCTGCTGCCCTAAGTGGGGCTGAGACCCTCTCCCAGGAAGCAGAGGACGGCTTCAGTGCAGGTTCTGTCACTGTGTTGACAGTAAGCCTGGCCGTGGGAGGGTGGGCTCAGGGATGGGCCCTCACCCCCTGGTCCCAGCGGCGATAGGGCTGTCAGAGGCGCTGAGTGATGCCCAGGCCACCAGCCCCTGGGACAGGTGACCATCAGAGTCCCACTGGACCAGCGTGGGTGTGGATGCTTCGGATAGAGGTCCAGCGTCCTCAGCTTCCCTCCCCGTCACCACCCCTTGCCCGGCAGTGTACCCGGCAGGGTCTGTGGAGCCGACAGACTTTGTTGACACAGGGCTCCAGTCCTCAGCCAGGGTCTGCACAGGCCAGTGAAGCCCCGGGTCCCTTTGCCCACAGGCCCCTGTCCTCCCCTTGGGAGCCCCTGGGCAGATCCTCTACCCACCTGCTTGGCAGCCCCTCCCAGAGTGAGCGGGGATGGCTCTCCTGGGCCTCAGGCCGTGGGACGACTGACAGGTGGTGGCTTCCTCTACACTCAGAGAATAGCACCTTGGGCAGGGTGGATAGGAGTCCCCACGTGCAGCTCAGGGGACACTTGGGAATACAGAGGGACACGGCCAGGGAGCACTGGGGAGAGAGGACACGGTGGAGCCCAGCAGGGTCTGGCCATGCCACACCTGACCCCACAGGCCGGGCAGACCCGCTGCCATGGGCCCAGGCACTGCCAGGCTCCTGCCAGCCTCTGACACAGCTGTTGCCCTGGCTCAGAGCTTCGGACAGCACCGAGGCCCATGAGGGAACCTGAGCTGGACACGCAGAATCCTCCAGGAGCTCCCAGCAAACCCAAAGATCAGCCCCACTAAGCCTGTGGTTCCGCTGCTCTGTGTGGAGCTGCTAACCCAGCCACCATGCCTGGCCGGGAGGGACCTCGGCCCTCCCAGGGGTGTGTCCAGTTTCTGCCTCCCCAGGGACCAGGAGCTGCTAGGGCTCGGGGCACTGGGAGGGGTGCCTGCCCACCCAGAGGGCCTGGCATAGGCTTGTAAACATGGGCCTGTGACTCCAGGCTGGCTCCCTCCTTCCTGCCTGTGTGACATCAGAAGGCAGTGGTCCTCTCTGAACCTTTGTTTTTTTCCCCTGAAAAAAAAAAAGGTTGTTTTGAGGATGAAAAGAAAGAGGTCCCTCTGAAGTCCTTAGGCAAAGACCCTCTGCACCCCACCCTGCCCAGCCAGCCCACAGGCCGGTCCTCCAGAGCCCTCAGCTCCCACTAGCCTCTTCCTTTGAGCTCCACATCCAGTGCAGGTTATGACCACCTTGGTGTCAGCCACCTGCTGGCCAGTCTGGGACAACTGGGGCCAGGATCCCCGGGGCCAGCCTGAAGGAGTAGCAGGCGTGTGATTGCTGGCCCAGTGGAGGGGCTGTGTCCAGTTCCCCCGACAGGCGTCAGCTCTGAGCCCTGGCTTGTCCTGTCGCAGGAAGCCACCGGGCAAGGCTGGAGGGTGCACCCCCTGCTGGCCTGTGTGTAAGGCAGGGGAGTGGAGATACGGGGCAGCCTTGCACACCTGAGCCCTGGCTGGTGACTTCGGCTGCCTCCGCCTCCTCGGCATGAGGTGGAGCTCTCCGCGCTCCCTCCTGGATGCTGCGGCCCCACATGGGGTCTGGGCAGGCTTCCTGCTAAGCAGGGCCAGGGCAAGTGCCCAAAGCATCACCTGCTCATGTGGCTGGAGGAGTGGCCCGGTCCTCGAGTGTGCTTGTCACCCCCCATCTGGCCCAGGCACAGGAGGGTGCATGCGCTGGGACCCCCAAGTGGGCTGTGCTGCTTTCTCAGGCCTTGAGGGGACCGGCTCGGCTCAGGGTCCCTACCCGGCTCTGCATGTGGGCTGCCTCCTGCAGACACCTCTCCTGAGCCCGGGAGCTCCAAAGGTCAGGGCCACCCAGAGCCTCCCTGCGTGTCTGTGCCCCACCTGGTCCTGGAGCCCAGGCTCTCCATCTGTCTGTTGCCACCTTCTCCGTCTGTCTGTCTGCCGCCTTCCAGTTGATGCCCCTCTGTGTCCCCAGGCTTCCTGTAGAAGATTTCAGCTTGGACTCCTCCCTGTCTCAGTAAGTGCTTTGCAAGGGAGGGCCTGTCTTGTTGGCAGACAAGGGCACTCACACCTCTGGAGAAGCATAAGAGCCATTGTCTCTGGGGGTCCCCTCAGTCCAGCACCCCCTGCAGCTGGGCCAGGGCCACCAGTGCCTCCCAGCACCCACGGGTGCCCCTGGGCCCCAGGTGCCAGGACTGGAGACGGATGGTGGACGTCCGCCCTTGAAGAGGAGCCTGCACTTGGGAAATGGGCCCCACAGAGACAGGTGCTCATGGCCCTGCAGGGCTGGCCACGGCCTCGGGAGAGGCAGATGGCCGAGCAGGGGCCCTTGTCAGGGCACCACCCAGGGACAGGTGGGCCGGTAGCTGCTGGGGCCCTGGGCTCTGGCTCAGCCCACCTCAGTTGCCTGTGTGGGTCGAGCTTCCAGGCACTGGGCAGACTCTGGGAGCCTCTGCCACTCCATGCTGTGAGCTGCCAGCCTCTGCCAGCGGCATCTCCTGACTTCAGCTAAGACGTAGGTGAAATGGAAGAGGCCATGAGGCCAGGGTAGCCAGAGCCCCTCGGAACCGTCAGGCCCTGTGCACTCCCAGAAAGCCCCTGCCACCATCCACCTTCAGCACGGCCTCCAGGAGGGGCCCCAGGCTTCCCGTCTGTGCACAGTACCAGCAGCGGAAGCCACTGAGCACTCAGCGCTCCCAGCCGTGAGCATCCGGGGCCGCCCGGCACCCGTGGTGGAGCCCGTTATTGTCCCAAAAGAGTCCTGGAGGCTGGGAGGCCAGGGCCACCTCCCGGCCCTCCATCTTCCCAGCCCAGGGCCCCATGGTGCAGAGGGTGACAGGCGTGAGATAGAAGGTGTGCCCACCACCCAGTGCTCTCCTGGCCCCACCCCAGGCTCCCGAGGGGTCAGGTCTCAGGGGAAGTAGATGCGTCTGCGGCTACCAAGGGACCGAGGCTGTAGTCTGTGATGCCAAGGCACTGTCTGGCCACAGAGGATGTTCTTGGTCCCTTGAAGGCCCAGCTGGACTCACCCTTCAGTCCTGAGCCTGCCTTACCTGGCCCCCGGCCAAGCCACAGACAGGCCCCAGAGGCCCAAGGGTGTCAAAACAAGGACCCCAGGGGGACAGAGCCATGTGTGCCCTTTCCGGGGCCTTGGGCAGGTCAGATGCTGTGTCCAAGCTCAGAATAGCTGGCCCAGGTTTGGCAATGGTCCTGAGGCCTGCCCTTTCTTCTTGCCTGCCTAGTGCCGGGGGCAGAGGCCTGCGTGGAGCTCCCAGGCACCTGCCTAAGAGCCGGCCGACACCCAGCCACCAACCGAAAGGCAGCCCAGACCTCGGCCCCATGTGAGTGCAGGGCTATGGGGGGCCCCGAGGCGGGCGCCTGGCAGCTTGGTGCTGCTGTGGAGCTTCCCGGCATGGCCATCTGTGCAGGGCCGCCTGCCAGGAATCCCCGGAAGGCCAGTCCCCCAGCCTGCAGCTGGCCGGCCGGTCAGCAAGGAGAGCCGTGGCCACCCAGCCTCTGCCGGCCCCACTTGTCACAGGGAAGCTGGCACCTCCCTCAAAGTTTGCCATCCTGGTGTGGGGTGAGTGCCATGACAGCCCCTTTGCAGCTCAAGGGCACCCTCAGGCAGACCAGTGCTGTGAGACCCTGGGCACAGGCTGACAGGGGGCATGGGTGCACACGGGGCCCAGGCCTGGCTCAATACCAGCCGCGCAGCATGGGAGCAGAGCCGCCATCTGGAGACAGACTCCCCTGCTGCCCCTCTGGGGAACCCCAAGGACCAGGCCTGACACTGCCTCTGACCTGCTGGGTGATCGCGGCAAGCACAGGCCCAGGGAGCTTTGTCGGGGGGTTGCAGCAGGCCTTAGCCGTGCAGGGATGAGGTTGGCCAGGGGTGCCCTATCTTCACAGGGCCAACTCCACTGATGGCTGTCCTAGGGCCAGGGCCAGGGCCAGGGTTTGGCCTGTGGATTCCTCAGGGACCATGGCCTCACCCCAGGGCTTGCACAAGGGACCATGTGAGGCTCCCTCCTGCATCTGGTCCCCCCTGGCAAGGCCTGCCTGGGCACGCCCATGAGTCCCACTGGCTGTGCGCCTCATTCCTGGGCTGTAGGCCATGGACAGTGGTGGTCCCTGATGTGCCCTGTCCTCCCCATCAGCCAAAATGCAAACTTGCAGAGGTCAGACGGGCCCGGCCCCCCGTGGGTGTGTGTGTGGCTGCGACTCTGAGCCAGCCTCCGGGGTGGAGCTGGGGACCTTTGGCCAGGCATCGGGGAGGACAGTGCCCACCGCCAGGTATGGACTGTTTGGGAAAGGTGATGTCCCCAGACAGATGCTGCCCTGGGCGCTCGGCTCGCAGGCTCTTTGCCAGGTGGACAAATTAACGAGTGGATGAGGATGGATTCAGGAAGTAAGAGTTTTCTGCCCCATCCTTGCCCGTTGGCCTGGGAACTTGCATTTGCAGGCAGATCCCTCAGCCCTGGGGATGGCTCCCCACGAGGGTTCTCGGTCGGCTCCAACCTCTCGGGCGCTCCACCAAGCCCACACCCAGCTCCTGGGAGCAACTTGCCGTGAGCTGGTCCCTGCTTTCCCACTGTCTGGGTCCTGGCAGGAAGCGGAATGTGCGGCCCCACCCAGCGTCCCGCCTCTGCCAGTGGTCCACACCTGTGGCTTCATAGCCTGGGAGCCTAGTGAGTCTAAGGCCCATGAGGTCTCTTCTGGCTGACGCAAGTCCTGATGGTTTGAGCAGATGGGCGCTGGCCCACCCATGAGTCCCGGGACAGCCTCTCACAGGAGCCTCTGAGCAAGGGCGTCCTCTGGGAAAGGCCTAGGACACAGAGGCCATTGTTTCTGTTCTGCCACAGACAGAGCTCCTCCACCTGTCTGCTGCCCTCAGGACACCTCGGAGGCTGTCCCTGTCCTGGTTCTGGTTCCCCAGGGAGGAAGCCCCAGCGCTGGCAGGTGGAGGGAGCAGCCGGGCCCGTGTGGCTTCGCAGGGCTCACTGGGTTCAGCCCGGGGCCTCTGGCTACCAGGCCAGGAGGCTTCTGTGACGCTGAGGAGCCAGTGGAGCCCTCCAGGCCACCAGTGCCCCTGAACCTCTGGCGCGGCACTCTGACAGGGCCCCCAGGCGCACCTGCACCAGCCGGGTCGGCCCGGAGCTCACCAGCCTGGAGCTCACGCCCGCCAGGCCTCCGCAGCCACAGGCCCCTCCTCGGTGCCGCCGTGTGATTTGTTCAGACAGATCACACCAGTCACCTGAAATACACTTCAGGGAAAAGTGGATCATTTCAATCTCCTTTTTGTGGTGGTGTTAGGAGAAGTGGGCGGCCACAGTTCATTAAAAATTAAATGCCGAGGAGGCGTCATTAATTTCCCTGGCATTGCAGGGCTCCCATTTCTCAGGGAGTAGGACTGCCAGGCCCCAGCGTTTCTCTGGCTTCCCGTGGAGGGTGCCATCCATGTGGGTGGGCACTGCCTGCTGAGCACCATGGGGGGCTGCCCAGATAGGGGCCCACAGCCCTTGGGTAAGGGGACTAGGGTCTGGCTGGACTCTCCCCCTAGGAGGGGCTCAGCGCTCGGTTTCTAGGGTGACAGGAGGAGGCCAAGGGGCCTCCAGGAGAAGATGTTGGGGACACAACTAGCCCCAGGCCAGCAGTCCCAACCCCACGGTGCCTGGGCGGGAAGTTGGGTGTCAGGAAGCCCACCGGTGTGGTCCTGGCAATGGGATGGGTTGCATTTCTCTGTTTCCTGGCTGTGGAGGCCAAGGGGAGTCCAGCGGGACGCACTGGCTTCACGGTCCTGGCAGGCGGCTGCAGAGGCCCAAGCCCCAGAGGCCCAGCCGTGCCAGGTCTGTGGGGAGGTAAAGGGAGGAGCAGGAGCTCCTGGGAGGCTCGTGACCACTGGAGGGAGGAGGGTGTGGCCGTGGAGTGTGGGGTGATGGTCAGGGTGGAGCCAGGCACCCACCTAGGAGGGGAGGCCAGGCAGGAGCCCCAGGCCCGGGGGGATGTCAGAGGGGAGCCCTCGTGGGGCCTTTAGGCTGGAGAGACAGGCAGGGCTGAGCATCCACAGGGCAATGTCCAGGGAGACCAGGAAGGTGGCGCAGAGGGAGTTTGGGTCCCATCCCACCTGGGTAGGGGACCCCTAGGAGGGCCAGGAGCCGGTGGGCGGGACCTCCTAGCTACAGGGAAATAGAAGCATCCTGAGGACAGAGCTGTGGGACCTGCTGATGGCTCTGGTCCAGCCGAGGGGAGGGTACAGGAGCCAGAGGCCGGCAGGGGTGGAGGGGATGTTGGCCTGGTGCTGTCAGGAAAGGAGAATTCTGCAGGGGATTGGGGGTAACGCTGGAGGGCAGAGTGGGGCTGGACGGCTGCCCACAGAGCCAGTTGGGAAGTCACCCCTGCATGGCACTTAATTCCTGGGCTGGGTTGGGGAGAGGCACCTGTGGCCAGCCATGGGGCCCCCAAGGAGAACGGAGCAGGGAGGAGAAAACCAGAGCTGGGGGAGGCCGTGCTGAGAGGCCCCGGGAAGAGGAGAGATTCTAGGGCCTGATCCCCATTAAGGGCACAGTGAGGCTCCCTGCCCGAGAGGAGAGGGTGGGAGGCAGTAGGGGCAAGTGAGGCGGGCAGACCCCCCTGCATGGAGGCTTTTGCCATGGAGGGCGGGACTGTGGTGTGAGGCAGGGAGGGTGCGTTCCTAAGCTCCATGCTTTTTGGTCCTGATAGTCCCTGGGGACCCCTGGCAGTGAGGGAGGGAGGACCTTAGGAAACCCTGGGCTCAGTCTCCAGGGGCAGCTCCCCGCTCAGCCCTGCCTGTCCCCATACCCGGCCAGACCAGGCCCAGCCCAGTCTGGGCCTCCAGCATCTTGTCTGAGCCTGTCATTCAGAGAAGACAGTGGTGGACAAACCCCCCAAAGGGACCCTCATGCAGTGAGGGGCCTCCCCAACTGGGGCTCCAGGCACACAGACAAGGGTGGGTTCCAGGGTGTAGGGCAGGAGGAGGGGCCGGGGGAAGGAGGAGGGCCCCAGCGGGGAGAGCAAAGTCGTCTGTGCTGAGGGGTTTTGGGACATGGTGGGGCACTCTGGGGGCAGACTGACCCCCCCCCTTAGCATTGGATTCGAATCCCACTGGTTTGTGGAAAGCTTGTCCTACTGCCTGGCCCCTGATGCCCCGAGTGTGCCAGGTGAGGTGACCAGCCTGCCCCAGGACCTGGCCTGAGCCTCCTTCAGCAGGGCGCCCAGAGCCATGGCACCTCTTCCTGCGCCCTGGGCCCTTCTTTATGTCATTTATTTATTTATTACTTGTTTTTGAGACAGGCCCTCACTCTGTCACCCAGGCTAGGGTGCAGTAGTGTGTTGACAGCTCACTTCAGCCTCAAACTCCTAAGCTCAGACGATTCTCCCTCAGCCTCCCAAAAAGCTGGGACTACAGGCACATGCCACCATGTACGGCTATTTTTTATAGAGATGGGTATCTTGCTATGTTGCCCAGGCTGGTCTCAAACTCCTGGCCTCAAGCATTCCTCCCACCTCTGCCTCCCAAGGCCCTGGGATTATGGGCATGAGCCACTGTGACCAGCCCCTGGCCCCTTCTTGAGCTCTATGACCAGCAGAGCTCTGTGGCCACTGGGGCAGATCAAGGCAGGTGCTGGGACTCTACCAAGGCCCCTACCTCCTACCCACAGCAGCCCCACCACAAAGGCTGCTGCCCACACCTGCCCATATCACTTACCCTGAGTGTTGTGAGCTCTGGGAAATGCTGAATATTTCGTCACTTTTGGAGATGTTAGGGTCACCAGCCCTGGGCCAGGCAGTGACATCAAACCCTCAGATTCGATTGCTGGGAGCCAGTGCCTGCTCAGAGGGGAGATGAGGCTCACAGCCCACCCACTGGGTGTCACAGGCTACAGCCCCAGTGGATGGTGGCAAGGAAGGGGTTGCAGCAGGAGCAGGGGATGGGCTGTGCTTACCTACCCCCCACCTCTGGACAGCTGCCCTAGCACCTCTGCTTGAATGCTGCCTCCTCCATGCAGCCCTCCAGGATCCTTCCAAGCAGCACAAGTCTCCCTCCAGGCTCCCCTGTCTGCCTTACTGTGTTGTGGCCCTCACACTGCACAGGCAAGGGGAAGCCCAGCCCGAGGAACTTGCTTGGACTGCTGGTTCTGCCCCCATACCATCCCCGAGGGAGGTGGTACACCTCTCTTTGACCCCAGGGGGCAAGGCCAGGCACTGGAGGCAGCTCCCTGAGGGCTGAGGCAGCCAACTGAGAGAAGCAGCCATCGTGGAGGGCACAGTGGCCATGGCTGGGAGCAGCCAAGGGGCCCATGGGGGACAGCCCAGCACCCCAGGGCACGGGCTGTTTAGGGACACATGTGCTCCCCCTTCCCAGAGGCAGGCCATGCCTGCTGCAGGAACCCTGGCTCCGGGTCTCCCTCCCATCTGTCCTGCAGGCTGACAGCATTGGAGTTTTCATCTCAGGGGAACATGAAACCCTGGCCCAGCTTGGCCTCAGCCGGGCACAGTAGGACCTGCATCCAAGGCTAGGGCAGTGGGGGCAGCAGCTGTCCAACCTCAGCTTTGCCTGCCTCTCGGTGGACAGCCTGGGTGATGCAGGTGGTGGCCACGGTAGGTGGGCCATGCAATCTCCCCACCCCACCTCGCCCCAAATGCTGCTGGATACCCTGGTCTCTTCTCAGGACTGCCGGGCCCTGCTGAAGGCCAGAGGGCTGGCTGGCAGGCCCCACGAGCAGCGGTGTGCAGGGGAGCTCAGGGGTGTCTGGGAACTGGTGGCTGGGGCCACTGGTGAGCCAGAGGGAAGAGGAGCGGCCCTGGCAGGAGGGCCCCCTAGCCGCCTGCGGCGTGGGTGCAGGGATGACCACTTCCCGCCAGCCCATCTTCCCTCACAGCCCTTCAGGCTGCAGTTGGGGGTAGCCTTGGAGCACAGCCCCCTGCAGCCTCCAGACAGAGCAGCCGACCCTCAGCTGTGGACGGCCTGTGTGACATGGTCCTACGGTGTGTTCTGAGCACCATGCCGAGGGCCGCATGGGCAACTGGACCTCCTGGCAGCTGCCCTGCACCCACGGAGGATTGGGTGAGGGTGTGTGGAGTGGGCACCGCACCCTGAGCCCCAACAGGGTGGGCTCGAGGGCCCAGGGGTGCAAGGAGGAATGTTTAGAGGAGCCGAGGCTGGGGGGGCCGTCTGCTGGGCATGATGGACACCAGGGTCCTCCCAGGTCTGAGGTGGAAGCAGTGGCCCTGCTGGGCCCCGTTCGTCTTCTCAGCTCCTGCAGTTATAAGAAGTCAGTTGTGTGGGGGCTTCTGGCACGTCCCCAGCCCCAGCCCCAGCCCCAGCCCCAGCCCCTCTGGCCCTGAGGCCCCATGCCCCTCTCTGCTCCTCCGGGATCAGCGTGCCCCCAGCCTGAGCCCTGCTGGCCTGAGCCCCCACACCCCTCTCTGCTCCTCAGGGTCCAGGTGGAGTTCTACGTCAACGAGAACACCTTCAAGGAGCGGCTGAAGCTGTTCTTCATTAAAAACCAAAGATCGAGTGAGTGGGGCTCCTGGGGGGCCACTCCCAGGCAGGGAGGCGTTGAGGGCGCCGAGAGCAAGCCTGGCAATGGGAAGGCTGGGCTGTGAGCTCAGGGATGAGTCCACGGGCGAATCCCTGCGGGCTGCGGCGGGATTTGGAAGCAGGGTGGGGTAGGTCTGCATGGTGAGTGGGGCACAGGGTAGCCCCTCTCAGCTTCACATTGCCTGAGACCAGGGCCTCTCCAGTGGGACCTGTGGGGACACTGTCCTACCTGCTAGACACCGGGCTGGGCAGGGTGGGGCTGTCAACAGGCTCCAGCACAGTCTCCCCTGTGGCCATGCCCGGCCTCCCACCCCCCCATACAGCCCCACCCTCCCAGCTGCTCCCTGCCCTGTTCCCAGCCAGAGCTTGGCCTCACGGGCCCCCCAGGGATGCAGGGTGAGGACTTGGGGGTTTCTCAGGGACTCCACATCTACCTGCCTGCTCCCCAACCCCCATCCTGTCCCCCAAGAAGTGGAGTGGCCTCTGGAAATCCCCTGAACTCCAAGTTCAGGCACCTGTCAGGTGGAGCCAGGGACAGAGCTTCTCGGAGGCTGACCCAGGAGCATCAGCCCCCAAGCACCGCAGGGCACACAGAGCTCCGGGTGCGGCCTGAGTGTGGGAGGCCATCCAGATTGCCCAGCCAGACCTGGGGCAGGCCCTGCTCCCCGAAGCCCAGGGCTGGGTCAGAGCCCTGACGCCTCTGCCCTCCCGACAGGCCTGAGGATCCGGCTGTTCAACTTCTCCCTGAAGCTTCTCACCTGCCTGCTCTACATCGTGCGCGTCCTGCTAGAAGACCCAGCCCTGGGCATCGGATGGTGGGCCACCTGCGCGGCCGGGCAAGGGGTCCTGAGTCCCAGGGCTGAGCCTTCCTGCCGGGCCATTACAGAAGCTGATGGCATCTCTGGGGGAGCTCCTGTGCCTGGGGCCTTGGGGAATCCCTCCTTCCCCAGTGCCTGTCCCAGGATGGAGAGAGCCAAGGACTCAGTGCTCAGGCTCCCGCAGATGGCTCAGCATAGGAAGAAGGGTCCCCATTGTAAGCTTGCAGCTGTGCCTTAGCTGGTAGCGGACCCCAGAAAGTCCACAGAAAGGCTGGAGCACCTAACAAGTCCCTCTCTGCCTCCACAAGTGTCTCTGTGCTCACTTGAGTTTCTGCAAGTCAGGGAAGCGGGTGTCCAGCCCCCTGGAGAAAGCCCCTACCTGTTTCTGGGGGCATCTTCTACCCCTCTTGGGTCCCAAGGAGTCCCCTTCCCGGGGTCCATTGTCCCAGGGCCCATGCTCCAGGGACTTCTGGGAGAGGTGCTGGGGGCCTCGAAGGAGCCGCCACGAGGTGGGTGGGAACTTGCTGTCTCAAGTCCTGCTCCATCTCCTGCTGCTGCTGCTGCTGCTTCAAGAAATGGTGCTGCTGGGACCTCCTCTGTGCCCAAGGTGCCTTGGCGACTCCTGGTCACCTCTCTGTTGGCCCCAGGGGACATTGGCAGGGCCCTGCGGCCCTCGGTGCTGAATTCTTGTCCTGCGTTATGTCTTTGGGGACTGGCCCCCACCCTGAGCCTCCGCTCTGGCTCCCCGGCACTTGGAGGCTGGGCTCTGCTTCCTGTTTCTTCTCTCCCCGCTCCTGCCTCACTTCCTCGATCCCTTGGTCACTGGTTCTGTCCTGCTTCCTAGTTTCCAGAAATCCTTCCTCTGAACATCCTCTGAGGATGGTGTCGCTAGTCCTTTCTTGCTTTACGTTTTCCCCATCTGCTGGGCCGTTTCTCCCAAGCTCATATTGACCCGATTTCATACCCATAGATGTCCTCGAATGGCGCCATTTATGTGTAAGAGTGCTCGGCGCAGAGGGCTCTGCAGCCGCATGTGCGGTGTCTTGCCACCCTCCAGCCGCTGGGGTGAACCCTGCCAGCATGCTGGTCCCTTGTGTGGCTGTGCAGCATAGGTTCTTCCCCGGAGAGGAAGGCCTGGCTTCTGGGGGCCTAAAGGCTTCCATGTAAACTTTTGCTCAAACCCCCTTTTCACCTGTTACTCCAGTGCAGGGGGGGCCTGGCAGCCCCAGGCCAGAGACTTACCTTGTCCTAAGAATGAACCACCTGTCTTTGTCTAGATCAGAAGAGGGCAGAACCCACTAGGATAGTTTGGGAAGAAGAACTAGGCCCTAACTGACTCTCAAGCCCCTTCCTGGGTCACTCCACCCCAAGTCCCAGCGGCTTCTGGTTTCACATCCCCATAGGGCCCACGTCTTTTGTGTTCACTGCCCATCCCCTAGCACAGTGCCCAGGACACAGACGATGGTGGGAGGATGGGTGGATGGATGGTGGATGATGGATGGATGGATGGGTGGATGGATGGATGTGTGGGTGGATGGAGGGATGAGTGGGTGGATGTGTGGATAGATGGAGGGATGGATGGATGGGATGAGTGGAAAGATGGATGGGTGGATGGACGGATGAGTGGATGAGTGGATGGATGAAGGGATATATGGATAGATGGATGATGGATGAGTGGATGGATGATGGATGGGATGAGTAGAAAGATGGATGGATGAGTGGATGAAGGGATGGATTAATAGATGGATGATGGATGAGTGGGTGGATAGAGGGTGGATAGATGCCATCAGCTTCTGTAATGGGTGGATGGATGGAGGGATTAGTAGATGGAATGATGGATGATGGATGGATGGGTTGAGTGAGTGGAAAGATGGCTGGATGGTTGAGTGGACGGATGAAGGGATGAATGGATAGATGGATGATGGATGATGTATGGGATGAGTGGAAAGATGGATGGAGGGAAGAGTGGATGGATGAAAGGATGGATTAATAGATGGATATGCATGAATGGATGAGTGGATGAGTGGATGAGTGGATGGATGGATGGATGAGTGAGTGGAAAGATGGATAGGTGAATGGATGATAGATGGATGTCCAGGTACTTCTGTGGGCACTGAGTTTGCAACAACCCCACTAAGAATCAGGGGAAAGTGGATCAGTTGAAAGAAAAGACAGGAGGAGCCAGCATCACCAGGAGCCTTGTGAGCAGTAAGGTCTCCTTGGTCAGTGACCCTGGCACTGGTGACAGTCTAGGACAACTAGTGTGCTGGCCATGCCCTGGTCGCCGTCCCAGCAGCTGGTTCCAGGTGGCTTGGGGTCGCTTGTCCTCTGAAGCAGCTTAGGGATGTGCCTCTTAGAGTCACCACCACATGGGGTGGGAGCTTCCTCTCCCTGTCTCTCAAGCACTGTCCAGCCTTGTTCAGGCAGCTCTGGCCTTGGGGAGGCCCCAAGTGTACTCATGTGCTCTCTCTGGTCATGTAGGGCCCCTCCCTGGGAGCCTGTTGTCAGCACAGGCAGAAGCCGCATCTCGCTGTTGGGTCGGTACTCCCCCCTACCCCCCATATGTGGGATGTGCCCTCACTGTCTGCCTGCTGGGCTCAACAGAGGCCACCCCACACATCCTCAGTTAGAGGCCCTCCTGCGAGAGGGGGCAGGCTGCTGCATCTCCCAGGGGTTAGAGCTCAGGCCCCTCCAGGATATGGGGGTTAGCCTTGGGTGGGTGAGTAGGCAGCCCTCGGGCAACGGGTCCAAGGCAGGGGCCAGCACTGCGTCTCTCCACAGCTGGGGCTGCCCCAAGCAGAACTACACCTTCAATGACTCGACTTCCGAGATCAACTGGTAAGTCCACTCTCCAGCTCCCGAGAGCCAGGCACTCAGAGGCCTGGGACCAGGGTAGGGTGACATCAACAGAGGCTTACATGGCCTGGTCCTGAGGGACAATGCCCGGCCTCAGCCTAGTAGCCACCCAGATTTCCCAGGATGCCTTTGCCCTTGGCCCTGGCTGTGGTCAACACTGGGATGTCCCCATCAAGAGGGAAAGTTTGAGACCTGTGAGTTTCCAGCCAGTCCCACGGCCTCCGCACACTTCCTGCACCCAGTGAGACTCAGGGAAGCCCGTCTCCCTGTGAGCTGGCAGCTTCTCTTCCAGTTCACCATCTTAGGGCCAAGGAAAGCAGCTGCCCCGGGCAGGCAGTGGGAGGTGACTGAGGGGCAGCCGGGGTGCCCAGTCCAGAGTTTAAGACCTGTCCCCAGAACCCAGGCCTCTGTCTGCATCAGGCGAGGGGCAGATGGCCCCCTGCGGCCAAGCCCCTGCCTGTTTATGGATGAGGAACTGAGGCTCAGGGAAACCCACCTCCCTGCCCTCAGGGACATTCATGATAGCCCTGCTCCAGGGTCTCAGGTGGTAAAAGCAGGCTGCGCCTGGCCCAGGCTGCTGCCTGTTGTGTCCAGAGAGGAGAAGCTTTGCCACCCTCGGCAGTTCCATGAGCTGCAGGCTGAGGCTCCATGGGCACTCAGCCATGGGCTCTGGCCTCACAAGCACCTCCTGGGGGGCCCGCCCACTGCAGTCCTGCTCCCTCCTCATCTCTTGGGGAAACTTCCCTTCCCTCCTAGTTCTCTTGTCCCCTCCAAGGTCAAGGCAGGCTCCTTTGGTCCAGCCTCAACGAGCAGCACAAGCTTGGGGCCAGTGGAGGCCAGTGGTTACGGCCCCGGCCCTGGGTGGCTGGAGTCACTGGTGGCTGCAGTGCTCTACCATGCTGCCTCCTTTCTCTCCCCAGGGCTCCCATTCTGTGGGTGGAGAGAAAGATGACACTGTGGGTGATTCAGGTGAGTTCCCCACTCTGCTCCCTTCCCTACTGCAGTAGCTCTCAGTGAGCACTGAGGACAGACCCAGGCTCAGTAAATCCAGAGGACAAACCCAGGCTTAGTAAACAAGGGACCCAGGCTCTGTGAGCACTGAGGACAGACCCAGGATCAGTATACAGGGGACTCAGGCTTAGTAAGAAGGAAACCAAGGCTCAGTGAGTACTGGGAACAAAGTCAGGCTCAGTAGGCAGGGGATCCAGGCTCAGTGAGCACTGAGGACAGACCCCGGCTTAGTAAGCAAGGAATCCAGGTCAGTGAATGCTGAGGACAAGCCCAGGCTAAGTAGGGAACCCAGGTTCAGTGAGTGCCGAGGACCAACCCAGGGTCTTCTGCTCTCCACAGTTTTCCCAGGAATCCCTGAGGGCTTCCTGCCCCGCCCCCCACCCTGTCTGTTTCACTATCTGAATCTCTCCCTCCCCGCCCCCTCTGCATTCTTTCTGTTTTCCTGGGGTAGGGAATGGGAGTGGATGGCACAGGGGTCAAGGCAGCCCCCGGACATGCATGCCTGGCTTTGTGTGGTACCCGCCCGCTGAGGCCTGCGGGGTGTGGGATCAGGCCCTGGCCCCGGCCTGCTCCAGGCTCCTTCCCTTTCCCGACTCCCAGGTCATCGTGGCCATAATAAGTTTCCTGGAGACGATGCTTCTCATCTACCTCAGCTACAAAGTGAGTGTCTACCTGGGGTGGCACCTCGCAGGGGGTACCCACCCCACCTCCCCCACCTCCCCAGCCTCCCCCACCACCCCACCCTCCCCCACCCTCTCCCATCTCCCCACTCCCCACCCACCCCACCCTCTCCCATTTCCTCACACTTCCCAGCCTCATCCCCTGACCTCCAGGGTGGGCTTCTTGCCCTCTCCCCACCGGGCCCTACCCTCACCCCCCTCACCCCCTTGATGCCCCATTTGGCCCCCAGGGAAACATCTGGGAGCAGATCTTCCGAGTGTCCTTTGTTCTGGAGATGATCAACACGCTGCCCTTCATCATCACGGTGGGTGAGCCCCGGCCACCAGGAGTGGGGGTCCTGGAGCCCCAGCCCTGACCTGTCCCCTTCACAGATCTTCTGGCCGCCGCTGCGGAACCTGTTCATCCCAGTCTTTCTGAACTGCTGGCTGGCCAAGCATGCGCTGGAAAACATGATTGTAAGCTGGGGCGTGCAGCTGGGACTTGGGGGGGCCACCCTCAGCCTCACTGGCCCTGGAAGACACTGTGAGACATAGCCTGCCATGCCCCAGCCCTGATGTGACCTATGGAGGACCAGGAGGCCACGGCAGCAGAAACTGTGCCTATAAAATATCCAAGCCACGCCTCAAATGCCCTCTTTCCAGGAAGAAACTCAATCCCAGAGCTTTTCCGAACCCTGGCAATTAATGACTGGCAGGAGGAGGGACAACGTGCCGGGTGTGACAAACCCAGGCCACAAGGACCAGGGCCACAAACGCCAGGCCACATGCAAACCAGGACCACAGACAGGTCCTGTGCTGAACGTCTGAGGAAACTGGGGCCACGGGGCCACAGGCAGGCCCTGCTCTGAGTGGCTCAGCAAGGCCCCTGTCATGTGAATAGTGGCAGCCCCTGCCATGGCCAGTTCCCTAGGCATCCCCTCCGCTCCAAGGCAGACCCCTTGGCTCACAGCCCCTATTCCTGCCCCACTGGTAAGGCAGAGTTACCGCACTGGGTCCAAGCCTTGCACACTAACCAGCCCTCTGGCCTGAGCCTTAAGCCTCATCCCCAGGGACGTAGGCAAGCTAGGGACCCATCCTGAGAGAGTACAGCAGAGGGGGTGCCCTGCCCAGGTGGGCCTTATCAGAGACGCAGGTGTGGCTGGGCGCAGGCTGCCCCGTGGGCCTCAGCGCAGACAGGTGTGGCTGGGCGCAGGCTGCCCCGTGGGCCTCAGCGCATACACAGGTGTGGCTGGCGCAGGCTGCCCCGTGGACCTCAGCGCAGACAGGTGTGGATGGGCGCAGGCTGCCCCGTGGGCCTCAGCGCAGACAGGTGTGGCTGGGCGCAGGCTGCCCCGTGGGCCTCATCGAAGATGCAGATGTGGCTGGGCCGTCTGTTCTCCCCATCTTACTCTCTATTGCTCGCTCTGGCGGGGTGCACAGTCCCTGCCCACTGACAGCTGCCGCTCCCTCCACAGAACGACTTCCACCGTGCCATCCTGCGGACGCAGTCGGCCATGTTCAACCAGGTCCTCATCCTCTTCTGCACCCTGCTGTGCCTTGTTTTCACGGGGTGAGTGCCAACCGTCAGTGTGAGCTCCCCAGGACGTTGGGAGGGCCCGAGAGGCAAGCAGAGCCGAGTGAGAGGATGCAGACGCCTGCGTCCAGGCGGTCAGGGGACAGGAAAGGCCACGGTGCCTGGGCTGCTGCTGTCGGCCCACCCAGCTGGGACTGAGGTCGGGAGACAGCTCCAAGCCCACATTCACACTACATGAGCAGCCCCGCAGTTTGACTCTTCCAAGGCCAGTGATCCCCAAGTCTGGCTTCCTGGTCTATGCCATTGCCATAGAGAAGAGGACTGGCTCCTAGGCCAGGGGTGTCTCCTGACTGAGGCCCAGCTGAGAGCGGGGTGTGGGGGTGCCCAGAGCTGCAAAGGCCTCCACCCGCCTGAGTGTGCCCCTGTGCCCACTTGCCTGTGTCCTGGTCCTAGCCAGGCCTGGTCCCCACTTCCCATCCCCAGACAGGGATGCCAGGCAAGCACAGTGCCCTGGGGGCAGGGAGAGTGCCCTGTGTTTCCCACCTCCCCTCCACCACTGCCCCTCATGAAAGACACAGAGCTCAGCGGGCAGATTGGGGCATCCATGCAGATGGCATCTGGGACCTGTTAGTGACCCCAGCCCTGCCCATTAGACCTCCCAGTGTTGTCTGGCTGTGCCAGGCAGAGGCCTGTATGTGGCGAGTAAGGGGCAAGGCTCCTGAGATGGGGCTGGAGGGCCCAATCCCATGCCCACCTTTGCCCCACCCAAGCCCACACTGATTGCACAGCCCTGCATCCCTTGCTCCCAGATAATTTTCCAGAGGCCTAGGAGAGAGTGCCCAGCAGGCAGGGAGGCTCTGGGGATTTACTGTGAACAGAGGCCGCCACACTATGGCCAAGGAGTCAGCCGCATTGTCAGTCAGCGACCAGCCCGAGGCGGCCCAGGCAGAGCCTGGGGACAAATGGGCGGGGCTGAGGGCCTGACACCACCCAGCTGTCAGTAGGGTGGGGCTCACCTGGTGACGAGGCGAAGTTTGTGGGCGGCAAGGGTCCCGTCGGCAGGCAGGAGCCCCAAGGGGCCATGGCCCCGGCTCCTGGGCCCCAGGCTACCCCTCACCGTCCGGGGTTGCAGGACCTGCGGCATCCAGCACCTGGAGCGGGCGGGCGAGAACCTGTCCCTCCTGACCTCCTTCTACTTCTGCATTGTCACCTTCTCCACCGTGGGCTACGGCGATGTCACGCCCAAGATCTGGCCATCGCAGCTGCTGGTGGTCATCATGATCTGCGTGGCCCTCGTGGTGCTCCCACTGCAGGTGGGTCCCCTGGGCGCCGGCAGGGGCAGGGGGCTGCCAGGGCTGTGGGCACAGGGCAGGGTCACTCCCAGGAGGCCAGGCAGGCAGTGTCTGCTCCATGGAGGCCCCCATTGAGGATCTGCGGTGGATCTGGTGGTGCTCAGTGCAGTGGGTAGTGATGGGGTCCCACGAGCCAGCATCTTCCTTCCAGGGAGGTGGCAGAGAGGGACCTCCCAGGCCCCACGCGGAGTGCAGAGAGGGATCAGGGTGGACAGGCAGCCCAATTCCCATCCACAGCCAGTTGCAGCAGCTGCCAGGCCCACAAGGGCACGCCCCCCAGCCACCCCAGAAGCTTCCCTGCCACCACTGCTGAGGCCCACTGCCCACTGAGCAGGGGAGGGGGCAAGGTGGGGCTGCAGCAGGAAAGTTGGCCTAGAGAGGGCAGTTGCCCCGGGGTGTGAGTGCTCACCCCAGACTGCCTCTGACACCTCCTCCAGGCACCCCAGCCCACCCTGGAGGGTCCCTACTATCAGGGAGACAGGCCCCAGGCCCAGCTGAGATCAGAGGATGGGTCAGTAGGGTCGATGCATTCCCCTTTCCCTGAGGGCCCACGGCCCACGGCCCAGCCACACACAGCTCCACCTTCATGCGCCATCCGGCTCCTCTCCCCACCCCACACACCCCAAAGTGAAGAGGAGCCCCAGCCGACCCCAGGGTCACTTTCAAATAAAGCAGCAGCAAAGCACTCTTGTGCTTCTCACGAGACCGTGGCGCCCGCAGGTAAGGGCCAAATCAGGATGTGCAACAGGCATGTTCCGTGTTCCTCTGCTGTGTCCACAGCCTCCAGGCTGGGGCCCCTTCCCATTCTGCTCCTGAAGCATCAGGGGCCCCCACCTCCCCTTATCTCCATCAAGAAATAAGACAAGGCCAAGCGCGAGGCTCACGCCTGTAACCCCAACACTTTGGAAGGCCAAAGCGGGAGGGTCGCTTGAGCCCAGGAATTTGAGACCAGCCTGGGCAATATAGAGAGACTCCCATATCTACCAAAAAATACAAAAACCAGCTGGGTGGGTGTGATGGCATGCACCTGTAGTCCCAGCTACTTAGGCAGGAGAATCGCTTGAGCCCTGAGGTCGAGGCTGCAGTGAGCTGTGATCATGCCACTGCACTCCAGCCTGTGCAACAGAGTGAGACTGTTTCAAAAGAGAAAAGGGCTGGGCCCAATGGCTCATGCCTGTAATCCCAGCACTTTGGAAGGCTGAGGTGGGTAGATCCCTTGAGATCAGGAGTTCAAGACCAGCCTGGACAACATGGCAAAACCCCGTCTCTATGAAAAATAGGAAAAATTCACCAGGTATGATGGTATACACCTGTAGTCCCAGCTCCTGGGGAGGCTAAGGCAGGAGGATCACCTAAGCCTAGGAGGCAGAGGTTACAGCAAGCCGGGACCACTCCAGCCTGGGTGAAAAGACGCCATCTCAAAAAAAAAAAAAAAAAGGTGACTCCAGGTGCACAGAGTCCTACAGTCACCAACACACCTGGACTGCTCTTCGGGGAAATTCACTGAACAGACACACCATCATTGCAAGAACAGATTGCATCAATGGGTGTGGCCATGGTGACGGTGACCGACGCCCCAGCAGCCTGCACGTGGAGGTGTCATTGCAGCTCGGGCTGTGTCCACAGTGGGGTCCTCAGATCGGCTGCCACCTGCCCGCCTTGTCTCCCTCCTCCCATGTGGGGCAGGCAAAGCAGGCCCTGAGTGGGACGAGCCCTAAGCAAGACATGTGGGAAGGTGGGGGCTAGTGGCCAGTACACCCTCTGTCCCATCAACCCTGCTAGGCCTGGTGCTCAAACCTGGCCCACGGTGGACCTGTGCCATCCCTGGCAGGGCTGGAGGTGATCGGGACAGCGATGCCACTGACCCCACCGTCTGAGCCGCTCCCTGCCTCCCCCAAATGACTCTGGAAAGATAGCCTCTCACTGGCAATGGTAACAGGGGCTATGGTGCCCTTGCCCTTGGTCTCCACAGAGATGAATTCACCAGTGACAGCCCTTGAGGCAGAGTGACAACCCTGAGGCCCTGGCTCTCAAGTGTCCCTCCTGGAACACAGTGATGCCAGCTGGGGGTCTCCCAGAAGCATCCCTCCAGGCTCTGACCACCAAAGCAGACAGGTGGCTTAGACAGCAGACATGTATCCTCTGCCAGCCCTGGAGGCCAGAATCAGAAGTTGAGGGGCTAGCAGGGCCGGCCCTCTCCGGCTGCTTTGAGGAAGATCATCCCACGCCTCTCTCCAGCTTCTCGTGGTGCCGCAATCCCTGGGGCTCCGTGCGGTAGAAAGCTCAGCCTCCGCCCTGTCTGCACCTGGCCTCTTCTCTACACCTCTGATTGGATTTAGGGCTCACTCTAACCCAGGAGGACCTCATCTTAACTAATTACATCTGCAGAGACCTATTTCCAGGTCATCATATGGCGAAGTTCTGGGCAGATGTGACCTTTAGGGGTCACTACAGAGCCGCTGGCATTAGCTCCTTCGTCCTCACGGCAGCCCTAGAGGCAAGTGCCATGCCACCATCTTGCGGGTGAGGCAGCTGAGACTCGTGGGAGGCCGGGGACACGAGCCCTGGGGTGTCTGATGGCAGAGCCCTCTGCCAGCGCCATCCACGGGGAGCCTCTGTTCCAGTCGCCCTGGAGTCTGGAGCACCTCCCAGCTGTGGACCTGTTCCGTGTGGCAAGGCAGTGGAGTCCTGTCACTGGAAGGAAGCAGGCACTGGATAAGAGCAACAAGATGGTCTCATTTAGGTAACCGCTTATCACAGTGCTGGTCCACACTGCACAGGAGCTCCCGCCATTGTCCATTTCACACGTGGTCAGTGGAGCCGGGCACCGTAACTCGTGCCTGGAATCACAGCCCTTCAAGAGGCCAAGGCAGGGGGATCGCTTGGGCCCAGAGTTCGAGACCAGCCTGGGCAATGTAGTGAGACCCCATCTCTACAAAAAATAAAACTATCTGGGCGTGGTGCTGGCACACATGTAATCCCAGCTACTCAGGAGGCTGAGGCCAGAGGATGGCCCGAGCCCAGGAGGTCAAGGCTGCAGTGAGCTGTGATCGAACCACTGCACTCCAGCCTGGCAACACAGCGAGACCTTGTCACACACACACCATAATTCAATAAAATATGTGAAATGAAGGAATGAACTTGATGCTTAGTAAAGCCAGAGACTTTCAGTCAGGCACAGAGGCTGACGCCTGGAATCCCAGTGCTTTGGGGAGCCTTGGCAGGTGGATCACCCGAGGTCAGGTGTTCAAGACCAACCTGGCCAACATGGTGAAACCCCAACTCTACTGAAAATACAAAAATTAGCCAGGTATGGTGGTGCACACCTGTAATCCCAGCTGCTCGGGAGGCTGAGGCAGGAGAATCGATTGAACCTGGGAGGCGGAAGCTGCAATGAGCCACTGCACTCCAGCCTGAGAGACTGTATCAAAAAAGAAAAGCCAGAAGCCATCCCCTCCAGGCAAGCCAGGCGGGTGCTGCGAGGCCCAATGGCCTCTGTTTCGGATCTGTCCCCTTTGAGTCTGTGGAGCATGAGCCGGGGCAGACAGAGTCCTCAGACCCAAGGCCTCCAACCGCTCCCCACCTGGATGTGAGCTCCTGACTGAGGCCGGCGAGTGCCTGGAGGACTGGGGTCTGACTCCTGATTTGGCTGCCCTTACCATCAGGAGAATGATCTCTAATTCCACTGGCTGAGACTCCCCACCCTCAGTTTACTCCAGAATCTCCGGCTGCCCCTCTTCCCTTGGTCCCCACACATCCTGCCAGCTGGGTCTGCGTCCTGCTCTGTGTCATCTGGGGCTGTCAGCACCTGCAGCTTCCGTGTGGGAAAGGCCCCCCCTAATGTAGATATCACCCTGAGCAGGGCCTGCCCCCGGCCCCCAGCAGACAGTCGTGTTGGGGGGCCCAGGTGCTTCCCCAGGAGCCCTCGCTGCCCCTGGCCTGGTCGCCGGCACTCACCCAGCTCTCGCCCACAGTTCGAGGAGCTTGTCTACCTCTGGATGGAGCGGCAGAAGTCGGGGGGCAACTACAGTCGCCACCGCGCGCAGACGGAGAAGCACGTGGTCCTGTGCGTCAGCTCCCTCAAGATCGACCTCCTCATGGACTTCCTGAATGAGTTCTACGCCCACCCCCGGCTGCAGGTGAGGACCTCTGACCGCAGCCCCCAGAGATGCCATCTTCTCCCCAGGACTGCTTGGCAAGTCCCTAAGTCTTCTCAGCCTCAGTTTACCCCTTCAGTGAGAGTGGCAGCCCACATTTGAGTGAGGAGGGTCCTGTGGGGGCCCCTCCATTCCCTCCCACCAGATGCAAGATCACAGTGAGTGCCAGGGCCCAGAGGTGGTGGGCGAACACGGTCCTGAAGGCAGGGCCGCCCAGGATGGGCAGGGGCTGGCTCAGAGGGTCTGACCCTGCGCCTGGCCGGCAGGACTATTATGTGGTCATCCTGTGCCCCACGGAGATGGACGTCCAGGTACGCAGAGTCCTGCAGATCCCACTGTGGTCCCAGCGGGTCATCTACCTCCAGGGCTCTGCACTCAAAGACCAGGACCTCATGCGGGCCAAGTGAGTGCTGGGGGGCAGAGGGGGTGGTGCAGGGTGCAGGGGGGGATGGGAGGCAGAGGGGGGCAGTGTGGGGGGCAGAGGGGGCAGTGTGGGGTTGAAGAAGGCAGTGTGGGGGTGAAGCGGGTAGCACAGGGTCACCTTCCTGAGACAGGCCGGCTGCTCAGGGCTAGGGCATTGGCTGCCACTCTCATGGCCAAGGGTCCTGAGTTGGCCCAGCGAGCCGATTGTAGCCAGGGGTCCCAAGGGTGGGTGCCAGGGGCTCTTGGCCCAATATGAGTTAACCCAGCTGGGGGTGGACCATCTTAGGTGGGCCATTCAGGGTGGACCCTCCAAAGTGGACTATCTCGGCACCTTCCTGAGACAGGTCAGCTGCTCAGAGCTGGGGCATCAACCATAACTCTCATGGCCAGTGAAAGCCATGAGAGCAGTGTAGACCATTCCCAGTGTGGACCTTTTGAAGTGAACCATCCAACGTGGACTGTCTGGGGTGAACCATCCAGGGTGGATCATCTGGGGGTGAACTGTCTAGGGTGGACCATCTGGGGCGAATTGTCTGGGGTGAATTGTCGGGTAGACCCTCTGGGGTGGACAGTCTGGGTAGACTCTCTGGGGTGGGCTGTCTGAGGTGTACTCTCTGGGGTGGACAGTCTGGGGTAGACTCTCTGGGTGGACTCTGGGGCAGACAGACTGGGGTGGACTCTCTGGGATCGACTCTCTGGGGTGGACAGTCTGGGGTAGACAGTCTGGAGTGGACAGTCTGGGGTGGACTCTCTGGGGTGGACAGTCTGAGGTGGACTGTCTGGGGTGGACTCGGGTGGACTCTGGGGTGGACAGTCTGGAATGGACAGTCTGGGTGGACTGGGGTGGACTCTGGGTGGACAGACTGGGGTGGACTCTGGGGTAGACAGTCTGGGGTGGACTCTGGGGTGGACAGACTGCAGTGGACAGTCTGGGGTGGACTCTCTGGGGTGGCCTCTCTGGGGTAGACAGTCTGGGGTGGGCTCTCTAGGGTGGACTCTCTGGGGTAGACTGTCTGGGGTGGACTCTCGGGTAGACAGTCTGGGGTTGAGTCTCTGGGGCAGACTCTCTGGGGTAGACAGACTGGGGTGGACTCTCTGGAGTGGACTCTCTGGGGTGGGCAGTCTGGGGTGGAGAGACTGGGGTGGACTCTCTGGGGTGGACAGTCTGGGGTGGACCACCCAGGGCATCTTGCAGCTTCTCTGGCTCAGGTTCCAAGCCCAGATGAGCAGGACCTTGCAGCCAGGCCCCTTGTTCCCACCCCATACCCATTGTGGAGCAGCCTGGGCAAGCTGCCCCAGCTGAGTCTCCATCTCCCTCTTGCAGGATGAGGGGCAGCCTGTGCAAACTCCACCCTCCTCTGCTCCAAGTCTAGGGAAATTTTTTCTTTTTTTTTTTTCCCTCAACATCTCCTTCTTAAATTTAGGGAAATTTTCTTTGTCAAGTTCTGCAGAGGCTCGAAATAGAGCAGGGGCGGGAGAGTCGGCTGCTGTGAGTCAAGGTGGGAGAATGGGGGCTGCAGATGGAGCTTCCTTTTAAAGACAGATTGGCAGAGTGACAGGGTAACAAGAGTGTATTGTTACCTGGAACTTTCCAGAATGTGTTGGTGTACTTTCTGGGACACTCCCCGGAAATTCCTCCCAGCATCATTTTCATTCCAGGAGCCTGGATGTGTCCTTAGTGGCCCAGGGTCTCTCTCCATCACTCCCTTCCCCCTGCCATGTCCAGAGCCCCAAGCTGGGGCCCACTGGCTATAGAATACGGTCTGTTTTGTGATCCTGTCCCCAGCACACAGGTTAATGTACCTGCTTGGGCCCAGGGAGTGGGGAGAGGGCAGGGGCATAGGCCATGCCTGCCAGGCAGGGATCAGCCCGGGGCTGTGGGTGTGGGGCCTGGGCCCCTGCAGAGCAGGCAGTGATGCTAGTGATGAGGTGGGACTCCCTCTCCTGAGAGGAGGCGACAGTTTCTCAGATGGCATCTCAGCAGTACTGGTCAGTTTCTGCAGCTGGGCTTTGGGGAGACCATGGAGGGGCTGGAAGTAACCACCCAGGTTCCCCGACCATAGGGTGGCCAGGACAGGGAGCGGATGGGGTCTCTGCCCCTAAGTTCCTCCCTCCCTCCTGTACCCCAGCCCAGCCCTGGGTGAATAGCTAATGGCAACATGTAAGTTGGGCACCCAAGAAGCCAGTGCCCAGGTCAGGTCAGCTGCCCTGGTGCCAACGTAACTGGCACACACTGAGGTGGGGTTTCCACCGGGCCTTCTCCTGCCAACCCTGGACTCCCAGTCCCTGATAGCTGGGAGGGTGGACAAATTCAGGCAGCCCCCGCCAGCAGAGCCCCCTCCCAGACCTCCCAATGCCCCTCCTACCTGGGCCACCTCAGGGACAAGCTGGGGAGTAGCTTCAGAGAACACGGCTCGGGGGAGGAAGAGCAGGCACTGCATTAGGAAGCGCCATGGGCTTCCCACTCAGGGCTGTGGCTGGGCTGGGAGAAGTTGTCAGTCAGTGTCTCCAGGACACTGTGGATGCCTGTGGCATCTACCCCACAACCCCCACCTGCTATCAGCCTGCACAGGCTCAGGGGACAGGCCTGGGTCCTGTGCCTTCTCAAGTGTCAGAGCTTGGAGTCTCCCTAGGGTGTCCAGGAGTCCTGACCCAGCTCAGAGCCTATCAGGGAGGGGCCAGGGAGTCTAGAGAGGCCCAGGATGCCTCTGGGGGGCACTGGGATACCTGGGCGGGGGGGGAGGGGGGGTACAGGGATGCCTGCTAGTGGAGGGTGCACAAAGATGCCCACCAGGGGGTGCTGTGATGCAGGTAGGTGGGGAGGGTACTGGGATGTCCACTGAGGGGGCACACTGTGATGCCTGACCAGCAGGGAGCAGGGGCCTCCTGCCCACCCACCGTCTTGCCCATCCACTGTCCTCCCCACCCGCCATCCTCCCCACCCACCATGCTCCCCGCCCGCCATCCTCCCCGCCCGCCGTCCTCCCTGCCTGCCATCCTGTCCGCCTGCCATCCTCCCATCCTTCCAAAATCTTCCTGCACACCTGCTGCACTGACCTCCTCCCAGGGGAGGCCCTCCCCTCCCCACCTCACCTCCACCCCCCGCCGCACCCCCCAGCTGTGCTGCCCGCCTCCCCTGCTCCACCCTCACTCAGGCCCTGGTGCATTGCAGGATGGACAATGGGGAGGCCTGCTTCATTCTCAGCAGCAGGAACGAGGTGGACCGCACAGCAGCAGTGAGTGAGGCTGAGGCCCCACCCGGGCGGGAAGGGCACCGTGGTGTGGGGAATCGGGGTCCCCAAGGGAAGAGACCTGCCCTAGGCTGCTGGTGCCACCCAGCAACCCACAGAGGCCAGCCCTCCTGAAATGACCAACACCCACCCCACCAGGACCACCAGACCATCCTTCGTGCCTGGGCCGTGAAGGACTTCGCCCCCAACTGCCCCCTCTACGTCCAGATCCTCAAGCCTGAAAACAAGTTTCACGTCAAGTTCGCTGGTGCGTCTGGGGCAAGGCATGTGTGCACGCAGTTGGGCAAGCTGTGTGGGGAGTGGGAGGTGCTGGCCTGGAGCCCCTCACACAAGCACACCGGGAGGTGCTGGAGGAGACGGTGGACCCCCATCCTCACTGCATCCGAGAAGGGGGCTATGAGGTCTGAGCTCTTCATAGGAACAGTCTTCCGCTGGGGCCCTGGGGTCAGTGAAGGCAGCGTCAGAGTCAGGTGGGGACAGGAGCACCATCTGATGAGCACCTCTACAGGCAGGGCCCACACTGGGCACCCCAGGGGCAGGGGGCAGGGCCCACTCAGGGTGCCGGAGGGAAAGCGGGCATGGCCCACACGGGGTGCCCAAGGAACAGGGCCAGGGTCCACATGGTGTGCCCGGGACCCACCCAGCCCTGGAGCTCCTTGTTGAGCTGGAGAGAAGCATGGGAATGGTGGAAGATCCACAGAGGCTCAGGACAAGTAACATATTGGTGTCCAGAGACTCGAGGTGGAGATCCTGGAGCTGGACGGCAGACACGTGGGGGCTCCGGGGGGGCACCAGGTGAGGGTGCGTCTGCACAGCCCCTTCAGGAAGCGGGCAGGTGCTGTGGGGGAGGAGAGAGGCGGCAGGCTGACAAGTGAACCCGGCCTCCCCTCCTGCCCGCAGACCACGTGGTGTGTGAGGAGGAGTGCAAGTATGCCATGCTGGCGCTCAACTGCATCTGCCCGGCCACCTCCACCCTCATCACCCTGCTGGTGCACACGTCCCGCGGCCAGTGAGTGCCCCGTGCCCTGCGGGACCGACCTCCATGGCCCGGCCGGCTCAGGGAGACAAGGCAGGGCCTGCGTCGGGGCGGGGACGGGCTTCCCGGAGGAGGGGCTCGTGGTGGGGCACGTGGGGGGCAAAAGTCCGGCACAGGGACGGGTCCAGCCAGGGGAAGCGGAGGGTCCGCCGGAGACCCAGCCGGGCAGGAGGGGCAGCCACGGCCGAGGGTGACGGTCCCCTGGCCCCGCTCCGGCCCACAGGGAGGGACAGGAGTCCCCGGAGCAGTGGCAGCGCATGTACGGGCGCTGCTCCGGCAACGAGGTGTACCACATCCGCATGGGCGACAGCAAGTTCTTCCGCGAGTACGAGGGCAAGAGCTTCACCTACGCGGCCTTCCACGCCCACAAGAAGTAAGGCCAGGCTGCGCCCCTAGGGCTGGCGCTCACGCGCCCAGTCAGGCAGGGGTGGCCCTGGGGCGGGGCAGCCAGTCATCCTGCTTGGCGAGGGCGGCCGCAGGGCTGCGCTCCGGTCCACATGAAAACCTGCCACACACTCCTCCCCGAGGATCCTCCCAGGCTCGTGGGCTGCTCCCAGCTCCCTGGTCCCCAACACTCCTGGGACAGGAGGGCTCGGCCAAGGGCCCTGACCTCAGATGGCCCCCGGGAGGAAGACGGAAGAGCTCCGAGGGGGACTCTGGTGATTCGCAGGCAGGGGGCGGGACAGGGCGGGTGGCGGCGGCGGTGCCTGCAGCTGTGGTGCCCCCGCCCAGGTACGGTGTGTGCCTCATCGGGCTGAAGCGGGAGGACAACAAGAGCATCCTATTGAACCCGGGGCCACGGCACATCCTGGCCGCCTCTGACACCTGCTTCTACATCAACATCACCAAGGAGGAGAACTCGGCCTTCATCTTCAAGCAGGAGGAGAAGCGGAAGAAGAGGGCGTTCTCGGGGCAGGGGCTGCACGAGGGTCCGGCCCGCCTGCCCGTGCACAGCATCATCGCCTCCATGGGTGAGCCAGGGCCGGTGCGCGGGGCTCCCTGGGCCTGCTCCTCCAGGGCCTGGCTGCCTCTGCGCCAGGTAGGGCGGGGCGGGGTGGGGTGGGGCGGGAGACCAGGTGAAGTGGGCAGGATACCGGGAGGGGCGGGGCCAGAGACCAAACAGGCCCAGGGTGGAAGACCAGGCAGGGCGGGGCAGGAGACCAGGAGGGGCGGAGCCAGAGACCAGGTGGAGCGAGGCCGGAGACCAGGTGAAGTGGGCCGGATACCAGGAGGGGCGGGGCCGGAGACCAGGTGGGGCGGGGCTAGAGACCAGGTGGGGCGGGGTGGGGTGGGGTGGGGCGGGGCCAGAGACCAGGCAGGGCCAGGGTGAGAGACCAGGTGGGGTGGGGTGTGGTAGGAGACCAGGTGGAGTGTGGCAGGATAGGGTGGGGCTGGAGACCAGACCTAGCTCCTCTTGGTCTGTGCCTCCACCCTTGGACAAGTGGAGTCTCTCTGGGCCTGTTTTGAATCTGTCAAACAGGAGTTGTCCCGGACTTCCTGTGGCCACCTTTGCGGGCATTGCTCACTGTGTCCAAGTGGGGCTGCCCACAGGACCAGTTGTCAGCTCAGCCAGAGGCCCCAGAGGGTCCCATCAGCCCAGAGGGTCTGCTTCATGTGTGTCCCTCAAATAGCCTGGGGCCCTGGCATCCACAGGGCTGGGAGTTGACTGGATGAGGCCACTGAGGGCTTTGGCCTCTTCTCACGCCTCCAGGCTCCTCCCAGGGTGCCGTGTGCCAGGCCGGGTCAGGCTGGGTCAGGCTGCCTTTGAGCATGTGCAGGCTTGTGGCCCCGAAGTTTCCACCCATAGTGGCATTGTCCCCTCCCCAGCCAGGCCTTCCTGGGGGACAGTTAGGGAGCAAGTCAGGCCAAGAAACCACTCAGGCTACAGACCCACAGGCTGAGTCAGGGCATTGCCACCTCTGTACAGTGGCCCAGGCAGAGGCTGACCCTATCTTCACCTGCACAGTGGGCCCTCTGCCCCTAGGTGGCTTCCAGAAAACCAGGGTACCTCAGGCAACCCTCGCTGCACCCGCAGAGGCCCTGGGCCATACCTCAAGGTCCACAGCCCTAACTGGCAGCCTGGGGATGGTGCAGGAGTGACTGAATCTGCTCTCACAGGCCAGGCTGCCCCACCTGGCCCAGTCCACCAGGCAGACTGGCCAGCGGCACGGACCCCCAAGGCTGAGACCCCTGAGCCCAGGATCGGCCAACCCCCTCCTCAGGCAGTTGGTACTGAGGCCACTGCAGCTGCCCTGGGTGGCGCTGATGGGGCACCGGGGCCCCCTGGGTGTTTGCTCAACATCATCACCACCCTAGAGGCTGCTGACCCCGTTGTATGGAGGGGGAAACTGAGGCACAGCGAGATTGAAGCTCCCCAGCTGAAGCACAGGAGCCAGGCCATAACGGGGTCTCTAGAGCTGACTGTTTGCCTGAGTTCTGGGACCTCACTAGCCCTGGAGGGTGGGAGTCGGGCTGCGGCTGAGCACGGAGCTCTCTTCCAGGGACGGTGGCCATGGACCTGCAGGGCACAGAGCACCGGCCCACGCAGAGTGTTGGGGGTGGCGGGGGCAGCAAGCTGGCACTGCCCACGGAGAACGGCTCAGGCAGCCGGCGACCCAGCATCGCACCTGTCCTGGAGCTGGCCGACAGCTCAGCCCTACTGCCCTGCGACCTGCTGAGTGACCAGTCAGAGGACGAGGTGACACCCTCGGATGATGAGGGGCTCTCCGTGGTGGAGTGAGTTCGGCCTTGCAGACAGCTCCGTGGGGGGTGGGGGTGTAAGGGGTGTCGGGTGGTGGCCCATGCACTGAGCTGCATCTTCTGGACAGCTCCATGGAGTCTTCAGGGGACCCGATGCAGACAGAGCCACAGCACTGTGGTCCCCGGGAGCACCTTGTGTGTCACTGGGATGGGGTGTGCTGGACTGTACCCTTCTCGGTTGGGGCTGGGGGTGCAGAGTTGATTGGGGTGAGGCACCTCACTGAGGCGAAGGCTGCATGTCAGGCACCTGGTAGGGCCACCCGTGGAGAGGGCCCCTTCCCACCCACCTAGCCAGCCCCACAGCAGCTCAGCCACTCTGAATCAGACCCCAGCCATCCTTGTCCACCCCGGGCCCTGGGTCTCCCCCTCAGTGCCACAGCCCATCTGGCCAGGGGTGGGTGTCCTCTGAGCAGGGTCCCTGGGCAACCCCTGGGCAAGGCAGCGTCTCAGGCTGGAAACCACAGCCCATCCTGAGCTGTTATCCAGGCCTGGGCTTGGGGCCAAGTCCTCTTGCTTCACATGATGAGATCGGAGGCCCCAGTCTGTTCTCAGCAACTTCTGCCTCTTGGCCTCAGGCTGGACAGACAAGTGCCTCGCAGGGCCTGAGGGCCCACCATCCTCTGGCTGCCTGACTGCCTGGCCTTTGCCTCTGGGGTGGGGTCCACTCGCTGTAATGACAGCCCAGCTGCTGGGAAACCACACTGAGCTGTTGCGTGTGTGTGTGTGTGTGTGTGTGTGTGTGTGTGTTGGGTGCTGCTAGGAAGGGATGGTGGTCTACTGGGGACAGCAGCCTGGCTGGAAAAGCACATGGGTAACATCCCAATGCCAGGGTGCCTGCCCCACTGGCCTGGGATGCTGGGGCCCTCAGGGAGGCATGGTGGGTGGGCAGAGCCCTGTGGGTTTCACCTGTGGCTGCAAGGCCTTATCCAAGCTGGTGTAGGGGGTAGAAAGACCATGTAGGGCATGGGGGTGGGAGTGCAAGGGGGGTGTGTTCTGTGCGTGTCCATGTGTATGTGATGTACATTGTGTTCTTGTGTGATATATATGTTGTGTGTCCGTGTGTGTGTGATGTGCATTGAGTCCATGTGTGTGTTGTCTGGGTGTGTGGTTTGTGGTATGTCATGTGTGATGTGTCTGTGTGTTGGGTCTGTGTGGTGTGTGGTGTGTGTTATCTGTGTATGTGGTATGTGTTGTGTGTGTGTTGGGTCTGTATGGTGTATGGTGTGTCTTTGTGGTGTGTGTTTGGATGTGTGTGGTGTGTCTGCAGTGTGCTGTGTCGTGTGGCATGTGTGTGCATGGTGTGTGTTGTCTGTGTATGTGGTATGTGTTGTGTGTCTGTGTGTTGGGTCTGTGTGGTGTGTGGTGTGTCTTGTGTGTGGTGTGTGTTTGAATGTGTGTGGTGTGTTTGTGGTGTGCTGTGTCATGTGTTGTGTGTCTTGTGTGGTATGCGTTGTCTGTAGTGTATATGTTGTGCGTGTTGTGCATTTGTGCATATGTCTGCATGTGTGCATTTCAGTGTGCCTGTAGGTGTTGTCTGTGCATGCGTCTCCATGTGTGTACATGTGTGAATATCTCCACTGTGTGTGTCGGGTGGAGTCTCACCCCAGACCCTCAGGGAAGGATAGGCCCAGGGCACAGCCCACCTCCTGCCCCGCCCCACCCCACCTCTGCCCTGCCCCACCCCACCCCAGAGTAGCCAAGGGCTGACCATTGGGGGGGTCCTGGTCTGATCAGATGAGGGGTGAGCCCTGTGGCCAGCCCCTCCCACAGCTGGGTGAGGGCAGCAGCAGTGAGGGCCCTTCTCACCCCACTGTCTCCTCCAGTCCTCTAAGGCCATGGTAGGGCCAAGTCATAGCTTCCCCAACCCTGGCCTTGCAGCCACTGCTGACCCATCAGGCAGGCCTGGGTCCTTAAGACTTGGCACCTGCATGGGTGCCCTGGGCACTGCCCTGTGGGACACACTGTGACCTGAGTGCCAAGGCTGGACAGGCCCCACAACACAGTGGCCACAGGCTCAGCTGGAGGAACGTTTCCTGATGCCCAGGTGGTTGAGGACAGACCAGGCCACCGTGCCCCCGAGCAGCGTGGCTGTGGGTTAAGTGGGTGCCTTTGAATCCCCCAGCTCAAGGGGGGCCCCGGAGCAGACCCAGCCACCTCCGCACAGCTGTGCTGAGGGCTCCTGTCTCCTCCCCAGGTATGTGAAGGGTTACCCTCCCAACTCACCCTACATCGGCAGCTCCCCAACCCTGTGCCACCTCCTGCCTGTGAAAGCACCCTTCTGCTGCCTGCGGCTGGACAAGGTAAGGCTGGCTGCTCTGCCACACTCTGCAGCCCCAGACGCCAACACCAGGCTGTGCACACCTGCCCTGATTTCTCTTTGGTCGTTTTACATTTCGATATTGCTGCAAACTTCTAGCAAAGCCGAACGAACGAAGACTACAAGGGAGCTGTGCAGACCCTTCCCTGAGTCAGCAGACGGTCTCTTCCTGTCCCTTTTGCACTCTCCCAGCTGCTATGTTAGGGGCATCTGTCTTCTTAACTTTTTGGTTATTATTATTACTATTATTTGAGATGGGTTTCACTCCCGTCGTGCAGGCTGGAGTGCAGTGGCGCAATCTCGGCTCACCACAACCTCCGCCTCCTGGGTTCAGGCAATTCTCCTGCCTCAGCCTCCCGAGTAGCTGGGACTACAGGCACACACCACCACGCCCAGCTAATTTTTGTATTTTTAGGAGATGGGGTTTCATCATGTTGGCCAGGCTTGTCTCAATCTCTTGACCTCGAGATCCACCCACCTCAGCCACCCAAAGTGCTGGGATTACAGGCATGAGCCACTGCAACCAGCCACATCTGGCTAATTTTTGTATTTCTAGTAGAGACAGGGTTTCGACATGTTGGCCAGGCTGGTCTTGAACTCCTGACCTCAGGTCATCTACCCGCCTCAGCCTCCCATTCCTGACCTCAGGTGATTCCCTTGCCTCAGCCTCCCACAGTGCTAGGATTACAGGGTGAGCTCCCGTGCCCGGCCTTCTGAACCATTTTGAGAACAGGTTGGAGCTACCACTCCCCTTTCCCCTAATACATCCACATGCGTTTCTGAAGATCAAGGACCATCCTGTAACCACAGTTCAGTCCTCAGGACAGGGGGCCCAGGCCAGCATCAGTGTCTGATCCACAGTCCAAGTTCCGATTGTGCCAAGAGCCCCAACGGCCTTCCTTGTCCTTCGTGGTAGCATTATCTCCTCTGGGAGCCTGTCCCGCTGTGTTTTAGCACTCCTTTCTCATTGCTCTCCCTCAATCTGGAATGTTCCCTGCAGAGGATGGACCACTGACCTGGAGGTGGGTGGGCTTGCCAACACTTCCTGGTGGTGGGACGCTGCCTGCGTGTGGGGCCGTCCCTCCCTGGAAGCTCGGGGGCTCAATTGTCAGGTCACTGGTGCTGTTAACTGGGATCTCATGGCAAGGCAGGGTTTCCCCACCATGAGAGTTACTGTTTTCTTCTGGATTTCGCAGCTCCTCTGGGGGGACATGTTGAGATCAGGAAAACAAACCACTGGCATGAGGATTCAGCATCAGTCACTGTGCTTTTTTAGTATTTGTTGTTGTTTTTGAGATGGGGGTCTCACTCTGTCATCCAGGCCAGATTGCAGTGGTGGGATCACAGCTCACTACAGCCTTCACCTCCCAGGCTCAGGGGGGTCCTCCCACCTCAGCCTCCCGAGTGGCTGGGACCACAGGCAGGCACCACCACACCTGGCTAATTTATTTATTTTTATTTTAGTAGAGATGGGGTCTCCCTATGTGGTCTGGGCTGGTCTCAAACTCCCGGACTCAAGTGATCCTCCCACCTCAGCCTCCCAAAGTGCTGGGGTTACAGGCGTGAGCCACCATGCCAGCCATCAGTGGATGGTTTCCAGTTCCAGAATCTCTCTCCAGCTGTGCATTAGTACTCAGCCATGGAGGGGGTCCCCCCACCCCGTGTGTGTGTCCTTTACAGCCTGTGGGCTCCTGGCTGACTCTGTGGGTTGTAATCTGTCACTGACCCTTGCAATGGCATCATCCCTGACAGGTCATTGATTCTGATGCTCGGACCCCTGGGTTCACTGAGCAGGGTGGGGGCCTTTGAATGGCTTCTGGGTGCTTCTGACATAACCCCCTCACCCTCTGAGCTTGTCTGTGTTTCCAACCTGAGATGTTCCAGCCCCCTTCTGGCCTTCCCCTGCTCCAGTTCTGGAATCAACGGTTTCTCCAAGGAACGCTGATTCCTTTTAGTGGAAAATGATGATTAGAAACCAAAATCTGGGCACGTGGTATGCTCGCAGCTGCTGGGGCATCCCCACTCTGAGCCCTTAGTGAACAAAACAAGAAAATGTGCACATGTACACACGTGACGTGCATCTATGCTCACACCTAGCCCTCTAGCTACATGCCAAAACCACACATTCACATGGACCCTGCTCTTTCCACCCCGATATGACTGCTCTGTGCCACCTGTGGGCACAGCTGTGCTGTCTGGCAGTGCCTACAGCTCCCACCAGGCACATATAGGCCATGAAAGGGTTGTGGGCTGAGAGGCTGATGTTTGGGTGTTTGCGGGGATTGTTTGGTGAGGGGTCTGGGAGGGCCCCAGTGGCCACAGCAGGAGCCAGCCCTGACTCCAGCGTCTGCCCCCAGGGCTGCAAGCACAACAGCTATGAAGACGCCAAGGCCTACGGGTTCAAGAACAAGCTGATCATCGTGTCGGCAGAGACGGCCGGCAATGGGCTGTACAACTTCATCGTGCCACTGCGGGCCTACTACAGGTCCCGCAAGGAGCTGAACCCCATCGTCCTGCTGCTGGACAACAAGTGAGGCTCCTGGGGCTCAGCCCACCCTGCCCACCCGGGCCCTCAGACCTGCAGCCAGCAGCTTCCCCCACCAGGCCCACCCTCACCTTCACAGAGGGAATGGGAATATGGGGACTCTGGCCTGGTCCTCTCAGCTTTCCTACTACTAAAAAGTGGGGCTCTCCTCCCTGCTCCCCCCTCCTCCTGCTCCCAGCTCCTCCCATTCATAGTTCCTCCCCATTCCCAGTTCCTCCCCACTCCCACTTCTCTGGCTCTCAGCTCCTCTGGCTCTCAGCTCCTCCCCACTCCCACCTCCTCTGGCTCCCGGGCACTTTCCCACTCCCAGCTCCTCTGGCTCTCAGCTCCTCCCTGTCCCAGCTCCTCTGATTCTCAGCTCCTCCCCACTCTCAGCTCCTCTGGCTCTCAGCTCCCCACCACTCCCACCTCCTCCAGCTCTCAGCTCCTCCCCACTCCCACCTCCTCTGGCTCTCAGCTCCTCCCTGTCCCACCTCCTCTGGCTCTCAGCTCCTCCCTGTCCCAGCTTCTCTGACTCTCAGCTCCTCCCCACTCTCAGCTCCTCTGGCTCTCAGCTCCTCCCCACTCCCTGTTCCTCCTCACTTCCAGCCCCTCCAGCTCTCAGCTCCTCCCCACTCCCAGCTCCTCCTCTTTCCTAGTTCCTCTGTCTCCCAGCTCTTTCCCGCTCCTCCCCACTCCCAGCTCCTCCCCACTCCCAACTCCTCCCTATTCTCAGCTCCTCCCTGCTTCTAGCTCCTCCTGCTCCCAGTTCTTCCCTCTCCCAGCTCCCCTGGCTCACAGCTCCTCCCCGCTCCCAGCTCCTCTGGCCCTCAGCTCCTCCCTGCTGTCAGCTCCTGTGGCTCCCAGTCCCTCCTGCCAGCTCCTGTGGCTCCCAGTCCCTCCTGCTCTGGTCTTCTCTCCCCTTTGCCCCCTCCTCCCTTGTCACTCCTTCTGTCCTATTTGCCTCCTGCCCCACTCACTCTGAGCCCCAGGGATGGGGGGACACATGGCTCTTCCTCCCAAGCACCTTTTTGCCCAGGGGACCCTGGGGCCCTGACACCTGAGCCCAGGGTCATCTGGCTGTGTGACCTCAGCAGGTCCACCCTCCCAGGCAGGCCTTGGTTTCCCCTTGAACGAAATAAAGAATGGCCCATTGGCCTTAGCACCTCCCAAGTCCCATACCGTGGTTCTGAGGGCCCTCTGCCTGGTCCAGCTCTGTGCATGGAGGGTAGGGCCCCAAGGGGCCTTGGGAAGGTGGGCCTTGGAGCAGGATGGGCCCCTCCAGAACCGCTGTCCCCACAGGCCCGACCACCACTTCCTGGAAGCCATCTGCTGTTTCCCCATGGTCTACTACATGGAGGGCTCCGTGGACAAGTAAGGCGTGGTCAGCTGTGGCTCAGGAGGGCTCCACACCCACTCTCCCCTCCTCTTCCAACGTCTGGGGTGGCACCCGACCACAGGTGGGGGTGGGGGACTGAGGTCCTCCTGCCTCCCTGAACAAATCCCGGGGGCCTATGGGTGGGGAGTGGGCCGTATCCTCAGACACAGGGATCCCATCCCACCACCAGCCTGGACAGCCTGCTACAGTGCGGCATCATCTACGCCGACAACCTGGTGGTGGTGGATAAGGAGAGCACCATGAGCGCCGAGGAGGACTACATGGCGGACGCCAAGACCATCGTCAACGTGCAGACCATGTTCCGGTGCGTCCGGCCTCCGGGCTCGGCTCCAAACCACCCCACAGCCACCACCATGGCCCCGCCCTGAAACCCCCACAGCCACGACCACGGCCCCCACCCTGACACCCCCACAGCCATGACCACGGCCCCCACCCTGACACCCCCACCACCACGACCACGGCCCCCACCCTGACACCCCCACCACCACGACCACGGCCCCCGCCCTGACACCCCCACAGCCATGACCATGGCCCC
>CM052648.1:29654952-29677034 GCA_028533165.1 Leontopithecus rosalia | reverse complement strand
CCGCAGCCACAACCATGGCCCCCACCCTGACACCCCACAGCCACGACTACAGCCCCCACCCTGACACCCCCACAGCCACCACCACAGTCCCCACCCTAAGACCCCCTACGGATATGGGTCCCTACCCTGAGACCCTCACAGCCACAGTCATGGCTCCCACCCTGAGAACCCCACAGCCATGACCATAGGCCCCTGTCCTGAGACCCCTCCAGCCATGACCGTGGCCCTGCCCTGAGCCTCCTGCCTTCCCCAGGCTCTTTCCCAGCCTCAGCATCACCACGGAGCTCACCCACCCTTCCAACATGCGCTTCATGCAGTTCCGTGCCAAGGACAGCTACTCTCTGGCTCTTTCCAAACTAGAAAAGGTGAGCAGCCCTGCCCTGTGCCAGCTGCCACCCCAGGAGCCCAGAACGAGTGGGAGAGAAGGGGCTCGGGGCAAGGGAGCTGGTGCCTCTGGAGGCTGGGCTCCTGTCCCCTCCTGCTGGGGAGCTCAGGGGAGGAGGTGGGAGCCCAGCATGGACAGGACCCTCTTGATGGTGGAGCCGGGAGATGGGCAGGGTGCTTCCCTGACTGTGTGGAGCGCTGGGAATGTGGCCTGTAGCAGCCCTCCATCTTCCTGATCAGGGGCCAAGCCTGGCCGTGTCTAGAGGCCAAGGCCTTCTGTCCTGGGATGGTGAGTTGGTCAGAACCCCCGTGGGGAGCCCCCACATCCGTGGTTGTAGAGGTTGGCCAGCAGCTCTGAGTACAAATAACACACATGGCTGTGCTGCTCCAGCCTCCTCCACTGCCCTGGTCACTGCGCGCAACCTCGAAATGGGTTCATTGTAAGCACTGCCTCCTGGTACTGACAAGGGACCAGGGGCCTGCCCTGGGTCGCAAGGGGAGAAAGTGACTGAGCTGGAATCAGCTTTTTGCCCCTGCGGCTCCATGAAGGGCACTAACCAGGGTTGGCTGTGGAAGCCGGGGGCACAGGCGCCCAGGGCTGCAGAGGGCACCAGCCAGGATCGGCTGTGGAAGCCGGGGGCACAGGCGCCCAGGGCTGCAGAGGGCACCAGCCAGGGTCGGCTGTGGAAGCCGGGGGCACAGGTGCTCAGGGCTGCAGAGGGCACGGCCACTGTTGCCGCTGCCTTGATGTTTGGCTGACACCGGCCCACATCGATCCCACCTGTTCAGACCAGGGCAGCACCACCTTGTCCACACGGGGGCCGGTGCCCGGGCTGCCCTAGGCTGAGAGCAGGGAGGTGCACGCTGTGTCAGGGAGACTTGGGCCACCTTGGTCAGGAGCAGCAAACCCCAAGCTCACCAGTCTGGGCTGAAGTCCTCTCCGGCGGGCTGCTGGGGCCTGCGTGGCTGACAGAGCATGATGCTGTGGAGGCCCCACGGAGCCAGGCCAGGCCTGACCACTGACACCAGCAGAGGACACACACTGTCACTCCCTGTGACACGGACACAGCTTTGTCCCATCTAAACTTGATGGAGAATGAAAGTGGGTTCCAGCCAGCCATGGACTGAGAGCCTATGGAGACCCTGGAGTCAGTTCTGCCTGCCCCAGAGAGGCGGGAGGAGGCCAGCCCGGACCAGTCCCCAGGCCCACAGAGGCTCCTGTCTCCAAGATGCCAGCCTGAGGCATAGGGGTACAGCCAGTCTCGCCACAGGAGAGGGTTCTGTGTGCATTGCCCGCTGCCCAAGCCCACCCTGCCCAGCATTGGGAGCACCTAGCCCTGGTCCCCAGCACAGCTGGCAGAGGGGTACTCTCCGCATCTCAAACCATGGGAAAGAGGAAGTTTGTCTTTGTGGTCCCAGCATGCTGGGATTCTGTGTTCAGGTGCTGTGCCACTCCCCAGTGCTGGAAGGACTCTCTGGATCTGGAAGACCGAGTCTGCCCCAGTGTGGGGTTGAGGCTGCCAGCCTGATGTGGCTCCTTCAGCCTCAGCCTCAGCCTCGCACCTCTCTCTCCCATGAGGCAGCTTGAATGTTGGGTCAGCAAGCACTCTCCTGCCCGCTTCCCGCCAGGCAGACATCACCAATCACCCACCCTCCACCCCGGCGTGGGACCCCAGCTCCTTCCCCAGCTTTACCTCCACCAGGGCCCAATGCTGCCAGGGTGGGGGCAGCCAGCTCTCCATCTCAGGGCACTGAACAGTCCTGGGCCCCTGACATGCGATTCTGTGGCAATTGCATGACAGGGACCACCAGGGAGAGGTTAGGATGTCAGCAAAGCCCCCAGAGCAGCCTCTGGACTGACATGGTGCTGGGGTCCTTATCGGACAGACGCCCTGGGCAGGGCCAGGCATATACGGAGACCTGGGGCCAAGGGAGTAGAGGACACCATGGGCCACCTGACCCATCATCCCCTGGAGATGCTGGGATCCACCTCCCTGGCAGGCAAGGAGCCTGTAGAGGGCACCAGGGGCCATGTCTTTCCCAGCCTGGGTGGCCTTGGCCCCGGCTCCCCCGTGGGACTCCCTCCCGTGGGACTCAGTCCTGTGGGTCTCCCTCCCATGGGACTCCCTCCTGTGGGTCTCTGAGAGGCCAGCACACAGTGACCTACTTCCAACGGGGGCACCTGTGGCAGCTCTAGACACTTTTTTTTTTGAGATGGAGTCTCACTCTGTCGCCAGGCTGGAGTGCAGTGGTGCAATCTCGGCTCACTGCAGTCTCTGCCTCCCAGGTTCAAGAGTCTCCTGCCTCAGCCTCCCAAGTAGCTGTGATTACAGGTGTGCACCACCACACTCAGCTAATTTTTGTATTTTTAGCAGAGACAGGGTTTCACCATCTTGGCCAGGCTGATCTCAAACTCCTGACCTCAGATGATTCACCCACCTCAGCCTCCCAAAGTGCTAGGATTACAGGTGTGAGCCACCATGCTCAGCTGAAGAATGGCCCGAGAGATGGCCATGGCTGAGTCCAGAGCCTGAGGATGTACCACCTCAAGTGGCAAAAGGGACTCGAGATGGGAGATCCCCCGGGAGCATCAGCAGGTTCACGCTGTCAGGGCCTTTCTAGGGAGAGGCTGGAGGGAGAAGCCTCTAGTCCCATGGGGAGAAGCTGTGCAGCCAGCTCAGAAGAGGGAGGAGGAGACCCGAGCCAAGGCCAGCGCCTCCAGGAGCTGGAAAAGGCACGAGAAGGAGCCCTGCCCAGGCCTGAAGGCTGAAGGCTCACTCTAAACTTCCGACTCCAGAACCAGGAGGGAGGAGTCGGGTGTTGATTTAGCTGCTAAGTTTGCGGTCATTTGTTATGGGAGCCCCAGGAAGCTCACACAGCGGGTCCATTGCAAGCCTGGTTCACAGATGGGGAGGCCAAGGACAGCAGGCAGCCCGATGCTCCTCCCCTCAGCCCAGGCCATGCGCCCTTGGACACCACTTAGCAAACACCAGGACAGGAGAGGATTGGCAGGAGGATTCAGAATTTCTGGATGGCAAGAGCAGGGTGCTCAACCAAGCACTACGCCTATGGCGTCTGCGGGGAATCCACCTTCCTCTCGTCATAGCCCCACAGCACTACTCTCTGGCCCTGAGTGTGTCTGGGAAGATGTGCTGGTTCAGGCCTGCTGGTGTGTGTACACGTGGAGACACACACTGCACACGCCATGCACACATGCACGCACACACAAAATGCATACATGCCCTTGCCCCTGTGGCTGCTGCGCCCCTGCAGGGACCTTGGTACCAGCCCACCTGAGGCCCCTGCTTTCCCACAGAGGGAGCGAGAGAACGGCTCCAACCTGGCCTTCATGTTCCGCCTGCCGTTCGCAGCCGGCCGCGTCTTCAGCATCAGCATGTTGGACACGCTACTCTACCAGGTCAGCTGGGAGGCGGCAGCAGGAGGGTGGCGCCTGGGTGGGACCCCCGTCATGCCTTCGGCTCTACAGCCTGGTCCTCGTTCTGAGCGCTATGCCTCTCTCTGAACAACCTTCCCTGGATTCCAAGGAGGCCTCTGGGCCCTGTCCTTGTCCTGGGGATTTCTGGGCCCTTTTTGACCTGTGGGTGCTTGGCAAGTGACTTTCCTCAGAAAAGGCCTCCCTGTGGGTTACACAGTGCTCGGGGACCTGAGGGCTTGTGTGTGTGTGTGTGTGTGTGTGTGTGTGTGAGGTATGGCGGGCCCGTGGCCAGTGGGGTGTGGACCTGTGTCCCATGTGGTGCCCACACGCCTTGCTCTGCCTCCTTCCCTCCCTCCCTCCCTGGCAGTCCTTCGTGAAGGACTATATGATCACCATCACCCGGCTGCTGCTGGGCTTGGACACTACGCCAGGCTCCGGCTACCTCTGTGCTGTAAGTGCCCCTGCTGGTCTGGGCCGGGCTGGGGTGTGCTGGGCTGTCCCAAGCCAGTGGGTGGGCACCCACCCTTGATGAAGGCAGCCCGGAGGCTCTGGGTGCTGCCACCTGCCCAGGGCTGGCTGGCTCAGGGCTCCTGCACTGCAGATGAAAATCACCGAGGGCGACCTGTGGATCCGCACCTATGGCCGCCTCTTCCAGAAGCTCTGCTCCTCTAGCGCTGAGATCCCCATCGGCATCTACAGGACGGAGAGCCACGTCTTCTCCACCTCAGAGGTTCTGGGCAGCCCGGGGGCTGGGACTGGTGGCCCCATTGTCCTGTGTGAATCACACCATCCCCACCTTCGGTGTTGGGGACCTGGGCTAGATCAGCTTTGCCATTGCCAGCGGCTCTTTCCATCTGGCCCGGGTGCCCACACTTGGTGCTTCCAGCTGGGGCAGCTGTGACCCCAACCGGGGGCAGAGAAGGTCAGGGGAGGCTTGAGGAAGCACATGGGCAGCCCCTTGGTGCAGATCACATAACAGCGGGCACCCTGCCTGCCAGCCCTAAGCATGTTCCGTGCAGACCGCAGGCAGAGGTGGTGTGGGGGGAAGGGGTGCGACTGCAGGTCCCAGACTGTGCCTGGTTTCCTTTGCAGCCCCACGATCTCAGGGTCCAGGTAAGCAACCCCTCCGTGCCTATGCAGCCTCTTCCAAACACCAGCGCATCCCAGCTTCACAGGAGAAGCCTGCCATGCCCTACCCACCCACGGGGCCCCCTGGAAGCCAAGACAGGAGTGGGTCCCACACGGATGTGTTGGGCCCAGCACGGCTCAGAGGGTGCTTGACAGTCACTCCCTTCTGCACTGGTGGTAGGGAATTGAGGCCTGGGGGGAGGTGCCTGTGAGTTTGGACACAGGTGTACCCTGCCCCTCTCAGACCCAGCCCTGCCTCCCCCAGACCCCACCAAGGCAGGCATCCCCCATGGCCATCTGGCCTGACTATCCAGCAGGACTTTCCTCCCAGGCTTTTCCGAAGGTGCCGCCCAGATGGGGGGCCCAGCCTCTCCCAGCACCCCACACCTCCCAGGCCCTTGCATCCCACATCTCACATTCCACCGGCTCCAGGCCTCTGAAAGTTTTGTTTGCAAGAGGGACCATGGCCCATCTGCAGATGGAGAAATTGATGAACAGAGAGGGTGGATCCCCAGGGCAAGGCCAGGGTGTGCTGGAGTCCAGATGGGTTCCCAGCCGGAACCACAGAAATAAGGGCCCAAAGAGATGAAGGGAGCTGGTGAATCCCATGACCAGGCCCGGGACGGGGCGGGTAGCTGGGAGGTCTGGGCTCAGGAGGAAGCCTCGGACCAGGCATGTTCTCCCCAGAGGAGGAAGGTACCTGCACCCCTGGGGTCTGTCGTCCTCTTCCCAACACCCCCAGCTGCCCCACCCAGAACCCCATGCCCTCCCCACTGCCTGCATCCCCTCCCCACTGCCTCACCCCCTCCCCGCTGCCTCACCCCTCCCTGCCTGCCCAGTCCCAGATCTCAGTGAACATGGAGGACTGTGAGGACACGAGGGAAGTGAAGGGGCCCTGGGGCGCGCGCGCTGGCACCGGAGGCAGCTCCCAGAGCCGCCACACAGGCAGCGGCGACCCCGCTGAGCACCCGCTGCTGCGGCGCAAGAGCCTGCAGTGGGCACGGAGGCTGAGCCGCAGGGGACCCAAGCAGGTGGGCCGGGCAGCGGCCGCAGAGTGGATCAGCCAGCAGCGCCTCAGCCTGTACCGACGCTCCGAGCGCCAGGAGCTCTCCGAGCTGGTGAAGAACCGCATGAAGCACCTGGGGCTGCCCACCACCGGCTATGGTAAGGATGCCCAGCCCGGGTGCGGGCGGAACAGACGGACAGGGCCAGGGTCGGGCCACAGCCAACAGTCGGCTGCGGCATACCAGGGCCAGGCCGTCCTCCTGTCTGTCGGCCTTTCCAGACGCACTCTGCCTGCCTGCCCCTCCTGGGGGGCCAGCTGTGGGTACCACCACGGCCCCAGCAGAGACCCTGTGCAGAGGAGGGTGGAGGAGGGGCGTGGCCACAGCCCACCCAGGTGCTGGGAGGCACAGGACCCTGCAGCATCCTCGGTGCTGAGCCCCGTGGGGAGGCGCTCACTCCCACTGCCCTGGGGCCTCAGTTTCCCTCTCTACTAAATGGGAGCTGGCTGAGCCCTTCAGGGGAGGCCGTTGTCGGGTGCAGAAGACCAGGCTGGGCTCCCCAAGTCAACAGTGTCAGTGACAGGGCAGCCGGCTGCAGCCGGTCCTGCCGGACGTCAAATACCCAGGGCCCCTGAGTTCTCGCAGAGGTCAAGACTGTGGTGGGAGCCCCCAGCCCTCCCAGCAGTGTGGAGGGGACCTTGTCTTTGAGGGGACAGCTGGGGGAATGGCCCATGCCAGGACACACCTCCGTCCACCATGGCCTGCTGCCACTCCCACAGCACAGCCCCCCTCCTGCTGCTCAGGGAGCCTGGCATCTGTCTCCAGCAGCAGATCTGTGCAGCCCCTCTCTCTGCGCCTTGTGGTGGGAAATGTGCTTGGGCCCCAGGTGCCCTGCCTGCATGGAGGGAAGCTCATCCCTTCCCTCACTCTAGAGACACTACCTCCGTTGATGAGACCACAGGCCCAGCTCCCCTGCACCAGGCTGCTCCCCAGTGACGCCCACCCCTGGGCTGCGTCATGGCGTTGCCCTCCCTTTGGTTCCATCTTGGGGACCTGCCTAGTGCTTAGGGCTGCCTCTGTCCTGTTGGGGTGCCAGGTCTCCCAACCCTGCTTCCTGTGTCTGTCACCTGGGTCAGGGGCCTTGACTCCCCCAAGTAGAGTCCAGAGCTCAGGGCTGGCCCGGGAGCTGCCCACGGGTCACTGGGCTGGACTGTCTGCCCAAAGGAGACTCAAAGGCCACAGTTTGGGGAACAGGTGGCCCATGAAGACCCTTCCCGGCCCCAGCCCTGTGCGTGTTGTGGAAGGCATCCCCATGTCCCCTCCTTGAAGCTTCCCTCCATCCCCAGAGTGTCCCTGTCCCGGGAGGGGCTCCTGAGGCTAAGAGGGGTGCCCGGCCTTCGCCTTCATGTTCCTCCATAACTTCGGAGAGGATGATCCAGCCTGGTCCAGCCGCCCCCAGAGCTTGGCAAGGGAGGAGCAACTGCCTTTCTGGTGACTGATTCACTTCCGGTGGCCAGCACTGGCTGCAGGTCCTGGGGTGGCCAGCCGCCCGCGCAGCTGCCCCCGCACCCTCCCGCTGCGCCAGCCGCCCGCGCCTCGCTTGCTGACTCTCTCTCTCTCTCTGTTTCTGTCTGTGCCTCTTTCTGTGTGTTCTGTAGAGGACGTAGCAAATTTAACAGCCAGTGATGTCATGAATCGGGTAAACCTGGGATATTTGCAAGGTAATTCTGCTCTGGTGGGCTCCGCACTGCGCCACAGGGCTTGCCAACCCTTCGCCACTGGCAGCCTTCCGCGCCGTCCCAGCCAGGCAGGTGCACAGGAGCTGTGAGAGCAGGTCCCAGCTGTCAGCCCAGGTAGCCCTGTGGGGTGAGGCCTCACACATCCAGAGTGTCCCCTGGCTAGGTGCTGAGGACGGGCCTGAGGCTGAGGTCTGGGGCTCATGCTGGTCAGGGCGCTGCTGGCCACCAGGCAGGGTGGAGACTGCCCAGCTCGGGGCTCACCCATTGGTGCTGCTGCTTTGCTGTTTAAGATGACCCCTAATGGGACCAGTGGGCCACCTGGCCTACAGTCAGCCCCTCCCTGTGGCCGGCCCCATGAGAGGTCTGAGGACTCTAAGCCTCCCTGCTCTTGGGAAGCACCCAGATGGCCCCAAGCCAGAGCCCCAGGAGGAGCTCGGTGAAGCCTGGGCTGGATGCCGGGTGGGGATTCCAAGCCACGGGGAGTGAGCAGGCTTTGTGGCTGCCCAGTCCTGGTGGATGGTGACCTCTGTCCTCCAGCTGGGGCTCCACAAGGGGATTCTTCCTGCTCGGCTGGGGCAGAGCCGGTCCACACCCTGTTCTGGGTGCTCAGAACCCCATTTCTTCCATCAGTGCTGTACCCCAGCAGTGCTCAGAGCAGTCTGGGCTGCTCCCAGGGGTCCTGGCAGCCTCAGGGGAACTCAGAGCTTGCACCTGCTGCCACCTCTCCCTGCAGGGTAACCTGGGAACTTGAAGGGCCTCCTGAGCCCAGGCAGGTATTAGCTCGGGAGGGACCTGCTTGCCAGGATGGCCGTGTGTGCAGCTGGAGGCAGGCCCAGGCCCGGGGCGGCCACGGAAGTAAAGCTCCAGCCTCTCCCGGGTCTGTGCTTTTCCCTGTGTTGGCACTAAGGGAAGTCCCTGGCTCTGCCAGGCACTGTGGGGCTCGGATCCACAACTAGTGGCATTCATGAGCGGAATGCACTGTTCCCGCTCCCCACGCCCGCAGTGCAGCTTCCTGCAGCTCCCGATGCACTCCAGGACAGGCGAGGCCACAGTGGGCTTGGGGTGGGGGCTCAGAGGACCCATTCGGCGGGCATTTCCTGAGCTCAGCCTACGTGCCTGGCAGGGTGAAGGTGCCGGGGCTAGGGGGCTGCACCCCCGTGTTTGGATTCAAGCGGAGCCTAGGCTGGGGCACAGAACAGGGAGAGTCATGCTCTGTGGGGGGAGGATGGGCAGCATCTTGGGGCCCCTCCAGCATGCAGCCCCCATCCCACACACAGTGGGAGGAGCCGGCCCAGCCCCGACAGGCGCATAAACAACTCTTTGCATCTTCCTCGTGGCCACCCTGGGGGAGGCCCTGGTTACCCCATTTATAGAGAAGGAAACTGAGGCTCAGGTCAGGTAGCTCTGGCCCAGTGTGGCGGATTCAGGCAGGAGTGACCGTGGATGCCAGTGGCCATGGGGTCTGGAAGCTCTGGGACCTGCAGGGTTAGGATGGGGTCAGAGGCAGAGCTCCCCTGAGGCCTGGAGGGAGGGTCTGGCTGGAGGAGTCAGGTAGCCCTGGGGACTAGGGGTGAGGTGGCCCTGCTCCAGGACAGAAGAGCCGAAGCCAGCCCCGGGCACACCTGCTGCCTGCCTTCAAGCACGGTGGACACTCAAAGCTAGACCTCTGTGCCCACCCTGGGCAGCCAGGGCCAGTGCCACGTGACTGACCACAACCCAGCCCCTAGCACTGCATCTGGGGCCCGGTGTCCCCGCCCCGCCCCGCCCCACCCCACCCCGCCCCGCCTGGCTCAGCCCAGCTACGAGCTCTACTCACGTCAGAAGCGTGTGGTCTCAGCGCCCCAGGTGGAGAAGCTGGGGCCTGGGGACCTGTCTGTGCCTACAGGAGTGAAATGAGCTGGTGGCCCCTTGCTTTCTGTGTCCCACTGGATGCTCATCATGAAGCCAGTCAGGCAGCTCTGGTGGGGTGGTGGGGGGGGCAGGGTCTCAAGAACCTCCGAGAGCCGCCTGTCCCACCCGCTGCTGCCCCCTTTCTGTGCCACTTGCCGTATAGACACCCTAGAGGTGTGTGCAGGCACCTGGGTGTGGTGGGGGGAGTGTACCTCCCTGCACAGCCCCAGCACGAGGCCCCCAGGCCTCCACGAAAGGCCTGGGGAAGTCCCTGCCCTGGGCTTTGGGAAAAGAGCAAGAGGGCTGTGAGGGGCAGATGTCAGGCCGTCCCATCCCCTAGGCGTGGACACAGGAGCTGGCACCAAGTGACACGCCAGGGTGCAAAAGGCTCAAGGCAGAGCTGGTCTGGCCAGAGCTGCCCAGTCGGCCCCCAGGTCCGAACCTATGCCCCCCTCCTGTGTAGCAGCTATGCTCACAGTGGGAAGTCCGAAGCCCCCACAGCAGAGGGACTGGCATGGCCCCCGCCTGGCTGGGCAGCCAGCAGCCTCCCAACTTTTCCCTTCACAGGGGCCATGGTGGGGCTGTCCCAAGGGGAGAGGACGGGCAGAAAGGATGGAATGGCAGCAGCCAGGATGGAGGCCATCCAGGGCAAGGCTCCCTGGGGTTCCCTTGTCCTGGGTCACCTTTGTTCTCTGTCCATGGAGTCTGGAACAGGAGACAGGAAGTTCCCTTAGACACCAACAGATGGGTAAACAGAGGCCAGAGGCCCTCCTTCTCGGCCAGTGAACCCAGGGCTGCTGCTGGGATGCTGGCCTCTCCCTGTGCTTGGCAGCCTGCCCTGCCAGCCCCACAGAGACTGAGACGATGGGGGCATGTTTCTCCAGAACCGTTCTCACTCTGTGAGCCAGACGCCAGGCTGTCTCCCACGAGAGGCGGGGCCATGTTCTCGGAGGGATGAGCTGGGGCGGGGGTGTGCCCTGAGCTGATGCCATTCAGGACTTGAGTCCGAAGCAAAGGGCTGAGCACAGGGAGCAGGAGTGACCGCCCAGGCCTAGGATGGCAGCAGCTGCAAGGGTCCTGCAGGAGGGGCAGGGCTGAGCAGCCTCCAGAGCCTGTGGTGGGTGTGGATGTGGAGGACAGCGGGCAGGTGTGTGTGCAGTTGTGTATACAGGTGTGCATGCAGGTGTGTAGGGGTTTGCAGACAGCATGGATGTGGGGGGCTGTGGAGATGTGTGCAGATAGACACAAATGTGTGTGGCATACAGAGGTGAAGATGGAAGTATATAGGTGTGTATGCAGGGCATGGTGTGCACACAAGTGTGTGCATGGAAGGTGGGGTGTGTAGTTCTATGTAGCAAATGTGCAGCTGTCAGGTGCGTGTATTGGGGGGTGGGGCGTGTAGTTCTGTGTGGGTATATCCGGGTGTGTGCAGGTAGAGATGAAGGGGTGCATGGGAGGTGAATGGTGAACATACACCTGCCAGTGTGTGTTAGTGCGTGACATACATGGCACGTGTGTGTGGGTATGCTCAGTGGCTCTGCTCAGAGCCACCCCTTTGTGGCAATGCCACCTGGCACCAGAGGGGGGTACAGGTCAGAGCTGGCTCCCGGCTGCCCTCATGGCTGCCCCCTGCCCAGTGTGGGGATGGGCTGGGCTCACCAGGATGAGTCGCTGGAGCAGAACACTCAGGAAGGCCGGAAAGACAGCTCATCCTGGAGCCCCCACGCCTCCGGGCCCCTGCAGAGCTGGGAGGGGCAGGGCTGGGGGTGACATTTGCCCGGCTGTGTCCTTTGCAGATGAGATGAACGACCACCAGAACACCCTCTCCTATGTCCTCATCAACCCTCCGCCCGACACGCGGCTGGAGCCCAATGACATTGTGTGAGTAGCATCTGCAGGCTGTGTGCAGACACCCTGAGCACCACGTGGGCACTGGGGAGGCGGGGCCAGAGGCACCACGGGAGGGTGGCTCAGAAGAGGGCTGGGCAGGGCTGCCCGGACCACATCACCTCCAGGGTCCCCTCTGCCCTCCCACAGCTATCTCATCCGCTCCGACCCCCTGGCTCACGTGGCCAGCAGCTCCCAGAGCCGGAAGAGCAGCTGCAGCCACAAGCTGTCATCCTGCAACCCTGAGACTCGCGACGAGACCCAGCTCTGACCCAGACAGAGCTCAGGCTGCCAGGCAGGAGAGTTGTGCCCTGCCCAGGGTCCTCAGGAAGAATGTGGAGGAGTGAATGAAGACACGGTGGCACTCGGGTGGCCCTAGGATGCCACACACTGCTCACGTGGCTCCCGGAACTCCACCCTGAAAGGAGGCCCTCATGCTGTGTAGGGGAGGGCCAGCTTACCTCTGGGCACCTGCAGGCTGGTGGGGATAGTTTTTTAACCTATTTTTACAAATCGATGAGTCCACGTCTCTTTACACAGATGTACCGCAACTCGTGACCAGGGCCGGTTGGGAGGGCAGTGCAGGGACTGGACACCCTGCAGGGCTGAGGCCAGGCTGTGTTAGAGGGTGGGGCTGGGGTGCATGGGGAGGGGAGAGAACCTAGAACCCAGGAGCCCCACATGGGCCACAGCCAGCTCCGAGCCGGCCTGAGTGTTCACAGCCAAGCAGCTTCGCTTCCTGCCAGCCAGGGCCTGGGGACCAGGGTGCTGGTCTCCACTCTGTGGGCTGGGCAAGGGGCCCTCTGCTGTTTGCCGTCCTGAGCTCCTTCTGAAAGTCAGATGCCGCGAAGGGCCCAGGGAAGCCGGGCGTGTGTAAGGGGTGCGTCTCCAGGTCCCCAGACAGCCCTGCTGCCATTGACCTTTCTGAAGAGAAGCAGGAGAGCTGTTTTCTCTACTTCGCGCTGAACTTCTCCAGCTCCTGCGTCTGGGGGACATTGGGCACACAGATGGTGCATTTCCATGGACCATTTTACACCCTTTTAAAGCAAAGCCTCGTTTTCTAAACCCCGACCTGTGAAGCACAATTAAGCCTCCGGGCTGGGCCTCATGGATGGAGGATCTCAGCAAGGGGAATCCCAGCAGCGGCTGACAGCAGGAGCCACCCTGTGTCCTTTGCTGCTGGGTCCTCACTGATTTGTGTGGGCAGTGCTGGGACTGTCTATTAAACAGATGCATTCTGGAGGCACGAAGTTATAAGTTGTCTTGCTCATGGTTCCAGGCTCTCACCCCTCTCAGCCACCCCATTTTAGGGTTAGAAACACCTGCTGGGGTCCCCCACCCCAACCTCAGAGGCAAGCCCCCATCCCCCAGCTAGGCCAGGATAGTCCTTCCCAAAATCAGGACCCAAATTGTATTTAGCCACTGGTGACTGGATCCTTGTAGCCAGGAGAGCCGCCTGGTGGTGGAGGTTCCAGAGTCCAGGAGGGCTCTCTGGTGAGCTGCCCGTCAGCCTCACCTCTGTAGCCAGGCGTGGCCCTGGGATGGGCCCGAAGTGGCACAGAACTCCTGAGGCCAGCGGCTACTAGGGCTCCCCTACATGGGGCATCAGGGCTGCCCCAGGTGGGGAATGTGCTCGTGCCTCACCATGTTCATTTCAGGGTACCCCAAGAGGCTGAAGGAGACGGAACAAAAGGCCAAGGCGCAGCCCCTCCCCGGTGTCAGGGCAGACAACACCGCAGCTGCTGAAGAAGCCAGCCTGGCCACACAGCTAGCTAGCCCCTCACTCCCGCCCTCCGGGAACCCCTGCTCAGAAGGCACCCACTAGCCCTCGGTGGGGGACAGAACCGGATGTGGGTGGTCACAAAGAGGCTGTGTGGATTCGGGGGGCAGAAAGTCCCAGGACCCTGATGGAATGGCAAGGGTTGACATTGGGACGGGGTGGCTAGGGCCTGTCCCAGCAGGGCTGTGGTCTATCAGGCCCCGGGGACCCAACTGGCAAGCTTGCCCTCCCCTGCAGTCCCCCTGCAGCAGGCTGACCCAAGCCTGCCCTACCTGGGCGGCCCCTCATGTCACCCAAACCCTGGCCCCCAGGAGAGGGGGGCTGCAAGTGCCTGTAGGAAGGGGAGGGGAGGGGGTAGAAAAGCCACCCTGGCTGCTGGGACAGGAGGGTCACCTTGTGCTCCATCTGGGTGGGGCTGCAGCCTCCCCCCGCCCAGCCCCACGCTGGGAAGAGCTGGCCTCTAGGAGGTACCCAGGGGCAGTCACATGACTTGGGGATTAACTTACAATGTGGATGGTGTCCCCGGAGTCCCTTCTGGTCCCTCCACCTCTGCGAGGCCGGGAGGCATCTTCACCTTTGAGCCTCTCTCCAAGGGTGCATGGAGTCCCCCAAAGAGGGTGGGGCTTGCTGCCCAGGAGAGGCTGGGGGGCACCTTTCGGCCTCTGAAAACACGGGAGGTCCGCTCCCTCCGGCACGTCTGCTGCCGTGGTACCATTCTCATAATCTCCAGTAGCGAGGTCACTTCCAGCCCAGCCCTTGACATCCGAAGGGGAGGTGGGCATTCCCTGCACCTTCACTACCCACAGAGGATGCCAGGCCCTGGGCTCCCTGCTCTGCCTGGACAGAGCTCATGGAGCTCATGTGGGCAGCCGTGGACACAGGCGGCACCCAGTGCCCAGTGGCCTGTAACTCCTCCTGTGGGTAAGGCTGGGAGCCAGGGGCTGGACTATGAGATACCAGCTGCCAGCCCAGTAAAAGCTGCCTGCAGCATCTGGAACTTGTGCTCTGCCTTGGCCTCTATGGTTTTCATCTCCACGTTTAGGGAGCACCTGGGGTGCCTCTCAGCTTGTCCTGGGCCCACTCACCAACACCCCCGGCTTGCACAGTTGTGACATCAGGAAGGTGGGTCCCTGCTCCCGAGCTGTCCTCGTCCACCATCGTGTCTCCCAGCCGCATGCCCTGCTGACCCGTGCAAGGTCCCCATGCAAAGCCTACACCAAGTGAAGCAGGATCTGAGCAAAGGTTGCATAACTGGATTCCATGTCGTCACCGCCCAGAATGAGCTAACAGGATTTTTTTTAATGCTTTTCAGGTTTTGAAACATACAAAATCAGTGAGAAATCTGCTATTTTCCTTATTCCTGACTCATCTCACAGAAGACTGGGCAGGGCACAGTATCTCACACCTGTAATCTCAGCACTTTGGGAGGCCAAGGTGGGTGGATTGCTTGAGCCCAGGAGTTTTTTGTTTGTTTTTTTTTGAGACAGAGTTGTGCTCTTGTTACCCAGGCTGGAGTGCAATGGCGCGATCTCGGCTCTCCACAACCTCCACCTCCTGGGTTCAGGCAATTCTCCTGCCTCAGCCTCCCGAGTAGCTGGGATTACAGGCACGTGCCACCATGCCCAGCTAATTTTTTGTATTTTTAGTAGAGACAGGGTTTCACCATGTTGACCAGGATGGTCTCGATCTGTTGACCTCATGATCCACCCACCTCGGCCTCCCAAAGTGCTGGGATTACAGGCTTGAGCCACCGCGCCCGGCTGCTGTTTGTTTTTAATTGAGATGGAGTCTTGCTCTGTTACCAAGCTGGTGTGCAGTGGCATGATCTTGGCTCACTGCAACGTCTGTCACCTGGGTTCAAGCGGTTCCCCCGCCTCGGCCTCCTATCTGGGACTACAGGTGTGTGCCACCATGCCCAGCTAACTTTTTATATTTTAGTAGAGACAGGGTTTCACCACGTTGACCAGGATGGTCTCGACCTTACCTCATGATCCGCCCGCCTCAGCCTCCCAAACTGCTGGGATTACAGGCGTGAGCCACCGTGCCTGGCCAAACCCAGGAGTTTAAGATCAGCCTGGGCAACATGGCAAAACCTTGACGCTACCAAAAAATACAAAAAAAAATAGCTAGACCTGGTGTCATGTGCATATATAGTCCCAGGTACACAGGAGGCTGAGGAAGTTGGACCACCTGAGCTGGGGAGGTGTGAGCTGGACTGAACCACTGCACTCCAGCCTGGGTGGCCAAGTGAGACCCTGTCTCAAACAGAAAAAAGGAAACCGTTTGCTCAAAATCAGAATACCAGCGGTGTGTTGGGTGATGACAGCTCATGGTTAAGTGAAATGTGTAAGAGCAGCGTTAAAAGGGACAGGTGGGAGGAAGCGGGTTGTCAGTTACAAGTTACCATGTGACCCATGAAGCAGCACCATGTAATTTACAGGTAGATTCGGATTAGTTGCAAACTCTAGGGTAACCACTAAAATACGTCTTTATTTTCTTTTTATTTTTTTCTAAAGTATAATTGATATGCTACTAAGGAAAAGACTATGGACTCAGCCAGGCATGGTGGCTCACGCCTGTAATCCCAGCACTTTGGAAGGCTGAGGTGGGTGGATGACGAGGTCAGGAGTTTGAGGCCAGCCTGGCCAAGGGGTGAAAGCCGGTCTCTACTCAATACAAAAAGCCAGGCTTGGTGGCAGGCGCCTGTAGTCCCAGCTACTCGGAAGGCTAAGGCAGGAGAATTGGTTGAACCTGGGAAGCGGAGGTTGCAGTGAGCCAAGATCGTGCCACTGTACTCCAGCCAGGGTAACAGAGTAAGAAAAAAAAGAAAAGGCTATGGAATCATATAAAATGCTTAATTCAAACCAGAGAAAGCAGAAAAGAAAAGGAGACAGAAACTCAGACCAAGGGCAACAAATGGAAACAGTTACAAGGCGGTCCAAGGCGGTCAGTATTAATTCCATAAAACCAGTCACCACGTTAAATGTGAATGAATTGGTCTAAATACACCAATTAAAAGAGACTGGGCGAGGTGGCTCACGCCTGTAATTCCGGCACTTCAGGAGGCCGAGGCAGGCAGATCACCTGAGGTCAGAAGTTTGAGACCAGCCTGAAACATGGTGAAACCCCATCTCTACTAAAAATACAAAAACTAGCTGGGCATGGTGGCGGGTGCCTGTAGTCCCAGCTACTCTGGAAGCTGAGGCAGGAGAATCGCTTAAACCTGGGAAGAGGAGGCTGCAGTGAGCCAAGATCATGCCACTGCACTCCAGCCTGGGTGACAGAGCGAGATTCTGTCTCAAAAAAAGAAAAAAAAAAACAGACTGATAGTGGACTTTTTAAGTCCCCAAGTGATAGAGAGTCACGTGAGCAGCACGCCAGCCCCAGCTTCAGCAGTCCTCAGCCCTATCCGCCCGCTCTACCCCGCACACACCTCAGGCCTGGATGTGTGTCCAGGCTGGAGGGTTTTCAAGTGACCCCTAGATGGCACGTGATTTTACAGCGAGCAGTGTGGCCAGCCAGCTCCCCGCAGCCGCAGCTCCTGAAGGGCCCCTGGGGACAGGAAGGTGTCCCGCTCAGCAAACAGGTGCTCGCTGCTGGAGAGGTCCAACCTGGTCAGGAGCACAGGCCGCAAAAGGCACCCAGATCAGGTGGCACAGCTGTTGGAAGCCAGGAAGAGCTCCTCCGGGCAGGCACCTGCTTGAAGGTGGCAGGTGAGTGATGCAGTTGACTGAGGGTGCATGTACCTCACTCAGCGGGGAAACTGAGGCATGGTCTCTTCATGGCCTTGCCACCTGCCAGGGCATTGGCTACCATGATCAGCCCCTGCAGTGCCCCAAGGTACCAGAAAGCTGCCATCTCTGCCCCACAGCTGCCTGGATGGTTGTGTGTGAGGAACGGACTCCAGAGGCCCCCACCTTGCATGGGTGGAAGGCACAGAGCTGTGAGGGGCACTGAGACGCAGCCTCTTCAGAGCGAGGGCTTCTCCAAGAGCAGAGGAGTCAGGACTGAGGACCAAGGATGCTCAGAGAGCAGGCGGCCCAGCCCCTCCAGCTGCCCAGAGCCTCGTGGCTCCTCTCGCCCTGGCATTCCCGAAAGCGGGTTGCAGGGGGCCACAGGGCACATGGGGTAGAATCCCATGGAGCCCCCAACTCACCTACTGCTGCAGCTCCCAGCCCGCCCCAGAGGACAGCAGCCAGGAGCCCTCCTGGCCTCCGAGGAGCCCAGATCCCCAGGGGGCTGACAGCGGCTTGACCTCCTGACAGCCAAGCCTCAGCCCCAACCCCCGAGCTCTGCACTCTCACAGGATGGGAGCTCCCACCCAGCTGTCCCTGGGCCCTCAGTTCAGGCTGTCCTCTGGTGCCACCTCCACACATGAGCTCTCTCTCTGTTCCCCTTTGCACAGCTGGGCTTCTCCAGCCTTCCCTGCATGCTGTCCTCTCTTGCTCACCCCACACAGCGCTCCCCAAAACACACCCTGAGTCAGGCTGGCTCCTGGCCACTGAACCCGAAGGGTGCCACTGGGTCTCACCTCACTTGACCTCCACTGGACATTCACTCCACCCATCCTCCAAAGAGTCTGTCCCGGCCCTCCTGATCGTCCTCACACAGCCCCAAACTACTGAAGTTTGCCAGTGCTGACCTGTCTACCAGCCCCTCCGGAAGCCCCTCCATCCCCACTCAAGTCTGGGAACCCGCCAGCCTACTCCACACTCGAGGTGGCTATCTTGGGAGCACCTCAGACTCCACGCGTCTAAGCTGATCCATCTGTCACCCCGAGATCCCAGGTCCTCCTCAGTGTCCCCCACCCACACCCTGAGCCCCTCTGCCGTGTCTCACACAGGCACGAGGGCCACCTGCCTTCTGTCCTCTGCTCCCCAAGCAGCCTCTGCCCTCCCCAGTACCACAGCAGCCTGGGAATGCTCCTCTTCCTGTGCCTTGGGCCCTCTGTCTACTCTCTGTAACCAGAGCTGACCCTTACACCTACCCTGTCACTGTCTAAAATCCTGGGGTGCAGTGTGACGACGCAGCCCTACATTCTGAGAGTGGCTGTGAGTTCGTCCCGGGCTGGGCCCTGGGGCTTGGCCACAGTGCCTGGCACCCAGGATGCTCCTGGAAGGCACTGATGGCTGTTGGGCACCAGCTCCCTTCCAGCCAAGCATCAAACACGGCCTCCCCTGGGAGGCCCTGGGAACAGCCTGACCCTGGCTGTACTCCGATCCCCATCCCCGCAGGAGCTGGCCAGGGCAGGCCCTGCGCCCAGCCCTGGGTTCTTTGCTGCGGCCAGACCAGCCCCTTGTGCAGCAGACAGGACAGATGTGGAGGAAGCAGCCCATGGCGGCAGCTCACACACCAAAACACCAGCAGTGCTGCAGTCTCCGGTATACAGCTGCCCGCCAGCCAGGCATCACGCGTTGTCCCCACCTCCTACCGCCCTCCACCTGCCCTGCTCCAGTCCTGCTGGGTGGTGGACAAGCCTGCCTGGTCTCCACCTCTTCTGAGGTTGTGCCTCCCCCTGCCGCCTGGGGCCTGCACACTGCAGTTCCGTGCCTCTAATTCCGTGTAGGTCATGAGCTGCACCTCCTCTCTCCATCGCCCCTCCATGGCACTGCGGGCTCAGGGTCACGTCTCTCCACCACCCATGAACTTCAATACCCCCCAGATGCCATGAATTAATGCAAGCCACCCCTGGCTGGGACCCCACCTCCTTGTTTCCAGCCCTGCACCGCACCCAGCAGCACATCCAGCCCTATTCCAGAATGAATGAGGAATGAATGAAGGAGCAGATGGACGAATGAACAGATGGGTGAGTGGAGAGTGGGTGAGTGCATGGTCATTCTACTCAAAATACAAAGTCCCAAAGGCCAGAGGGCTGCTTGTGGCCAGGGTCCTTCACAGTGTGGCCCCGATTATCTCTTACAGTCTAGTCCCCCGCCCCCCAGCGCCACCTCCCAGCCTAGGAAGGTCACCACCCTAATGAGAGAGCAGTGAGTGGCAGGCGCTGGCCACGGCTCCCAAGTCCCTGCCTGTGGACTCCTCCCTCAGGTGGCAGCTGCCGTGGTCCTGCTCAGCTCACCATCATGTTGCCACCTGGCCACCCCACTGGCCCAGGCCTCCACTGATGGTGCTGCCACTCAGGGAACAAAAGGGCGGTGGGACTTGTGGGTCACTTGGCTCAGGAGGCCCACCCACTGCCCTGACCACCAGCCTGGGGACCTCCCATTCCTGTGTCCTTCCACAGCAAACACCTGCCCAGACCAGCTCCTCCAACCTCCTTGCATCCTGCAACCATGGAGGCAGAGGACGTGAAGTCACAGACAAGCGGTGCCCACAGAGGCCAGGCCCTCAAGGAGAGCGCCCCAGCCACTTCCAGCCACCGCCACACCTGCTCAGCTTCCACTTTCTGCTTAGCCCATCAATGACTTTCCCTTCCTGCGCATGTCAGTAGCAAAGCTTCACGTCAGGACACGGTCCTCCTGCCTCATCCCCACTCCCGCTGTGACCTTTATTCCTCTAAGCTCTTGCAGGGAATTCACTCTGCCCAGCCCTGACAGCTAGGTTCACACAGGATGCACCTCAGTAGTCATCACTCCAGGACAGTGGCCCCAGGGGCTTTGGTCCACTCCATTCTGGAACCACCACAGAGTGCTGGGAGCGCTGTGTCCACAGATGGGGAGGGGTTAGCCGGACAGTCCCCTACAAGCAGGGACACAAAACCCAGGGAGGCTGCTTTCTGGGGCTGCTCAGCTGCAGTGTAAGTGCAGCACACGGAGGAGACTCCATCCTCCTCAGGCGGTTTTCCTGGGCCTGGGGGACTGGCTCGTGATGAGCCTGAGGCTTTGGTTGCCCTTTGTGGCCCGTCTGTGAGCCATATGCCGGCTTCATGTAGCTTGTGTGGGGGGCGGCAGGGAAGGTGGTTCTGTCTCACCACACTCAGACTAGTTGGTAATCGATGCACAGCAAACCTGCTTTGCAATCCCCACCGTACAGATGAGCAAACACAGCCTGGACAGACTTGTCACCGGGCCCGTGTCTGGCTGCCAGAGGGAGGCGACATTCAGTCCACACTCATCACCCGCCGGGACCCAGTGGGCCCTCCGCTGCCACCCTGCCGGCAGCTCCTCAGGAGCCTGGACTCCACAGCATCTCACATTTCTTGGCTTCTGCAAAGGCTTCTTCGTCACCTCCCAACCAAACCTGGTCAATTCTTCCGGTCTGGAAAAGGTCCACCTGCCTGACATTCCTCCACCGGCCTGCAAAGCAAAGCTCGGACACACAGGGCTGCCTGCTCAGCGCCATGTCCACCCCACAGCACCTCACTCCATGGGTGCTTCCAGTACACACCGAGGGATGACCAGGAGAAACGCAGACTTACAAAGTGCCGCAGACTCGGGTATGTGACGCCAAAGTCCTGCATGACTGAGGCGAGCTCACTGGTCTTTGTGATTCCATCTCTAGAGATCTCGTTATAAAATTGTTTATTAAGCTGAGTGACAGTCACCACTTTATTTTGCTTCATGACTAATCTATGTGACTCTCTATTCCTTGGATGACTTTCAAATACTTTACTTTTTGTGTGTTTTTTTTTTTTTTGAGACAGGGTCTAGCTCTGTCACCCAGACAAGAGTGCAGTGGCACAGTCACAGCTCACTGCAGCCCCAGTCTGCCAGGCCCGAATGATCCTCCCACCTCAACTTCCCACGTAGCCAGCCCTACAGGCTCAGTGTCACCAAGCCCAGCTAACTTCTGTATTTTTTTGTAGAGATGGGTTTCCGCCACGTTGCCCAGAATGACCTCCCATTCCTGGGCTCAAGCAATCCTCCCACCTCAGACCTTCAAAGTGCTGGGATTATAGATTGAATATTTTATAATACAAAAATAGAAGGAAATCCTCCGAGGTCAACCTACCTTTGGAAATGTCAGCTCTCCAAGAAGGAGAAGCGCTGCACACACATGACCTCTGTGATGGGCTGAACCGCGTCCATGTGATGGACAGATCCTGTCCCTGAGGACCCCTAAATCCACAGGTTGAGGTCTTGTCCCCAAGGACCCCCAAATCCACAGGTTGACGTCCTGTCCCCGAGGACACCCAAATCCACAGGTTGACATCTTGTCCCCAAGGATCCCCAAATCCACAGGTTGATGTCTTGTCCCCAAGGACCCCCAAATCCACAGGTTGACGTCCTGTCCCCGAGGACACCCAAATCCACAGGTTGACGTCTTGTCCCCGAGGACCCCCAAATCCACAGGTTGTCATCCCATCCCCAAGGATCCCCAAATCCACAGGTTGACATCCTGTCCCCGAGGATCCCCAAATCCACAGGTTGTCATCCTGTCCCTGAGGATCCCCAAATCCACAGGTTGACATCCTGTCCCCAAGGACCCCCAAATCCACAGGTTGACTTCCTGTCCCCGAGGACCCCCAAATCCACAGGTTGACATCCTGTCCCCGAGGATCCCCAAATCCACAGGTTGTCATCCTGTCCCCGAGGATCCCCAAATCCACAGGTTGTCATCCTGTCCCCGAGGATCCCCATTTCCACAGGTTGACATCCTGTCCCTGAGGACCCCCAAATCCACAGGCTGACATCTTGTCCCTGAGACCCCCAAAATCCACAGGTTGTCATCCTGTCCCTGAGACTCCCCCGAATCCACAGGTTGACATCCTGTCCCCAAGGATCCCCAAATCCACAGGTTGACATCCTGTCCCCGAGGACCCCCAAATCCACAGGTTGACATCCTGTCCCCGAGGACCCCCAAATCCACAGGTTGACATCCTGTCCCCGAGGACCCCCAAATCCACAGGTTGACATCCTGTCCCCGAGGACCCCCAA
>CM052648.1:29622363-29654852 GCA_028533165.1 Leontopithecus rosalia | reverse complement strand
GTCAGAAAGGGGTCACCGGGGCAGGCCCTAATCCAGTCTGACTGGTATCCTTATAAGGAGAGGAAATAAGGGCCCAGACCCACAGGGGACCCGGTGGGAACACAGGGAGAAGACGGCCGCCTGTAAGCCAGGGAGGAAGGCCTTGGGAGACACCGGCCTGCTGATCCATGCCTGGGCCTCGCACTAGCAGCCTCTGGGACAGTGAGAAACCCCTTTCTGTCGCTCTTGCCACCCAGCCTGTGATGCAGTTATGGCAGACCCAGCAAACTCACACAGCAGCCCTAGTGAATGCGAGCAGACACTCAGAAACAAATAATTCCGAACCACCACGAGCTTGTCTAGAGACAGCAAAAGAAGGGATACTCTCCAGATTCCCATGTGCTGACAGCATAACTTTAACCGCAAGCCTGAAAAGACCCATATGAGAAAAAATTACAAGGCCATCTAGCTCATGACATACGTACTAGTAAAACACGAGCACACCAAATCCAACAGTATCTACAAAGGACCCACATCACGCCAGGCTGGGTTCACTCCAGGAGCACTGATGAGTGCAACACCAGAAAAGCAACAAATGCACCATCATACGAGAGTAAAGGGGGAAACTGTTCCAACAAACACACACGGAATTTGATAACACTCAACATCACTTTCAAGACACCAAGAAAAGACAGGAATCTCCCTCATCTGAGGGAGCGTTTGCAGAGCAAACATCACATTTCAGGGTACAATGCTGAGAGCATCCCCCGGGTGTGGGAAGGAGAGGAGGCCCTCTGTTCAGCTGTCTCAGTGGGACTGGAGACCTCGCGCACGCATCCAGGCAAGACAAAAAGCAAACGGACTGATGACTACAAAGCAAGGAATACAATCGTCGCCTTCCACATAAGGCTCAGTCCAAGCCCATCTACACATCAATACTCAGAAGTAGTAAGAGTTTAGCAAGATGGCCGCATACAAACTTGACAAAACTCATTTATATTCTACATACCAGCAGCAAACAATCAGAATGTGAAATTAAAGTATTATTTACAGTGATCTTAAAAAACACACACTACCTAGCCATAACTCTAACATTAGAAGTAGTGGACCCACGCTGGGTGTAGTAGCTCACGGCTGTAATCCCAGCACTTTGGGAGGCTGAGGCAGGCAGATCTCTTGAGGACAGGAGTTCAAGACCAGCCTGGCCAATACAGTGAAACCCCATCTGTACTAAAAATACACAAATTAGCTGGGTGTGGTGGTGCATGCCTGTAATCCCAGCTACTTAGGAGGCTGAGGGAAGAGAATGGCTTGAACCTTGGAGGCAGAGGTTGCAGTGAGCTGAGATTGCACCACTGCATTCCAGCCTGGGTGACAGAGCAAGACTTCGTCTCAAAAAATAAAAAAAGCATTAGACCTCTACAGGCAAAATTATCAAATGATTTGCAAGCTTTAAGAGTGAAATAACTGAAGCCATGCCAAGTTCATGGATCAAGGACCCAGTACCAAAAAATGTCAAATCTCTCCAAATTCAAGGCAATCCCAAACTAAATCTTGATTATTAGGGGTCAGGGAGGGGAGGCTGGGTAGAATCTGACATGTAAAAGGCCAAGGATATCCACAACACTCTTAGCAGAAGCAGCTGGTTTGCCAGATAGCAAACCATAGGCAGGAATAACCAATAGGCAGGAATCAGAACCCTGCCTGTGTACTGCAGAAATAGACATGTGGACTGGATTCGCTTCTCATTTCTACTGTAACAAACTTTGAGACTTCAAATACCATAAACTTATTAACAGCTCTGTAGACCAGAAGTCCAACAAAGATCTCACTGAGTTGAGATCAAGCTTATCAGCAGAGCTCCCAACTTCCTGGAGACGCTCCAGAGAAACCAGAAAGGCTCCAGAGAATCTAAAAGCCTTTCCAGTTTCTAAAGGGCATCTGCATTCCTTGGCTCACGGCCCCTCCCTCCATCTGCAAAACGAGCAGTCTGCAGCTCTATGCTTCCTTCCATCAGCACAGTCTTCTTCTGTCCTCTGCACCCCTCCCACACTTGAGACCCCCCTTGTGATGACGTGGGGGGTCCCCTAATAGTCCAGGCTGGTGTCCCATCTCAAGGTCTGATTAGCAAGGCAAATTTCATCTTCAACCTCGATTCCCCTTCACCATGTAACACAACACCCAGAGATCACAATATGGACATCTCTGAGGGTGCAGGGTGGGCACTGCTCTGCCCACCAGAGACCAGAGGACTAGAAGTAAAAACAGAAAACCGCAGTAGAACTGGCACAGCCGAACAGCAGGGGAGGGATGGTGTATCTGAAAAATGGCTCTGGGATCACTAGATATCCTTATAGAAAAAAATGACATGGACTTCCACCTCACCCACAAGCCATAAAAGCCAAGTCCAGGTGCGTTATAGGCTGAAACACAAAAGCCAAAAAGAAAAAAAGAAGATTAGAAGGTAGTTTCAAAAATACTTTCATGACTTCAAGGTAGAAAACGATTTCTTAAAACTCTAATAAGAACATTGACGGTCTGGCCACATTTAATAACTTCTGTTTAATCACAAACAACAAAGTGAAAAGCCACAGAATGGATGTTTCTACCTTCTATTTTGTCTTTCAAAAATTTATCTTCTGTAAATTAATTAGAAAAAGACAACTCAGGAAAAAATAGGCACAAAATTTGTACAGACATTTCACAAGAGGAAACTCCATGACCAAAAAAAGATGTAAACAGGCTCAACCTCTGCTGCCATCAAGAAACTGCCAATCAACGGCACTGGGCGGCGTGTGCTGTGTCAGATGCCAACGCACACAGAGGAGCCCCTGCTTAGCATGTCTGCGGCTCACAAAAGAAGTGACCGGTCAACTTGATCACTTAAAGAAGTTCTATGAATCAACAGGAAAAAATCCCACTCAACTAAAGCAACCTCATTAAAAGTGGGCTAAGGAAGTGAACAGAAATCTAGCAGCAGCAGCATGTCAGGTCTGCCCCATTTGAAAAAACAAGTCAACCTCCGAGTGCCCAGGAAAGGAAGAGAGAAAGCACTGACAACCCACGTCACACCCACCAGTCCAGAAAACGTCCATGCCTGGGCCCGGAGAATCCCACAGGAGTGCAGCGCATGCCAGCCCCTGGCCAGCACTCCCAGGACCTGGCCCCAGAGCTGGGGAGCTGGAGACAGGCTCAGCAGGGCAGTGGCGGTGCCAGGAGGGGCCTGGGACAGGGCATGGTCTGGACAGATCCTCCCCCGGCTGCTGAGAACTGAGTGCATCCAGGCTTGCTTCATGAGCCATGCGGGGAGAACCCTGAGTCATCCTCAGGCCCTGGACTCCACCCCAGCTGGGCAGACAGCTCCTCTCCTATCACCACCCCACCCCCACGAGCTCCACTGAGGCTGAGGTGTACACCCCCACCAGTGCCATGCATACTCCAACATCTCTGAAATCAGAGCATCTTAAGATCAACAGGGTGGCAGACTTTAATGGGCAGTATTTCTTTCTTGGTGGCACAAAACCATGGTACATCTTAAAATGAAGGACATCTTAGATTCGGTGAAATGGGAAGGTGTCACTGGACACCACTATCCTCATCTGTCTGTGCGCTGGCTGGCCCGTGAGCTCCAGGAGGGCAGGGACGAACTGCCGGCTGAGTGCTGCGCAGTGTGCATCTGTTCACACAGCACCTCCGGTGCGGGTTGTGGAGGTGGGTGTAACCACTTGGGGAGTCTGGGGACACCACCGGCCATGTGCTGTGGGGAAAGAGCAAAGCAGGGCAGGCAGCTTTCTGTTCTCTCCCGTGCACTTCTGAACTGTTTGCACAGCTGATACTTTCAAGGAGAACATGGATGGATGGATGGACGGACGGAAAGGGCAAAGGCTGTTTTTGCAATCAATTCACTTCTGGTGCAGGGCAAGTAAATTAACTCCAAAGGAGAGAGTACAGTCCACAGCTTCCTGCAGGGCACCAGGGTGTGCTCTAGGAGGAAGGGGGCCCTGGCTCCCGCCACAGCCCCAGCCAGGCTTGTGGGAAACCCTCCTCACCCGTTGCGTCACACTTCAGAATGAGGCCTTTCCTTTGTACCCTAATCCTCTGAGGCTGTAATGCTGCCTCTGCGGGGCTTCTATAAACAAGATCTACATTACCAGTTTTTATTTAAAAGCATAGAAGTCAGGCCTGCAGCTTCTTTGTAAATGGAAAAAAACCCATTTGCTTCTGAATTCTCAGACACAAAAAGAAGATTCAGCCCAGGCTGGGTGGCTAACGTGTGATCCCAACCCTTTGGGAGGCCAAGGCGGGCAGATCACCTGAGGTCAGGAGTTCCAGACCAGCCTGGCCAATGTGGTGAAACCCCGTCTCTATTAAAAATACAAAAATTAGCAGGTCGTGGTGGCACATGCCTGTAATCCCAGCTACTCATGAGGCTGAGGCAGGAGAATCACTTCAACTTGAGAGGCAGAGGTTGCAGCGAGCTGAGAATGCACCACTGCATTCCAGCCTGGGCGACAGTGTGTCAGTCCATCTCAAAAAAAAAAAAAAAAAGGCAGATTCATCTTCAAAATAACAAACGAACCCTCCAGCACACCCACCTTCCAGCTGGGTCGCGCAGGCAGACACCACCAGAGAGGCTGCCAGGCCTCCACATCTTGCCCCAGTGCTCTGCAGGGATGGCGTGGCTGGTGCTGTCTCTAAGGGACAGAGTGTGGGGAGGTGACCCTCAGGCTAGCTGCCAATCATCTGCTGTCACCCACCTCCCAGCACCAGGTCGAAGTCTGCACACTCACAAGACTGCTTTGTCCACAACAGGCTCCCAGGGACGAGGTGCCAGACCCACGAGTGTGTTCACAGGCACCATCCGTGACATGGCTGCTCTCCACAAACTGCAAGCCTAGCACGCCTGTGGGCTCTGCCCTGTGTACGTGGCTACCACCCTCCGAACAGTCCTTGTGATGTGGTTACCGTCGGGCTTGACCCGTTCCTTGCTCGACACAGCTCCTGTGCCTGTCACGCCCCTCACACCAAACCTCCTCCTGAGGAGGTTAATGGGAAGCTGACTGGAGCAGGCCTCTCCAGTTTGCCCAGCCCAGGGCTGGCACTCTTAATCACAAGGGTCAGGGCACCACAGCCTAACCCCATGTCTGCCCTGGTGTGTGCACCAGAGCCCTCCAGAGAGCACTCCCAAGCCCCCGGGCACTGGGCACACGTGAAACCCATGGGCCCTCGCTGCTCCCGGCAGGCAGGGCTTAGGCCGGGTACTCCACGGCCTGCACTGTTTAAACAGAGCCTTTGTACCAAATGACTTGAAGTCTTGCAGCTTAGTTTAAAAACCCTATTTGTTACCAAAATAGTCACACGTAAGTGGTGATTTCATTTCTCTTTCCCTAACAGATGGGCCCACAGTTCCTACAGGGCTAATTTTACCTGACTACTCTGTGGCTACTATTCCTCCCTGAAAAATGCTCCCCACTTCCCTTGTGAGCATGGTGGTACTCTTACAGCAAGCAGGCTTCCAGGCAGAGCTTCCACTAAGGACCCGGGCGCAGGGTGGCATCCCACCTTGCACTGGCTGTCCCTGTGCCGGCCACTGGCACTCACTCAGCATCCGCAGGGAAGATGGCCCAGCCTCCGCCCACTGGCCCACTGGCCCACTGCTGCTCTCTGACCCACACTGCAGAGCTCAGAGTGGTCACACCCTCCCCTTCGCCTTCCACAGCCACTACCCACCGCATCCGCTGGGCCGCACGGGACACTGATGTACACAACACATGCTTCCTTTGTTGGAGGAGCAAGGGCAGCATCGCTGACCTCACCCCAATGGGAGGTTTCACCAGCATTTCCCAACACCGCCTGGTGCTGCCACTCTGGCCTGAGAGCCAACCACAGCCCACCAAGGAAAAGGAACCCGCTATGTCACCTGCGGATCCGCGTGGATCCCCTCCCCTGGCTGCACACCACCCAGGGCTACTCTGTCCACCTCTGCCCCTTGAAGACTGTAATGCAAACATGACAGCCAAAGTCATCCTCAAGAAAAACAAACAGCAGATGCCCAGGCCTGCAGCCAGCAGTCCACCTCCAGGAGTCTGAAGTCAGTCAGCAAGCGTGAACGCCCTCCCCAGTAATGACATTTGTGCCCCAACATTGTGTTTTCCTGGGATGAGGAAACACTACCCAGGAAACAACACAGGACTCTGCGAGCTGAACAAGAGTCCGACTTGGAGAAACATACATGGAAATCGTGGAAGAGAAACCCGTGTGCCCACCCTACGGCCAACGCTCGCCTTCGCAGCACCCACAGGGGCCACAGGGGCCGACCAGCTAGCTGACTTGTACTGGCAGTTAAATGTCTACTAAAATTGGGCAAAAATAGGTATCAATAAATATAATTTAGGAGCAAAATATTATGGGGGGAACTTTGGTGACAAATATTGGGAGCCACTGATTTTAAAACCAGAACAAGCACTTTGTAAAAAGTTTATTGGGCTGGATGCTTAGAATCTGCTTTCTATAAATATGTTGTACTTTAAATTTTAAAAGAATAAGGACTGCACTGTAACGAAAACAAAAATTTACCACCTGGTGTAAAATGAAAAAAAGCAGTCCCTTGGAAAATATGGAAATTAGAGAGATTTATCAGTTCAACTAAAAAATCCATTTTTTAAAAACCTAGATTTTTTTGAAAACGGAGTCTTGCTGTCACCCAGGCTGGAATGCAGTGGCAGTCTCGGCTCACTACAACCTACACCTCCTGGGTTCAAGCGCTTCTCCGGCCCCAGCCTCCTGAATAGCTGGGACCACAGGTGCCCACCACCACATCTGGCTAATTTTTGTATTTTTAATGGAGACGGGGTTTTACCATGTTGGCCAGGCTGGTCTTGAACTTCTGACCTCAGGTAATCCGCTCACCACAGAATATCCTATGTGGCACCTTTGGTGATGTCTGAATCCACTGGACTGCCCTTAAAAACACACCTCCAACCTTCGCCTTCAATGTCACAAAAAACTCTAGGCCACGGCAAGGCACCCGCCCCAGTCCTCTAAGAGAAGGCAGGTATGAGCGTCAGAGCTGCAATGCTGGGTGTGTCCACTTCCCAGTAACGTGGATGGATTTGACCAGAACAATGATGTAGAGATACAGCTACTGTCCTCCTCAAAAACATTCACAAAAAAGGCAAAATGCAACTACTTTAGAGATGCTCGTTCACACTTCTCACAAGTCAAACCCATTTCACAAAATAAATCACAAACGATTGTAAAACGTTCTCCACATTGATGAATTTTTAACAGAAAATTTTATTTCAATAAATATTTTGCCCTCCAAGTGACAACTACAATTTCAGGGAGGTAAAAGTATAACCTAGAAGTAATTTAGAATTCTTCCACTTTTCAGTTTTGCCTGAGTGAAGAGTCTAGTTTGGGCCTGAAGTCTGATAAGAGACTGCAGCGCAGTGACATGTGTAGAAAGTCAAAAGCACACCCAGAAAGCAGTCCATCTCTGACGTGGGTAGAAGATAACGTGTCTGCACATACACGTGTAAAACAATGAGACTCTCTAAAGTTTCATCTTTTCTTTCAACCCCTCAGGGCTCCCAGAATTCTAGCATTACCAAGGATTTACACATAAACTTCATCATACATTGAATCATTGGTTTACACTTTCTTTACAGGATATAACTTTGTGAAGGGCAGAGCAGCTTGCCTTAAATAACGAGGTTAGAATTCTGAGAGGCAACGAAAGATGTGCGAGCTTTCTGCTGAAAATCTGCAACGAGACACCAAGACCATTGCAGGGGCTTTGAAAACAGGAGACATTTGTAAACAGAGCTACAGCGCAGTGTCATGAACTGCAAAGTCATGATTTACCACCACCCAAGCCAGAAAGGCCTAAAAGCACCACCACAAAAATGAATCCTGTGTCTGAAACTTTTCATGACAAATTAAAAGGGTGGCAGCGTCCAGGCATGAAGAACGCGGGGACGCGTCCGTCAACCGTGAGGCGAACACTGGCCTGGGACTCAGGACATCAGGAACGTCCACGCCACCTTAGTGCTTACTGTCACCCAACAGCGAACAATCTACAGGCTGAAGGACACGTTTCAGCATGCCCCACACACCGGCTAATTCCATGGAGAAAATCCAGAATTTGCTCAGAAGTTCCATGGGAATGCAGTTTTCCAGCTCTATGCCAGACATTTTCTAGCTCTTCATTAAAAACAATCCAATTCCACTGACTTCAACAGGGCCATGGTAAACAACAACGTGAAACTCTATAAAGCAAGGGGTTGGTGACGCCTGGTCAGCAGAATGAGCCACAGCAACCTCACACATACAGTTCAATGTAAAGCAAATTAGTTCATTACTTTATTACATTTTAGTGCTTTCTTAAAATAAATACGGTAATATCAAACATACAGTGAGGAATAAAGCACACGAGTGAAAGCATGGTAACAGGAAGTTCACTTGGGACTGTGTGACACTCAGCACGTGAGGAATCATACAGCCTTGAGTTCCCTATTTACAGGACAGAGAGTGGCTGTGGCTAACACAATATATACAAAATTGCAACAGACTGTACTTTTCTTCAAAGGACTGAGGAAGGGGATAAGACCTATAATTCCTTCTAGCATTCTGTACCATTTCCCTCCTTATGTACACGACTCACCTTTTCCGTCTAGAATTATGTAACAGTTACACTTGTCTCTTTTTCTCCCTACTAATCTTTAATTTCTTCTGCAGTTCAAGATAGATTCAAGTAACACTCCCAAGAAAATATGTGCAAAACTAATATAAGTGGCTCCAGAATCTTCTGGCAGCTGGTCAGTGGCAGCAGTGCCTGGCAGCCGAGGCTGGCACGCACCTGCTCCTGGGAATGTCCGCTCCGCAGAAGCATCAACACCGCTGGGACCAAGGAAGAAAGAACCCAAAGCCATCCACTTACTTGGAGCTCTGAAATAACCGCAACCACCCACTTGTTTTTAATAGGCAACAAAACAAAGGTATCCGTCTACCTGGAGAGTGGCACGCTCCTCTGAGAGCATGCAGCGCTTCCAGATGCAGAACCCAGACAGGACAGGCCATGACCTAACGAAACCTCTAAAGGGACTGTTGGCTGAAGTGCACCTTTCAGGACAAACATGCTCAGAGTGGAAGTATTCTACTTTACCAAAATCTGTCTTTATTAAAGTGAACAAATCAGCGCACTATCCAAAACTGAATTAATGATGGTTGCAGTTGGCTCAGCTTGCCTACTTTAAATGAGGCAAACACCAGCGCCTAGTACCATTCCCCGTCCTCATGATTGCGTGCCAGAAATCATCATCTTCACATTTGTAAACGTTATTTTAGCAGAAGACATACTTTGCAGATTTCAGTGCTTTTAGTGAACTGATATTTTCAGTAAACTTCTGCTGAGCAGCAAGGAATAAGAATCTTTTTCAGAAATCTTAGAATTGGATATAAATGTTGGCAGTAGACACAATCAATAAATATCATACAATTTCTCAAATGAAAGATTTCCCATTATGAATTTCTTTTCTAAAGACATTCAAACACCCCAAGCCAAGATTGAGCCTCAGTCCTACAGTCACATGAGATTACAGCTGGCCAACACGAGGGCGCCGGGCAATGTGCAAGGGGCAAGGTGAGAAGCGAGAAAGCAAAGTGGATCATGTCTAGTTTATGCTGAAGGAGAACTTCAAGTAACGGGGCTCCGCAGCCTGGGATCTCGCCCAGGAACACCCTCCTCTGGGAGCCTCAGTGGTCAGTGGCGGCCACAGCAGCATGAGCCACTGCAAAGGTGGCATCTGCTCCTCCATCCTCACCCTGCCTGGCATCCTCTAAGTGAGATGAGCGCTGAGAGAGGGGTTTTCTTCTGTTGTCTAGAAACCTCTTTGCAAAAGGTCTGTGACTTTGCACACTGCGTACCCAAATAGATGAAAACAATAAATAAGGACACCATGGCACCCTCTGGATGCCGGCCACAACGGTGTCATTTACAAGTCTGGGTCACCCTTCCGACGCCGGCCGCATCAGGGTCATTTACGAGTCTGGGCCTTCTTTGGCACTGCAGGCCGCTTGGGCTGCCACAGGTGGTTGTGAATTGTGAGTGCGTCCACACTGACAGACATGGTTTTAGCTGGGATCAAGTTAAACTGTTTTCGGTCTGAGCTATATTTATATAGTTTGTCGATCATTTTCTTGGTGATGTTCTTTGGCCCCGTGCCAGTGAGTTTGTAGATTTCCTCAGTATCAGGATAGTAGCAGTAAAGCGCCCTGAACTGGCAGCCAGCATCACGAAACAGTATGATGTAGTGATTGGCATCACACTTCTCCAGCTCCTGTGTGGAGACAGAAAGGAGAAGAGACAAACACTTCAGAGCCACTCCAACCACCATGGGGTGGGTTCCCACAGTGCCTCAATAGGAACGGCTCCCTGAGAAGCTCTCCCACATGTCAGCTACAGCCTGTCTATTTTAAACAATTACTGTGGACCCCTGTCCTGGAGCATTCTATGCCACGGAGACTTAAGAAATCTAGGCAAGCAAGGGGAAAAAATGCTTTTAAGATTAAGTGGAAAAGCAAAGGAAAAGATGCTCATCATTAGCCACCAGAGAAATGCCAGTCAGAACCACTATGAGACATCGAGTCATGCCCATGAGGATGGCTGGCACCCAGGAGAGGGGCGGTAATCAGTGCTGGCGAGCCGCAGGGCTCCTTCACTGCCAGGGAGATGCAGAGCGCAGCAGCCACTATGAGAAACAACTTGGCCGTTCTCCAAACCGCCAGGCAGTTACCGTGGGATCCAGCAATTCCTCTCTCATGTATATACTCAAGGGAAATGAAAACACACGTCCACATAAAACACTGCATATAAATAACAGCACTATCCTTAACAGGCAAAAAGTTGAAACAAAAAATATCACATGTACCCCCCAAAAACATGTACATCTGTTCTGTATCAATAACAAATGTTTTCTGTAGAATCAACCCAAGTGTGCATCAGCAGATGAACAGATCAACAGCACGGGGTTGAGCAGGCATGGGTACCATGCAGCCACAAAAAGGATGGAGTCCTGCTACACTCTACGCCAATTAAGCTCACAGCACCGTGCTAAGTGAAAGCAGCCCAACCCAAAAGGTCATAGAAACTATGATTCCATTATAAAAACGTCCAGAAAAGGCAAATCCATGGAGACAGACAGTAGACTAGCAACTGCCAAGAGCTGGGGCAGGGCAGGTAGTGAGTGAGTGTTTGAGGGTGTAGAGTTTCTTTCTGGGGGATCAACACGTTCTGGAATTAGGCAGTGGCTATGGTTGTGGATTCTATGAATGTACTAAAAAACACTGAATGGTTTGGTTTAAGAGAGTGAATTTGACAGTATGTGAATGATATCTCATAAAGCTGTTACCAAAAAAAGAAGAATCTGGCCGGGGCAGTGGCTCACGCCTGTAATCCCAGCACTCTGGGAGGCCAAGGTGGGCACATCACTTGAGGTCAGGAGTTCAAGACCAGCCTGGCCAGTATGGTAAAACCCCATCTCTACTAAAGATACAAAAATTAGCAGGGTGTGGTGGCGTGTGCCTATAGTCCCAGCTACTAGGAGAACTGCTTGAGCCTGGGAGGCAGAAGGTGTAGTGAGCCAAGATCACGCCACTGTACTCCAGACAGAGCAAAGCTCTGTCTCAATAAAAATAATAACAATAATAATAATCTGAAGTAAATATGACAAACTGCTGATGCCTATCACAGCGTTTGGAGATCACATTTTAAAGTTTAAAACATATCTTCATCAAGTGTTTTGGTAACTTTTTAAAAAAAGTTTGGTAACTTTTAAAAACAGATCCTCCGCATGCCTGGGAATCTGAGCAAGTGAGTCCATCCCAGCAGTTCTCCACATGCAGTCCAGGAAGCCTGAGGCCCTCCCAGGAATCACAAGGTTAAGCCCTTGACTTTGAGAGGCTACAGCCTCACTGCCTCTCACTCACTTCTCTCGAGTGTGTGGCGGAACCTTCCCAAGGCCCTGGGCCATGTGGCTGTATTGGACGGAGGCACAAGCAGCTGAGCTGCCAGCCCTCTTATGTCAATGCCATTTTTTCTATTTATTTGGCTTCAGAAAAGTTATTTTTCATAAATATATAATGTATCAGCATACAATGGGCTTATTTTAAATAAATATACATATTTTAAAAAGAATCCAAAACTGTATACATAATACTGATTTCAAGAATTAGATGCCAATAAGAAAGAATAATTTGTAGGGACAGTGGCACTGTGGGGGAGTGGGGCTCATCTGATTTGTTGTCACCTCCAGAAAGCCAGGCACAGCCAAGAGGGCTGCTGTCCTAGAAAGGCCGGCCTGCAGGGCGGCCCTCAGAGAGCACCTGGGATCGCGCTATCTGTGGAGTTCCCAGTCACTCACAGGCCGACAGGAGGGGCTCCCTGAGCCTGAGCTGCTGGTCTGCATGCTGACCCTGGTATCCTCCCAGGCGTCCTAGCCAGAGGGTGTACCTTGTGACCAGCCCCCAGGGAGAGCTCAGGGCATCCAGTCTTGAAAAGGGTTTCCACGTTCCACAGGCTGCTGTGGATCAGCTGCAGGAGGAATCAGAGCAAAGGGGGCTGCACAGAGCCTCGCTCCCGCCTGCTCCCGTCTTCTCCCTCTGCACCCAGTGGCTCTGGCACCCTCCATATTGCTGGAATAAATCTAAGCTGTGGATCGACTACACACTGAGGCCCACACATCCTTCCAGGGCATCTCCGCATGAGGGTGACCCTGAGGGCCACAGATACAAAGAGCCAACCACCTCTCCATGTGGAAATCTAAACAGGAAGAGCATGACCACAGTCGCTTCTGTCCCCAGTCCCATGAGAGACCTGCCTGGGTCGGGGGCCATTCTTAGTCTACGTGATCTGCACTATCAAGAAAAGAACAAGTCCGTTTTAAAGTGGGTCACAAATTCCATAGGCCGCTTTCACTTTCATGTGAAAGTGAAAAGTTAAAACAACCAACTAAGGACCAGAGATTGGTCTTAATTATTAAAAAGCAGAATTTTTGGTGGATGACAAACTGTCACATAATTTTCATTCACTCATTCACAAGCCGTTGTATCCCAAGGCCAGCAACTTACAGCCTACCGCACATGTGCCTCAAACTGTGGGGGGAGGGGTCTAGTGGCTCTGCCTCCTCTCCCCCTGGAATCCCACTCCTGCCCCTCAGGGGCCAGCCTAGAACCTGCACAGGACCCTCGAATTGCTGCTTCCCAGCCCCTCCCCAGGCATGCACACTAGGTGCTCCAGAGTCCACACATTCAGCAGATGCAGGCCTTCTCCTGCCCTCCTCACTCCTTCCTCCCCACCCCGCCGCTCCGGCCCTGGCCCCTCCTCACTCATCTCCAGGCTACCTCGAGGACTGCTCTGATCTACTGGGAAAGGGAGGTGGGTTCCTGGCCCTCCTCTGCCCACCCCTGTGCCCACGATCTCACTCCGAGTAAAGTTGAGCCCTTCTTCAGCCCACAGAGGCCCCACGTGGGGATACAGCCTCTGAACCCTGCCCCACCCTCCTGGGTGGTCCTCCAGCACAGGTCCACTACGGCCCATGGACCCTGGGACGCCTCACTCCCACCTGCCTGGAACGGCCTTCCCCAAAATCCGCGCCCTCCCTCCAAGTCTGTGCTCAAATGTTACCACCTTCTCATTAAGACCTACGGTGACCAACGCTCCCACAGGGCGCTGCAGCCGGCCCAAACTTCTAGCTCATGGCCCAGACATGACCAGCCCTCCTCTATGAATGGAGGTCATGGGGCCAGCCACGATCCTCGCCCGTGCACCATCTACGCTCCGCCAACAGGCCCTCATGGCCCACAGAGCTGCAGGCATTTCTGGCCTGGCCCCGCAGGCTCCGTCCCTCCATCAGAGGACCGTGCACTCAGCTTCTCTGTTAGGATCAGGGCCCAGGCTGTGGGTGTGTTTAGCATCCCAACAGGGAAGGCAGACCATGACCACTTATGAAATGACTGAGGGCCCTCCCCTCCTCCCTCACCTGTGTATGTGAAGCTTCAGACTGTGCAGGGCACGAGTCTGACCCTCACCCTCCCTCCATCTCCAGCTCCACTGGATAGTACCACCCAGTGAGACCATTGCCTCACCTTTAGAGCGACAGAAGCTGGACCTCACTCCAGCAGCAAACATGGGCAGTGCTGCCCCAGGGAGGTGACAGTCAACAAAACCAAAGCGAGTAGCATCTTCCCAAGACAAGGTTCCCATTCTCTGGCAAACCCAGACTCAAAGGTGGAGCTGCTCCCGACATGGCCCCAGCTCTGCCCCACTCCCAGCACACAGCCTTCCCCATGAATACCGCCCTGCTGCCAGCCTCCTGTGTCTCTAGTCACACGACCCCCTCTGGCTCCATTATTTTTCTCCACTTAAAAAAATTTAGGCCAGGCATGGTGGCTGACACCTGTAATCCCAGAACTTTGGTAGGGCAAGGTGGGCGCATCATTAGGTCAAGAGATTGAGACCATCTGGCCAACATGGTGAAACCTCGTCTCTACTAAATAGACAAAAATTAGTTGGATGTGGTGATGCTTGCCTGTAGTCAGAATTGCTTGAACCCAGGAGGCGGACATTGCAGTGAGCCAAAATCACACCACTGCACTCCAGCCTAGGGACAGAGTGAGACTCCATCCCCACAAAAAAAATTTAAGCTGAGTTTTCCTTCCTCATTTCATATCCTACCCCAACCCAGAGGGACCCAAGGCCCCTCCCATCACCTCCGCCCCCACTCTCACCCACCCTGAACACACGAGTCTTCTCACCTGTCCAGAAGGCCCCTGCCTCAAGACCCTAGCTCTACCCACAGAGACTGTCCCCACTTGTCTAGGCCCTATCTCTAGTGAGAATTCTGCTCTCCACTGAGGCCACTCCAACTCCCATAGCCTTGGCAACTCCACACAGAGCTTAAGGAGAGCGCTGTGGGTGCCTGCGCCTGGCGATCTCCGGGGAAAGGGCCAGTCACTACCGCATAGCAGTAAGTGCATCAAGGATTGGGATGTTTTCTTTTAAAAAGAACCCTTAATTTATAAACGCTTTTTATTCCACATAAAAACCAAGTGTTGAAACATGACACTTGCCTCCAATATGGAATTCTTGTGGGGTTCATTCACTTTTCCAGCCAGGCAGCAATGGGATATGGCATTGTGAATAATCGGCTTGTTTGATTTGCTGCTGGGCTCCTTGAAGAGCTTGGGGCCTAAGAAACAAAGCCAGGGGTGGCAAAATCATCATTTTAAGGCACGAACACATACAACAAAGAAAACCAACAATGTCTCGGACGCAAGTAATGGGTAGGCTGAACTACAGATATTTATGACTATTTAAAATGGGAAGTAAAAGCTACTTAAAGTCTATTCAAAAGAATTTTAAGTTATAAATTTTTAAACAACCAAAGGTAATCAATAATTTATCTCCTTTCTAAATTCGGCATAAATTAGCTATATAAATTAGCTATAAAGACACAACCAGGAAAATAACTTGTAAAAAGCCTAAAGCTCAGAGGCCCCAGGATATACTCCTCAGCCACAGCAGCCCCTCCAGTTCACCGTGTCCTGAGCCCACGCCTGGCTCAGAGGGGAGCTGGTGAGAGCCAAGAAGCCCCAGTATTCCCCAGCTCTGCTGAACCCACATGGCAGACAGCAGGGTGGACCACCAGGAGGGCAAGGCAGGACTAAGAGCTTCTACTAAACTACATGCCCATTTCAGCACCGAAGAGCTAAAAATAGCCCTCTTTCACTAAATAAAACATCTTTGTTAGAAAAATACTTTTTAGACCAAAATAGGGAACAGATAATGCAATAGCCACACAAAGGCCTGCAGCCGTGTACATGATAACCTCTAAGGAGGGAAGGCCGTCACCTGTGTACTCAGCCACCGAGGCCAGGGATGAGGCTGCCGACGCAGTCTCCCAGTCTCGGTCTGTGCTCCGGCTCGGGTTCCGGCTCAGTATGGGCAAGGCTTCCATGGATTCCACTCTGCAGGCAGAAAGAGACAAGAGACAGGCAGGTAAAGCGCTGGCCTCCTCTCACTACCACTGGCAAAGGGCTGGCCCACAGCCAGAACAGGAGCACATCAGCAGGGGAGGAGGCTTCCAGTGACAGTGGGGCTCAAGTCGCCACATACCCCACATAGTACAGATGCTCTGAGCAAAATACAAAAGCAAACACTCCAGGCACTAAGGGGATGAAGACAGACAGAGAGGAGTCAGCCCTTTGCTGACTCCTCAGCAAAGGAGGAGGTTCCCCTCCACACAGCCTTTGCTCAAGGCACTGCCCCCTCGAGCAGGGCACAGGCACAGCACTAAGCCACAGTGCTGCTGGCTCAGGAAGCCACAGGACAAAGCCTGGGCTGCTTGTGTTGCCCAGCCGGGAAGGAGGGGCCACAGCAGGCCAAGTCTAAAAACCTGGGCCCCAGTGACTCTGATCCCTGGAAGACCTGAGCTCCACCCTGCAGGGAAGTTTCCACTGAGCACAACAGATGCCAAAAGCCTGGACACAGCTGCTCAGAGATGTCAGCTGCTGCTCTCACAAGGGAGGCAGACACCACTGGAGTTTGAATCCACCAGGGTAATTGACGGTCAGAATAAAAACCCACACAGAATCTGCAGTTCCTTGGAGGGATCCGCCACAAAGCCCAGGGACAACAAGGAGCCATGAGATGGGGAAGAGACAAAAAAACGCGGCCCACGGGTGCAGACAGAGCAGGGGCCACATGGTGTACTCATAAACAAAGCGACACGGCCAGGCATGGTGGCTCACGCCTGGAATCTCAGCACTTTGGGAGGCTGAGGTGGGCAGATCATGAGGTCAGGAGTTCAAGAACAGCTTGGAAAACATGGTAAAACTGCATCTCTACTAAATATGCAAAAATTAGCTGGGCATGGTGGTGCGTGCCTGTAGTCCCAGCTACTCGGGAGGCTGAGGCACAAGAATTCCTTGAACCCAGGAGGCAGAGGTTGCTGTGAGCTGAGATCGGGCCAGTACACTCCAACCTGGGCAACAAAGAACAAAAGTCCATCTCAAAAGATAAAGGAACACATGGGTAGGGGAAGACCCTTGCTCCCACGGAGGGGACAACATGCATGGAGGAAGCAGTGAGCAGGAGCTGCAAAGGGTCACTAAAGTCCTTGCAAGGCAATTCCGTGAGGTCCAGACCAGTCCCCAACCTCTTCCCCAAAGTCACTTCCTCATGACATGAGCAGTCCTGGGGCCCACCTGAGAAGCTGTGCTGAGAAAGATGCACGCTCACTTCTGGGCCGCTCAATCAGAAGCATGAGGCCGCAGTCTCATCACAGGAAACCAAAACTGAGAGGCAGCCAGGATAACTGACCTGTGCTTACCAAAAGTCAAGGTCAAGAAAGGCACAGAAAGGCTAAGGAACTGCTCTGGATTGAAGGAGACTGAAGGACCATGGCATTTCAAGGCCATCTGTAGCCCCAAACCAGATCCTGGACTAGGGGACAACACAGTTGTCAGGGACACTCTTGGGAGAACTGGATGGGGACTGTGAATCGGATGAACATGCTGGCTTGGTAACTGATCACACAAGAAAACATCTTGTTCTAGGAAATACATACTGTAAAAGGCCAGACGTCTCCAGCTGAGTAGTTTTTTTCTGTTTTTTTTTTGGTTTTGGGGGGTTTGGCAGCATCTCAGTCTGGAGTGCAGTAGCATGAGCAGAGCTCACTGCAGCCTCAACTTCCTGGGCTCAAGCAGTACTACCACCCCAGCCTCCCAAGTAGCTGGGACTGTAAGTGGGTACCACCACGCCCAGCTAACTTTTTTCTTTTGTACTTTTTGTAGAAATGAGGATCGCAATCTGTCGCCCAGGCTGATCTTGAACTCCTGGGCCCAAGTGATTCTCCTGCCTCAGCCTCCCAAAGTGCTGGATTCACAAGAGTGAGCCACCGTGCTTGGTCTCCAATTGACTCATGATGACGAAAAAGCACATGTGCAAGTGTGGGGAGGGTGGCGGGGAGAGCAGTACAGCAGAGGCCACCAAGTTTAACCAGCTGCGGAGCCCGTGTGAAGGGCACTGGGATTCCTGGTGACACTATTGCAACTGTTCTGTAAATGTGAAATGATATCAAAATTAAAAGTTACAAAACCCTCTCTCAGAGTTTTTAATCAGGAGGTCCCACTCTCCCCTCCCAACATCCTCCAGCCCATCTGGCGGCAGCGTCTCAGGCCCCTTACCGCTGAGAGGGCGTGCCCCCGGAATGAACGCTCTCGGGTTCGGTCGTCGCCGCTGAAGCCAATGACAGGCTGGAGCCTGACTGAGTCCGGCTCAAGTTATCAGCTGCCAGAGACAGAAACTGATGGTGGTGCATGAACAGCTTCCGACATTTCCGACAGACACATATTGTCCCCTGTACCTGTTCCTCTCACCTCACCCTGCAGAATGTGGCCACAGAGGCCACATCCCCATCCCACCCCGGGGAGCCAGACTGCACCTGGATGTGCATTCGCATGTGTGAAACAGGAAGAGCCATCTCCACCCTTCCCCACTCACACTGCTCTTGAGAAAACGGAAATCAGATGAAGCCTGTGAGGCCGCCACCGGCGGCAGGAAGCACTGCCCATGCAGGGACTGCTTACGGGTGGAGGAGCACTTGGTGCCCGAGTCGCTGCAGGACTCTTCCCGGTGCACCGACTTCGGCCGAGGCTTCTTGGGCTTTGACTTGGGCTTGCCGAGCCCCTGCTCCTCTAAGATCTGCTGCTGCTTCCTCCGCAGGTACTCCTGCTTGATGAGCTCACGTCGCGCCTTCTCCTCCTCCTTCCGGACCCGGTCTTCCTCAGCTTTGCGCCTGAGAGAAACACATGCCCAGACACTGCTCGGTCATAGGGCCTCTGCCATGACGCCTGTGCCACAGCACTCTGTCCAGGTGCATTTCTCAGCTTCCCCTCGGCCGCTGGGACCAAGGGTGGCCAGCCTCCACAAGTGGAACACAGAGGCTGCAAGGGCAGCCCTGGAGATGACCCACCCAGGCCACGTCACCACACCAGCCACCAGACACAGAGGTCCTGACTGCCCATCAGCAGGGCCGTGAAAGTTCAGGGAGGTCGTCTGTGGGAGAAGGGAGACCCTCACAGGTACTTGCTGCTGTGGTCCGTCACCAATGCCAGGAAGGGAAGAGGGGCTGCAGGGGACCCACCAGGATCCTGCTTGGTCTGCCTTCCCCTGCGACAGGAGGCTCACCGGGCTTCATCGCGCTTGAGCTCCACCTCTGCTTCCAGCTGCTGCTTGCGCACGCGGGCCTCCTCGGCCTTGCGCTGCTGCTTCAGGAGGAAGGCCGCCCGCTTCTTGGCAAGCTCATCTTCTGCTTTCTGTTCATCCTGCAAGACAGAGCCACACAGAGCATGACAGGAACCCCCTCAGATGCCCGATGCAGCCATACGCAACCCAGCAGCAGACTTTCACTACACTTTTAAAAGTTTAACGCGTAAAGACTTCTATGCTTTTCTTTAACCATTATAGACTCTAAAATATGAATGGAAGACAAGGGGCATTTCAAGGCACCAGGGATCACCCAACTTTCCAAACGTCTCACACGAGATCCAGCTTGCCTTAAAAAGTACATGTAGATTTCCAAAATAAAAGCAAGGCTGGGCATGGTGGCTCATGCCTGTAATCCCAGCATTTTGGGAGGCCAAGAAGGGTGGATCACTTGAGGTCATGAGTTTGAGACCAGCCTACCCAACATGGCAAAACCTTTTCTCTACTAAAAATACAAAAATTGGCGAGGCACAACGGTTCCCGCCTATAATCCTAGCACTTTGGGAGGCCAACAAGAGTGGATCACCTGAGGTCAGAAGTTCAACACCAGCCTGGCCAACAGGGTGAAACCCTCTCTTCACTTAAAAAAAATAAATAACCCGACACAGTGACACAAGCCTGTAATCCCAGCTACTTGGAAGGCTAAGGCAGGAGAATCATTTGAACCCAGGAGGCAGAGGTTGCAGTGAGCAGAGATCATGCTCTTCTACTCCAACCTGGGCAACAGAGCGAGACTCTGTCCAAAAAAGAAGAGCGAATATTGAAGTTTTGTTTACATTTCAGAAGTGCAACCACCAAATAAAGGTTGCCTCTTTTGCTAAGAAATGCCTGATTATTTGGTATCCTCTCACTCAAATTCACAACTGCCTGGAGGCAAAGCAGAAAACAGTTTCGAGTGGCTTGCCCAGGGGAAACCTTCCAAGAATCAGGTTGTCCTTAGGTGACTTCGCTGATGCGTGAGCATCACGGAGCCTGCATACTCCTGGATGACAGAGCCCCCACACGCCTAGGCTCCTAGGCTATAGACCTGTACAGCATATGACTGGTACCTGATATTTTAAGTAACTGTATCAAAATATATCTAAACACTGAAAAGCTACAACAAAAAACACGGTCTTATAATCTTATGAGACGATGAACATCCCTGAAGGGAACATCATGTGGCACAGTAGCTGGCTAGGGAAACAGTTCTCACAGTTGATGCTTCCCTTCATCTCTAAGGAAAAACATTATGAGAAGGACATAGACAAAGGATTTTTTGAAGTTGCTATATCAGAGGCTGGCAAACTTCAGCCCACAGGTCAGGCCTGGCCACTGCCAGAGCATTGTAGCGATGAACGCTTTTTATACTTTCGGGTGGGACGAGGCAACAAACAGGGTTTCGACTAGAAAATCACCAAAAGAAAACTATGTTGAAATCACGTGAAATTTCGTTTCAGGGCTCAGAACAAGCTGTCTTGACCCACACCACACTCGCTTGCGTACTGCCCAGGGCTGCTTCTGGCCAAGTAGAGTCCTCGGGACAGAGACTCTGTGGCCCACAAAGTCAAACACACATGTCCCCGGGCCTCTTACGGAAGTGGCTGGCCAGCCTGTATAGCTGTGCATTCTCTAACTCTCTTACAATCACGTGGGGTGGTGACATCTCATGAGCACCTGAAATAGATGCTACCGATCCCTTACCTTGAAGAAGAAGCCGACCCCTGGCTTCTGGTCGCCTTCGCTGATGAGGTCCGCCGAACCATCGAGGCTTGCCAGCTCCCCGTCCTCATCAGGGGCCTTCAGGTCAGAGAGGTCCACTTCAATGAGGCTGGCCCTGCTCCTCAGGGGCTCTTCCACAGGGATGCTCTCTTTTCCCGAGATGTCTGAGGAGCCAGGCCCTGTCTCCTTCACACGCGCATCCAGAACTTCTTTGAGGTTCATCTGCTCTGACAGAATGTTGGCGTCTTTGGAAGAAGACAGAGTAAGTGTCCGCTGGTTGTTTTCATCATGGAGCCTGTAACTGTCGAAGACACACTTCCCATGAGGGTCACCGCTGGGCTCTGGGGCGCCTTCCAGGCTGGAATCTGTGGGGGTCCAAGGGTGGCTGCTGGCAGGGAAGGGTCTCAAGTGTGGGAGCGTCTCTACACTGGGCGTCGGGGTTTTACTTCGGGAGGAGCCCTGTGGCCTGTCTTTCGGGACCTTAAGCTCTGACGGCCTTCCAGAACGGGAATTCCGGCCCTGACCCAGTCGGGGCGCTTTGCGGTGGCCAGCCACGCCCGTGGGAGAGAGTGGCTCCACAAAGTGGACCGGCGCCTTCACTTTGTGGTCCTGCGAGTTATTCTTAGAACCCGGCACTGGGACCGTGGGGGACTTCATGAGAAGCTGCTCCTGCTGCTGAGAGATTTTCAGGATGGCCTGCTGCAGCGTACTAATGGTTTCGTTGAGCTTCTCAATGGAAAGGTCACATTCGTTCACGTCGACAACCTCCCCGACAGTGTCCTCCAGGAGGGTGGCGGAGATCACCTTATTTCTCTCCAGCTCGTGCAGAGCCACGGGGTCTTTTGCTTTATGCTGTTGAGCAAAGGCCAGGCTCTCTTTGTCCACATCCTGAGGCTCATGAAGGAGCTCCTCTCTCTGCTCCTCCTTCACAATAAAGTCTTCGGTTTTGGAAAGGCCGTCCTCACACTCCTCCCCGTTGTGCTGAGAGTACTCCTTTGTAAAGTGATCCGGCCTGAGGGGTGGGGCGGCCTCAGCCTTGCCCTTCTTCACCACATGCAGGAACGCAGCCTTGCCAAGCTTCAAGCGCTGCCTCGCTGACAGCGCCTCCATCTTCTTCTTCTGGGCCTCGATGGCCCTGCGCTTCTCCTCCAGCTGCATGTGCAGCTGCACTAGCTCAGACGCCAGGAGGCTGGCGGGGTCCCTGCCATGCCGGCCGGGGCTCTGTTCCCTCTTCTGCCTCCACGTCGTCAGAGGAGCGGGGCAGCTCTCGGACGCGTCTGGCGTGGTTTTCTGGGAGCTGCTGGTGCTAGACTTGGTTTCACAGCTGTTGAGTCTCTGGAGCTTCCTCTCTGCAAAGCTGGTCATCTTCACGCTCCCACTTGCCACAGAGACACTGCTCATCTGAGAAGCTGTGCTCAGGCAGGGGCTTGAGCGGCCACTGGCGTCATCTTTGTCTTCGTGTTCCTTCACCTTCATGTCCTCCTGCAGTTTGGCCGACTCTTCCTCCCCGATGTATTTGCTGAGAACCATAGGATGGGCCTCACCCATGAAATCGTGCTCGGCCTCCTCTAGGTCCACCACATCTGAGTCAGAATCCTGCCTGAGGAGAGTCCATGGCTCTGAATCGTGGGAGTTGGGGCTTTTTGAACAACTAACATATAACCTTCCCTCGGAGTCCTCATCGGCCCTGCCTACGTGAAGGAAGAAGCCATCTGTGGATGTTCCCTGAGGGAACTGATCGAATCTGCCGAGGGCCAGAGGCCCACCACACACCTCTCCTGTGGTTTCCAATGACTGCAGTCCTGTCTCAGCGGGGTCAATGCCCATGGGAAATTCTGAGCAAGGAATCGGGGTAAAAGTCCTATTCAAGTCACGACTGCCAGTCACCTTCCTTCGTACCAAAGGCTGGGGGCCCTCGCTGGGTCTCCTGGACGCAATGCTCCTGGGTCTCCCTTCCCCCCGTTCATCCTCCTTGGTGATCACCTGCTTCTCTTTCGCTGGCTTAAGCACTGCCGGCATCAAAGGCTCCAAGAAAAAACTGTCAGGCTTACTTTCTGAGGTGTCCAGCTGTCCCTGGGGAGACTGGGCACTTGCTGTAAGGCCTGAGGCCCGGGGTGAGGCCCTGGGGAACTCTGGGTCAGCACGCTGGGGAGCCACGTCTGCTCTAACAATAGCCACAAGCTCCTCTTCCTCATCCTCAATACTGACATTGTTCAGGAGGCTCTTCCCATGGGTCTTCGTGGCCGTGGGGTGTGGCTGGTTCTGTGGGGTCAGATTAACAATATTGGATGCCAAACTGTCTTTGCTGATGGAGCGGGCCAAGCTGACGCTGTCGCCAGAGCTGGGATCCACTTCACAACTCGCAGCGTGATGCAAAGCAAAAGGCGTCGGCTGGGACGCGGGCCTGAAACACAGGGAAGGCCCACTAGGTGCGCTGCTGTATACACCAGAGACCCCCAACACAGACCGGGAGGTAAGAATGCCGGCCACGCAACAAGAACATGTCTCTCACATGCAGGAGACTTAAACTCACTCTTCCCCGGGGCAGAAGAAAACCAGAGATTATTTCAGCTTAGTGATTCTCAAACACTGTAGTCCCAGGACCTCTTGACGCCCTTAAAAATTACTAAGGACCCCAAAGAGGTTTTGTTTCTATTTATCAGTATTACTATTTATCGTCCTAAAATTAAAGTTCAGATGTTTTCTAAACACTGATTAAAATTAGAGTAATAAGCCCATTCCATGACAAATGACTATATTCTCCAGAACACAAGTTTCCAGTTAAAGGGCAGGCACTACTTGACACCTGTACAGCTCTGGGATCTGGCTGGACCCTCGTACCTGACTCCCCCTGCTGCCACACCAGCAGCCTCTGAAAAATCCCACAGCACACTCACGAAGAGTGAGGCCGCAGAGAGGCAGTCACTCCCTGGTGTTGTTATAAAAATAATTCTGACTTCAGGGACTCCCTACAAGGGTCTCGGTGATCCTCAGGGGGTTGGGACAACATCTTGAGGAACTGCTGTTTAATGTAAAAAACATTCCAAACAGAAACATCTCTGAAACAGAGAGACTCACCTGGTTTTTTTTTCTGGCCATGCTATTGCTGCTCCTCGAGGCTGACCATCGACTCGGGTCAAAGAATTTGATCGATGTCGCTGATCTGCAGTTCAGAGGAAACAGACAATGTTAAGTAACCAATTTTCTATCCCTAGAAATTCTTTCAATTTGACCATCATTTCTCTGGAAAAATGCCTCGCAAGTCAACACACCAGAAGGGCCCCACGGAAAGTTGAGAAGCAAAACCATACAATGTTCACTCATTCCGATGGCAACACGTGGTTCAACAGCGACTGGTCCAATGAAGTCACCAGAACTGAGAGAGAACTGGAGCACCTGTGAGCCCCTGCTGAAGCCTCAGTCACTCTGTATCTACTACACAGAACATAATCACTCTCAAAGATACTTTCACTGCAAGGCGATACATTCTGAGACACATCAACACAAGTTAAAATGTATTTGGCTAGTGTCTTAACTAAAATCACTACATCAGAATAAGATGACTTAGTTTTGAGAAGTATGATTTTTACTAATCTACAGTAAGGACAAATTAAGGAAAAAAGATGATAAGGAAGAAACAACATTCTTACCAGGGGTGTCCTCTCCCTGCATGGATTTTTGCTGTTTCTGTCGCAGTGGCAATAAAGGATGGGATGGGCTGAAGGCAGCAGTTCCTTTCCCTCTAAATGCAAAAAGAATTAAGGGGAAAATCACACCTTTATCAACCTTCAAGTTCAATAACAAATGCGCAAGTGTACAGGACCATCCTGAATTCATACCAAGCTATAAGAAACTCGGACTGTTAGGGAAAAATTAATGACGCTAAAAATGAGGAAAAAGAACACCAGGAACTTCAAGCTTGGGATAAACATCCACACACTGGAAACAAGGGCACACCGACTCCCGGATGTGTCTACAACACAACCAGCTTCCCATGGGAAAAGCAAAACCTGAGCCTGCCATTAGAGTGAACTTTTGAGATAAGCAAAAGTAAAAAGAAAACGTGATCCTTTGACAAGTAACAGTTTTCAAATATGCACATTAACTGCTTCAATTAAAAAAAGAACTTCAGAGATAAAACAGACCACAAAGTCGATGCCCGCTGTACTAAACCACAGCTGTGAAAATATTGATGAGTAACTTAAACCCATCAGAGAGCAGCATGAACATTCCCACACTGCTGGTGGGAGGGTAAAAATGTACATTTTTAGAGGACAATATGGCAATATCCATAAAAACCTCAAAATTACACTTTTCCACTCCTTAGATTATAGCTTAAGAGAAAGAACAATAAGAGGTGCACACAGAAGCTCGGGTGTGAGGGCCACACTCCCGGGAAGAACAGCACACGCGGGAAAGGCAGAGGTCACACGTGTACAGCTCGCACCCTTCTGACAAAGCAATATTCCTGAGACTGGCACCCAGCAGCCCCTGCCACTCCACAGGTACAAGCTTCCCGGAAAACAAGCGTCCTCACCCTACAGGGCAGCTATCTTAGTTGTCTCACTTTGGGTAGAATTTGGTAAAAGGACAATTCGCCAGGTGCGGGCAGGCTGGGGAGATCGCAGGGGACAGCTCAGCAACCTGGGCCCGAGTTAGCATGCCTAGGCCTAAAGAGGCAAAGATGGGCAGAGGATACCAGAGCCAGGACACAGACTCTCTGAAAGAGCTACAGAGAGGGGCTCAGAGCAGGGAGCCGGGGAAGCCAGGAAGAGCAGGAACGGCACAGGGCCCTGTGTCAGGGCCACAATGCAAACCCTGCAGCCTGGATGCCGTGGGAACAGTAATACCTCACAGCACGCCCATGACGTGAAAGACTGGGTAGCTGTTGAAACTGTTGTAAAGGAGGATTCACCAAAAGTGGGAAAATTCTCACCAAAGGGTGCTGGGTGAAAACAGCAGGTCACAGGGCAGTGTGTAGCTAGCACCAGCTTCCTGTGCTCTCGCACACACCGGGCTCAACAACAGACATGCAAAGACCAGAGGGAGGATGTCGAGTGTCCACGCTGTCCCCATGTGAGGGACGGCTCAGTTCGAGGCATTCTCCCACTCAGTGACCCCACCTGTGCTCACAGGCGTGGAGTTACTGCCCCACCTCTGCTCTCAGCTCTGGGGACAGACACCCCAGTCTCAAAGACCCCCCACAGAACACAGGCAAACCCCTCCCTCAGCTCTGCCCCACCCCTGGGTGTGCACCACCCTCACTGCCTGCATCACAATGGCCTCTCAACAAGTCCTTTCTCCTGGTTCTGGCAGCCCCACATCCCATCCCTCAGCACGGCCATCGGTCTAGCTCCTCTCAAACAACCTGAAACAACTGAGTCCACTCTAAGCCATGTGGCTCACTGAACCATTCGTTTATGTGAATGATTTAAAATCACTCTGAACACTGTCTTCACCTTAAACCCCACCTTTAATGGCCACATTTTAAACATGTTTCTCTACCTCAGGTGTGCTGATCGGCTCCAGGCCAGAAGCGCTGTGGGCCTGCTGCCTCATGAAGCACAAAGCTCACTCTTGACTCCAAGGGGAGCTTCTTTCACCCCCTTCCCCAATCCTCCCACAGTCTGCCCCGGATATGTTTATCTAAATTAGGTCTTCACGGTGAAAACTGATTTTTGAAAAAACACATTTTAAACAACTCTATTTCTAGAGTTGTTTAGCCTTTAAACAGCTCTATGCACTTTTACTACAATCAAATTAATTCCTCCCTGAAGTTAATGAAGCAAATACTCTTCTTTGAAGAATTTATAATACTTGAAATGCAAGAGGATTTCATTCTTTATGTCCATGAGACCATAAAGAGTACATCTAAACTGTGAATTCAACTTTCTAATCTTTAGATCATTTCTTCAACAGCGTAACACATAGTTAAAAAAAAAAACAACTGTTTCATAAACAATGTTACAATTAGGTAAACATCCTTGAGGAATTTCCAGCTAGTATCATTCCCCTCCTCTGGAGAGGGGACAGAGAGGCCAGAGGGGCAGGGGCAGGGGCAGAAGGAAAATTTTTCATAAGCTAATACAAACTGCTTATTTTTAAAAAGGTAACTTCAATTAAAATTTTAAACAAACACAGAAAGGGGCACAAGATGGTGAATTGACTGGAAAGCAAAGAGACAGACTTACAGGTATTCAGGCTCCTCGGGGTGCAGGTAGTGCCTGTGACAGCCTTCCGCCAACGGCTGCGCGGGGGGCTGCAGGTCACCTGGGGTCCCTGAGGCAGGGCTGCCTAGGAAACTGCGTTTGGTCGCGTTGGAGATAGGTACTGGAGGCCGGCTGCTTTTCTGGTGTAACACTGTTTTAGCTGCAGAAATAGCATTTTTGCATTGTTACTTACAATACTAACTAGAAGCACAGAAAAAACCTGCAGTTTTTATAAGCACCAACTCAACTTTTTCTTGAAACCAAACTCCTGCCTAAAAAGCTGGTTTCAAGTTTAACAAATATATTCTGTAATAACAAGTACTACAGATATTGTAATGAAATAAATACTAAAATCAAAACACACAACACAGATGAGCACAAGAAAAACTGAGAGGAAATGTAAGCCCAGCTGATGGGCTCTGTCCTGGTCACCATCCAGCACCCACACAAAAGCCCTCCACTGGTGGGTTGCTTCCAAAACCACATGCCACCTTCACCAAGCCTGGTGCTACACAAGATGCCCACCACCAAGGCTCCTGAGAGAAGGTTCGTGCCTCAGCTGCCAAGAGCCACCTCGCTCAGCCCAGCCAGTGAGGAGCTGAGGCAGGGTCATTAGGGCACTAATCTAGGCCCAGCATGTGGGAGGCTGCTCTGGTGGGTCCCTTCGGCTCCAGCCCCTGGGGGTCAGGTGAGATGCTAGGCCTGGCTTGTATGCCACTCCCTTTCTCGGCCCACGCCTGCTCACCCACCTCTCCCCCAAAGGCTCAGCCCCCAACAGTGACTCTGTCTCTAAGGCTGCTTCCTAGAGTACTAACCTATGGGAGGTGGTGCCAGGAGCAGCTCAAAAAGGCAAGAGGTAGGGCCTTTTGGTGGGGACCAGTGAGAGGGTACCCACTAGGTGATATGTTGTGAACACGGAGGAGGGAAGAATAAGTACGAGGGGGTGATGGCTGCACTGAGGTCTACAGGTGGTCTGGGTAAAAGGTAAAGCAGGCTGAGAGATAGCAACACGAGACCAAAAGTCAAGGACACTAAGTTGTGCTCTCCTACAGCCAGGGGCCGGAACCAGAAATGAACGGCTGGTCAGGAAGCTAAACCCCCAACCCAAGAAGGCTGCAATGCCACGGGGAGGCCCTAGATGGGAAGGAAAGAGACTATGACTCATGGGATACAAATTTCTAGGCCTACAGAACCTCAGATTGTCAGATTACCTAAAATTCTTTGAGCCTAGAGAAGAGGGCTCCCCTCCCTGTGAAGGAATAGCATCCCTGCGTCAGCATCGTTGCAGCAGCATCCCTGCTGGCCCCATGCTTAGAGATGATACAGAGACCGCTCTCTCAAGATGACATGTGCTTCCCCCAGGCATATTATAATCAAATTGGCAAAGACAAAAGGAATTTTGAAATCAGCAAGAGAAAAGTGACTCATCACATACACAAGAACCCCCAAGAGACTATCAGTAGGTTTCTCAGTAGAAATCTGCAGGCCAGAAAGAAATGGAATGATATATTCAAAACGCTGAAAGGAAGGGGAAAGACCCCAACCAAGAACACTGTATCTGGCAAAGTAGTGCTTCAGAAACACAGAGGAAATAAAAACATTCCCAGACAAAAGTTGAGAGAGTTCATCACCACTGCACCTGCCTTCCAAGAAAGGCTAAAAGGAATTCTTCATGCTGAAACAAGAGAACACTAAATAACAACACAAAAACGTAAGAAACTATGAAACTTACTGGTAAAGGCAAATATACAGACACAAACATAATACTGTATTACCATTAACAGTAGTAGATACATCACTTTTAATTCCGTTATAAAACTTTAGAGAGGCCAGGCACAGTGGTCCATGCCTGTAATCCCAACACTGTGGAAGCTGAGGTGGGAGGACCACGTGAGCTCAGCAAAAAAAAAAAAAGTAGCTGGGCGTGGTGGTGCAAGCCTGTAAGTCCCAGCTACCTGGGAGTCTGAGGGAGAACTGTTGAGCCCAGGAGTGTGAGCCCATTGCAGTGAGCAATGATAAACCCACTGCACTTCAGTCCAGTTTGTGCAACACAGCAAGACCTTGTCTCAAAGAAGAAAAAAAGGTAAAAAACTAAAACATTTAAAATAACAATAAATTGGGCCAGGCATGGTGGCTGCCACCTGTAATCCCAGCACTTTGGGAGGCTAAGGCAGGTGGATCACCTGGGGCTGGGATTCAAGACCAGTCTGGCCACATGGTGAAACCCCATGTCTACTAAAAATTAGCCAGGTGTGGTGGCAGATACCTGTAGTCCCAGCTACTCAGGAGGCTGAGGCAGGAGAATTGCTTGAACCCGGGAGGCAGAGGCTGCAGTGAGCTGAGATCGCACCACTGCACTCTAGCCTGGATGACAAAGCAAGACTCCATATCAAATTAAATAAACAAATAAATAACAATAAATTATGTTAATTATTACATAGTTTTCTTTGTTTATTTTTTCTCTACACACTCCTGGAAAATACATAGTTATGAATGGTGGCATTAACTGCACACAGTGTAGAGTGGGGGAGGTAAAAGCTGAGAGTCTTACATGTAAGTGAAGGTGAGTTGTCATCATCTTATAACAGACAACTGTATCTCATGTAAGCCCCAGGTAGCAACTACAAAGTTACACAAAAGAAAAAGAGAAGAGAAAACGAAGACCATTAACACAAAAACAACAACAAAACACAAATGAAGACAGCAAGAGACAAAGACAAGCAAAACTGTTAAACAAAACAGTTAACAAAATGGAAAAAGAAAATCCTTTCCTATCAATAATTACTTGAATAAAAATGGATTCAACTCACTAATCAAAAGATACAGCGCAGCTAAATAAACTAAAAACCAAGAATCAACAGTATACGGCCTACAAGAAACTACTTTTGACTGAAGAGCACATACAGGCTGAAAGGGAAGGGATGAAAAAAGACATTCCATGCAAATGGTAACCAAAAGCAAGCAGGAATGGCTATGCGCAACTCAGACAAAACAAATAAGTCATTATGTAATAACAAAAGGGTCAATTCAACAAGAAGCTGTAACAACTGTAAACATATATGTATCCACATCAGATCTCAATATATAAAGCAGTATTGACAGATCTCAAAGGAGAAACAGAAATACAATAATAGCAGAAGGCTTCACTACTCCACTTTAAATAATGGGCAGAACATCCAGACAGGAAATTTAACAATAAACGAACAAAGAACAGCAGGCTTACGCAACACTCCAGACTAAATGACCTCACAGACACACACACACTTTTCACCCAACAGCAGCAGAAGACCTATTTTTCTCAAGCACACAAGACCCATTCTCCAGGACAGATCATATGTTAGGTAACAAAACAAGTCTTAAAAAATTTAAGACTATCAAAATAATGTCATGTATCTTTTCCAAACACAATGGAATGAAACTAGAAATCAATAACAGCAAGAAGGCCAGGCGCAGTGGTTCATACCTGTAATCCCAGCACTTCAGGAGGCCCAGGAAGACAGATCATCTGAGGTCAGGAGTTCTGCCAACATGGTGAAACCCCTCCAATACTAAAATTACTAAAAATTAGCTAGGCATGATGTAGGGCACCTGTAATCCCAGCTACTTAGGAGGCTGAGGCTGGAGAATCACTTGAAACTGGGAGGCAGAGGTTATAGAGAGTTGAGATCACTCTAGCCTGGGTGACAGAGCAAGACTCTGTCTCAAAAAAAAGTAATTAAAAAAAAAAAACACCAAGAAAACAGGAAGACTCACAAATATGTGGAAACTAAACAACATATTCTTAAACTACCATTGAGTAAAAAAGAAAATCAAAAGAGAATTTCAAAAGTATCTCAATGTGAATGAAATGAAAACACAACACACCAAAACTTGCATGATGTGGTGTTAATAAGGAAGTCTGGGGCCACGTGTGGTGACTCAGGCCTGTAATCCCAGCACTTTAGGAACCTGAGGTGGGAGGATCACTTGAGGCCAGGAGTTCAGGACAAATCTGGCCAATATATAGCAAGACTCCATCTCTTTAAAAAACAAAAGGAGGTCTGTAGCAATCAACACTTATATTAACAAAGAATCAAGACTTTAAATCAACAACCTAACTTCAAACCTCAAGGACTAGGAAAGGAAGAAGAAACTGAGCTCAAAGTTAGCAGAAGGAAGAAAATAATAAAGATCAGAGACGAAATAGACCAAACAGAGAAAAACAATAGAAAAAATTCAACAAAACTAATCTGGTTTTGAGAAGACAAAATCAACAAACTAATGAAGAAAAACAGAGAAGACTCAAATAAAATCAGAAATAAAAGAGGAGATATGGCTGGGTGTGGCAGCTCAGGCCTATCATCCCAGCACTTTGGGAGGCCAGGGCAAGTGGGTCACCTGAGGTAAAGAGTTCAAGACCGGCCAGGCGCAGTGGTTCAAGCCTGTAATCCCAGCACTTTGGGAGGCCAAGGCGGGTGGATCATGAGGTCAACAGATTGAGACCATCCTGGTCAACATGGTGAAACCCCGTCTCTACTAAAAATACAAAAAATTAGCTGGGCATGGTGGTGCGTGCCTGTAATCCCAGCTACTCAGGAGGCTGAGGCAGGAGAATTGCCTGAACCCAGGAGGCAAAGGGTGTGGTGAGCCGAGATTGAGCCATTGCACTCCAGCCTGGGTAACAAGAGCGAAACTCTGTCTCAAAAAAAAAAAAAAAAAAAAAAAAAAGAGTTCAAGACCAGCCTGGTCAACATGGTGAAACCCCATCTCTACTAAAAATACAAATATTAGCTGGGCATGGTGGTGTGTGTCTGTAATCCCAGCTATTTAGACACTGAGGCAGGAGAATCACCTGAACCCAGAAGGCAGAGGTTGCAGTGAGCCAAGACTATGCCACTGCACTGCACTCCAGCCTAGACAACAGAGAAAGACTCTATCTCAAAAAAAACAGAGGAGATATTATAACTGATGCCTCAGAAATAAAAATGATCACAAGGGCCTGTTACACTTACACCAACAAACTGAATAATGCAGAGGAAATGGATAACATCTCTAGAAAGATATAATCTGTGAAGACTGAACAAAGAAAATATCTAGGGCCGGGCGCGGTGGCTCAAGCCTGTAATCCCAGCACTTTGGGAGGCCGAGGCGGGTGGATCACGAGGTCAACAGATCGAGACCATCCTGGTCAACATAGTGAAACCCCGTCTCTACTAAAGATACAAAAAATTAGCTGGGCCCGGTGGCGCGTGCCTGTAATCCCAGCTACTCGGGAGGCTGAGGCGGGAGAATTG
>CM052648.1:29520137-29622263 GCA_028533165.1 Leontopithecus rosalia | reverse complement strand
GAAAATATCTAAAGCAGAAACAGACAGTAATAACAGAGAGACTGAAGCAGTAATCACAAACATCCCAAGGAAAAAAAAAGCCCAGGACTAGATGGCTTCACTACTGAACTCTACCAATTCTTCTTAAACCCTTCCAAAAAAAAAACAGAAGAGGAAACATTTTCCAACCCACTGTACGGAGACAGCATTATCTGATACCAAAGGCGGGCATAGACACCAGAAGGAAAGAAAACTACAGGCCAGTATCTCTGATTTGCACAGATGTAAAACTCCTCAATGAAACACTCACAAACCAAATTCAACAGTCCATTAAAAAGATTATACACCATGACTAAGTGAAATTCCTACCCAGAATGCAAGGCTGGTTCAACAAAGGCAAATCAATGCAGAACCACATGACTGGCCAGGCACAGCGGCTCACATCTGTAATTCCAGAATCCCCGAACTTTGGGAGGCTGAGGCAAACCGATCACGAGGTCAGGAGTTAACGCCAGCCTGGCCAACATGATGAAACCTCGTCTCTACTAAAAATACAAAAATTAGCTGGGCATAGTGGCGCACGCCTATGATCCCATCTACTCAGGAATGTGAGGCAAGAGAATCACTTGAACCTGGGAGGTGGAGGTTGCAGTAAGCCAAGACCATGCCACTGCCTTCTGGCCTGGGCAACAGAGCAAGAGTTCCCCTCTCAAAAAAAAAAAAAAAGATCATCTCAATAGTATGCATAAAAAGGATCTGACAAAGTTCAACATCCATTCATGATTAAAAAAAAAAAAAAAAACCTCTACACAAACCAGTTATAGAAGGAGCTTACCTCTTCACAACAAAGACCGTTTATGAAAAGCCCACAACCAATCACATAATTAAAGGGGTGGGGGGAACTGAAAGCTTTTCCTCTAAGATCTGGAACCAAACAAGGAAAGTTTTTCCTCTAAGATCTGGAACGAGACACTCTCACCTCTTCTATTCAACACAGTACTGGAAATTCTAGTCAGACCAATCAGTAATAAGAGAAGATGGGGACAGGGAGGGAGGAATCCAAATTGGAAAGGAAGAAATAAAATGTCTCTTTGCAGATGCAAGGTCCTATATATAGAAAACCCTAAAGGTTCCGTAAAATAAGTGTTAGAACTAATTAATGAATTCAGTAAAGATGCAGGACACAAAATCAACAAACAAAAATCATAGCATTTCTATATACTAATAATTATCTAATCAAGAAAACAATCTAATTTATGATAGCATCAAAAAGGACAAATACTTAGGAATAAATTTAACCAATTAGTAAAAGATCTATACACTAAAAACTATAAAACACTGACGAAAGAAATTAAAGACAAAATTAATGTAAAGATATTCCATATTCACGGATGAAGTAATACTGTCAAAATGTCCATACTACCAAAAATGACCTACAAATTTACTGCAATCGCTATCAAAATCCCAATGGCATTTTCCACCAAAATAGAAAAGCAAACCTAAAATCTGTATGGAACCACAAAAGACCCAAAATAGCCACAGTAATCTTGAGGAAGAACCACAAAGGTAAAAACATCACACTTCCTGATTTCAAATTATACTACAAAGGTATAGTAAAATAGTATAATACTGGCATAAAAAGACACAAGCCAATGGAACAGAATTGAGATATATGGTCAACTAATCTTTGACAAAGGTGCCAAAAATATACAATGGTGAAAAGACAGTACCTTCAATAAATGTTGTTGGGAAAACTGGATAACCACATGTAGAAGAACGAAACTGGACCCTTATTTCACACCATATACAAAAATGAACTCAAAATGGACTGAAGACTTAAACTAAGATAACCTGAACGTGTAAAATTCTAGGGAAATTATCTCCTTGACATTTGGCAATGATTTGGTTATCACACCAAAAACACAAATAACAAAAACACAAATAAACCAGAGGAACTATACCAAATGAAAAAGGTTGTGCAAAGCAAAGGAAACAAAACGAAATGGCAGCCTAAGAATGAGAAACTATTTACAAACTATATTGCCAATAAGGGATTAACATCCAAAGTACAGACGCAAGTCAAACAACTCAACAGCAAAAACACAAATATCCCAAAAAAAAAGTGGGCTAAGGTCTTAAAGAGACATTTTTTTCCAAAGAAGACATACGGATGGCCAACAGGTATCTGAAGAGCTGCTTAACATGACTAATCATCGGGGGATGCAAATCAAAACCACAATAAGGTACGAATCACACCTGTCAGGATGGCTATTATCAAAACGACAAGAGATGAGTATTGATGACGACGTGGAGAAAAGGTAAACCTTTGTATACTGTTGGTGGGAACATAAATTGGTACAGTCATTCTGAAAAATATGGAGGTCACTCAAAAAACTGCAAATAGATCCAGCAATCCTTCTCCTGGGTATATATCCAAAGGAAATGAAATGAGATTGCTAAGAGTTATCTGCACTCCCATGTTGACTGCAGCACAATTCACAATTGCCCAGATACAGAATCAGTTTGTCAACAGATGAATGGATAAAGTGAGATGAAGGGATACAGAAATTGTGATACATACAGACATCCAATGGAATATTACTCAAACTCAAAAAAGAAGAAAATTTGTCATTTTTGACAACACAGATGGACCTGGAAGATACTATGTACAGTGAATAAGCCAGACACAGAAAGAAAAATACTACTTGATCACATGTATGTGGAATCTTAAAAATAGAACTTGAGCAGAGAAGTGTTTGCCAGGGGCTGGAGGGTAAGGGGAACAGGGAGAGCAAGTTTCCACTTTAAGGTAAGGTGCAGCGTGGGACTATAGTTACCCAAACTGTGTTGTACACTTGAAATCTGCTGAGAGATTCTAAGTGTTCTCACCACGTACAAAGGTAACTGTGTGAGGAGATGGATATTAATTACCTTGACCATGGTAACCAGTACACTACATATATGTGTATCAAAACATCATGCTGTACACCTTAAACATATACACTTCCAATCTTCAACAGGACTTGCCCCCATCTTCCCTCCCAGTTACCAGGCCTATAACCGGGGTGACATCCAACAAAGCCCTTGCCTGGAAGAAAAGGGCCACACACCCACACACCCCATGGAGGTGCAGGGTGTAGCCAGCTGGTTTCAGCAGCCAGGGGAGGCTGTGAGGTGCTGGAATCTGAGGGCCTTTGTCAAGGGAGCTGGCTAAGGAAGAATGTGTCTATTTAGGAGGACCCAAGCACTGGATCTGGCAGGAACTGAGTGATGATGCACATGTACTAATAGCATGCCCTTACTAAGTAAGCGAGAAGTACCGTAACTGCCACAGGAGTGCAAAGGAAGGGCTAGGACACCCCCCGCCCCCCACCACACACACACACAGCAGGAGCATGGGGAGTGTGCCGGTCAGAAGGTACCCACAGCAGCACCAGGCAGCCCCCTTCAGTCACCCACTTCAGTACACCAGGGTTGTATGAAGCAGTGAGTGGCGGGGAAGCAATGACTGGCAGGGAAGCAATCACTGTGGCAAGAGGGAGACAGTTCCAAAGTGAGAGGCTTTGTGGAGGTATCAGAAACCAGGTGGCCGCAGTCACTATGGCAAATGGCGAGGCTGGAGGAGTGGCCGTGGGGCCTGGTCAGCAGTCACAGAAGTTAGAACAGGGTCCTGCTTCCCGAGGCACAAAATACAGAACCAACAAGGGCACTGATGAGCTTATCCCACGAGAAGAAACCAGTAAATAAAGGATGAGTGGATGCTAAGGGCAGCTGCGCCCCCTGGAATTCAGTATGCCATGCAGGATGGATCCAAATTACAACCTAGTGGTATAAAAATTATTTTTAGGGCAGGTGCAGTGGCTCATGCCTGTAACCCCAGCACTCTGGGAGGCCGAGGCGGATGGTCAGGGGTTCAAAACCAGCCTGGCCAACATAGTGAAATCCCATCTCTACTAAAATTACAAAAAAAAATTAGCCAGGCATGGTGGTGGGCACCTGTAACCCCAGCTACTCAGGATGCTGAGGCAGACAATTGGTTGAACCTGGGAGGCCAAGGCTGCAGTGAGCTGAGATGGCACCACTGCACTCCAGCCTAGGCGACAGAGTGAGACTCCATCTCCAAAAAAAGATGGCCGGGCATGGTGGCTCACACCTGTAACCCCAGCACTTTAGGAGGCTGAGGTGGGCAGATCACCTACAGTCAGGAGTTCATGACCAGCCTGGCCAACATGACGAAACCTTGTGTCTAATAAAAAAAATGCAAAAATTAGCTGGGCATGGTGGCACCCACCTATAATCTCAGCTATTCGGGAGGCTGAGGCAGGAGAATCACTTGAACCCAGGAGGTGGAAACTGAAGTGAGCTGAGATCATGCCACTGTACTCCAGACTGGGCGACAGAGCAAGACCCTGTCTCCCCCCTAAAAAAAAAACATTTTTTTTTTTACTTTGACATTTGCTATCCAACAGACTCAAAAAAACAGCTTTTTCGGAGCTTTCCTTTTGTGACCAGGGGCAGAAACTTCGGAGAAAAAGGTGCCAAAGTCCCCTCTAGGGGAGCCCTCCTGCCTCAAAGCAACCAGAGAAGCCCATGAGCGTCTACAGACACACGTCACCAGCCATTCTGCGGCCATACGTCGCCATGTGCTCTCTACCCAGTTCTACAGACACATCACCACGCACTTTCTACTCATTCTGCAGACACACACTGCCATGTACTTTCTACCCTGTTTTGCAGAAACACATCACCATGCATTTTTTTTTTTGAGACGAGTCTCGCTCTTGTCATCCAGGCTGGAGTGCAGTGGCGCAATCTTGGCTCACTGCAACCTCCACCTCTCAGGTTCAAGCGATTCTCCTGCCTCAGCCTCCCCAGTAGCTGGGATTACAGGAGCCCACCATCACGCCTGGCTAATTTTTGTATTTTTAGTAGTGACAAGGTTTAACTATGTTGGCCAGGCTGGTCTTGAACTCCAGACCTCATGTGATTTGGCCTCCCAAAGTGCTGGGATTACAGGCGTGAACCACTGCACCCAGCCCACCACATGCTTTCTACTCATTCTGCAGACACACATCACCATGAGCTTTCTACTCGGTTCTGCTCCCCTTGGTTCTGCTCCCCTATGAGCCTATCTGCCTTTCCTGAGGAAACTGATTCGTCCTTCCCATACAAGCTTCTTCTCCCCCTGCCTCTCCCTGGGAACACAGGGTGTATGAGCCCCTATTTCTAGTTATTGAGCAAGCCTGTTTCTGTACCTGCCATATATATGCCTATGAATAGCTGTGAATCTCTTTGTGTCCATATTTCCTCCCAACAATATCCAGTCTCTGGGACCAGCAACACTAAGGCGAGCATGCATGGCAATGATTCCCCTGTCATTCCCAGAGGGACCACCAGCTACATTCCCAGGTGAGTGTGTACTGAGAAAGGAAGGGGGCATCAGACCCCACGGCCTTACAGGTATCAGTGGAGGGAGAACATGCCATGGGAGTGTCTAGCAAGTCAGGTGGGAGAGGACAACACAGGATCTCGGGACTCCAGAGCCACAGAGAATCACACGCCATTAACGACAGCCCCTGATGTGCACAGGGCACTGCACACCTGCTGACGGTGTGTCCAGAACTGCCCCTCACATGCTGGGTTCTGCCACCAACTCACTCCACGGCATAAGGCCAAATGCACCCTTAAGACGGGCATGGTACCTTGGGACTGAGCCTGCAGGGGCACGAGCTATAGGCACACACGGCCCAGACCCTTGCAGGCTGCTACCAAGGCACCAGCAGCCCACCGAGCTCCTCTCTACAGCCACATTGAGGGCCCCTGCTGACCACAGATGGAAAAGGGGGAAGCCTGGGCATGGTTAACAGTGGATCAACTGGAAACATAGACAAACTCTGCCATCAGCCACTCTCAGGCCAGGACAACAGGCACAGGCATGAAGCAGCCAGAGGTAGGCAGGTATGGAGATTAAGAGCACGAACTATCACCTGCCAAGGCTGCCAAGACCAGTGCTGTCCCCTAATATGGCACCGTCCTGGGGAAGACCAGTCAATCACTTGGCAGCAAAGTAACTACACTGGACCCTTTCTGGCCTGGAAGGTCCAGCGATTCACTCTTCCAAGAGCAGACCTGCGTTGTGCATCTGAGGGTTGGCCTCTCCTGGCCACAGGGCTTCAGCAAGCACCACTACCCAACAGCGGGCAGCAGGACCCACTGCACAGGACCCCACGTGTACTTTATCAGACCAGAGACACCCCCAGCCTCGGGGGTGCACAGCAGGCCCGTGGCTTTGAGGCCCCCTCCCCAGCTATGTCTCATCCCAGAGTGAGCTGAAGCTACAGCTGCTTCCTAGCATTTCTGACTCTGAGTTCCCAAGGGCCAGCAGGCAAGAGGAGGAGCCCCACGGGAAGAAGGGGGCTCCAGCCACGACTCACAGATGGTGCCCGATGGGAAGAGGCCTTTACCACCAGACAGGACAGGTGAAACCGCCTCGTAAGCAGCAGGAAACACAAGACTTCTTCCTTGAGCTGGACAGTATCATGCCAAGGGTGAAGAAAGGCAGGAGGAAGGTGGGATTAGCCAGAGGGGACGGAGAAGTCAGAGAGGATAGAACAGCAGAGAAGGAGCTGCAGTCATAAAGACATGAAACAAGGAAAAAAACGAACCTAAAAACAGGAGTCAGCAATGGCCTTGACTTCGGGCTAACCTCACTAAAATGAAGGAAGCAGGGTTAACAGCTCTCCAGTATTGCTGGCTCTAAGATAGAACAGTCACCGCAGAAGAGTTGGGAAGGAAAGTAAGTCCAGGGATGAAAAATTAGTTAAAGGTCACCCATGAGGAAGTGAGGTGACTGAAGAATATTCTAACAGCAAGGTAACCTGGTTCTAAGCTTTTGTTATTCTTACTGTAAAATAGCAGGTGTGCAAACACACACACACACACACACACACACACACACACACAGCAAATTGCATAAAACACACATAGAGCTTAACGAATAATTATAAAGCAAAATCCATGTAACCACCACTTGGGTCCAGAAGATAAAGTCACCGGTCTGTCAGGAACACCCAATATGCCCAATGAACCACTGCATTTTGACACACGCACACCCGGAAAACACAGTGAAGCTCTGCCGCTCCCCAGGCTGTGCATGTGATTCTGTGCCTTCATGGTCAGGAGAATCCTCCTTATAGCTGCTCGCGGTTGCAGCTCACATATGCCCAGTTTTGCACAGCATCTTGTGGCACGGACATAGCACAACACACCCCTCTGACTGGGAGCTTCTTTTTAGCTATTACAAGCAGAGCCACTCTGAGCATCCCTTCTCTGTCTCCTGATGCGTAAGTACCAAGTTTCCCTGCGGATACAAAACAGGAATGGGCTTGCTGAACTAAAGGGCAGGCAACCCACTGGGTAACACTCAACAGCTTCAGAGGCTGTTCCAAGTAACACTCTTGCCAGCAGTGCTGAAACGTGCACTCTCAGACACTGCCCCACACCTGGTCCTATTCGACCATCTTGCCACAAACAAATCTGGAGGGCATATATACGCACAGATGCCCCTCATCTTACAATAGGGTCATGTCCCAACAAACCCATCGTAAACTGAAAATAGCAGTAAGTAGAAAATGCACTGAATACACTTAACCTAGCAAACATCACAGCTTAGCCTGGGCTGCCTTATGTGCTTACATTAGCCTACAGCTGGGCAAAATCTAACACACAGCCTGTTTTCAAATAGAATACAGCACTGAACATTCGTGTAATTTAGTGACTGCTGTCCTGGCAGTGGAAAACAAAATGGTTGCAGAGCACAGGAAGCAGGATTTCCACTGAATGCACGTCACTTTTGCACCACGGTGATGCTGGAAAATCTTAAACCAGAACCATTGTGAGCTGCAGGCCGTCTGAGTGTCATCTTTAATTTGCATTCCTTGATGATTGAGGCTGAGCAGCCTTTCATAAATCAATTAGGCACGTGGAGTCCCATCAAGTATCTGTTCTTCCACCTTTTTTTTTTTGTTTTGGTTTTTCTTCTTTCTTATTGCTGTGAATGTGCTATTTATATATTCTGGATACTAATTATCTACTACATATATCCCAAGTACCTTTTCCCCTTCTATAGTTATTAATGGTTGTTTTTTTTAAAATTCTCTTCATCTGTCAAGGAAAAGAAGGTATAAATTTTAATGTGGCTGATTTTGCAATCTTTTTCAAAACTTTGTGGCTAATATTTTTTATATTCTTTTTAAGAAATCCTTTCTTAACCCAAGGTTATAAAGCTATTCTTCTGTATTATCTCCTTAAAACTTTCTAGATTGTCAAACCTGGCAGATTATTTAAATCTGTGGTAAACAGATTTTCCTTCAGTTTGTTCACATTCTGGAGATGAGAACAGCCATCCTAGAACTTTTAGAGTTGTGCAATTTTAGAGCTATGCTTCATCACTGAATAGTTCATCAGAATCACTTAGAAAGCCTATCCCCAACACTCAGGCCCATCCCGGGAGTCTGACTCCAAAGGGCAAGGCAGGGCCCAGGGCTGTGCAGCTGGAGGGAGCTCTCCCAGGAACCCTGCTGTGTGGGAAGCACAGAAGCACTGGGGTGCTTTCTGATACTGTACCTGGGCTCTCAAGGAAACCTTGGCCAACCTGGGGAACGTCTATTACTCACCATCTTTCAGTTCCTGAACATCCCTGGGCTGAACGAAATCTGGCTTGACATTCTCAAACCACCAAAAAAGCTCCGCAATAAAAACCATAACATTTGGCTAAAAGACAAAAACAAAAAGCCGAAGTATGATAAGTAATTTATTCATGCATGGTTTTAAAAGTGCATGCTAATAATTCGTTATTACCTTCAACACTAAGGGCGCATACAGCATATCTTCCAAGGTGAGATAAAAACATTTATTAAGATATTCATTGGCGAATTCTCTCAGAAGCCGAATATTATACAGACTGTCAGCCATCGATGTTACCTCCTTTAAGCATATATCTAATAGACAAAAAGAAAATTACAAATTATTATAAAGGTATTTTGCTTCTAAGAGTGTGTGTGTGTGTGTGTGTGTGTGTGTGTGTGTGTTTATAGCATTCTGAATTGGAAATCATTTTATATAAAGGTAGTAATGAAGGTAATGACACATTGAGAGATTTAACAAGTATAGCATGTATCATGAGTAACACTAAGTATAAAAAGAAAACAAGAAAAAAACTGCAGAAAATCTCTCAAGTCTAAATTTGACCGTGAACATTGAGAAAGCATAATAGAAACCACTCAGATCTTAAGAGCAGGCTTCCAGAACGAACAGCAACCATCACCCTTCAACTTCCAGCAGAGCCCCCTGCATGTAGCAAGTCAAGATGGAGCCAAGTTTCTTTGGCCCACTGGAAACCCTCTGCACGAGGTTGTTTCCGTATGTGTGAAGGGCAAAGAGGAGGAAAATGAATAAAATGTAAAGCATCAGGCTCATCCATACCCACTCAGTAATAACACAGGAATGTGACTAATCACAAAGACCAAGTGACAATGCAGAGCCCAAGTCTCCTTCCATGAAGCCAGGAGACTGGTGGCTAGGAGCATCTGCAGCAGGGCAACCTTCCACTTCACATGACTTTTTGGACCCTCAACAGAGTAAGCGCCAGTATGGGCAACAAGTCACAGACCAAAGAGCATGCCCCTCCCAAGTCTGGACACACTGGTGTGGAGTGGGGCAGTCCTCAGACACGAGCTCTGAGAGAAGTGACTTTATTCTGCCTATAAATATATACCTAGTGAAACAAAGTAATTTCAGAAATAACTTCTTATATAAATTTTATTTCTACGGAAAAACCCATTTTCAAGGGTTTAGAAGTATGTATAAACTGGACCCACAGCATCCAGAGTTGTTAATGAATTCTGTCCTCCTCAGTCGCCTCAGCAGCATTGATTCTCAAGTCTGTTAAAGCTGAGGAACTTCGCACATTTATGTTGCTAAGGAGGTTAACGTCCGTACAGTTCTGGCTATGAGATACTAATGTCTTATGGGTTTCAGATCTTGTTTTCTTTTAGAAATAAAACAGCCCAAGTCATCTCCGTCTCTAAAGGGAATCCCCCCACCCTTCCTATCTTACACACTGTCTGCATCCACAAGTAACACAAACAGTGTTGTCTTAGCCTTGTGAAACTTAAATTAATGATATCAAGTGATACCTTACTTTAGCAGCAGTTCCCCCCACCCAACTCAGTATGATGTTCCCAAATAGATGTATGTTGATAAGGAGAGATTTCTGTCACTCATTTTGACCATTATGTGATTTCTCACAATTATGACAAATGCTCCCATCGCAAAGTTTGCACATGCTCTCTCTCCGTGCGTGCACAGACAGTGTTGCCCAGGCATCCTCCAAGAGGGGACCTGCTGGGCCACGAGCTATGTGCACCCTCCCACATCACCTCCAGAGCTTGTTCCTTCCCACCTGCACCTAAGCATTATGACCTGTCCCTGTCTGCCAGGTGGAAGGGTGTGAACACCTCCTTCTGAAAGAGCCCGCCTCTGATGACTGATGTGGTTTCACTTTTTTCACAGTTACTGGCCATGAAGGGTCCTCTCCTGTGGACCCTGTTCATGTCTGCCTTGGGCTGTGCATCTTTTTCTAACTGATTCTAGAATTCTTTCTGTATTGTGGTTACAAAAGGACTGGATGACAGTCCTTCATCAGGTCATGTGTGCTGCAAATATTTTCAATGGCTAGTTTATCATTTGATTTTGTTTATGATGTGCTTTTGTCACAGAAAAGTTTTACATTTTAATACGGTTACATTTAACCATCTTTTCTATTATTTGTGCTTTTTATAATTTTGGCAATCCATCTCTACACAAATACCATAAAAATATTTTCCTACATATTCTCCTCAAAATTCTTCAATTTTGCTTTTCAGGTCCACATCTTTACTCCGAGGCAGGGGTGTTTCTGGCTCAGGTGGGGTGGCGTTTTACAGCACTTTCCCAGAGAGATGTCAATGCCGCCATGTTCTTGATCTGCCAGCGCGGCTCCCCACTGGGCAGTGAGGCCACCTCAAAGGCGCCAGGTTCCCTGCAAAGCATCTCTTTTCTTGGTTCTACATGTGGTTCATTCATCTGATCCATGTGACTGTCCCTGAACCAAAACCACACTATTTTTGGTCATGCAAAGTTAAGTAAGACTTGGTATTTGTAGGGCACATACCCCACACCTTCTTATTTTTCAAAACTACTCAGCTAAAATCTCGGGCAATTTAAGCAACAAAATAAAGAAAGTAATAAATTATGACCTATTAAACAAAACAAGATCCATGAGCCCATCCAGATATAAACAAACACATGAATGAAGAAGTGGGGCAAATGCTGGGGAGACGGGAGGATGCACTGAGGCTGGAAGCCCTTGTGCGTGGAGACACCTGTAGGTGAAAGTCTCATGAGAAATGTGGTATTCACAGTCCAAAGCCTCTCCCCACAAAATACTAATGCATCCTAAAGCAAAAACAGCAAGCTTAGAAGTGCAGAAGGCTAGCACATGCCAACTACACCAAGGGCGAAGCTGGAGTCACCAACACTGAGATGTCCCAGTACCATGCCCAAGGTGACACGCTTGGAGGACACACCGCAAGGAAATGCCAGGCAAACCCATCAAGGGCCACTACTCACGACCTTACTCTTCAAAAACATCAAGGGTCAGGGGAGGTAAAGGGCTGGGAAATGACTCCAGATGAAAGGAAACTACAAGGGGACGCTGGGCCAGGCAGGTGCTCCTGGGTAGCTGAGTGGGGATGGACCAGGCCAGGGATCTGTGTGCCAATGTTAGCTTTCCCAACTTTTGCTGTGTTATTCTCAAATGGTTGAGAGAGAGAGAGAATAACACAATCCAGGAGAATTTCTGCATTGCCTTGTCAATAACTAAAGACAAAAGTATTTACTGGGCTGGCAACAAAATTCAGAACAATCTGGAAAAATCACAAGTTTGGGCATTACTGACTGGGCATCTAAGAACACTGTTTAAGTCGTCTCCCAAGAGAAATAGAGAAGCGTATGGTTTTCCTCACCTCTTTTCTGCTGTACTTACTCCCAAGTGCCTCCCAGTTCTCACATGACATGAGGATGCTCACAGGGAGTGGGCACTATAGCGCAGGGCAGGGGCAGGGGCAGCCCTGGCTATGGCTCCTGCTTCCTTCCTCCTGCCAGGCTCAGAGAACCTGCTCCATCAAGACACAAACGCGCCACTGCTCCTGGGCCTTCACTGGGAACTGCACCTGCCACAGGTGGGGTCAACAGCCTCAAGGTCCAATCAAGTCCCTATGAGGCCCAAAGCCACCATCAGAAGCAGGCAGTGACTGTCCACAAATAATTATCTGCCCCTACTGAGATGATCATAGACAATCTGTTCAAGTTGTGCTATCTAATACTTTACATACAATTTTCAATCTACGTTTAACATGGAAAGCCAGCCTAGAATTTTCCTCTCATACTCTACTCAGTGTCAGAAAACAATTCCCTTTTCAGGGCCATTCCATCCTTTCCTATTCTCTGGGACACTTAACATAACACAGGAGCTGACAATTCCTTGAGAGTCTGGTGAAATACCCCAGACAGAAGTCAGTCCCTGTGGGTGTGGTCTGCTGACTCCTGAGTCAGTGTAGTTACGAGTCTACTTAGATTGCCCGACTCTTGGCTTCGAAGAAGACTGCCCATTTTAACATTTCAAACACATATGGCACACAAATATTCTCAGTGTTTTTATTTTAGTAGCTGTTACACCTGCATTCTTAATCTTTTCAGATTATCTATTTTATTAATTTTTTAAAAGAATAAGCTTTTTGGCCAGGTGCAGTGGCTCACGCCTGTAATCCCAGCACTTTGAGAGGCCAAGAAGTGAATCACAAGGTCAGGAGATCGAGATCATCCTGGCCAACATGGTGAAACCCTGTCTCTACTAAAATACAAAAAATTCGCCAGGCTTGGTGGCATGCTGTAGTCTCAGCTACTCAGGAGGCTGAGACAGGTGAACTGCTCAAAGCCGGGAGGCAGAGGATGCAGCAAGCCAAGATTGCGCCACTGCACTCCAGCCTGGCGACAGAGTGAGACTCCATCCAAAAATAAATAAGCTTTTAGTTTTACATATTCTCTCAAACTTCGAATTTTTTTCTATCTATTCATTTTTTACTGTTAAATTTGCCAAAATTCTTTTTCTCTTTTTTGAGAGCATGTCTCACTCTGTCATCTGGAGTACAGTGACACAATCACAGCTCACTGTGGCCTCAGCCTCCTGAGTAGGTGGGACTAAAGTTGCACATCACAATTCCCAGCTAATTTTTTACATTTTGGAGTCTCATTATGTTGTTCAGGCTGGTCAAGCTGTCAGTGGGCTCCAACTCTGGGCTCAAATGATTCTCCCACCTCAGCCTCCCAAAGAGCTCCAAGTACAAGCATGAGCTACTGTACGCAGCAAATTTGCCAAATTTTTTTAACTTTTATTTTAGGTTTGGGAGGTACAAGTGAAGGTTTGTTACATAGGTACCTCATGTCACAAGGGTTTGCTGTACAGATTATTTCATCACCCATGAATTAAGTCTAGTACCCAAGAATTATCTTTTCTGCTCCTCTGCTCCTCCCACGCCCCCACCCTCAAGGAGAACCTGGTGTTTGTGTCTCCTTTGAGTTCTTAAATTCTTATCATTTAGCTCCCACTTTTTTCTTTTGAGACAGAGACTCACTCTGTCACCCAGGCTGGAGTACAGTGAGGTGATCTCAGCCCACTGCAACCTCCGCTTCTCAGATTCAAGCAATTCTCCTGCCTCAGCCTCCTGAGTAACTAGGAATATAGGCCCCCACCACCACACCCGGCTAATTTTTGTGTTTTTAGTAGAGATGGGGTTTCACGATGTTGGCCAGGCCGGTCTCGAACTCCTGACCTCTGATGATCCTCCCGCCTTGGCCTTCCACAGTGCTAGGATTACAGGTGTGAGCCACTGTGCCTGGCCTTAGCTCCCACTTATTAAGTCAGAACACCCAGTATTTGGTTTTCTGTTCCTGTGTTAATTCGCTAAGGATAAAAGCTTCCAGTTCCATCCACATTCCTGCAAAATACATGATCATGTTCTTTTTGATGGCTGCATGCCAAAATTTTTAAATTTTTATTTTAACAAAGAATATAAAGACTTTAAGAAGCCAGCCAGGCTTATGCCTCTAATCCCAGCACTTCGGGAGGCTGAGGCAGGTGGATCACCTGAGGTCAGGAGTTCGAGAACAGCCTGACCAACATGGTGAAATCCTGTCTCTACTAAAAATATTTAAAAATTGGCCAGGTATGGTGGTGCACAACTGTAGTCCCAGCTACTTGGAAGGCTGAGGCACAAGAATCGCTTGAACCTGGGTGGCGGAGGTTGCAGTGAGCCAAGATCACACCACTGCACTCCAGCCTGGGCAACAGAGCAAGACTTCCTCTCGATAATTAAAAAAAAAATTTTTTTTTAAGACAAAGTGTATTTGTTTTAAAAAGCTTAAGAGAAACAAGTCTCTGTCTATATTAGTCAATTTTTACACTGCTGATAAAGACATACTTGAGCCTGGGCAATTTACAAAAGAAAGAGGTTTAATGGACTAACAGTTCCACATGGCTGAGACCTCAGAATCATGGAGGAAAATGAAAGGCAGGTCTCACATGGCGGTGGCAAAAGGAGAGAGCACAAATCAAGCAAAATGGGTTTCCCCTTATCAAACCATCAGATCTCGTGAGACTCACTACCATGAGAACAGTATGGGGGAACCGTCCCCATGATTCAATTATCCCCAACTGAGTCCCTCCCACAGCACCTGGGAATTATGAAAGTACAATTCAAAAGGAGATTTGGGTGGGAACACAGAGTCAAACCATATCATTCCGCCTCTGACCCCTCCCAAAACTCATGGCCTCACATTTCAAAATTATGCCTTCCCAACAGTTCCCCGAAGTCTTAACTCATTTCAGCATTAACTCAGAAGCCCACAGTCCAAAGTCTCATCGGAGACAAGGCAAGTCCCTTCTGCCTATGAGCCTGTAAAATCAAAAGCAAGTTAGTTACTTCCTAGATATAATGGGGGTACAGGTAATTGGTAAATACAGCCAGTCCAAATGGGAGAAAATGGCCAAAACAAAGGGGCTACAGGCCCCATGCACGTCTGAAATCCAACAGGTCAGTCAAATCTTAAAGCTCCAAATCTCCTTTGACTCCTTGTCTCACATCCAGGTCACGCTGGTGCAAGAAGTGAGTTCCCATGGTCTTGGGCAGTTCTGCCCCTGTAGCTTTGAAGGGTAAAAGCCTCCCTCCTGGCTGCTTCACAGGCTGGCACTGAGTGTCTGTGGCTTTTCCATGCACGCAGCGCAAGCTGTCAGTGGATCTACCATTCTGGGGTCTGGAGAACAGTGACCCTCTTCTCACAGCTCCACTAGACAGTGCCCCAGTAGGGACACTGTGTGGGAGCTCCCACTCCACATTTCCCTTCCACAGTGCCCTAGCAGAGGTTCTCCATGAGTGCCACACCCCTGCAGTAAACTTCTGCCTGGGCATCCAGGCATCTCCATACATCTTCTGAAATCTAGGTGGAGGTTCCCAAACCCCAATTCTTTTTTTTTTTTGAGACAGAGTTTCACTCTTGTTGCCCAGGCTGGAGTGCAATGGTGCAACCTCGGCTCACCGCAACCTCCACCTCCTAGGTTCAAGAGATTCCCATTTCAATCTCCCAAGTAGCTGGGACTATAGGCACACGCCACCACACTCAGCTAATTTTTCATATTTTTAGTAGAGACAGGGTTTCACCATCTTGGCCAGGATGGTCGCAATCTCCTGACCTCATGGTCCACCTGCCTTGGATTTCCAAAGTGCTGGGATTACAGTGAGCCACTGCACCCAGCCTACCCAAACCCCAATTCTTGACTTCTATGCACTCACTGAATCAACATGACACAGAAGCTATCAAGGCTTGGGCCTTGCACCCTCTGAAGCCACAGCCTGAGTTCTACATTGGCCCCTTTCAGTCACAGCTAGAGGAGCTGGGACACAGGGCACTAAGTCCGTAGGCTGCACACAGGACAGGGACACAGGGCCCCAGCCCAGGAAACCATTTTCTCCTAGTCCTTCAGGTGTGTGATGGGAGGGGCTGCCCTGGAAACATCTTCTGACATGCCCTGGAGACACTTTCCCCCATTATCCTGAGGAAAAGTAACATTCCTCTCCTCCTTACTTATGCAAATTTATGCAGCCAGCTTGAATTTCTCCTCAGAAAATGAGTTTTTCTTTTCTTTTCTTTTCCTTTTTTTTTGAGGCAGAGTTTCGCTCCTGTCGCCCAGGCTGAAGGAGTACAATGGCGCAATCTCAGCTCACTGCAACCTCCGTCTCCTTGTTTCAAGTGATTCTTCTGCCTCAGCCTCCAGGGTAGCTGAGATTACAAGGCGCCTATCACCACATCCAGCTAATTTTTCTATTTTTATTAGAGACGGGGTTTTGACATGTTGGCCAAGCTGGTCTCAAACTCCTGACCTCATGTGATCCGCCCACCTCGGTCTCCCAAAATGCTGGGATACAGGCGTGAGCTACCATGCACAGCCAGGTTTTTCTTTTCTATCACATTATCAGGCTGTAAATTTTCCAAACTTTTATGCTCTGTTTCCCTTATAAAACTGAATGCCTTTAACGGCACCCAAGTCACCTCTTAAATGCTTTGCTGCTTAGAAATTTCTTCTGCCAGATACCCTAAATCATCTCTCTCAAATTAAAAGATCCACAAATCTCTAGGGCAAGGGCAAAATGCCACCAGTCTCTTTGCTAAAACATAATAAGAGTCATCTTTGCTTCAGTTCCCAACAAGTTTCTCGCCTCCATCTGAGACCACCTCAGGCTGGACTTTATTGTCCATATCGCTATCAGCATTTTGGGCAAAGCCATTCAAAAGTCTCTACAAGTTCTGAACTTTCCCACATTCTTCTGTCTTCTTCTGAGTCCCACACAACTGTTCCAACCTCTGCCTGTGAACCAGTTCCAAAGTCTCTTCCATATTTCCGGATATCTTTTCAGCAATTCTCCACTCCACGAGTACCAATGTACCATATTTTTCTGTTTTCACGCTGTATAAAGTCATAACCAAGACTGGGAAATTTGCAAAAGAAAAGAGGCTGATTGGACTTATAGTTCCACGTGGGTGGGGAGGCCTCCCCATCATGACAGAAGATGAAAGGCACGTCTCACATGGCAGCAGCAAGAGAGAGAATGAGTGCCAAGTGAAACAGGTTTCCCTTTACCAAGGCATCCAATCTCATGAGACATATTCACCACCATGACAACAGTATGGGGGAAACTGCCCCTGTGATTCAACCATCTCCCACTGGGTCCCTCCCACAACACATGGGAATTATGGGAGTATAGTTCAAGAAGAGATTTAGGTGGGGACACAGAGCCAAACCATATCACTGCCCATTCCACTCCTTCTGTCTGTGGCCTTGGTAAGAGAACACACAATCCCACCCCCTGCCCTATTGCTGAGAGGCTAGAGCCAACTGACACAGCAGACAACCACAGTGCAGGTGGTCCTCCGAGTGCCTCCCCAGCCTCTCTCCCCAGAGGCCACACAGCAGGATATGGACTGAGTTTATTTTCTTTATTTTTTTTTTTGAGATGGAGTTTCACTCGTTACCCAGGTTGGAGTGCAATGGCGCAGTCTCGGCTCACCGCAACCTCTGCCTCCTGGGTTCAGGCAATTCTCCTGACTCAGCCTCCTGAGTAGCTGGGATTACAGGCGTGTGCCACCATGCCCAGCTAATTTTTTGTATTTTTAGTAGAGACCGGGTTTCACCATGGTGACCAGGATGGTCCTGATCTCTTGACCTCATGATCCACCCGCCTCTGCCTCCCAAAGTGCTGGGATTACAGGCTCCCGGCCCTGGACTGAGTCTTTGTACACTATAACTATGTAACCATTGTCCACAGCTGGGCTACACAGTATCTTTACTTACACTCTGCACAACTCTTTGTTTTTCCTGGATTTAATACTTGGTTCAGTTTTTCACGCATGTTATTTCCTGGATTTAATATTTGGCTCAGTATTTCATGCATGCCTCTGAGCCGGGCAGGCCAACTGCCCCCACCTGGTCTATGCCTTTGTCCTAAGTTCCTGGCCCATTCGTGGAAAGGCTGGCACTGTGCATTTCAGCCTGAGCCTCCCTCCACCTCCTCCTTCAGGATGGCGTGCACACGCTCCCCTGCACTGGGAAGGCCCGTCCCAGTCATCTTCCTTTCAGGACTGTGGCTGAGGAATCTGGTGTCATCGGGGCTGCCTATCTGGTGTGTGACCTGCTTGGTCTCTCCACACTTCTGGGGATCTTCTCTTTCCAAGGTATTCCAGAGCTCATCTCAGTATGCTTTGCCATGGACCTTCTTCAGGAACCCTGCTGGCCACCCAGTGGGTCCTTCCTACTTCCCACTCATGCACTTGGGACATTTTCCTATATTTCGTGTTGACTAAGTTATTTTCTCCTATTTTCTGTTCTCTTTCTTCTTAGACTGATTCTGATTTTTCTAACTTTTTTCCCTTATTTCACATCTCTGCCTTTCTGGTACTACTTTCTGGCAGATTTCTTCAACTCTGTCCTCCAGCACTTCAGTGGATCTCCCACCTTAGCGAAAAAACCTTTCCTTCCCAAGAACTGGTTTTTGTCAGTTCTTCAGAATTTGCTAGACAAATTCTAAACAAGCTGTAGCACTCCAAGAGCTGATGTGAGCCTGATGATTCTGTACATACTTAGGTGCCACTATCTTGCAGGCAGCGTTTCCCGGAGCCCTTGTGTTGGTTCACCTCTGACAACACTTTCTCCTGCTCGCCTGCATTGCCTATTGATTTAGGTTTTCATTCAGGTCAGTGGCTTTCCTCATATGTCAGGAATCTTTGGCTGCCGCTCCTAGTAAAGAGTGAGCCACTGTGAGGCCCTGAGGCCAATTTCTGCAGAGAAGAATCATTCCTTGTGTTGCATGTGGGACAGACTGGCATCGTGGAGTGAAGCAAGAGAGATGGAGACTTCTGGGGCAGGATGCACAGGGAGGAGAACTGGCCTCACCTTTGGGTATGAAGAATTTTACACAAAAGCCCTGATTTCAGTGTCACCTCATCCCTGCCTGCACCTGGAGTCTAAGGCTAGAGCCTATCTGGCTCAGTTTCCCTCAGAGTGTTCCCCATGTACTGAGGACATGAGGTAAAAGGCATCAGAAGCAAGGTAAACCTGCACTCTCACCACTGGAGACCAACTTTCAAGGAATCCACCCCCGCCCCCAGGCACCAATGTGCCTACAGGATGAGCCTCTTTGCTTCCCCAGCTTGATACCCACCCGTCCTCCACTTTGCTCTCCATTAGTGGACTTGTTCTCCACTAATTTTTTTTTATTCCTTCTCCATTAGTGGACTTGTTCAGAGTCCAGATATATCCTAGCTTCATCCAAAATGGCATCTGCAATTCAGTTCCTTATTCTCCTTGTTTGGGAGTGTCTTCTGACTAACAAATGGACAGAAAACTGCCCTTCATTTCTCCTTCCTTCAACTTTCTTTGGGTTTACTTCTATGTTCTTTTTATAATAACAAACACCTACTCAACACCAACTGGTCCCAGACACTATTTCAGATAACTGGAATGCATCAGTATCCCTGCCCCTGCTGAACTCACACTAGCAAGTCCCACTACTCTTTCTCCTATGATCCATGAAATATTTAAATACCTTCTCTGGCTTCCAGGCATTTAATCTTTAAGATTTTAGAGGAACTGTGCATTTGTCAGCGTTCTCCAGATAGACAGAACCAGTAGGATATATGAGAGGGAATTTAATCAAAGAAATTTGCTCATATGATCACAAAGACAGAGAAATCCCAAGACAGGCTGTCTGCAAGCTGGAGAATCAGAGAAGGCGGCAGCGTGGCTCAAAGTCTGAAAGCCTCAGAGTCAGCAACACTGATGGTGCAGCCCCTAGGCCAAGGCCAAAGGCCTAAAAACCCCCAGGAGGCCATGGTGCAAGTCCCAGAGTCTAAAAGCCAAAAACCGTGGAGTCTGATATCCAAGGACAGGAGGAGAAAAAGTGCCCCACTCAGGAAAGGAGGGAGAGGAGAAAGGGAGAATCCCCCTCTTCCATCCAGCCTGAGGGCAGGTCTTTCTTTCTCAAGCCACTGACGAACACCCATCTCCCCTGGAAACACCCTCACAGACAGACCCAGAAATAATGCTTCACCAGTCACCTAGGCATCTCTCAATCCCGTCAAACTCACACCTAAAATTAACCATCATTAATTCACAGGCAGGGAAAGAGGCTGCATCTTCTAGTAGGTGAAGTGTCACTTTACCGTACTGTGAAGAATTGATCTGTTGAGATTTCTCCTGTGGCCTTCATCGACTACATGTTTTATAAAAGCTTCTATGCTTGTCTTTACTGTCTTTAAGTGAGCACATTCCACAGGGGCTGGTGCACTGGATGAAGCCTTGTTAATTCCGTGTTCAAGTCCTCTATCAATCAATTTCTGTTACGTAAGTCAGCAGTGTGGCTCTGGGCATTTCTCTCCGTAACTCTGCATTTTTTAAAATCCATTTTGATGTTCTGCTCTTAGGTACAATGAGCTTCAGTACAGTCACACCTTCCCATAAGCTGTTCATGTAATCATAATTGGTAATGACTCTCTATCCTTAGCAATTCATTGTCTTAAGATCCCCAACAGACATACAGGGCAGGCTACACACAATGAAGGAAAAGTCAAATTTATGAATCAGAAAGACCCAGGCCAAGTGCAGTGGCTTACATATGTAATCCCAGCACTTTGGGAGGCCAAACAAGCCGATCACTTGAGCCCAGGAGTTCAAGACCAGCCCGGGCAACATGGCAAAACTCCATCTCCACATATATACACAAAAAAATTACAACAAGTGAGCCAGACATGGTGGTACATGCCTGTAGTCCCAGCTAATCGGGAGGCTGAGGTGGTATAATCAACTGAGCCTGAGAAGTCCAGGCTGCAGTAAGCCATGATCACACCATTGCACTCCAGCCTGGGTGACAGAGTGAGTGAGACTGTCTCAAAAAACAAAACAAAACAAAAATCCAGAACTCAGCAGGGAGAACATAAGAGATGAACACACAAAACAAGATGCCATGGCTGGGTGCAATGGCTCACTCCTGTTATCCCAGCACGCTGGGAGCCCAAGGCAGTTGGATCACCTGAGGTCGAGTTCGAGACCAGCCTGGCCAACATGGTGAAACCCCGTCTCTACTAAAAATACAAAAAACTTAGCCAGGTGTGGTGGCACACACTTGTAATCCCAGCTATTCGGGAGGCTGAGGTGGGAGAATCACGTGAACCTGGGAGGCGGAGGTTGCAGTGAGCCGAGATCAAGCCATTGCATTCCAGCCTGGGCAACAGAGCAAGACTCTGCCTCAAACAAACAAAAACAGTGCCAAGACAAGACCTGGAGGATGAAGAAAGTCGCAGCACAGCTGAAGACTCCATCCCCCGCCTTCTTCAAGGTGTCTAGTTCTCTTTTTGCGTCCTTGATCATTTTAAACACCCTGTTATCTTTCACCCATGTCTCGGTGCCAAATCAGCTGCAGTGCCTGCTTTCCTTGCGTGGTTTCTGATTTTTCAAGTTTGTCCTCCAGCAAGGGCTCTTCTCCTCAGCAGGCAGCCAGCATGCTCTGGCTCATGGAAACATTCCTGCACAACCAAGTTGTGCTTTAGCCCTGCCAGGCTCCGTGAGCTTCACCACCCCTAGACTACTTGTTACACTGACTTTCGACCGGCATTCCCACGCCGTACGGGTGACACACATCTCAACCTCCCTCCGACCCATAGTGTACCCAACAGCTGCAATGCCTCCTTAAAGAGCTTCCCCTCCACATCCCCAAAGCCAAGGGCATCTGTCAAGCCTCCTCCATTCACTCCTGGGCAGTAGGTGGAGTTTCCTAGTCCTCTTTCCCAAAGGTGCCAGTCACAGCTGCTAACAGCACACAGGCCCAGGGCCAAATGAACATGGAAACTCAGGCCCAAAAGACCCCAGGGCACCTACCTGTCCATTCATGGTTTTCACTCAATGACAGAAACTATCTCCTGGTACCTGAGCCTCTCCCTTTCTTTTCTCTCCTTTTTTTTGGAGATCGAGTCTTGCTCTGTTGCCCAGGCTGGAGTGCACTGGTGCGATCTTGGCTCACTGCAATGTATGTATCCCAGGTTCAAGCAATTCTCTTATCTCAGCCTCCTGAGTTAAGGGCAGGTAGCTGGGATTATAGGCACAGGCCACCACACCTGGCTAATTTTAATATTTTAAGTAGAGACAGGGTTTCGCCATGTTGGTCAGGCTGGTCTCAAACTCCTGACCTCAGGTGATGCACCCAACTCAGCCTCCCAAAATGCTAGGATTACAGGCGTGAGTCATCCTGCCCAGCCTCTTCAAGTGCAGCTATTTGTGAAACTATTTTGTCTACAAAAACCGTATTATCTAGCACTTTTATGCTCAGTAGGAACAAGATCGGTGTCAGCTCAATCCACCCAGATCCTGACACAAATGTTTCCCCACGTGGGATATTAGTTTGGGGGCACCTCTTGGCCTCGTATCTGCCTACTTCAGAATACGAGGCCAATTCTGGTTTAGGTTTTGCTAACCTAAACCAGAATTCATGCTCCCCCCACCCCTGTCCAGATACCCACTGCCATGCTGGTGACAGTCATTCACTTTCTCTTTCCTCACTGTTAGGTTGTGAACACCTGGAGGAAGATTCGCTGTCATAAGAACATCCCCAGCACCAAGCATGTGGCAGCTGTTCATAAATGGTTCATAAACAGACTCAACTGCGCATTAATTTTCCCATCCTCGAACTAAGTTCTAGATGATTTAAATCAATTGAGGAAGGGTTTACAAAAGCTACCCATTCTGAAACATAGGTAAAGTCACAAAAACTTTCACACATGACCCAAATACTTTCAAGTACAATTTCTCTCTCCCTCTTTCCCCGCCCTGGGCTCAAGTGATCCTCCCACCTTAGCCTCCCAAGTAGCTGGTACCACAGGCGTGCACCACCACACCCACCTAATTTCAAAGGGCAGTTTCATCATCAGATAAAATGTAGGTTAAGTATGAGCACATCATCCCCCAATTTTTTCATCTACAGGGTAATATCCCAATTTATATTAAGGATTCAGTGTTTTTTTTTTTTTTTTTAATGTGGATCAATGTACACTACACTTTTCTTTTAAGCTTTTTGGGTCTGTTTAGGGGAAGCATTCTCCACTCACCATCCAGTTTCATCTGCTCTGGGCAATAATAGTGAATCACAGCTAAGAGAGCAGCACCATCACTGCCGTCTCTCATCAAATCCTCCAACAACGGGAAGTAGGGTGACTGCCTAGCAGAAAGGTGCTCTCGTCGATAGCGGACCTGTAGTTGATAAAAGGAAAACGGTCTCTGCATGTGATGTCTCTTCACTACCATATATGTTACAGGCACACTGTTAGATCAGGAATTAACATAAGGCCTACTAGACAACATGGAGAACAATTGCAACCATCTAGAAAAAGTTAAAAACATATGGATTATGCACTTTGCCTGGAACATATATGTCAAGATCCAGGGAGCTGGGCTTCATGGCTACACTGGGTAACAGCAGCTACTTGCTAGCAATACCAGGGCCAGTCTCCCCTAAACTGACCTGGAGGCAGAGGCTGCTGCTAGTGCAGGCACACACAGGAAAGGAGACAGAACACACACCTATGCTACCGAAAGCCGACGCACTAGACACTAGCGAGAAACAAGTTAAATGGTGATCATCCTGATGCTTGGAAGTCCCAAGTCACTGTGACTTTCCTAAGCAATATCATCACTAGCCTCAGCCATGATGAAAAGTACAAAACAGCTTTAATATTTAGTCTGAGAAATTTCAGAAGCCAACATAGCACAACCACCACATTCTATTAACTGCAATGAAGCATCAGGAAACTAAATCCATGCAAGGTGCTCCAGAAGACAAGTATCTGCTCAAGGCTTCCATGCTTCTGCATTTAGAGGAAGCCACGTGTGTGGCATTCTGCGTTCCACCAAACCCTCAGGTCTGCCCCCATAACTGCGAGTCAGCTGACAAGAGCACAGACATACAGGCCGCCGAGGGCAGGACGGTCAGCCCCAGCCCCACTGCCAAACAGCCTGCAGTACACTAGTGTTTTCTGCATTAACATCCACATTACAGCTTTAAAATATGGCATTTCTTGCCAACCACATTTTCTCCACAGGAGGAAAATATACGATACAAACTAGAGGAAGAAAACCAGCAATCGACAAAAATGACTGATTTCTGAGAGTCATGAAGCTGAATCAACTTGAGGAAAAATTGTCTAAAATCAAGAATGTCAAGTTGTTATGTCAGTAAGTACATCATGTAGAATAATCAATACTGATGCTGAGCAAAAACCATTTGTAATACAGTCTCTTAAATTTAGCAAAAAGGCTTATTTTATGTCAATGAAATATGTTTCGGCACACACTTTAACTTGTTTCTCGGAGCCCACGACACACTCTACAAAACGTGACCCGCCTCATACTGTACCACGCGTGCAAACTCCACAGGTTCCAGCATGCAGTGCACCACAGCATGCGCCAGGCCAGGCTTCCACACAGACAGCAGACACGTGAGGGGTGGCCACAGGCATGCAGGAAAGCACATGGTTTCTTGATTAAAGATGGATGGGGTGGGCTTACGGGCAGGTGAAACACTCCTGAACTATAAGAGTCCAGGGAACTTGTATAGTTGCCTTGCAAATCAGGTGTTTTGAACCTCTAGGCTATAAATGGCTGAGGTAAGACCTCTAAACCTGTCCGTCTTTACAAGGCCTTTCCACACTTCTCCTCACTGGCCTATTTACTCAATACTGTGGTCAGACAGTTAGGGTTATGAACTATCTAACAAAAAACATTAAGGGACCCACCGCTCTTGGTAACATGTTTCTGTTTTTATAAAACTCTCATGTGAAACCTCACTTCCTATAGGACAGCTGAAGTCTGGGAGCCCTTGACTAAATCACGTAAGTGCTCATTTAATGTTGAGCTCTTCAATCTTCAGGATTCAAAAAGTTAAAAGCTCTATATTGATTTAAAATGCATTCTTCTTCTTTCTTATTAATATATTTCAAGAGAAGCAAAATGACCTGTGAGCTCCGCAGCAGAATCTACCACTGTTCAAACAAGCCCTGCCTCCCAGCTTCCTCCCACTGCTATCGCCTCAAGGACAGACTTCAAAGGAAAATCAGGGCCCAATAATGACACTGAAGGACGCAGGCAAGTAGTGAAGTATGCATAAAGCCGTCTGCAAGTTCTGCATCCAAAAGTTCCGGAGAAAGGCACCGCTGGCGCTACACACTCTCCCCCGGGGCCAGCTAACAAACTGGCTCCGCTTCCAGAATGGGCCACCAGGTGGGGCACAACTAGGTCTGGAAAACGAAATACTGTTTTCACCTTTCTATGTGAAAATTCACATTTCACTCCAGAAAGCCTGCGGCCAGGCTGATCTAACTCAGACCATTGCCTCGGAATAAGGAAATGCCCCTTCCCCCTCCACGCAGGCCAAGGCAGCAGGAGTGGCTCCAACACAAGAGGAGAAGAGATGAATCTGAAACATTGGTGAGAGCCCCTCTCCGCAGCCCTCCAGCCCCAGCCCAGCAGGTGTATCATCCGCATACCTGGACCACTCAGCTGATGGCTCCTAACAGATGTCACGTTAAATACCAGTCAGGCAAGGCAACATCAGAAGGAACAAAATATACAGAGTAACTTGGGCAACTAGACCACTTTTCAGTCTCTCTGTATTCACCACAAAAGAGAACGCCCTCTCTCATTATGTGCATGTTGATCACTTAAAGTAACTAGGAAACTGGGCAAAATGTAACGTAGAGTTCCAAAGTGCCATATTACAAGGCCTATTTGGCTCAGAATCCGGCCAACGCTGGTACTATATAAATAATCCCAAGGTGGACATTTAAACAAACAAACAAAAAAAAAAAACAGTTTTGGGTGCGAGCAATTTTTAATGAAAGCAAGTGACTGCGACAGGATGGCTCTGTAGATGGCAGCTGGAGGCTGGAGGTTCACTTACAGGCACTAACTTCCAATACCACTTGGAGGGAGACTGCTCAGGAAGCAAGAAAAAGGAAGGCAGGAGAGGAGCATCAGCAGAGCAAGTCCACGTGTGGACGAGGTAACATACACTTCCCCACGGCGTTTACATGGCAGAGGTGGGAGAGCCTCTGGTAAGCAAAGTCTTCCAAGTGTACGTGGCCATAGGCATGGTGCATTAGCAGATGTTTAAGTGGAAAATCACGAGTCACCTCCACAACACTATTCTTTGCAGTAGCAAAGAATGCTTGGGAAACTTGGTATGGGCTGGGTACCAAAGGCAAAAGTCAGCTCCGACGCAGGGAGGCCTAGTGCTTAGTCTGCACCCATGTGTTAAACATGACCATCTGAGGAAAAGGGAGGAAGCGCAATGCTTAAGATCCAGATGAAGGAGCCATAGCAGGTGGCCTGACTCACCGCTTACCCAGCTAACAAATGCATGGCCAGGGGCCAGTGCCGCCGGAGGGAGAAGACAGATCAGGGGAAGGTGGCACACTGCTCTCCAATGTTAAGACCTTAGAGATGGTCGGACCGCATCTTGCGTGCACTGAACTGAGTGAATTCAGTCACACATGTGCTTACAAAAAAGAAAATAATGTCAGAGGAAGAAAACGACTCAGGGCTGGAAGGTGCAGCACGGCCATCATGCCACTTCAGTAGACATGTAGGGTCCGTACACCAGAATCATGGCACAGGGACACAGATACACCACCAGCTACACTGCACCTCATCGGCCATTTAAGGACTTTTCAAGGGCATCTTTAGCAAGAGGCAATTTTCCCCTTGTTTGTTGACTTGTGGAAGCTAGCGCCCAGGTGGGACCTATGTCCCTCACTCCTGAGATTCCTAATTCCCCCAAAATGCCCTCACCCACCATGAAGTGCAATACAAAACACCCCTTCCCAGGGAGAGATGGGAGACAGGCTGCCATGGTCACCTCTCACTGAGGTGTGGAGAATCAGCCTACCAGGTGAATCCAAGAGACTAGCTGCTTCTTTGGTAAGTAAAAATAGAGAATAAGCAAACAGTAGGAACAGAATTCTTTAGAATTGGACCAACATTAACTTAGTGCATTCTGGAAGAATTAAATTTACCCTTTACCTTTTGATGAGCTGGACTGTCCAATAACTGCTGTTTTAATTTAACTTCTTTCTCTGTTATCTCTCTCATTTTAAGATTTACCTAAAGTAGAAGAGAAAGGCATTAAAAAGGTAATCGCTGTCCTGCACAGCCCTCAGTATCTCCACAATTATCACCCAGAGACCCCCACTTCACCTGATTTGCCTCTGACTCCTAAACATGGGTATTGTTTAAGCCAGTTACATGGATTCCACATGATCCACAAGGTCCGCCTGCCACCACCAGGAAAGCACATGCTGCCACCCCCACGTCCACCCCAATGCCAGTGCAGTGCCCCCGCCACTGCGGGACGGAGTCACTACATCTTGGTAGTGGTGACTCACCAAACTGCTGTTAAACAGATAAGTTTCTCCAACAGCAAATGCCACTTACAAAACAGTCTGGTTGAGACACCTCACTAAAAAGCCTAACTTGTGACAGAATAGGTCACAAAAAAATCCCTGACTATACAAAATCAGACCAAATAAAATTTAATTACAAAGTTTAACTATACACCCCTTAAAAATACAACTTCTTAGAAATTGAAGTATTCTCTCCTATAATTATTAACTCAATATCAAAACTGCAATTATAAAATCTCATGGAGAAAAACACACAGTAGTGCTTCAGGGGATCTGGTAGAAGCCACCAAACGAAAAGGAACGGAGCTGAATGCTTCGTCATCAAATGATACAGACCGCGGAGTCCACCATGCTTATCAAATCAGAAGAACAAAAAAGTGTTTTTAAAACTAAAAAATAGATGAAGAAAAAAATCAATATAGATAATGTCAAATTCAATCAGTGAGAAGGTAGAAAAAAAGGATATTTAATCCACAACCAAGGTTTGTATGCATGATTAAGAGTCCTTTGCAAAGGACAAGTGTGGCAGCTCATACCTATAATCCCAGCTACTTGGAAGGCTGAGGCATGAGGATCACTTGAGCCCAAAAACTGGCAACCAGCCTGGGCAACACAGCAAGACCCTGTCTCTTAAAAAAAAAAAAGTTCTTTGGAAAATCTAATCAAGAAGATGAATGATAATACAATACATAACATAAAACAAATAGTCATATTTTTGGAGGAAAGTCAAAATCACTAAAAAACCACTGTGGAAAAACACATCCTTCTTAAAATGTAAATTAATTTGAAATTTTTAATAAAACAAACATTTCAAAAATATATATAATTACAAATTACCAAAAAAAAATCAAGAAGACTAAACATGGTAAATCAAACATCTGCCTGTCACTCTGATCCCTATGAAAAATCACACGGAAAACAGAATTTAAAAGCTGAAAATGCACAGGACAAAGCAAGGGAATGCTGCACAGAACAGAGCCAGCGCAGCTCCAGTGCTGGGGAAGACATGCCAGGCAGGGCCTGCAAACACCCCAAGACGCCTCCCAGCCGCAGAGCAGAGACAAGGCTGCAGGCAAGACAACAGCTCAAAGTCAGTGTCTAAAAAAGCTGGAGCAAGAACTGTCAGCCCAGTCCCACCTCACCCCACAGAGGCACCCCAGCAGCACAAGAGAATGGAGTTGTATTTCCATCTGAAAGAAAATTCTGTCAATCTAGAATTTTATATTCAGCCATATCTTTGGAAAATGAAAGCAAAATAATGTCTTTTTCAGAAAAGCAAAAGCTGAGAGACTTCAGTAGAACTGCCTGTGAAAAATGCTAAAAGAAGTTGTTTAGGCTGAAGGAAACAATACAGATGGAAAATAATTTTATCAAATCTCTACTCTATAGTACAACTTCTTTTGTGTTTTGTGACCACAAGGTCAGCAGGCACAGAGCACCTTTCTTGTGAACCAAATGACAGCAGTGACCTTGGGACATGTACCTGTGCAGCTGAGTTACAAGCTGAACCATTAACAAACCAGTTATTCACATCTGCAAACGTATTAAGACATCATCTCAAAACCAAAGAAGTGTTGATGTGTTTTTTTAAATGAATGCCTGTCACTTAAGGAAAACCACTTGTTTCCAGTGGTAAAATTTGAATTTCAGAAAAAATTTAAATTTTAGAAAACTTGTTTCTGCCACCAAAAGCTGGATAACTTCCTAATATGTAAAGGTTTTTCTGAGGAGACTGGTGATATTAATGAATATAAGTTTTGATGCTGTATCATGAAATGTAACAACATTTGGAAGATTGACATATCTCAGTGAAACAATTTTCCGAATGACCAAAGTATGAAGTTGCAAAACCCTGCGTGGGTAAAAGGTCCATGAAAGCTCACTGATCTAGTACCCAGAATCTATAAAAGAACAAAAAAAAAGACAATCCAATTTTTAAATGGGCAAAGGGTATGAATAAATATTCCTCCAAAGAAGATATACAGCCAGGCACGGTGGCTCACACCTGTAATCCCAGCACTTTGGGAGGTCAAAGAAGGTGGATTGCTTGAGCTCAGGAGTTCAAGACCAGCCTGGGCAACATGATGAAGTCCCATCTCTACAAAAAAAATACAAAAATTAGCCAGGCATGGTGGCAAATGCCTGCAGTCCCAGCTCCTTGGGTGGATGAGGCAGGAGAATCACTTGAGCCCAGGAGGTCAAGGCTGTAGTGAGTCTGTCCGTACCAGTGCACTCCAGCCTGGGTGACAGAATAAGACCGTGTCTCAAAATATATATATATATATATATATACATATATATATACACACACACACACATACACACACACATATATATACACACACACATACACACATATATATATATATATATACACACACATACACACACACACACACACAAATGGTCCAGGAGCACATAAAAAGCTCATTAGGGAAACGCAAATCAAAACCACAATGAGATGCCACTTCATATCCTCTTGAATAGCTATTTTTAAAAAAGGGGTGGGGGGCAGGTGTGGTGGCTCACGCCTGTAACCTCAGCACTTTGGAGGGCCAAGGCAGGTGGATTTCTTTAAGTCAGGAGTTTGAGACCAGTCAGGCAAACATGGTGAAACTCAGTATCTACTAAAACTACAAAAATTAGCCAGGCGTGGTGGTGGGCGCCTGTAATTCCAGCTACTTGAGAGTCTGAGGCAGGAGAATCACTTGAACCTAGGAGGCAGAGGTTGCAGTGAGCCAAGATCGCCCCCACTGCACTCCAGCCTGGACGACAGAGCAAGAGTCCGTCTCAAAAAAAAAAAGTCAGAAAATAACAAACGTTAGCAAGGATGGTTAGCAAGGATGGGGAAAACTAGAACCCTCAGATGCAGCTAGAGGGAATGTAAAATGGCACAGCTGCTATGGAGGACAGTCTGGGAGTTCCTCAAAAACTAAACACAGAATTAACACATGACCCAGGAATTCTACCCCAGGTACACACCCAAGAAAAATGAAAACATATATTCACACAGGAAACTTGTGCACAAACAGCAGCATTATTCACAATAGCCAAGACACAGAAACACCACAAATGCCCATGAATTGATGCACAAGCAAACAAAATGAGGTGTAAGCACACAATGGAACGTTACTCAGACATAAAGAGGAACGAAACGCTGGCACTGCTACAATGAACCCTGGAAACATGCTCCATGAAAGTCGCCAGGCACTAAAAATCACATACTGTATGATACCATTCATAAAAACTGTCCAGACTGAGCAAACACACAGATACAGAGCAGATAGTGGTTGCCAGGGGCTGAGGAGGGAATTAGGCCCAGCTGTTAATAGGTACATAGAGCTTTTTTGGAGTGATAAAAATGTTCTGTTGGGAGGCCAAAGGCAGTTCACAAGGTCAGGTGTTTGAGACCAGCCTGGCCAATATGGTGAAACCCTGTGTCTACTAAAAATATAATAATTAGCCAGGCGTGGTAGCAGGCACCTGTAATCCTAGCTACTTGGGAGGCTGAGGCAGGAGAACCGCTTGAACCTGGGAGGCAGAGGCTTCAGTGAGCCAAGACTGTGCCACTGCACTTCAACCTGGGCAACAGAGTGAGACTCCATCTCAAAAAAAAAAAAAAAAGTTCTGGAATTAGCCAGTGATGATGACTATAACGTTGATATGGTTTGACTGTGTCCCCATTCAAATCTTATCTTAAACTAATCCCCATAATACCCACATGTTGAGGAAGGAACAAGATGGGAGTTGACTAGATCATGGGGAAGTTTTCCCCATGTTATTCTCGTGATAGTGAGTACTCATGAGATCCGACGGTTTATAAGGCAGTTTCCCTTTTCTTGCTCACTCCCTCATGCCTGCCACCATATAAGATGTGCCTCTTCCCCTTCCATCATGATTGTAAGTTTCCTGAGGAATACCCAGTCATGTAGAACTGAGTCAATTCAACCGCTTTTCTTTATAAATTACCCAGTCTTGGGCAGTTTGTTAAGCAGTGTGAAAACAGACTAATACAACAGCCTGATGGATATATTAAAAACCACTGACTAGGCTAGACACAGTGGCTCACATCTGTAATCCCAGCACTTTGGGAGGCTGAGGCGGGTGGATTATTTGAGGCCAAGTACCAAGACAATCCTGGTCAACATGGCAAAACCCAGTCTCTACAAAAAATTTTAAAACTACCCAGGCACAGTAGCACACACTTGTAATCCCAGTTACTCGGGAGGCTAAGGCAGGAGAATCCTTTGAACTGAACCCAGGAGGCAGAGGTGGCAGTGAGCCAAGGTCGTGCCACTGCACTCCAGCCTAGGTGACAGGGCCACAGTCTGTCTCTTCAAAAAAAAAAAATTCACTGACTAGTACACTTTAACAATAGTGAAGTTTATCACAAACATTGATAGATTAAAATTTTCTTCAGAAGTTCGGCAGGATGCACTGGCTCACACCTGCAATCCCAGCACTTGGGGAGGCCAAGGTAAAAAGCTTGCTTAAGGCCAGGTGTTTGAGAAGAACAGCCTAGCCAACACAGCAAGACCCCATCTCTACCAAAAAAAAAAAAGGTAAGTCATCTGAGGTCCACAGCAATTTTTAAGAGTACAAAGAGGTCCTGACACCAAAATGTGTGAAACTCTTGATGTATGCAAAGGAATTCAGAACAAAAATGAAAATTATGTGGATAAATATTAATGACTTTTCTCAATTTTTAAATATATATATATATTATTGCGTTTTAGGTTTGGGGTACATGTGAAGAACATGCAAGATTGTTGCATAAGTACACACATGGCAGTGTGGTTTGCTGCCTTCCTCCCCATCACCTATATCTGGCATTTCTCCCCAGTTTTTAAATACTTTAAATGATAAAGGGAAGCCAAAACAGCACAGCTGGGGTTACAGTAAAATGAATGACAACAGTGACACAAAGGTCAGTCAGGAAAAGGTGTGTCTTCTGCTATTTGTGCATCACTCTGACTTGCAGGCAGCCTGTGATGGTTTAAAGATGCAGAGAGTAACCCTAAAGCAACCCCCTACAAAATGCCAGAGGGTAAAAGGGAGTACTAAAAAATATCCAAAATAAGCCTTAAAAGAGGGGAAAAAAAAGAAAAGAGATAAACAGAAACAAACTAGATGGTAAAACTAAGCCTTAGGGATAATCACATTAAATGCAATTGGTCTAAATACTCCAACAATCAGGCAGAGACTGTCAGACGAATAAAAAAGCAAGAGCAACTATAGGGCATCTACAAGAAATTCACTTTAAAGAGAAAGACAACAAGAGGTTAAAAGTGAAAGGAATGAAACAGATTCACCATGCAGCCACTATCCACAAGCACTCGTGAACAGTCATATCCACATTAAAGGAAGTAGACTTTTGGGACAAGGATTATCACTAGTGATAAAGAGATCATTATCACTCATAATGATAGGAGGGTTAATTCATCAATTAATATCCAAAACCTGGATATGTGTAAACAAAACAGACTTTGAAAATACACAGAGCAAAAACTGACAGAACCAAAAAGTGGGTTACAAGCATACAGCTCAGGACTTCCACCCTCTTTTCAGATCAACCTACTAATAGGACCAAAGACAGGAAAACATTGAAGGAAGGAGACACAAACACCACCACCAATCAATCTGAACCGACACTGAAAACATTCTACCTTCAAACAGCAGAATACATATTCTTTTTTTTTTTTTTGAGACAGAGTCTAGCTCTGTTGCCCAGGCTGGAGTGCAGTGGAGCAATCTCGGCTCACTACAAATCTGCCTCCCAGGTTCAAGCAATTCTCTGCCTCAGCCTACCAGATAGCTGGGATTACAAGTGATTGCCACCATGCCTGGCTACTTATTTTTGTATTTTTAGTAGAGACAGAGTTTCACCATCTTGGCCAGGCTGGTCTTGAACTTCTGACCTTGTGATCTACCTGCCTCAGCCTCCCAAAGTGCTGAGATTACAGGCATGAGCCATCACGCCCAGTCAGAATACATATTCTTTTCAAATGTATATTAAACATTCTGCAATGTAAGGTACATGGCAGACCCTAAGTACCAATGAACTTAGAAGGATGAAAATCACACAGAGTATATTACCTGGCAACAGAATTAAACCAGAAATCACAACACAAAAAGCTATCTAGAACCTCTCTTTAAGTATTTAGAAATTAAACATCTGACTTCTAGATAACCAAGTGATAAAACAAGAATCCCCAGGGGAAACAAAATATTTTAAAGAGAATGATTAAAAACACACCTACAAAAACATATAACACACAGCTAAAGTGTTGCTTAGCGAGGAATCCACAGCTTTAAATGCCTGTGTTAAAAATGAAAACAGGCTTCAATTACTAACCCCCCCCCTTAAAAAACTAGATAAGGAGAACAAATTAAACCCAAAATAAATATGAAATAATAATAATAAAGGTAAAAGGAAATTAAGTAATAGAGAAAATAAAAACTAAAAGCAGATTTTTTAGAAGGTTAATAAAGTTGGGAGAGAGATCCAAGATGGCTGATTACTAGCAGCTCAGGGTTGTAGCTCCCAGTGAAAGTGCAAAGAATGAGAGGATGCCACACTTTCAGACAAATTTTTGTTGCTCACGGACTAGGAGATTCCCAGCGGAAGAGCCCCACGGGTAGCCAGCGTGACTCTTGTGGCCAGAGCAGCGGTTCTTGGTGCAGAGTAAATGGGACTGGGTCCCCTTTTGGTCATTTGGAGCTCCAGGAAGGCAGAGTCGCCTATTCAGCTGATTGAAAAAGGGACTCAAGAAAGAAGCCAGACCGGAGATTCCTGGGCAGAAAAGCACCATGAATCTTAATGCAACTGTTTTAGCCGGCACAGTGGGTTGCACAGATTCCGGCGCTGGGAATCAACAAGTTGGACGTCCACTCAGAGACCTAATTTGAAAGTCTGTAATTATAAAGACAACAGGTGGATAAATTTACAATGATGGGAAGAAAGCAGCGTAAAAAGGCTGAGAATATCCAAAATCAGAATGCCTCTCCCTCTACAGGGGATCACAGTTCCTCATCAACAAGGGAACAAGGCCTGATGGAGAACGAGTGTGTTCCATTAACAGAATTAGGCTTCAGAAGGTGGATAATAAGAAACTTCTGTGAGTTAAAAGAACATGTTCTAGCCCAATGTAAAGAAACTAAGAACCTTGAAAAAAGGTTTGACGAAATCCTAAGGAGAATAGACAATTTAGAGAGGAATATAAGTGAATTAATGGAACTGAAGAATACAGTACGAGAACTCCGCAAAGTATGCACAGGTTTTAACAGTCGAATTGATCAAGCAGAAGAAAGGATATCAGAGGTCGAAGACCAACTTAATGAAATGAAAGAAGAAGATAAGATTAGAGAAGAAAGAGTAACAAGGAATGAGCAAAGTCTCCAAGAAATATGGGACTATGTGAAAAGACCTAATTTACATTTGATAGGTGTACCCGAATGTCATGAAGAGAATGAATCCAAGCTGGAAAATATTCTTCAGGATATTATTCAGAAAAACTTTCTTAACCTAGTAAGGCAGGACAATACTTAACTCCAGGTAATACAAAGACCACCACAAAAGATATTCCTCAAGTAGAGCAACCCCAAGACACATAAACGTTAGATTCACCAGGGTTGAAATAAAGGAGAAAATTCTAAAAGCATCTAGAGAGAAAGGTCAGGTTATCCATGAAGGGAAGCCTATCAGACTTACAGCAGATCTCTCAGCAGAGACTCTACAAACTAGAAGAGTGGGGGTCAATATTCAATATCCTCAAAGAAAAGAATTTTCAACCCAGAATCTCATATCCAGCCTAACTAAGCTTCATAAATGAAGGAAAAATGAAATTTTTCACGAACAAGTAAGCAGTCAGAGATTTCATCACCACCAGGCCAGCTTTGCAGGAGCTTCTGGAAGAAGCACTATACACAGAAAGGAACAACCAGTATCAGTCATCCCAAAAACTTACCAAAAGGTAAAGAGTATCACCATAATGAAGAATCTGTATCAACTAATGGGCAAAATAGCCAGACAGCATTAAACAACAAAAAACTCACAAATGTCAATATTAATCCTAAATTTAAATGGATTAAATGCCCCAATCAAAGACACAGACAGGCAAATTGAATAAAAAGTCAAAACCCATCGGTACGCTGTATCCGGATCCATCTTCTAAGCAAGGACACACAAAGACTCAAAACAAAGGGTTGGTGGAAGACTACTTATCAATCAAATGGAGAGCAGAAAAAAAAAAAAAAAACAGGAGTTGTAACTTTCTCGTCTCTGACAAAATAGACTTTAATAGTAACAAAGACTAAAAGAAACAAAGAAGGACATTACATAATGGTAAAAGGATCAATGCAACAACAGGAGTCAATGATCATAAATATGTATGCTCCCAATATAGGAACACCCAGATACATAAGTGCTTAATGACTTATAAAAAGATTTGAACTCCTTTACAATAATAGGAGACTTTGACACCACATTGTTAATATTCGACGGATCAACGAGATAGAAAATTAACAGGGACATCTATGATTTTTAACTCAGACCTGGAACAAGTAAACTCAGTGAATATTTATAGAATTCTTCACCCCAGGTCCACAGAACATACATTTTTCTCAGTATCATATGACACCTATTTTGAAAGTGACCACATAATTGGAAGTAAATCACTCTTCAGTATTTGCATAGCATTTCACAGACTTAAATGAAATACTGGTTGGCTGTTTATTTTCTTCCCTTATTCCTACCTGTCTCCGCTGTCAAGCACAATTATCGGCATAAAAGAGGTTTTTAATACCTATTTTTAGACTGCATTCCAATCTGGGCAATAGAGCAAGACTCCTGTTCTCTACCACCCGCTTTCTCTTTCTTTCAAAAAAAAAAAAAAAGAAGATTAATAAAGTTGATAAATCAGACTGATCAAGGGAAAGAAAAATAAAAGAAGCTGCCAACATCAGGAAACAAACAGGACATTATCACTACAGATCACAGGTATATTAAAAGGAAAATAAAGAAATACAAACCTTATGCCAATAAATTCAATTACTTAAAATTGACAAATCCCTTGAAAGTCATAAATTACCAAAGCTAACACAATGCTAAATGGAAAAATTATATGAATATTAAATAAATTAAATTCATAATTAAAATCTTCTAAGAAAACTCCAGTCCCGCATTGCTTTATCAGTGAATTTAATATTAATTTCCTTTTACCTTATTAATACTTCCCAACTCACTTTTTGAGCCCAACATTACCATGACACCAAAACAACAGAAATACATTATAAGAAAAAAAAAACTACAGACCAATATTGCCAAGAACATTGACACAAAAATCATCAACAATATATCAGCAAATCGAATCCATCAATATATAAAACAAATAATAAACACAACCAACTTGTATTTGTCCTGGGAATGGAAGGGCTGGTTCAACATTTGAAAATCAATTAACTTAATTCATTGTATCAACAGGCTAAAAAGGAAAGCCATATAATTATCTCAATAAATACAGAAAAAGCACCTGACAAAATTCAATATGTATTCATGAAAAAATTACCCTAAGCAAACTAAGAATAGAAGGGAACTCCTTGCCAGGTGACAGAGGCTGAAGCAGGTGGATCCTTCAAGCTCAGGAGTTCAAGACCAGCCTGGGCAACATGGCAAAATCCCTCTACAAAAATTACAAACTTTTTTTAAAAAAATTAGCTATGCATGGTGGTGTGTGCCTGTAGTCCTAGCTACTCAGGAAGCAGAGGCAGGAGGATTGCTTGAGCCCAGGAGGACTAAGCTACAGTGAGCAATGATGGTACCACTGTGCTCCAGCCTGGTCCACAGGGTGAAACCCTGTCTCAAAAAAAGGGGGATGGGGTACAGGGGCACAGAACTCCTAATAAAGGGCATCTATGAAAAAAATTTACAACCAACATTCATTATTTCAATGGTTAAAACAGTAAATGTTTATTCCCTAAGATTAAGTATAAGCAAAAATGTCTTCCTTCACCAATTCTATTCAGTATTCTATCAGAGGTCCTAACAGTGCAATAAACCAAAAAAAAATAATTTAAAAAGAGCATACATATTAAATAGGAATACAAATGACTTTATACACAGACAACACGATCTTCTATACAGAAAATCTTAAGGAATTTCCTCAATGCCACCAAAATAAATAAGTTTAGCAAGGTCACAAAATATAAAGTCAATATACAAATTATTAATTACATTTCTACAGACTAGTAACTGGAAAACAAAATTAGAAGAACATAGGCCGGGCACGGTGGCTCACGCCTATAATCCCAGCACTTTGGGAGGCCGAGACGGGTGGATCACGAGATCAAGAGATTGAGACCATCCTGGTCAACATGGTGAAACCCCGTCTCTACTGAAAAAAAAAAAATACAAAAATTAGCTGGGCATGGTGGTGCGTGCCTGTAATCCCAGCTACTCAGGAGGCTGAGGCAGGAGAATTGCCTGAACCCAGGAGGCGGAGGTTGCGGTGAGCCGAGATTGTGCCATTGCACTCCAGCCTGGGTAACAAGAGTGAAACTCCGTCTCAAAAAAGAAAAAACTTTTAAAAAATATATTAGAAGAACATCATTTATAATAGAATCCAAAACATAAAAGATACAGAATAAAGTTAAGCTATATACAAAACCCAACCCTGAAAAACTATAAAACATGGCTGAGAAAAGCTGTGAAGCTGTTAAGTCTACACAAAATAAAGAGATACAGCATGTCTGTGGGCTGGCATATGCAATATTAATTCTCCCTAAAGTCATCTAGCTTCAATACATTCCCAATCAAAATCCCAGTAAGTGTTCTTATAGAAACTGACAACCCGATTCTAAAATTCAGGGTAGGCATGCAAAGGACCTACAATAGTGAAAACTTCTTTTTTTTCCAAAATGGAGTTTCACTCTTGTCTCCCAGGCTGGAGTACAGTGGCATGATCTCGGCTCACTGCAACCTCCGCTTCCCAGGTTCAAGTGATTCTCCTGTCTCAGCCTCCCAAGTAGCTGGAATCATAGGCATGCACCACCATGCATATCTAATTTTTTGTATTTTAAGTAGAGATGAGATTTCACCATGTTGGGCAGGCTGGTCTCCAACACTTGACCTCAAGTGACCCACCTGCCTAGGCCTCCCAAAGTGCTGGAATTACAGGCATGAGTCATCACGCCCAGAAGAAAACAATTTTTTAATTTTTTAAATTAATTTTAATACAAAGGATATGGCTGGAAGACTTAAAATTGTCCAATTTCAAGTATTCCTATAAATCAGACACAAAAATCAGTGGAACAGAACAAAATCCAGAAACAGACTCACATATACTGATTTTCAACAAAGCTGTCAAAGTAATTCAATCAGGAAAGGAAAGGCTCTTCCATAAATGGCTTCAGAACTGCTACCTATATGAAGAAAAAAATGAACCGCCACCCTTCCCTCACATCATTCATAAAAATGAACTCAAAGTGGGTCACAGAGGCAAATATAACAGCTAAAATAATAAAACTTCCAGAAGAAAACACAGGAGAAACTCCTCACAACCTCGGAGTAGGTCAAGATTTCTTCCTAAGACACAAAAGGACAAACCATAAAAGGAAACAGTGATAAACTGAGCTACAAAGAAAACTTTAAAAGCCTTTGCTTTTTTTTTGGAAACATAGTCTTGCTCTGTCACCCAGACTGAAGAGCAGTGGTGTGATCTCAGCTCACTGCAATCTCCACTTCCCAGGTTCAAGTGATTCTCCTGCCTCCGCCTCCTGAGTAGCTGAGATTACAGGCGCCTACCACCATGCCTGGCTGATTTTTGTATTTTTAGTAGAGACGGGGTTTCACCACTTTTGGCCAGGCTGGTCTTGAATTCCTAATCTCAGGCGATCTGCCTGCCCTTGGCCTCCCAAAGTGCTGTGATTATAGGCATGAGCTACTGCACCCAGTCAAACCTTGCTTTTTGACAGACACTGTTAAGAAAACAAAGAGGTGGCCAACCTGGGAGAAGATCTTCACGACACACACATCTGACAAAGCACTTGATTCCCAAATCTGTTTCTAAAAGCTCTTGTAACTTGGGCAAAACATCTGAAAAAGCACCTCACAAAAGAATATAGACAAGCATCTTTACCCATTAGGAAAACACGCATTAAAACAACAATGAGAAACAGTTACACATTCACTCAAATGGCTAAAGCAAAAAGATGTACTATAACAAGTGTTGACAAAAGTACAGAGCAACTGGAAATCTATCTTGCTAGTGGGAGTTCTAAATGGTACACTCATTGGAAAACATTTTGGCAGTTTATTCTAAAGACTGAACTTACACAGACTTATATTAAGTTATATAAACTTATCACATGACCCAGCAATTCTACTTCTACATTTTTACTTCTATATTTTACAAGAAATTCTACTTCTACATTCTATTTCTACATTTTACAAAAAATAAAACTACGGTCAGGTGCGGTAGCTCACGCCTGTAATCCCAGCACTTTAGGAAGCTGAGATGGGTGGATCATCTGAGGTCAGGAGTTCAAGACTACCCTGGCCAACGTGGTGAAATCCCTTCTCTACTAACAATATAAAAATCAGCCAGGCATGGTGGCGGGCGTCTGTAATCTCAGCTACTCAGAAGGTTGAGGCAGGAGAATCGCTTGAACCCCGGAAGCGAAGGCTCCAGTGAGTTGAGACCACACCACTACCCTCTCGGTGACACAGTGAGACTACATCTAAAAAAAAAGAAAAAGAAAAAGAAAAATATATCTGTACATAAATGTCCCTAGTAGCTTTATTCAAAATAGGCAAAAACTGAAAACAACTCAAGTGTCCATCAACAGATGGAGAGAGAAACAAACAACACTATATTCATACAATGGAACTCTACCAAGCACCAACAGAACTTCTGATAGATAAAATGTCATGGGTCAATCTCAAAAACACTCTTCACTGAAAGAAGCCAAACTGAGGAAGAGCACATATCACACAACTTTATTTTTATCAAAACCTGGGGAAAAAAAAAAGCAAAACTAATCCGCAGTGAAGAAAGCCAATGAGTGAAGATTAACTGTAAAGGATCATGAAAGACCTTTCTTAGGGAGATGGAAACATTACCTTGATTGTGGTAAATGCCAAACAAATGACTGCTTATCAAAACTCAAGGAAAAAGATCCACTGACTTCATATAAAATATATCTCAGTAGAAAAGACAAAAACATGCCAGGAGCGGTGGCTCACACCTGTAATCTCACCATTTTGGGAGGCCAAGGCAGGAGAACTGCTTGAGCCCAGTAGTTCAAAACTAGTCTAGGGAATGTAGCGAGATCCCATCTCTACAAATAAATTTTTTTTAATCAACCAGGCATGGTGGTGCATGCATGTAGTCCCAGCTACTCAGAAGGCTGGCATGGGAGAATCGCTTGAGCCTGGGAGGTCAGGCTGCAGTGAGCCTCGATGACACAACTGCATTCCAGTCTGGGCCACAGAATGAGACTGTCTCCAAAAGAAAAAGACAACAACTGGCTGGGCATCAATAGAAAATAAAAAGAGCCCCAGCAAGGTGGTTCATGGTGAAACTTCAGAGGACCCAGGAAGGAGAACCTGAGTGAGATCATCTGGGTCACACATAGGATGGGGAACCCACATGCCAGCAGATAAGAGAGCTAGGCAATCCTTCTAGGCTGGGGAAAGTGCTTCCATCTAGCTACGAGATCACCAAGGCAAGGTGGAGGAAGGCTTCTGCAGAAGTTGTCTCAGAAATGGTCTTAGAAATGCATAGCGCCAGCCTTTCCTCAGACCCAGAGGCGGCGGGTAAGCGACCTAGAGCAGAGGTGAAGGGAGGAAAGTCCAGGAGGCAGACACACAGATGGCCGGGGCAGCAACCAGAGGAGGAGGAATTCGGGACGTGGCCATTCCCCCACACACCTGCTGCATGGGACGACACAGAGCCAAACCCAAGGAGGGAGGGACCCAGATGCGGGTGTGAAAAGCTGAAATCTGCCCTCAAATGCACCTGCACAGCAGGCATCTTGGAAACATGGTACGTATGCCCAAAGGGAATTCAGACCTTATATATCAAAGAATTGATGCCGAAGAAAAAAACTTACCCTTATGGAAATGATACCAGGAGCCCAAGGCTTATTAATTTCCAGTGGGGAGAAAACTCACCTGTATAGCAAAAGCTTTGGGGCACAGCTCAAAGCCAGTGAAGCATCTGAAAACCCACACTGGAGAGGGCTGAGAAACGCAGCACGGGTGAGAGGGGCTACTAGGGGAGCTCGAGCTTCCTACACACCTGACCGTTCACACCAACCAAAAGGTGCTTTGGAAGCATTCAGCTGGCATCGTATCCCGCATCAAGGACTTACCCCAGGACAAAGTCACATAAGGAGAAACCACTAACGTAAGGAACTTACATTCATATGGAAATGCCAGGAAAACAGTAAAACATGGAAAACACTGAATACAAATACAAATAACGCAGGAGAAAAAAGATCATGAAAACTAATGCAAGTATTAACTCCAGGAAAAACAAAAGCATGGTACAAGGAAAGGAAAGTGAACTGTGAAAATGGAAGCCTGACCACAGGAACATCAAGTCTGATCATGAATGTGCCCAAAGCTGTCCATGCAACCATGGGGAAATGAGGAGGATGGGGAGCGAAGGGCCATGGGAACTCTATCTGTCACAATCCTAAGTCAGTAGATTGTGTCTACAACCAACGAGTCAGGAGCCAGAAACTGTATTTCTTTAAAATATGGAGGTAGAAACGAGAATAGCAAAATGATGCCTCTGGGCTACAAGGAGGCCACCTTCTATTTATCTGCCGAGTCCACACACACACAGGCCAACAGCGGTCTGGGAAATCATTTATAAATACACAGCAAATATGAGAAGTGGGTTCAAGCAGGGGAAAAAAAAACATACCCTCCTGCCCAAAGAAATACAGGCAAAGATAACAATGATTCACCAGAGAAAGAGGGTAAAGAGTCACACAGATGCTCTACCTTCTACACTGCAACTGTACCAAGAATTAAGTTATTCTAGGTCTTTACCATAGAAAAAGACACTATTTTCACCTTTCAAATTGGCAAGTAATTTTTAATAATGACCAAGATAGGGAAGACATGGGAAAAGACACCTACACAGACTAATAGAAAGGAAAATATTACAATCTTTAGAAGCAGATTTGGCAAAAAAAGAAAAGAAGCAAACAAAAAAAAAGTCCTTAACTATGAACAACCTCCCCTCACAGGAATGTGGTCTGAAGGGAATCATCGCAGCTGGACAGAGGCCACTGCATAGACTGACAGACCACCTGACCTCCAACAACACCGAGACCCCAGAGGGGCCACAGGCAGTCACGGGAGCAGCTGCCATTGAGTATCTGACCAATGGGCAGAAACTGGTACCAAGCAGAAATGTGGCTGACAAGTTGCAGGCCTATTGAACACATATGAATAAAGAAAAACTATCAGAGAATGTGAACCATTTTCACAGATGAGATGATGGGTAATTAGGGCTGTGAGATGATGGGTAACTGAGGAAAAATCAACAAAGATACTAAATAAAAGCTAAAATTTGACTTCTGATCACAGGAAGCTTCTGCTAGGATTACAGGAATGCTCAGGCTCCTGTGGAAACAAGCACTAGTCCTGAACACCATTTTTCACAGAATTATTGCAAGCACTTCCCACATGCATGCTGTCAGGTGAGAGCCAGGGGTGAGTGAGACACAGCGCTCACCACAGGGAGGTGTCCTCCTGGACAGGTAGAGTAGGGCAGAGATGGCACTGGCTGGCACCCCAAGTCTGAACTAGGGCCCGGAGGCTCCAGTGAGCCCTAGAAAACCCTGTGGCTTTCTGCCCCTACCTGGACGCAGGGTAAGGAAAGATACGGAGTCTGCCCATCCGCCCAGTTTCCCAACCCCGAGCCTGGATAAGAAAACAGCTAAAGAGCTAGGCAACTGTCTTAGAAAAAGTCAAAGCACAAAACTCTGCCAATTCCTGACAAAGACCCGCTTGTCTCAGTGATGGAGGGGCCTTCCAGGGAGCCAGCAGATGGAGCACCAGACTGACTCTGCCTGTGCAAGCTAGATCATCAATAACTCCAAAGAGCTATCCTGTGTAAGCTTCTTATTCAGGTCCACCAATACAGCCTCACACAGAGTCATACAATCTCCTAGTTCATTTGCTGCATTAATGCACAAACTTAAACACCTTTTTGCAAATCAGGATGCTTACTAACCAAAGGCTCTAGCAAGGTAACCCTATAAATAAGCAGATACTACTAAAAATAAACATTCTTTACATATACTGTACTAAAAATTACACTATGAGCTTCTAAATGTAAAAGGAGAAAATAGTATTTGGGAAGATGCCATTTTTTTCCTTTTTTTTTTGCATACAGGTGCGCATACGATGAAAATAAAAAGAAATTATTCACTAGTTGAGTGTGGTGGCTCATTCCTGTAATCCCAGCACTTTTGGAGCCCAAGGAGGGAGGACTGCTTAAGCCCAGGAGTTCAAGACCAGCCTGGGCAACATAGCAAGACTTCGTCTCTACGAAAAATACAAAATTTTTTTTTAATTAGCCAAGTATAGTAGCATGTGCCTGTGATCCAAGCTACTAAGGAAGCTAAAGCAGGAGGATTACTTGGAGCCTGGAACGTCAAGGCTGCAGTGAGCCATGACTGTGCCACTGCACTCCAGCCTGGAGGACAGAGTGAAACCCCGTCTCGAAAAAAAAAAAAAAAATTAAAAAGGCACTTAAAGCATCGATATGTGCTGCGTTTTCAAGTATAAATTCATCACCCTCTACTCTCAGCCTGTGGGAGCAATGCCTGTTGGCTCTGCTTCTTTTTAACTACAGGAAACACATTTCTGGACACAAAATATGACTCATCCCAAATGAAGGGCTGGGTCTCAGCATGACAGACAAAGTGTGCTGTTCTCAAGCGAAAAGGGAACTGGCCACAGGGGCAGAGTCACATGCCACGTCTAGGTAGGGCACTCACCTTGTTGATCCAGAACACCATGGCGTCCTCGAGGTCATATGGAAGTTCTTTCGAGGCACTGAAGGTTGAGAAGCGCTTGACACTGGCCACCACTTTCTCAATGCTGATCATCTCCACGGTGTAGGCCATCATCAGGGCATCCACCATCGCCATGTGGGCACTCTAGGGGCAGAGGCAGCAGCTGTAACTCCTCAAACCCACCCCTCTTACCAGGTTCTGATACAGGGAACCTGTTCATACTCAGAATCCTGGCCTAATTTCTTCATCCCTCATCCTTTCTGTCTCAAGAGATACTCAGATCTGAGACCTGCCTTCCCCCTCACCATCACTATTTCAAGCCTGGCATTTCTGGCCAATGAACCTCAAGCCCATCAGGAACCAGGAGTCCATTCTCAGGCAGGCAGGCCAGCCCTGCAGCCTGTGGTGCACTGTCTCACACTGTCATTTCTTATTTCCTCAACAGCCCTGTGGGACTCCCGGGAAAGGCGGTACTACTACTCCTACATCATGGCTGTGGGAAGACAGAGACAGGAGACCTGCCCCAGGCCAACCACCCACCCAAAGGGCTATGGCTCCTCGTCCAGAGCTCTGCCTGCTACAGCTGCACTGTGCCTTAGTGCAGCTTCCTCAGACAACACAAGTAACACTTTCTTCACCCACCGCATGGCACCCGCAGTCTCGGCAGCGCCATGGGAATCACCAAACAAAGGCAGTCAGGAGGCACTGAGAATGGCCCTGACCCAGAACTCTCTGGAAAAGGCACATCTGTAGCAAGTCTTTAGAGAAAGATGAGGGTGGGATACTTGAGGGAGAAAAAGGCAGACAGTTATTTTAGTACAAAGTATTCATGAAACAACCTAACAGAACGGGCACATTATATTTCTCATCATCTGTAAAAAGTCTGCCTCAAATATTAATAGGCCTCACTCCAATCAGCATTCAGAGAGCATTCCCAATGAGAAAAAGAGCTCGATGGAAGCCCTCTTTTCCCCATTCTCCACAACAGTCACGTGCTTTAAAAGAGACGCAGTTTCCTAAGGATCGCCAGTGTGAAACAGCCCGGGTCTCCACCACCTCGCTGCACACCATGTTCACATCATCCATGCCAGGTGTGCCACACGAGAGCCCATGGCTCCAGAGCCTGGCCCCTGGGGGCAGCCACCGCAGACCACTCACCATCTTTATGGGTGCGCGACTGAGGTCGGACTCTGTCACAGAGGTGTCATCACTCTCCATCACATAGATCCCTTTCCGGGACAGGGCCTGGATGACAGACTGGTGTCCCTGTAAGGCGGCCACCTGGTCCCCTTTCAGGATGAGGCTGCAGACACGGCAGTACAGCTCACTGGACAGGAGAAGCTTGATAACAGGTGGTTTAATGTGCTCCTGCTCATACTGGTCCACGTAGAAAGGGTCTCTGAGGTCCTCAGGGATGTTATCTAAGACAGGGAGGGGAGGACCAGGTGAGCGTGACACATGAGACTCAAACGTGTCCTGAGCAACACCAGGGCAGGGGCACACGTGGGAGCCCCTTCCAGTGCAACCCCAGACAAAAGGCACAACCAATAAAAGGCACATGGCTGGGTTCAGTGGTGCACGACTGTAGTCCCAGCACTTTGGGAGGCTGAGGCAGGAGGATCGATTTAGATCAAGAGTTGAAGGCTGCAGTGAACTATGACTGTGCCACTGTACTCCAGCCTGGGCATCACAGTGAGACCAAGTCTCAAAAAATTAATTGATTGATTAAATGGGCAACTAACAACATGAAAAGGCTCTAGGTTCTTCAGTAATTCTGTCATCTTCTGTACTGACAAAGGCAAATGTAGCATCTCAGATTACTAGTATGTGAACACAGACAACTCAAATAATTTTGTGACCTCCACCACTGTGACCTTAAAGGACGACTGTACTAACAGCAGTCAGAAGGTAGGCATGGAAGCCCTGAGAGCTTGAGTGGGGCTGAGGGGAAACCAGCATAGGCTAGGACTGTGCAGTGCCTGGTGACACCAGCAGAGAGGGCATGTGGGCACGGTCAGCATCAGCCTGGGGAGGGAGCCCAGTGTCCTCTTTCTGACATGAAAACAGGTGGTGACAACAGAGGCTGAACACCCATGTTCTTTACTGAAGAGGGAGCGAGGCAGGCGTGGTGCCACTGTAACCATGACAACAACACAGCAGTGGCAATCAGCCTTTATCCATTTTTGGACCAGGCAGCATCGAACTCTTGACATGAACCATGCTACCTAATCCTGCACAGCAGTTCTCTCAAATGAGGACCACCATCCCCACATTACAAACAAGAAACTGAGGCACAGAGAAAGTAAGTGACCTGCCCAAGGCCAGAGGAGGCAGAGACCAGCCTGAACCCACACGATCAGATCTGGAGAGCCTACTGTATACCTCCGGCTGCAACACACACTGCCTCCCATACAAACAGCACCAGGAGCAACATACACATGGGACACCAAATGTGTCACGGCTGGCCTCACCCACTTTGCTAGACCCGCTGCTGTGCTCCTCACACTGTCTCAAAATCTCAACGGCTATCCAACCAAAGACGGAGGATGAGGGGTGTCTCGGCAGTCAGATGCATTTGGGAAACACGGAACTCCCAGGCCTTTAACACGCTCCATGCCCAAAGCTCTGCCAGGAGGTGCAGACAGGAGCACTCCCACCTCCAGAAAAGTTTAGAAAGGACTACCATCTCCACAGAACAGCTCATGAAGAAACCCCACCGACACCTAGCATTGAGACAACCAGTAGCACTGGAGATATTCACAGGGACACCAACAAACCTTGCGCTTGGAGCCAAGCTCTCCTAAGCTCTACCCCAGGGGAAGAACCAGCTATGGCGACGGTTCCTCACAGCAGCCTTCTCTCTCTCTGTTGGCATCTCTTCTGGCTTCCTTCACTATTTTCCTGAGCCCTGAGTCACTTCATTATGGCCCCGTGGAGTCTGGTCATTTTCCCACAATCTGAGCACCTCACAACCAGTTTATTTCTAAACGGCACCAGCCATCATTCACACAGCACTTTTGTTTTAAAAAAGCCCCACTGTACACAATGATTAGGTCACCACGGCGACCTAGGGGTGGCCAGGGCTCCAGCTCTGGAAGGCTGCCTTAGCGGACATTAACAAACTCAAATCCTATACTTGCTGACCACATCGGGTAGCACTCTATTCTGAAATCACCTGAAGTTGTGAAATCACCTGAAGTTCTGAAATACAACAGAGCACAGCAGTAACCCAAGGAACGGGTCCCAACACCAAGCACAGCGGGAAGACTTCCGTTTTCCTCATGAACTGCTCGAGGAAAGCTGAGGTGTGCATGGAGTCACCCCACATACACCAGACTGAGACATCCCAGGAAACAAGAGCAAGGTGGCCAGAGACAGGGGGCCTACAGACTGTGCACCCATGGACATGGAGGGAAGTCAGGGGAGGGCACTGAGCAAGGGATCCCATAACCTGACCAGTTTCGCACCGGCACTGGGGGAAAGATGCGACAGTCACTGCAAGCCTGCCTCTTACTCAACTGACCACAGCAGCAGCCCACCAAGTCAGGGATCCTGGCCTCTGTCCTCCCATCTCACTGCCTGCTCCATCTCCTATGCCAGCTGCCCCTCACTTCTCCAAATATTGGAATGGACACTTCCTATCTCACTCCTCCCAGGTGACCTAATTCACTCTCATGGCTGGAAATGTCAAAGACACACAGTAATCTCCAAATGTACATTTCTGGCCCTGGTCACTTCCCTGAACTGCCTATCTGACATCTCCATGTAGATGTCTGGGGGTACCTTGACCCTAACCGACCTGGCCCAAGCCACCCTCTCCTCCCATTGAGACAACTGCAGTCTCCCTAGGGGCAGAAACTGTCACAGCTGAGGAGAAAGGGCCCTGGTGACTCCTCAGGGTGATGGCTCTGTGCAGAGGGAGTGATGGGACATGCACGTAGGGTGAGGGCTGGCCTTAGATGGAAGCAGGGTAAGCCCCAGGAAGAATGGGGGAGCCCACACCACAGACGCAGAAACCTGGCCAGGCTAGAAAAAGCAACCATGGCTCTGATTTAAGTTTCTCTTTTGCAATCTACCAAGTAGAAACGTTTCTCATAGGGTAGCCCACTTTAAAAATTAATATAAAGTGATTCATGTAATCAACTTTTTGAATCATATGTGAATATGAATAACACAACTAATTCACATAAGTTTCAGATGCAGGAAAATGAGAATTAAGGGAAAATGATGCACTTACTAAAGATACAAGCTTCAGACAGTGGTAAAGCACTCATCACTGTGTGACTCCTTCCCATCTGACCTAAGGAAGACCCTGGCCAGAGCCCCCACTGCATGACAGTGGCCACGCTCCTCCATGGCCATCCCATGGCAGTGCTGCTCTCAGACACTGAACACTGAACTCAGTCCATGAGTAGCCAGCATCAATGAAGTCAACTTCTGCAAGAGCTGTATGTGCACAGTCCTAAAACCTTGAATGTTCTATCAAAATCAATAGCTATTTTTTAAAAAAAAAAAAACTTTTTAATGCCTTCAATGTATTTCTATTTTTTTTTTCATTTTTTCTACAAACTAGTAAGACTGTTAGACTTATTAATACACATTCATTCAACAATTTTTAAGTACCCATGTTAGTCCAAAAATGTGCAAAAATGTCAGGGAGTCAAACAGGAAGAGAGAAAGACTGTTCCCAGGTTAAGCCTCATAAGACAACTGAAAAGTCAACAAGTAATTTCTACACAATGTGAAGGATGTCACACAGGGTGAGAGCTGGGGACTGGGGTTCAGGAGACCCCCTCCTCCACTGAGGGTGGGGCAGTGGGACATGCCGATGAAAAAGTTTCTGTAGGGAAGAAAGCAGCCAGTGGGGCCCGTGGTTGGAGGGCAGAGAGAGGAAAACATGAAAATGACCCTGTTAAGGGAATGTTAGCAAATGACAGCAGTTCAGAATTGCATAGGAGAGGCAAACAGGATGTGTAATTCATTCGCTCAGCAGGTTCTTATGCACCTGAGGCACACCGGCACTCTGAGGAACTGGACACAGGAGCGAGACAGGCTTAGGCAGGCACACAAGGAATGAAATGAGACTATGTCAAGTAAGGCAGTCAGAGAAGCCGGAGGACAAAGAGACTCTATCTACTAGAGCTCCCTGTAAGCAAGAGTGGAGGATGAGCCTGAACCCAGGAGGCTGCTGTGGTCACCGCCAGGAGAGACAATGGAAGCTGACATAGGCAGGCAGGCAGCCAGCCCTGGGAAGGGGCGCCACCACCTGGGAGGCGTGAGCAGCAGGCCTGTGCCTGATGCAATATGGCAAAGACACCAAACTTACAATTCCTGCCAGTCTCGTGCAGGATAGTCCCTTTTCCCAATACAGGAAAGCAGCAGCATGGAGAAGGACGGCAGTCGGGGACAGGAGAGATGAGCCTGTGGGACCCAAGGGGAGCTTTCCAATGGGGAGGTGTAGAGACTGGAGGTGCAAGAGTAAAGGGACCAGCTAGAGACGTGGTTTGGAACCCATTACATATACACAGCCATCAATGCCCAGGGAACCAGTCATCCAGCGAAAGCCAGGTGCGGTGGGAGCAGAAGCTGATCAAGGCACCCTGAGGACAGCAAGCCCACAGGACAGACACCGGGAAAGAAGCCAAGGAAACAGACAAGTGAGCAGAGAGCAGGGCGGGGCACGAACACGGTGCTAACGAGGCCAGAGGAGGTTTCGAAGAGGGAGCAAGCACCAAGGAAGGCTGAGAAGGATGAATGCACGAAGACCACAGAGCCTGCCAGACTCAGCCGTCAGACTTGGGAAGAGCATTCTAAGGACTGGGCTGCTCCTGAGGAAGGAGGTGGAGGGGAGGGACACAGGGCCTAGCTGGGGCAATCTTTCACTGGGTCAGGGTACAGACACAGGGAAGGGGTGGGCGGCCCATCAGCTCTGTGGTTTGTCTGTGTAAAGCAGGAGGCAGAGACGTCTGTGAGTAGGAGGGCCCAGTCTGGAGGAAGTGAGAAGTGTGGCAACAGGGGGCAGAGTGAAGGTCAAACAAGGACACAGCGGGGCATGGGCCCACAAAACTGGAGACAGAGTCAGCAACAGCACCATCAGTGTGGCGGCACTGTCACTCCTCAGACTGCCAGTAGTCAGTAGCCACAAGCAGCACATGTGCAGTGGCTGCAGGCCTCGGCAGGGGCCACACAGAAAGGCTCTGGGAAGGGGTCAGAAGACTGAGCAGTCTGCAGTGGAAGTGGGGTCAACACTAAGTGCAGGAGGAACTCAGAGGGGTGGCAGCTGACAGTGAACAGCAGTCAGAGCACTGGGGTCTCCCAAGGGCAGGGCCTAGCACAGCCACCTGGCCCAGAGTCCCAGCTCGGCCTCTTACTGGGCGTCTCTGAACCTTGGCCGCTACCTGTCCATTACAAACAATGGAAGGGTCCATCTCCTGCCCTGTGCCTGCTGAGCCTAAGCTCCATGGATGCACACAGGAGTCTCAGCGGTTATTCCTTCTGTTGCTATTACTATGAGGAGGATGAAAGGGCCGGCGAGGAAGCAGCCATGTGTCAACTGCAGCCCTCCCGCAGCACCTGCACAGGGCTGGGGGGTGCGGGGAGGCATCCACACCAACCACCGGCTCTTCCATGGTGGCACAAGGCAGAGACCCCTCTGGCAGGTGCCACAACTGCGGTCACTGCCCAACCTAAAGCCAGCTACTTGCAACAGCCTCCAACTCACTCCCAGAAAAAGAGACCAAGCCACTGCAGTGCCAGGCCCAGTCCGGAGATGCGAAGGACAGTGAATCTCTGCCTCTACTGCTCATCCGAGCCACCTGGAGCTAAGCCCAACTAACCCAGAATGTCCCTGTGGGCGGCCTGGCTATCGGCATTTGACACTGAGTGAGAGTCACCTCTGCAGAGGCCCCAAACACAGCTGTGAAAGTCTCCACCTGAAGACGTGGATACTCTTCCTGTTCAGACATAAGGAGCTAACAGAAATAATTCCAACTTGAGGTAAAAGCGGCCAGAGGTCTCCTAATTCCAAACCACCACATCCCATGCCCCAGCTCCAACCTGGAGAGGCCAGACACAGGGTAAGAAAAGCTGATGTGATGGTTCCCGCAGGGCCAAATCCACCTGACCCCCACCCAGGGACCACCGAAAACAAACTGCACCTCAACAGTAGAGCGCCAGGCACACAGACAAGCGTGCACCCCACAGGGCGCTGGCCTGGCCGTGCCAGGGCAGGCTCAGGTGCAGATTCAGCTTCCACCCAGAAGGCAAGGAAGGGAGACCCTTGAGAACCCTCAAGAGGGGAAAGGGTTCCAAAACCGGGGCTGGACAGAGACCCTGTTAACCTATGTCACATCCTGGCTGCTCCAGAAGCAACTACAATGGCACAGCAAGCACTGTGAGAACCACAGCCCACAGTCCTGCCAGGGTAGCAGGACAAAGACCCAAAACGAAACACACACGCAACTCAACCCCCAGAAGGTGGGCGAGAGCCTGTGGTCTCAAGGTAACTGGGTGGACTACCTGGTAGAACGAACCAAAATCAATATCCTCCAGGCTTCCAACAGGACCCAAGGCCTCCAAATACGATATTCCAAATGCCCAACACACAACCCAAAGCTCCTTAACAAAAAAGAAAGACCCCCAGGAAAACCTGCAACTCCCAGGAGAAAAGGCAACCAACAGATGCCCACCCGAGGTTCCCAAGGTTGGGACCACAGACTAGAATTCAAAGCAACCGTGGAACGATGCTCCAAGAAGCACAAACAGAAGCCTGAAGAAAAGGAAAACACTCCCAGAAACTCAGAGAACTCCCAGGAAAGACAAGCCCCAGGGCGGAGAAAGACCAAGCCCAGAGCAGAGGCCACATGCTGGTGAGGAAAGGCTGTAGGGGCCACAGAGCCCACCTGCCCACAGCCACCCTGGACCATCGCACGAGCACAGTGACTGTGACCCCACTGCGCCAGCAGGCAGACGCTAAGGGGCAACCATCGTAGCCCCCTCCTCCTCCTTCCCCTGAGCTCTTTTGAGAGGCCAAGGGAGGGCAAGGGATGGGAAGAGCAGAGCACAAACTATAAGGCCAGAGTCTCTGCACCGAACGCCCAGCCATCCTTATTTACACCTCAGAAACCCAGCAGGAGGGACACTGGCACCAGGCCTTCTCCCCATAAGCTCCCACCCTCAGCTCACTCCCCCGAGCTCACGAAGAAATCTCAAGGTCCCCAAAGTGCACAGCCACTGCAACCGAAACACAGACCACACAGCCTGAGCCTAGAAAGGGAGCACAAAGCAAACATGAGCAAAGGAGCAGGGAGGCCCCTGGGGCGGGGTGGGAGGGAGCCTCCTTCCAGGCACAGTGGATCCGGCATAGGCCAGCAAGCCCCGTGGCAGACACAGCAGGGCAGTGCACACAGCTCACACCCACAGAGGCTCTGCACATACAACCCCCAACCACGGAGGCTCTGCACACACAACTCACACCTGCAGGACCCTCCACACACAGCTCACACCCACAGAGCCTCCACACACACAATCCATACCTGCAGGAGGCTCCACACAGACAACTCACACAAACAGACACACCACACACAGCTCACACCTACAGAGCCTCCACACAATCCATACCTGCGGGAGGCTCCACACACATAACTCACACACAGAGACACCACACACACAGCGCATACATGCAGCAGCCCTGCACACACTCCAGACCTGCAGGAGGCTACACACACACAGTGCACACCCACAGAGGCTCCACATACACAACCCACACCTGCAGGAGACTACACACACACAACTCACACACACAGGGGCTCCACACACATCTCACACCCACAGAGGCTCCACACACACAACTCACACACAGAGGTTCCACACACAACTCACACACAGAGGCTCCACACACACAACTCACACCCACAGAGGCTCCACACACACAACTCACATCCACAGAGGCTCCACACACACAACCCACACCTGCGGGAGACCACATACACACAACTCACACACACACAAGCTCCACACACATCTCACACCCACAGAGGCTCCACATACACAGCACACACCCACAAAGGCTCTGCACACACAATCCACACCTGTGGGAGGCTCTGGCCAGCCAACCAGGTGGTGAGGAATTGCCAGGGCAAGGTCAGGGACCAGGGCAAGTTCAGGGAGAAGACGCAATCTAGAGAACCCACCCGTGACAGCGCTTTCCCCAAGGGCATCTGGGGCTAGCTGTCTGTACCAGAAGAGGTGGTAACCATGGCAGGCTGAGTTTCTGGCACCACACCTTTTCTAAGAACAAAAACCAGACTCCAGGGCCTGCCCAATTGCACCTACTATACACTCTGGGTAGGAAACCTGAAGGGCTGCCCCCAGGCACAGGAGCTAACTTGAAGCAGCCGAGCCTCAGGGAGACTAAAACATGGCCTCTGTGTGTGAGTTGTGTGTGTGGAGCTTCTGTGGGTGTGAGCTGTGTGTGGAGCCTGTGTGTGTGTGAGTTGTGTGTGTGGAGTCTCCCCCAGGTGTGGAGTGTGTGCACCTCCACCAGGGCCTCGGGTAGGGCGACCCCATCTGTTCCTGTCTCCAAAGGACTGTTAGCCAGTCCATATCTTCCCGTGGGAAGGTATGACATTTTAGGCCTCAGATTATTTCCAATATCTTTCACATACAGTGGTCAGATAAGCAAAATGACAAGACATCATGAGCAAAAGCCAGCAGAAACGACAAATAACAGAAGCAGGCTCCCAGACTTCCAAGGCCTACAAAGATGAAGTCAGTCCAGGACAGCCCCTCTCTCCCGCTGACTACAGCTAACCCCAAAACCTAAAATGCAATTAAAAAAAAAACACAAAACTTGCTTTCACTTTATGGACTCCCCCTGAATTCTTTCCTTCGTGAGCTCCAAGAACCCTCTCTTGGGGTCTGGATTGGGACCTTTCCTGTAACAATTTTAAAAAAACAAACCTACCTAAGGACTCTGGAAAGTCAGCCGCAGCAGGCACACTGGGGGGGTACATTCTGAAGGAGGAATCCTAAACAGGGGACTCCTCAGGTTTGTTTTCTCTTTGCTGTCCTGGCTGGACCTGAGGGCAGCCCCAGTCACAGAACCGGGCAGCAGGTACAGACAGCCAGGCTCTCAGAGAAACACCATCTTTCTCTGGCCAGAGGACCGGGAGAAGGGGTTCCTAGAAGCTGGAGGGGAAATCCTGAGGGCTCCCACTTCTCTCTCCTGGCCTGCCCAGGCCGGTCACAGTCACAGAGCTGTGTGGTGACGGCACAGCAGCGGAAACAGGGAAGCCCCATCTTTCTGGGCAGAGACTAAGGAAGAAGGGTTCCTGGGAGCCAGAAGTGTGGAGTGAATCCACAAAAGGAGACTTGGAGAGGGATCTCCAGAGACACGCATGAGCCTGCACGATCCAGGCCTACTCCTGAGCTGTGGGTGCCTTGGGCAGGCCCGGGCCCACAGGCAAAGGCTGTGAGAGCCAAACCAACATTGTAGCCATGACCAGTGATGGCAAAACAGACTCCTGGGCTGAAACCAATGGAGTTTATTGCAACCCAGCTGCAAAACAAAATCAACATTATCCAAAGAACTTTAACAGGACCCAGAAACCAGTCTCACAGCATGATGTTCAAAATGTCCAGAGCCCAATCCATAATTATTCAACAAAGAACCAGGAAAATGTGACCAGTTTCCAAGGGAAAAGACAACCAACAGAGGCCAACCCCCAAATGACCCAGATGTTAGTTATCAAAGACTTTAAAGCAGCTATTATAAGTTCTATGAGGTAAAGCTACACACTCTTAAAATACATGAGAAGACAGAAGTTCTCAGCAGAGAAATTAAAAACTAGAACGAAAATTTCAGAACTAAAAAGTATGACAACAACATAAAATTCACTGGACGGCTCTTTCACATCTTGCAAGATGGCAGGTGAAGAAGCTAAGAAGCCGGATACTAAAGAGAAGAAACCCAAAGCCAAGAAGGCTGATGCTGGTGGCAAGATGACAAAGGGTAACCTCAAGGCTAAAAAGCCCAGGAAGGGGAAGGCTCATTGCAGCCGCAATCCTGTCCTTGTCAGAGGAATTGGCAAGTATTCTCGATTCCACGTATTCCAGAAAGGCCATGTAAAAGAAAAAGTACTCAGCCACTAAATCCAAGGTTGAAAAGAAAAAGGAGAAGGTTCTTGCAACTGTGACAAAACCAGTTGGTAGTGACAGAAACGGCAATCCCTGGGTGGTTAAACTTCGCAAAATGTCTAGCTATCATCCTACTGAAGATGTGCCTCAAAAGCTGTTGAGCCATGGCAAAAAAAACCTTCAGTCAGCACGTGAGAAAACTGCGAGCCAGCATTACCCCCAGGGACACTGATCATCCTCAATGGATGCCACGGGGGCAAGAGGGCAGTTTTCCTGAAGCAGCTGGCTAATAGGTTGTTACTTGTGACTCCGCCTCTGGTCCTTGATGGAATTCCTCTACAAAGAACACGCCAGAAATCGGTCATTGACACCTCAACCAAAATTGATTATCAGCAATGTAAAAATCCCGAAATATCTAACTGATGCTTACTTCAAGAAGCCACAGCTGCGGAAGCCGAGACACCAGAAAGGTGAGATCTTCAACACAGGAAAAGAGAAATATGAGATCACAAAGCAGAGCAAGATTGATCAGAAAGTTGTGGACTCAAATCTTACCAAAAATCAAAGCTATTCCTCAGCTCCAGGGCTACCTGCGATTTGTGTTTGCCCCGACAAATGGAATTTATCCTCACAAATCGGTGTTCTAAATGTCTTAAGAACCTAATTAAATAGCTGACTACAAAAAAAAAAAACATTCACTGGATGGGCTCAACAGAAGAATGGCAATGACAGAGGAAGTCAGTGAATCTGAAAGCAGATCAACAGAAACAATCCAATCTGAAGAACAGAGAGAAGAAACTGATGTGATACAATGACAAGTTTTCAAGGAGTATAAGACACCATCAAAAGTTCCAACACTTGTATCAGTAGAGAAAAGATTGGTGCCAAAAAGTGTATGAATAAATATGACCCAAATCTGGTGAAAGACACCAATTTACAGGCTCAGGAAGCCTAGAAAACCCCAAACAGAATAAATTCAAAGAAAACCATGTGCAGACACTTCGTAAGAAACTGCTAAAAACCAAATGTGACAACACAGGCCCACAGGACCCTACAACTTAAGGTACCAGCCATAGACTTTAAGTTACCATGCTTCAAACAACTGAAATTTTTGGCAGAAAAGTGGAAATTACAAAAAATCAAAAGAAGAAAAAAGAATTTGACAGATTAGAAAAAGAACAAAATAGGCTGGTGTGGTGGCTTACACCTAAATCCCAGCACTTTGTAAAGCTAAGGTAGGCGGACCATTTGAGCCCAGGAGACCAGGCAACATAGCAAGACCTGATCTCTATAAGTAAATTTTTCAAAAGAATAAATCAGAAATTCTAGGCTGGGCACAGTGGCTCACATCTATAATCTCAAAACTGCAACACAGTGAGACCCTATCTCTACAAAAGTTTTAAAAATTAGGTGGGCAAAGTAGAACCTGCCTACTGTCCCTGCCCCTCGGGAAGTCCAGGCTAGAGGATCACTTGAGCCCAGGAGTTCTAGTGAGCCATGATTGTGCCACTGCACTTCAGCCTGGAAGACAGAATGAGATCTGGTTGAAAGAAGAAAAGGGGTAGGGGAAGGGAGAAAGCGGGGGAGGAGAGGAAGGCGGGTGAGAGGAGGGAAAGGGGAAAGAAGGGGAGGAGGAGAGGGGGAGGGGAGAAAAAAGAAAAGGAAAATAGAAGAAACAAAGATTACAGAACACAAAAACATATTAAATTTAACTTTATACAATGGACCAATGAACAGCAGATTAGATACAGATGAGAAAATTAAAGCATCTTGAATGAAGAACAATGAGACACAAGAATGGAAATTATACTAGAGAAGATAAATAATAGACACTGTGCCACTGAAATGTAACTGGAGGCCCAAGGAGAAAAAAAAATGAGCAAAAACAGTAGTTAAATACGTAATGGATGAGAATCTTGCAATACTTGTAAAATTCATGACACCATAGTCTCAAGAAACACCAGAAAATGCCAGCAAGATTCAAAAAAAAAGACATCCACAGACCAAAGAATTCACAGTAATACTGATGAAATCCAAAGACAAAGGGAAGATTTTTCAAGGAGCCAGAAGGAATTTCTGACCAGGAGAAAATGGCACAGACTTGTCTCTCCCTGCTCCTCTCCTCTAAACACAACCATAAACCTGGGAAAGAACCCAAGAGAGAAAGGAGGACTCTCAGAGGTGGAAGAGGAAGGCAAACTGTGGCTTAAGGCCCAAAGACTGGCGGACCAACACAGCAACAGGGTATTCTTATGACCCCCCACCCGACAGGAGGTGACTCAGGCCCAATGCTTCCTGACTCCCTGCCTAGCAAGAGACACAACCTAGGTACACTCATTCTGTCCTGGATGGAGCAGGAGTCCCACCTACCTTGCAAGGCGAGCCCAAGCCCTACTAACAAGGTAGGGACATCAGCAAGAGATCACCCAGCCCAGAAGCACTTCTTCCCCAATGGGTGGGCCTGAGACACCAGCCACTCCCACAAACCAGACACACCCTGTACCCAGGAAATCCTGCAGTGTGACCACCATCACCAGCAAACTCTCTTTCCCCACTGTCATAAGACTCCTCTGCCCACTGAGGGAAGCCACGCAGCTGAGGGGAGTGGTGGACACCAGCACAAGGAGCCATAATCCTTGCACCCAGCGGTGAAGGTGAAACGTTCCACCCCTCAGAGGCAGGGGTAGTCTGACAAAACAAACAACCAGCCTGGGAAGCTCTTGGTGCTGTGCACAGACACTCCTCTGTCCATCCAGAGGCAGCATGCTGCCCAGCCTGGGAAGCTCCTTCTGCCCTCGAGCAACATCAGCAGGAACCCATGGGAGCTCCAGGGGAGGAGATAAGTCAAGCAACTGAAATAGCACCACAGAGGCTAGGAAGGTCAGACTATCACCAGAACCACAGTCACAGAAGTAGGACAGGCCTGAATGCTACACCTCAACAGGGTGACTACTGCTAAAATAAAACAATATCCAGAGTTTCCTAACAAAACAGCCAAAATGATCAGGAAGCCATCGGAAACGACTACTTTAATCAGAAGACGATGAATTGGCACAAACACCAATATAAATCAAATGCTGGAACTATCTGGGAAGGATTTTAAAGCAACTAGCATGAAATGACTCCCAAGTAATCACAAATTCTCCTGAAACAAAACTAGAAAATTTCAGTAAAGACAGCCAAATAAAGAACTAAAAAATATAGTAACAGACATTTTAAAACTCACTGGATGGGCTCAGCAAGAGTTGAGATCACAGAAGACAGAATCATTGAACTTGAGGTCAGAGCAACAGAATTTACCCAATCTGAACAACAGGTAGAAAATACAAAGGAGAAAAGAAGAACAGGGCCTTTGAGACCAATGGGAGAAGAGGAACTAAAGATCCGAGGGTTCTATCACTGGAGCCCCCAGATGGAAGAGCAGAAAGAATAACTGAAAGAGATAAAATCTTCCCAAACATGCTAAATGATACAAATGAATGAAATGTTTTAAGAAACTGAACTCCAAATAAGCTAAACCTAAAGAAATCCACACCAGGACACATCATGACTAATCTTCTTAAACTAAAGACAAAATATTTTGAAGCAGCCAGAGGGGAATGGCATGATACATACAGGGGAACACCAACTCCAATGACAGTGTCTTCTCATCTGAAGCTATAGAGGCCAGAGGAAAGTGGCACACATTTTTCAAGTGCTGAAGGAAAAGAACTGTCACTCAACCATAAATTCCATATCCAGTAAGACTATCCTTAAAAAAAATGAAGAGAAAAATCAAGACATTCTCTGGTGAAAGAAAATAAAATTTGTCAAACCTTAAAGAACAGCTAAAGGAAGCTGTCCAAACAGCAAGAAAATAACAAAAGAAGGAATCTTGGAGGATCAGGAAGAAAAAATAATGGAGAGATGTAAGTAATGACTACCCTCCTTATGAGTTTTTTAAATGATATATGATGACAAAAATTATAACACTGTCAGATAATCAAAACTGATATTTAAAAGTGGGGAGAGTAAGGGCAGCTAAATGGAAAAGATTTCCTCATCTCACTCAAAACAGTAAAACAAATATCAGTAAACTATTCTTTTTTTTTTTTTTTTTGAGACGGAGTTTCGCTCGTTACCCAGGCTGGCGTGCAATGGCGCAATCTCGGCTCACCGCAACCTCCGCCTCCTGGGTTCAGGCAATTCTCCTGCCTCGCCTCCCGAGTAGCTGGGATTACAGGCACGCGCCACCATGCCCAGCTAATTTTTTGTATCTTTAGTAGAGATGGGATTTCACTATTTCGACAAGGATGGTCTCGATCTGTTGACCTCGTGATCCACCCGCCTCGGCCTCCCAAAGTGCTGGGATTACAGAGGTGAGCCACTGCGCCTGGCCATATCAGTAAACTATTCTAAGTCACATAAGTATACTGTGATACCCAGAGCAATCACTAAGAAATTATACAAAGAGATATACCCAAAAACAATATAAATACATCTAGATAAAATCCTTAAAAATAGTCAATTAGCCAGTTAAGAAGTCAAGAAGAGAGAAACAGGAACAAGAAACAGAGAAAACAAAACAATAAAATGTCAGATTCAACTCCTAATATGCCAGTAGTAGTTGTTAACAATATAATGTTATTAATAAATGTAAATACTCCAATCAAAACAGACTGGGATAGAGTAGATTAAAAAACATGACATCATTATATGCTCTTTACCAGAAATACACTTCAAATTCAGCAACTTAAGAAGGTTAAAAACTAAAAGGAGGGAAAAAGATATCCCACCAACATACTTTTTCCTTTTTGTATTCCCACCCCCCACCCCCGCCCAGCAACACTTTTTAAAAAATAAAGTACAACTACATTAATAAAGTAAAAAAATTATGAAAGGCAAAAAGGGACATTATATAATGATAAAAGGATCAATCTACCAGAAAGCCTTTAAAATTCTAAAAGTTTACGCACCTAACTGTAAGAGCCTCAAAGTACATGAAAAATGTTGACATAGCTAAAGAGATATGGACAAATCTACAAGTGTAGTTGGGGACTTCAACACCCGCTAGACAGAATCACCAGACATAAAAATCAACAAAGACATAAATCAGAACACAACCAACCAGCAGAATGCAACTGATAGAACACTCCACCAAATAACAGCAGAATACTCATTTTTTTCAAATGCCCATGAAACATTCACTAAAACAGACCATATCCTAGGCCATAAAACAAATTTTAACAAGTATAAAAGAAATCATATAATACATGTGTCATGCATCTTAGACAGCAAAAAGAAAAAAAAGAATAGAAACCAAACTATGTTAGCTTACCTTAATGAAATCATATGGGAAATAATAAGACAAAACAGGAAAATCTCTGTGAACACTTGAAAACTATAGTTTGAAATCACTGAGGAGTGCTGTGGTCTGAATGCTTTGTATCCCTCCAAAATTCAAGCTGAAACCTAATCCCCATTGTGGTAGTGTTAAGAGGTGGGGCCTTTTGGAGGTGATTAGGTCATGAGAGCTCCACCCTCATGAACGAGACTAAGGAGGCTTGGGGGAGCCCCCCACTTCTGCTATATGAGGACACCCAGAATGTGCAATCTATGAGGAACAGGCCCTCACCAGACACTAAATCTGTCAGCACCTTAATCTTGGAATTCTTAGCCTCCAGAACTGTGAACAATAAATTTGTCATTTATAAATTACTCAAAGGTACAGCAGTCCCTTCTTATCCCCAAGGGATAAGCTGCAAGACCCTCAGTGGATTCCTGAAATAAAATATATTTATATAGGGCTGAGTACTATACTTTCCAAAACACAAAATTTTTTTTGAGTCAAGGTCTCACTCTGTTGCCCAGGCTGGAGTAGAGTAGAGTGGTACAATTATAGCTCACTGTAACCTCAAATTCTCAAACAATCCTCCTACCTCAGCCTCCTGAGTAGCTGAGACTACAGGCACACAGCCACCACGCCCAGCCCAATGTAGAGACTAGGTCTTGCTGTGTTGCCCAGATGGTCTCAAATTCCTCAACTCAAGCAATCCTCCCACCTCAGCCTCCCAAAGTGCTTGGATTACAAGTGTGAGCCACCACTTCTGGCCCTCAATACACACTTCTTATGAGGATGTGAGATGAGAAAATGCCTACATGATGAGATGAAGTAGGTGGAGGACACAGGTGTAGTAGTGACCTAGCTTTAGGCTACTCCCAACCTTCTGACAACAGGTTAGACAGAGGACTATCTGCTTCGGGAGATCCTATATCATCAAGCCATGACACTGTCCATGGTGGGATATCTGGAACAGAAGATACCAATGACTTATGAGTGCAGCATATACAGTGTGAACACACTGGATAAAGGGATGAGTCATGGTACCAGGCAAGATGGCATGAGACTTCATCATGCTACTCAGAACAGCATGAGATTTAAAACTCATGAATTATTTCCAGAATTTCCCATGTAACATATTCAGGCCACAGTTGACAAAAGGTTACTGGTAGGAGGAGAATACTAAATTTTATTATAGCAGCCCAAACGGACTAAGACATTGAGTCAAAGAAGTTATCAAAGGAAATTGTTTAAAAAATACCTAGAACTGAATGAAAATGAAAATACCACACATGTGAGATGCAGCTATGGCACTACTAAGCGGGAAATTTAAAGCACTAGAGGCTTACACTAGAAAAGAGGAAAGGTCTTAAACCAATAATAAGATTTCCCAGCTCAAGAAACTAGAAAAAGAAGAGCAAAATAAACCCAAAGGAAGCAGAAGGGAGCAAGGCAGGCATGGCTAGAAAAGGGCAACAGAGGAGGCCCTTGTGGGATGGAATGATCTGTACCCAGATTAGATAAACGTCAATATCATAGTGTAATATTATGCTATAGTTTTAGAAGAAGTTGCCATCAGGGAAACTGAGTAAAGGGTACCAACGATCTCTGTATAGTATTTCTTTAAAATGCATGCTAATATACAATTGTCTCCAACTGGCCAGGCATGGTGGCTCCCGCCTGTCATCCTAGCATCCTGGGAGGCTGAGGCGGAAGAATCACTTCAGTCCAGGAGTTCAAAACTAGCCTGGGCCACAGGCTAGTGGATCCCATTTCTACAAAAATAAAAGTTATTTAAAGAAAAAAGATATATACACCAATTATCTCAAAACTAAATTTTTTTAATTAGCCTAGGATTTTAAGATACCTCATAGAAAAAGATACTCAAATGGCCAATAAGCATATAAAAATGCTTATCATTAGTCATCAGAGAAATGAATACTAAAACCATGTTGAGATATAACCCACCCACTTAAATAACTAAAATCAAGAAGACTGACCTCATCGAGTGTTGGCAAGGACACAAAGCAACTGGAACTCACGTACACTGCTGGCCAAAATAAATAAGTCCCTTTGGAAAACAACTGGGCACTTTCTTAGAAAGTTACACATATGTATCTTATTACTACCCAGTAATCCCAAGCACAGCTGTTTAAGATAAATGAAAACATCTGTCCACATAATGTTCACAGAAGCTTTACTGTAATAGCCAAAAGCTGGAAATGCCCCCAAATAATCACTAACAGATGAACAGAGATATAAAACGTGAGCTAGCCATACCATGGAATATTATTACTAAGCAATAAAAGATGTACAGAATATGAATAAATTTCAAAAATACTATGCTAAGTCAAAGAAGTCAGGTTAGATGCACACAGGAAACTCATCTGCAGTAAGAGCAGGGCAGTGAAGCACTTGGTGGGTCCCACTGAGGAGGGGCACGAGGGAAACTTGGGAGGTAATGAGAATGCTCTTTATCTTGTTTTTTTTTATTGCACTTTAGGTTTTGGGCTACATGTGAAGAACATGGAAGACTGCTGCATACGTACACACATGGCAGCGTGATTTGCTGCCTTCCTCCCCATCACCTATATCTGGCATTTCTCCCCATGCTCCGTCCCCTCAACTCCCCACGCTCTCTCGCCTCAACTCCCCACCTCCCACTGTCCCTCCCCTATTTCCCCCCAACAGACCCCAGTGTGTGAAGCTCCCCTCCCTGTGTCCGTATGTTCTCACTGTACAACACCCACCTATGAGTGAGAACATGTGGTGTTTGATTTTCTGTTCTTGTGTCACTTTGCTGACAATGGTGGTTTCCAGGTTCTTCTATGTCCCTAAAAAGGACACAAACTCATCGTTTTTTATGGCTGCATAGTATTCCACAGTGTATATGAGCCACATGTTCCCTGTCCAGTCTAGAGTAAACTGGCAACCAACAGAATGGGAAAAAATTTTTGCAATCTACCCATCTGATAAAGGGCTAATATCCAGAATCTACAAAGAACTAAAACAGATATACAAGAAAAAAACAAACAAGCCCATTCAAAAGTGGGCAAAGGATATGAGCAGACATTTTACAAAAGAAGACATACATGAGGCCAACGAACATATGACAAATGCTCATCACTGGCCATTAGAAAAATGCAAATCCAAACTACATTGAGATACCATCTCACACCAGTTAGAATGGCCATCATTAAAAAATCTGGAGAAAACAGATGCTGGAGAGGATGTGGTGAAACAGGAACACTTTTACGCTGTTGGTGGGAGTGTAAATTAGTGCTCTTTGTCTTCATTGTGGTTGTGGTCACAATGGTTTCGTCTTCAAACAAAACTCTTAAAATCTGTGTGCTTTACCACACACAAATCACACCTTGATAAAAATGGTTCTCTCAAAGGTGGCTCACATCTGTAACCCAGCACTTTGGGAGGCCAAGGCAGGAGGATATCTTGAGCCCAGGCATTCGAGACCAGCCCTGGAAGAACTTGTCTCTATTTAAAAAACAAAAGTCTTTGCTTCATACCTTACAATGGGCATTAACCATTGTACCCTAGTAGGGACTTCTCTGAAAAGCTCAGATTTCATACCTCTCTCCCCTCCTCAGAAACCCTCAGTGGTTCCCCAATTCCCACAAAGCAAATTCCCAATCAATCAGTCACCTAAAGCATCCTAAGCTCTGGCCTCGGCACTTTTTCCAGTCTAATTTCACCTTCCAACTCTGCGGCCACTACCACCATGAGGCCACCAGCATTTCCCACATCGTGTGCGTATCACACACTCCCCTCCACTTCCCCCTATTGTCCTTGCTTCTCTTAATTCATTCCCTTACCTCCATCTGGTTCTCAGGCACAGTTTTCACTCTAATGGAACAACCCAGGTTCCCTCAGGGGAGTCTCCCTTACTGTACCCCTCCCCTGTTGCCAGTAGCATCTGCCCTTTACAGTGCCAGGCTCCTCAGCCTGTCATTATGGGTCTCTGTATATGCAGACACTTCCAACGCTACAGGAGGCCTGAAGAGGATAATAAGGGCACCACAGTTCACAATGTAATGCCCAACTGAACTCATGTGAGTTTAATTTTTTTGAGACAGGATCTTGCTCTGTCACCCAGGCTGAAGGGCAGTGTCACAATTATGGCTCACTGCAGCCTCAATCTCCTGCACTCAAGTGATCCTCCCACCTCAGCCTCCCAAGTAACTGGGACCACAGGCATGCACCACCATGCCCAGTTAATTTTTACATTCTCTGTAGAGACAGTCTCACTCTGTTGCCCAGGCTGGTCTCAATCTCCTGGGTTCAAACAATTCTCCCACCTCAGACTCCCAAAATGCTGAGATTTCAGATGTGAGCCACCACACTCAGCCCCCAAGAGAGAGAGTCACACTCTGTCGCCCAGACTGAACTGCGTGGTGTAATCTCGCTCCCGGGTTTAAGCAATTCTTCTACCTCAGCCTCCTGAGTAGCTGGAATTACAAGCACACGCCACCATGCCCAGCTATTTTTGTATTTTTAGTAGAGACAGGGTTTCTCTATATGTTGGCCAAGCTGGTCTCAATCTCCTGACCTCAGGTGATCCACCCACCTCAGCCTCCCAAAGTGCAGGGATTACAGGCGTGAGCCATCGTGCTCAGCATTAAAGATCTTTTTTTTTTTTTTTGAGACGGAGTTTCGCTCTTGTTACCCGGGCTGGAGTGCAATGGCACGTTCTCGGCTCACCGCAACCTCCGCCTCCTGGGTTCAAACAATTCTCCTGTCTCACCCTTGGCCACTTCCCACACCCACTGTCAGCCAGTCCGGCTCCATGGATTCAGCTTTTACATCTGTTGGCTCCATCTACCCTTCCTATTCCCTCTCCAGACAGACAGGCAAGTCCATCGGGGCACAGTAAATTGACTTACTCACTCACTCTGGGAGGTCAAGGTGGGAGCACTGCTTGAGCCCAGGAGTTTGCAACCAGCCTGGGCAACACAGGGAAACTGCACCCCTACAAAAACTAATAATTAGTTAATTAACCGGACCTGGAGGTGCAGGCCTATGGTCCTAGCTGTGGTCCTAGCTACTTTGGAGGCTGAGGTGGAATGATCACTTGAGGTTAAGGCTACAGTAAGCTGTGATCATGTCACTGCACTTCAGTCTGGGCAACAGAGCAAGACCATGTCTCTAAAACATGAAAAGATGAACAGGCAAGTCTCTGGCATTTCAAGCTTAATGACATCAGCTCTCAGACAGTACACCTGTCTATGGCCTCTACCCACTCCGACCTGCTAAAAACATCTTCCCAGGCTCGCTCTCCCCCTACTTAAAAACCCTCCCAGGAACACATCATCAAAGAAATCCCCAGCCAACCTGAGCACTGTAAACAATCCAGTCCCAGACTATTTTCCAAACTAATCACTTACTATTTCAGTCCACAAATCCTCTGCCTCAACAAGGTTAATCTAGTCAGTATACCCAAAGACACCTCTCCTCTGCACAGGGCTGCAGCCAGCCACCCTCCCTCTGCTCTTGGGGGCTAACCATTCAACAAGTATTTGAGCACTCTGTACTGTAGACACAGCAGTAACTGGGACAACCATAATCCCTGGCCTCACAGAGACACACACATAACTAGGCAACAGGTGGTTCTCAGGACACCTCTGCAGGGGAAAGGTCATGCTAGCTGGACCAACCAGCAACTCCCACAATATCTAGTACCACCTAGCAGGTGCTCAGAAGCATTTGAAGACACTCTGTAACGCCCAACTCAAAAACACCCAAATCCCTTGTCAAGAACAACCAAAGACGATATGAATATACAATCTAAACTCATAAACCAATAATCTGAACAAGTCATCACTTTCAGAAACGTGGCAATGTGCTTACAAGTGTGCTGCCATCAAGAGCAGACTCTTTACACCAAGACTCCAGCCATTGCGGCCCTCGTCAGGGAGGAAGAGACACCATGGTTTCATAGCCAGGATGGAGCTGGAAAGGGGCTCTGAGCACAGATTTCATTTTAACCAAAAGTCACTACAACAAAACAACATGGCGATCCTCTGGACTTGATTATAAAAGGGTTTTGCTCATATTATCAAGTAAGCAAACTGCAACTCTTCCTATTCTGTATATAATGAAACAGCTGGTCCCTGAAATGGGGACTAAAACCCAGGCTTCACAGGCCACAGCATCCTCACACTGACTTCTTATTCCGTAACATGGTTTCCAAATCAATACTTTAAATTACTCTAGCAAGAGTGAAAGAACAAGGAGGAGGGACCTGACCATTCCTCCCAACAGTGTGCCTCTGGGCAGGCCATGTGTCCTCTGGGCAGGCCATGTGCTGTCAGTAAAGCCACGGGATGAACTCCTGAACCCTGAGCTCCCATCCAGTGCCCTAGGGTTTAGGGCAGCTCAGCTCTGCCCAAAGAGAAAACTTGACGTCCAATGAGCTACATAGCAACATCCTTGCAAATAGCTGAGTGCATGCTAGTACTTTCCCTGGGTTGTTTTTTAACATTGTCCATGAGAGCTAATAAAAGCTTGCTCTCCACGCTGTCCCCTGAAACCAAGGCCTAGATACCTCCGAGTTTCCCAAGGGCACATATAAAATGCACAGTGGACAAGATCAAAGCCAGGACTGCACTGCTATAGACCAGCATGCTACACTGTAAAATAAATGGAACTTAAGCCACCCCTCTAAACTTCTCTTACCAATTTATTACAAATTTCACTCAAACATCACCACAAAACATGGTGACTAAGCAGGTTCTGTGCCTTCTTATAGACATTTTTAAGTGAACAATTTTCAACATGTCCAATATATTATTCCTAAAATAATAATGAAAACACTGTCAATGAAACAAGAGAGTTACCAAAAGAAAGGCAGGGGGATCTAAAAATAAAAGCCCAAGACAGCCCACAATTCTTGGCTGTGGCCCCAGAGAAGAATGAAACTGGAGGAAGTGTTTCTGCACAGCCATATGCCACAAGGCCTCGCCAAGGGCAAGCTCTCCTGAGCCTACCCACTTACTACAATGGCAGTCTATTGGCCCCAGAGACACCAAGAATCTCCAAAGGCAAATGCAAAGCAAGACAGCAGGCAGCCCTGGAGTTTCAGCATGCTTTCCATCTTTATACAAATGGAAGATGGGCTTTATTTAGCATCTAATGAGCAATCCTATAACAAGTTAAATATTTAAGCCACTTTCACCATCATACCCCCAAAAGTGATTTCCGATTAAAGCATCCATATTGAAAGAACCACGTCTGATTAACTGAAAACTAAGCTGGAGAAGTACATGGAGACATTCAAAAGAAACAAATGCTCCTAGATTAGAAGAACTGTGGTGGGGGGACACCCACCCTATCCTACCAAAACCCCTCCCCCACTCAGTCTCTTACGAGACACAACCACACTGGGTAGCAGTGAATCTCACACCCAGGCTGTGCCTCCTTACAACAACATAAACCACTTTAGCAGAGGTGAAGCAAGTCTTTTGGTCATCTAAATTGGGATCTCTCAAATCTATAAATCTACGTAAAGATTCTCCATTTTTACAGTTTTACACAGGAAGGCCAAGCATGGTGCCTCACACCTGTAATCCAAGCGCTTTGGTAGGCCAAGGCGAGCAGACCACCTGAGCCCAGGAGTTCGAAACTAGCCTGGGCAAATAGTAAGATCCCATTTTTACAAAAATAAAAATTTTTTAAAGAAAAACCCCATCTATACAAAAAAATACAAAAATTAGCCAGGAATGGTGGTATGCCTGTAGTCCCAACTACTCAGGATGGTGAGGCAGGAAGATCACTTGAGCCTGGGAAGCAGAGGTTGCAGTGAGCTGAGGTCACACCACTGCACTCCAGCCTGGCCGACAGAGCGAGACTCTGCCCCCGACAAAAAAAGAAAATTACAGCTGGGCGCAGTAGCTCACACCTATAATCTCAGCACTCTGGGACACTGAGGTGGGCGGATCACAAGGTCAATGGTTCGAGACCAGCCTAACCAAAACGGTGAAACCCCATCTCTACTAAAAATACAAAAATGAGCAGGGCATGGTGGAGCATGCCTGTAATCCCAGCTACTTGGGAGGCTGAGGCAGGAGAATCACTTGAACCTAGGAAAGGAAGGTTGTGGTGAGCTGAGATTGAGCCACTGCACTCCAGCCTGGGTGACATAGCAAGTCTCCATCTCAAAAAAAAAAAGTAAAGTAAAAAGAAAAATTACACAGGAAGCTGAAGGAGGAGGATCACTGGAGCCCAGGAGTTGGAGATCAGCCTGAGAAACATAGGCAGACCCCGTCTCAACCTCCTGGACTCAAGTGACCTTCCCACCTTTGCCTCTAAGTCACTGGAATTATATAAGCATAAACCATTGGCTGGGCACGGTGGCTCATGCCTGTAATCCCAACACTTTGGGAGGCAGAGGCGAATGATCACCTGAGGTAAGGAGTTCAAGAGCAGCCTGGCCAACATGGTGAAACCCTGTCTCTACTGAAAATACAAAAATTAGCCTGGCGTGGTGGCACGCACCTGTAATCCCAGCTACTCAGGAAGCTGAGACAGGAGAATCACTGGAACCCAGGAGACAGAGGCCGCAGTGAGCCAAGATAGTGCCACTGCACTCCAGCCTGGGCAACAGAGCAAGGCTCCATCTCAAAAAATAAAACAAGTATAAACCACCACACACGCTTAAAACTTCTTTTTTGTAATTACATATGCTCCCTTGGGAAGCAAGGTATAGAACGTAAATGCCCTCTGTCTGGCAAAAATAAGTAGAAACCAGACCGCCTCAAATCAAGGTCTGATGTACAAAGGCACTGTCGCCCACCAGTAAGGAGCACTCTGGTCTCAGACCCTAAGATGGTATCCAGTCTTCTCCAGCTCCTGCTCCTGTTTTTCTTTAAATGGTCCAGCTTTTTAATAATTCCAAAACCTGAAAGCCCATTTTAGTATCAGATTCTGAATTCATCTGATGAGTCAACAAGTATTAAAAAGTGATCTGGTACTGGAGCTGAAACCAGATGAAGCCAATACTACCACAGAGGGACGCATATTTATTTCTGGATAGCTGACAAATCCCATGCTGAATGCCAAAGCTAAATGCAAGGAAATAAAAATGCAGGCACCTTGCTAAAGAAATTGGAAAGCAAACCATGAAAGTTCTTTTTATAGCAATTAGTCTCACAACCCGCTACCTGAGCCCTCAGCTCTCTCCACACAGAAAATCTTAAAAACACACACAGGAGTAAAACCTTGTGCATGGACCCCAGGACCAATGGCCAAGAATGCACTGGGCTCCCCAGCAACTACGGGAGCCCAGCCAGCACCCACGAGCAGCTGCGGTGGACAGGCCTTGGTGAGACGCTCCCCAGCAGTGGAAAAGAATGCAGAGAAGTGAAGGTGAAGTCGGGAAGAACCTAAGAACCTAACGTGGAATAACAGAATTACAAAAGCCAGTCTCAGAAAGAGACATCACTGTTAAAGGTGTAAATAAAGTAGAGTTAGCGGTGTGAGCATATACAGCAAAATACAAAGAAAAGCAAAACAGTGACCAACATGAGGTGTGAGGCAGGTGAGCCCAGGCAGGCAGCAATGACCGCGAGATCGGGCGATTCTTGACACCTGACTCAAATTTTATATATACATCTTACCAATTCCGTTCTCAAAAAATCATGTGAAGTCATGGATGTGGCAGTGTTTCTCCATCATTACAACACAAAAAGTAAAGCAAGGTTCCATTGAGCCAGCAAACAAGCACTGTAAAACTGAAAACTGTTAAAGGAAAAACTCCTTCCCAGTGACTACCTACACAGTACAAACACCAGCTCAAAATAAGGCTATGTATTTAATCCCTAAAACTGACAAAACGTGTTTGTCCTTATGACTAACTCGAGTCTAGCTGAGGCACAGGCCACTGTCAAAAAGGGCAACGCCTGCTCAGCGTTTTCCAAACTGGTCACCCGAACTCTTCTCTGGAAGGGTTCTGTCTCCTTTACTCTTACTCTAAAAAGGGTAATTTTTCACCAGAATAAAGGCAAATTTTTTTAGAATGCTTCAAATGAAAAGAGGATTACACAAGGGTTACCTTAATTTTGTACCTGAAACAAAGCACCTGAAATTAGCAGAGAGGTCAGCCACTTAAGAGCATCACTACGTCTGTCCTGTTCCCAGGGCACCAAACAGGAGCGTCTTAATCCACTAAGCACATTAGGGCCTAACAAATTGGACTCAGTAACAAGGTTACCTAGTTCTTCCAAACAGGAATTAACCGAAGGGGATCATTATGATTAAGCACAATCCGCGGAATACCCAATTTCGAGTTGGGGAATTCAACAGCTGATAACTTTAAGTATCAAAACTCATAACAAGCAAAAGGCTTGGAATCACAGGTCCAGCACTGGACGGTGCCCGGCGCGCTGGGAAGCGGCGCCTGAGACGGCGGCCCGGGGTCCCCGCGGTCCCTCCCGGCGCCCAGGACCGGGCAGCTCCTCTCCACCGCCAACAGGAGGCTCGGGGCACTCCCGAACAGGAGCGGAAGCCCCGACCCATGCCACCCTCCGCCGCGGGGACGCCCACTCGCCAGGTGACCGCGTCCCCACGCTCCCCGTTGCCCGGGCGCCGCCGGGACCTAGGAGGCGGCCCAGCCCCGACCCTGCGCGGACGCGGCACAAAGGCGCGGCGCCCGGACCCCGACCCCAACCGCGTCCCCCGGCCCCGGCCCCCGGCCCCCGCCCCCGCCCCCACCCCCACTCCCACTCCCACCCCCGCCCCGCGTCCCCCGCCCGGCCCACCTCTGCCGTAGGCCTTGGCGCAGATCCACTGCAGGTTGGCGGCGATCTTGGCGCGCGCCGCGTCGTAGCGGTCCAGGGGCACTAGGTCGGCGGCGCCGTCCGGCGGGGCCTCCATCTTCCTCCAGCCCTCGGTAGCGGCACGGCCGCCCGCGTCCACCATCTGCAGACAAAGGGCTGAGGCGGCGGCCCGGCCGCAACAAAGGCGGCGCCGCCGCCCCTCGCCGCGCCGGGCCCGGTGCGCCCCGAGCCCCCACCCAGCCCCTCAGCCGGCCCGCCGGGAGGGGCGCCCGAGCGCTGCCCCCGCCTCACCTCACAGCCGCCGCCGTCGCCGCCCCCGCGATGGTTGCATGCTGCGGGCGCCGAGCCCGGGCGGAGGAGGCGCGGAGCCCGCGGCCCAGCGAGGCGGCGAAAGGAGGGCGCGGGCAGAGGACCCGGACGATGGCGGGGGCGGGGGCGGGCGCGGGCCGGGGGCGGTGGCGGCGCGTGCGCAGCCCCGGGCGAGCGGTGGCGACGACAGCGGTAGCTGAGGCGGCGGCCAAGAAGCGGGAGCGCGCTCACCGCCGCGGCCTCGCACAGGCGCAATGGGCACCGCCCGCCACCCCGCCCTCGGCCCCGCCCCAAGCTCCGCTCCCAGCTCACGCCAGACCCGCCCCTTTCCGCAAGCGCAGTAGGTAGCAACGGCCGGCCTGCGCCCGCCCCGCCCCTTTCCGCAGGCGCAGTGAGCGACGCCCCGCCCCTCCCCGCCCCCTTTCGCAGGCGCAGTAGGACCCGACCCTGTCTGCCTGCTCTGCCGCTCTCAGGCCTCCGCGCGGGGCGCGAGGTAGGCGGGGCGGGGTGGGCGGAGTGGGTTCGCAGTGGGAACTCGGCAGAGCCCGCAGCAGCCCTCTGTCCGCGCCTTGCCTCCTCTTCTGGCCTGGCTGGTCCACACCTCAGCCACAGCGGAGCCTCCTGGCCGACAGCGCTCTCCTCGCCAGCGCTCTGGGGACCGCGTGGGTGTGGCCGGCGGCGACCTCGGCAGGCGACATTCCGGCGGACTGGCACCAGGTGGACCTGCCACTGTCTCCAGGCCCCATCCCGGTCCAGGGAAGGTGGGCGTTTGGACCCTTGAGGCCCAAGTAGGTGCAGCCCCGGAGGCGCATCCCCCGGAAGGGGCGCTGACTGCGTTTCCCTGGAGCCTGCGTCGGGGTCCCGCACTGAGCTGAGGATGACGGGAACGCGTGAGAATTTGCATTCCGAGGATTTCGTCTGAGAACCTCACCGCCGGAGAGAACTGCCCCCAGGAGAGCCTGCCCACGTGCCGCCGGGAGAGGCCGAGCTTCCTGGGAGCAGGCGCCCGGCGCGGGGCTCCCAGCCTGTCTGTCCCTGGACGAGCCACCCTGTGCCAGAGGCGGAGCATGTGTGAAATGCCAGGGGCCCAGAGGACCCAGGCAGTCATTCACACACCAACTCACGTGCAGGCTTCAATTCAGCGTTGAGGCCATTTGGGGCTGGGCTTTTTCGATGACTGATTTGATGCGTACTTTTTTGGTTACTAATTGTCTTTACTTGTTATAGGTCTGTTCTGATTGTCTGTCTCTTTTTGGGATTGCAATCTGAAAAGAACACGGGGTGGGCAGGCGGGGTGGTCAAGGAAAGCCATAGGAAGAGGACACTTATTTAAGCAAAGGGCAGCGGGAGGTCAGCGTCAAGGGTGAGGATATCTGCAGAAGTAGCATCTTGGGCAGGGGGCGAGAGCCTGGTGTGTAAGAAACACAGCAAAGACCCCTAAGTCGAGAACCCAGGAGCGGGAGGGACTGGTGGGAAATGGGAGGTAGGGGCATGGAGGGATGCGGCAGGTCCTACACAATTAGAACTGGGGCCCCTTCTCTGCAGGAAATGGGTGGCCATCGGAAGACTTTGAGCACAGGGAAGAATGTGACTGAACCTTTAAAAGGATCATTCTGATTCCTGAGTGAAGAACAGACTAGGAAGTGTGGGGAAGGAGGCAGGAGGCCATCCAGTGACAGATGGGATATGGAGTGTGACCCAGAGGGTCAAGAGTGACTTCAAGGGCTTTTCGTATACTGATCTTGTATCCTGCAACCTTGCTAAACCCATTTATCAGTTCTTCAAGTCTTTTAGTGGATTCTTTGGGATTTTCTCTATACAAAAGCATGTCATCAGTGATTAGAGATCATCTTACCTCCTCCTTTCTAATCTGGATGTCTTTTATTTCTCCTCCTTGCCCTAGCTAGAACCTCCAGTGAAATATTGAATAGAAGCAGCAAGAGTGGACCCTCCTTTATCAAGCTGGGCACAGTGGCTCACACCTGTAATCCCAGCACTTTGGGAGGCTGAGGCAGACAGATCTCTTGAGGTCAGGAGTTGGAGACCAGCCTGGCAAACATGGAGAAAACCCATCTTTACTAAAAATACAAAGAATTAGCCGGGCATAATAGTGGGTGCCTATAATCCCAGTTACTCAAGAGGCTGAGACAGGAGAACTACTTGAACTCATGAGGCAGAGGTTGTAGTGAACCGAGATTGTGCTACTGCACTCCAGCCTGGGTGACAGAGTGAGACACTGTCTCAAAAAAAAAAAAAAAAACAAAATAGGTTTTATCAGGTTGAGGAAGTACCTTTTTTTTTTAAGACAGTTTTGCTCGGGCCGCGTGTAGTGGCTCACGTCTGTAATCCCAGCACTTTGGGAGGCCGAAGCAGGTGGATCACGAGGTCAAGAGATCGAGACCATCCTGGTCAACATGGTGAAACCCCGTCTCTACTAAAAATACAAAAAATTAGCTGGGCATAGTGGCACGTGCCTGTAATCCCAGCTACTCAGGAGGCTGAGGCAGGAGAATTGCCTGAACCCAGGAGGCGGAGGTTGTGGTGAGCCGAGATCACACCATTGCACTCCAGCCTGGGTAACAAGAGCGAAACTCCATCTCAAAAAAAAAAAAAAAAAGACAGTTTTGCTCTTTTTGCCCAGGCCGGAGTGCAGTGGCATGATCTTGGCTTACTGCAACCTCTGCCTCTCAGGTTCAAGTGATTCTCCTGCCTCAGCCTCCGGAGTAGCTGGGATTGCAGGTGCAGGCCACCACGCCCAGCTAATTATGTATTTTTAGTAGAGACAGGGTTTTACTGTGTTGGTCAGGCTGGTCTTGAACTCCTGAACTCCAGTAATCCACCTGCCTCGGCCTCCCAAAGTGCTGGAATTGTGTCCGGCTGAGGAAGTACCCTTCTATTCCTACTTTGTTGAGTATGTTTATCATGAAAAGGTGTGGGATTTGGTCAAATGATTTTTCTGCATCCATTGAGATGATCATGGGGTTTTTTTACTTGTTATGGTAATGTGGTGTATTGCATTAATTGACTTTCAGCTGTTGAAAAGATATTTATCCCCTGCAGTCAGAAGATAAATCCCAGTTGGTCATGGAGTATCCCTCTTCCTGGATTCAGTTTAATACCATTTGGCTGAGTGATTTTTTTATCCATATTCATCATAGATACTAGTCTAAAGTTTTGTGGTGTTTGTGTCTGGTTTGGGTATCAGGGTCCTACTGGCCTCATCAAATGAATTGGAAATATTCCTTCCTCTTCTATATTTTTTTTATTTTTTGAAAGAGTTTGTGAATAATGGGGTTTTTTTTTTCTTGAAGATAGGGGTTCACTGTATCATCCAGGCTGGTCTCCAACTCCTGCCCTAAACTGATCTTCCCACCTCAGGCCTCCTGAGTAGTGGGGATCACAGGCACAAGCCACTGGGCCCAGCTTTAATTCTTTAAGTATTTGATAGGATTCATCATTGAAGCCATTTGTGTCTGGGGATCTTGATTACTTATTTTGATCAATCTCTTTACTTGTTATAGGTCTATTCAGATCGTCTATTTGTGTCTTTAGAGGAATTTGTCTGTTTTTGTCTAAGTTCCAGTGTTTTGGGCCTAAGCAATTTTAAGGACAAAGGGATCTCTAGCCAAGATGGAAAAGGACAGGACAGGGTGGTGGGAGGGGTCAGAGTTTGGATGTGTTGCATCTCAGATGCCTGCTGGGCCCCCTCATGGAAACGCTGGTGGGCAGTTGGATGAGCGACTCAGCGGCATGGCCCAGGTTGGAGGCTGGGAGGTATCACCACAGACAGAGCCTTTAGAGCTGTGAGGCAAGAAGAGGGTCCAAGGAGCCATTGCTCAGGTGGAGGGGAAGTCGAGGCATGGTGCTTGGGCCTGGGGGCAGCACTTGGGAGGAGCCAACCTGAGAGGTGAGAGGCCAGGAGAGGGGTCGCCTTCTTAAGGCCTGGGGGCTGACTCAGATTTGGCGAGTGCGGATTTTGCGGAACAGTGGTGTATTAGTCCGTTTTCACACTACTGATAAAGAGATACCCAAGACTGGGCAATTTACAAAAGAGTTTTAATGACTTAAGTTCCACATGGCTGGGGAGGCCTCACAATCATGGCAGAAGGCAAGGAGGAGCAAGTCACATCTTATGTGGATGGCAGCAGGCAAAGAGGGAGCTTGGGCAAGGAAACTTCCCCTTATATAATACTGTCAAATCTAGCGAGACTCACTCGCTATCAAGAACAACACGGGAAAGATCTGCCCCCATGATTCAGTTACGTCCCACAACACGTGGGAACTCAAGATGAGATTTGGGTGGGGACAAAACACAAAAATTACCTGGGCGTGGTAGCATGTGCCACCCAGGCTACTCAGGAGGCTGAGGTGGGAGAATTACTTGAACCTGGGAGGCAGAGGTTGCAGTGAGCCGAGATCGTGCCACTGCACTCTAGCCTGGGAGACAGAGGGAGAGTCCATCTCAAAAAAAAAAAAAAATCTGGCCGGGCGCGGTGGCTCAAGCCTGTAATCCCAGCACTTTGGGAGGCCGAGGCGGGTGGATCACGAGGTCAACAGATCGAGACCATCCTGGTCAACACAATGAAACCCTATCTCTACTAAAGATACAAAAAATTAGCTGGGCCCGGTGGCGCATGCCTGTAATCCCAGCTACTCGGGAGGCTGAGGCAGGAGAATTGCCTGAACCCAGGAGGCGGAGGTTGCAGTGAGCCGAGATCGCGCCATTGCACTCCAGCCTGGGTAACAAGAGCGAAACTCCGTCTTAAAAAAAAAAAAAAATCTAATTCTGGCCCAGCACAGTGGTTCACGCCTGTAATCCCAGCACTTTGGGAGGCCAAGGCAGAAGGATCACTTGAGCCCAGGAGTTCAAGACCATTCTGGGCAACAAAGTAAGACCCCACCTTTACAAAAATTTTTTTTTAAATAGCAGGAAGCCAGGCACGGTGGCTCACACCTGTAATCCCAGCACTTTGACAAGGTCGAGAGATCGAGACCAACCTGGTCAACATGGTGAAACCCCATCTCTACTAAAAATACAAAAAACTAGCTGGGCATGGTGGTGCATGCTTAATCCCAGCTACTCAGGAGGCTGTGGCAGGAGAATTGCCTGAATCCAGGAGGTGGAGGTTGCGGTGAGCCGAGATCATGCCATTGCACTCCAGCCTGGGTAACAAGCGAAACTCTATCTCAAAAAAAAAAAAAAGCAGGAAGCAATAGTGTGTACCTGTGGTCCCAGGTACTCGGGAGACTAAAGTAGGAGGATCACTAGAGCCCAGGAGGTCAAGGCTGCAGTGACCTGGGATTGTGCCACTGTGCTACAGCCTGGGCGACAAAGCAAGACCCCTGTCTCAAAAAACAGAAAAAGAAAAAACTATTTTTTCGAGGGCAAAAGAGGCTAACCTTCTTTAGTATCAGGGTAAAGAAGAACCAATACCAGCCCTTCTCAAACATTTCCAAAAAACTGAAGAGAAGGGAACACTTCTTAACTCATCCTTTAAGGCCAGTATTACCCTGATGCTAAAGCCAGACATAAGAAAAGAAAACTACAGGCCAGGCGTGGTGGCTCAAGCCTGTAATCCCAGCACTTTGGGAGGCCGAGGCGGGTGGATCACGAGGTTGAGAGATCAAGACCAACCTGGTCAACATGGCGAAACCCCATCTCTACTAAAAATGCAAAAAATTAGCTGGGCATGGTGGCGCGTGCCTGTAATCCTAGCTACTCGGGAGGCTGAGGCAGGAGAATTGCTTGAACCCAGGAGGCGGAGGTTGCGGTGAGCCGAGATTGCACCACTGCACTCCAGCCTGGTAACAAGAGCGAAACTCTGTCTCAAAAAAAAAAAAAGAAAAGAAAACTACAGGCCAGTATTCCTTAGGAACACTGATGCCAAAAACCTCAACAAAGTACTGGCAAACAAACAGCAGCAGCATATTAAAAGGATTATACGCTATGACCAAGCGCATTTATTTCTGGAATGCAAGGATGGCTCAGCATATTAAAAAAAAATCAATGTAATACACTGTACTAACACAAGGAAGGAAAAAAACACATGATCATCTCAACTGAGGCAGAAAAAGCATTTGCCAAAACACCATTTCATAATAAAACCACTCAACAGATTAGGAGTGGAAGGGAACTACCTCAACATAATAAAAGCCATTTATGCAAAGCCCACATCTGACACTATGCTCAGTGATGAAAGGCTGAAAGCTTTTCCTCTAAAATCAGGAATAAGGCAAAAATGTCCACTTTTGCCTTTTCTATTACAATTTAGCCATGCCAATTAGACAAGAAAAATAAAAGACATCCAAATGGAAAAGGGAGAAGTAAAATTATCTCTGTTTACAGATTATATGATCCTTTATGAAGAAAATCCTAAAGATTCCACAAAAGACCTGTTGGAACTAATGAATGAATTGAGCAAAGCAGTAGGATACAAAGTCAACATGCAAAAATCAGTTGCATTTCTGTACATTAATGAACAATCGGAAAAGGAAATTATGAAAATTCCATATACAATAGCATAAAAAGAATAAAACAAGAATTAAGGAGGTGAAAGACTGGTACAATGAAAGCTACAGAACATTGCTGAAAGGAATTAAAGAAGACACAGATAAATGGAAAGATACTTTGTATTCATGGGCTGGAAGACTTAATATGGTTAAGATGTCAGTACTACCCAAAGCAATCTACAGATTTAATGTAATCCCTGTAAAATCCCAATGACTTTTTTTGCAGAAATAGAAAAACATATTAAGATTGATATGGAATCTCAAGGGACCCTGACTAGCCAAAACAGTCTGAAAAACAAAGTTGAAGGACTTTCACTTCCTGATTTCAAAACTTTCTACACAGCTACAGTAAGTAGTGTGACACTGGCATAAAGACAGACATATAAACCAGTGGAATAGAATAGCAAGCCCATAAACAAACCCTTCATACATGGCTAAATGGTTTTTAACAAGAGTGCCAAGACCATTCAGTGGGGAAAGCACAGTCTTTTCAGCAAATGGTGCTGGGAATACTAGATATTCACACACACAAAAATGAAGTTTGGTGCTTACCCAGATAGAAAGATTCAAAATGGATTCAAGACCTAAATGTAAGATCCCAAACTATAAAATTCTAAGAACAAATTAAAGGGCAAAGCCAGGCACAGCGGCTCACGCCTGTAATGCCCGCAGTTTGGGAGGCTGAGAAAGGAGGACCCCTTGAGCCCAGGAGTTCAAAACCAACCTGGGCAACAGAGAGAGACTCTTGTCTCTACAATAAATTTAAAAATTAGCCAAGTGTGGTGGTGCATGCCTGTAGTCCCAGCTACTCAGGAGGCTGAGGTGGGAGGATCATGAGCCCAGGAATTTGAGGCTGCAGTGAGCCATGGTTGTGCCACTGCACTCCAGCCCGGGCGACAGAGCAAGACCCTGTAGAAAAGAAAAAAGAGAAAATACAGGGTAAAAGCTTCATAATATTGCATTTGGCAATGATTCCTTGGATATTACACCAGAGGCCCAGGCAACAAAAGAAAAGATAAATTGAACATCATGAAAATCAAAAAAAAAGCAGCATGGATGTTCCTCAGAAAATTAAACAATTACCATGGGACCCTATAATCGAAAGCAGGGTCTCCAAGGGGTGTCTGTATGCCCTGTTGCATTAAAAGATACTATCAGCAGAGGGTGGACATGGTGGCTCATGCCTGTAATCCTAGCACTTTTGGAGGCCAAGGCTGGTGGATCACTTGACCTCAGGACTTGGATACCAACCTGGGCAACATGGTGAAACCTCATCTCTACAAAAAACACAAAAGATTAGCCAGGCGTGGTGGCTCATTCCTGTAGTCCCAGCTGCTTGGGGGTGGGGGCTGAGGCAAGAGGATCATTTGATCCCAGGAGGCAGAGGTTGCCATGAGTGGAAATTGTGCCACTGCACTCCAGCCTGGGTGACAGACTGACACTGTCTTAAAAAAAAAAAAACAGTAGAAGGGCAACCCACAAAAGGAGAAAATATTTGCAAATCACATATCTGAAAAGGGATTAATATCCAGAAAACATGTGGAGAACTCCTAAAACTTAACAATAGAAAACCAAACAGCATGATTAAAAAATTAGCAACAGACTTGAATAGACACTTTTCCAAAAAAGACACACAGATGGCCAAGAAGCACATGAAAAGATGCTCAGCATCACTAGTCTGTAGGGAAATACAAACCAAAACCACAAGAGACCACCTACCAGCCACTAGAATGGCAGCTGCCAAAAAACTAGAAAATAGCAAGTACCGGGGAGGATGTGGAGAAACGAGCAGCTCTGTGGACTGTTGCTGGGAATGTGAAATGGTGCAGCCACTGTGAAAAGCAGCATGGATGTTCCTCAGAAAATTAAACAGAATTACCATGGGACCCTATAATCGAAAGCAGGGTCTCCAAGGGGTGTCTGTATGCCCTGTTTATGGCAGCTTATTCCACTTGGGTGGAAACAGCTGAAGTATCTGTTAGATACAGTGAGTTCCTCTTCAGAGGTTCTATTTTCCTCCTTGCCCCTAGTTACAGTTAACAACCTTCCCACCAGTCCCACATCTGTTCCCAATCCGTAACCTGTAACCCACATCTGTTTCTTATTTTGCTGCTGTAGACCCCACCCCTGTTCCATTTGAAGTAGCCAATCAGGATCAGCTTAGATTGTGTGGTTTGACTTCAGCCAATGAGGACCAGACACAGTAGCAGGGACTGACTGCAGCAGGTTTAAAATCCCCTTTCCTCCTTTGTTCAGTGTGTTCTTGCAATGGCCAAAAAAGTGAGCAGCACCCTTCTGCAGAAGTAAATTTACCTTGCTGAGAAATCCTTTGAGTGCTTGTTTTCTTTGGACTCCAACCTCTTTATTTCCAACAACTTGGGGGCTCATCTGGGATTTCCTTTCTCTGGGGAGAGGTCCCCAATCATCTCTTGTGAGGAGATGCATCCCTCACAACTGCCTTGTGGTGGTGGCCTCAGGAAAGGGATGACATGGCATGACAAATGTCCCTGGACACTCAGCAATGTGGGTAGAAAGGGTCCTCACTTACTGTGTCAACCAGGTAAGTCTGTGCAGAGACCAAGGTAAGAAATGTTGCAGGGGCGACAAAGTATTTCGTTGGTGGTCGGGATACCTTGGAGGCTGAAAATGCATGAATGAGATGCACAACTGAGCCTCTAAACAAAGGAAAGGCAGGAAACCTCCAGTAAGGCAGGGGAGGTTTGAACCTTTAGAGAAAAGAAAGGCAAGAAATCTCTAGGATAAGGGATTGAGCCTCAGGTCAAATCTCCAGGATGGGAAATGCCCCAAGTGAGATAGAAAATGAAAAGGATAGCCAGGCGTGGTGGCTCACGCCTGTGATCCCAGCACTTTGGGAGGCGGAGGCCGGTGGATCACGAGGTCAAGAGATCAAGACCATCCTGGTCAACATGGTGAAACCCCGTCTCTACTAAAAATACAAAAATTAGCTGGGCATGGTGGCACACACCTATAGTCCCAGCTACTCAGGAGGCTAAGCCAGAGAATTGCCTGAACCCAGGAGGCGGAGGTTGCGGTGAGCTGAGATTGTGCCATTGCACTCCAGCCTGGGTAACAAGAGCAAAACGCCATCTCAAAAAAAAAAATGAAAAAGATAAAGCTAATAACAATACTATTCTTCCTGGTAGGCCCTTAGGTCTCATGTTAAAATATTGGGAAGATAATGAGAGGACTAAACACACACAAAAAAAGCAACAGATGATAAAATATTGTTGTTTCATTTGGACTCAAGAACCAATCCTCAAACCCTCAGTTTTCTGGCCAAAGTTTGGGTCAAATGAGGATTGGGTTTGTCATCTTTTAATAGAATATGTTAATGATGAGCCCAGTCTCAGGAAGAAATAGATTATGCCCTGATTTGGTGGCAGGGCCCTGTCCTCCATTACCCCCTAAAAACTAAAGAAAGTAAGTCCTCAGAGAAGAATAGGATCCTTACCCCCAAACAGTCTGCCAGCATATGGGATCCCCTAGACTACCTTTCCCCATTTAATGCCCCTGATCCTCCTCATCCTTATCACCCTGACTCTTAGGAATTATCAGCCCAAGAGCCTGCTCTAAGTACTGTTCCCTAAAAGGACTTAAATGTGAGGTAGAGCAATGTAATTAAAAAGGATATTCAGAACTTCCCTTTCCCCTTTACCTCTAAGGAATCAGCTCCAACCCTCTTCCTCTTAAGAGAGGTGCCCCTAGGACAGGGAGCCATTGGCTTAATGAATTCCCCTTAACCAGCTCAGAAGTTTGAAATTTGAAAAAAAGAACTCAAGCCACTGTTAGATGACCCTTATGGAGTGGCAGATCAAACTGACCAATTTTTAGGACCCCAGTTATATACTTTGGGCCAAGTTAATGTCCATCCTGGGCATCAGGAGAAGAAAGGACCATGATCTATAGGGCTACTGTGGTAATTTGGGAATGTGAACATCCTCCTGGTCAAAACATTCCCACCACAGACCAAAGATTCCCTGCCCAAGACCCCTGGTGGGACACAGCTCACAGAAAATATGCAAGACCTTAGGGAAATGATAATAAAAGGAATTCGGGAATCAGTACCCTGAACCCAAAATCTTTCCTGAGCATTCGACATGCAACAAGGGAAAGATGAAGGACCTGTGGAATTCTTAGACAGACTAAAAGGGCAAATTAGAAAATATGCAGGCCTAGATTTCAAAGATTCCCTTGGCCGGGGAATGCTAAAGCTTCATTTTGTCACTAATAGTTGGCCAGACATCTCAAAGAAATTACAAAAGATAGAGAATGGGAAAGGCCATCCCATGAATGAACTCCTTAGAGAAGCTCAGAAAGTATACATAAGGAGCGATGAAGAAAAGCAAAAGCAAAAAGCAAAAATTATGTTATTCACCTTCCAGCAGGGCGTTCCAAAAGATAAGGCCCCTAGACAAAGTTTTCAGGGGGCCAGAACCTATAAAGGACCCAAGCCCTCACTTGCCAAGCCATATAAGGAACAAAGGGAGGCAAAGCCAAGGAACCTCAGAACAGGAAGGGAGAAAAGATGGAATAAATGTTTCAAATGTGGAAAAGTAGGTCACTTTAAGAGGGAATGCCCTGAATGGGAAAAAGAGAAGGATATCATCCCGCTTATGGCCTTCGAAGAAGAATTGGGAGGTCAGAGACTCTGTCTCTTTTACATCAAGTCCCACCAAGAGCCCTTGGTAAATTTAGAGGTGGGACCCAAATATGAGTTTGTAACCTTTTTAGTAGACTCAGGAGCGACCTGCTCCTCTGTTTCCCTCCACCTGTTATCACCTGCTACAGCTGTTCCTTACCCAATGACAAAATCGAAGTGGCCAGTCAGAAGTAAAAAGATTTAAAGCAGACTCTAGCAATCCAGACAGGATACCAAGATGCAAATGCCTGGAGGGAATTGATTAAATATTCTGTGCACACCCTAAACAAAAGTGATTATTATGCTTGTATGCACAGTAGGCCAGAGGGCCAGGTTGTCCCCTTTCCACTCAGATGGTCTTCCAGAAGACTAGGCACGAGCTGTATGATGCCTCTTTTCCAAGACAACATATCGTGGGGTAATGAACTCTGCCGAGCCCTCTCTGCTATTCTCTGAAGTCTGACATCTGTGGGTCAGTCCCTGAGAGCCATACAGCCTCTGTCTCCCAATGCCAATTTCACCTCATGTTTCTCATGACAGGGGGAAAACTCGGCATTCTTTGGAGACCTAACAGGATGCAGCGAGCTTCAGCCCTTCCAAGAGCTTACCAACCAGTCATCCCCGAGCAAATGCATGGTGATATTGTAGTGGACCCTTACTGGATACTCTGCTGAGTAACTGGAGGAGCACTTGTGCTCTGATTCAATTGGCCATCTCTTATAGCCGAGCAATTAGGGACTACTAGCCAATTCTGGGAGAATAGGATAACATTAGACATGATATTAGCAGGAAAAGTGTGAAGTTCGTGTCATGATTGGAACCCAGTGTTGTACTTTCATCTGGAATAAACGGCCCCTTTACAAGTCTCATGGAAAAGTGGTTTGGTAAATGGAAAGGGCTAATGACATCAATGTTTACTTCTCTTGCAGTTGTTCCAGGTGTACTTACTCTTGTAGGATGCTGCATCATACTCTGTATTCGTGGATGAGTGTAGACACCTAGAAACAGCTCTCACCAAACCCTTTAATTCTCCCCCGCCTTATTACTTTTAGAAAACCAAGCAAAACAGCAGAGTCAAGACATGCTAAAAAAGTTTGAAGAGAACAAATTATGAAAATAAAGGGGGGAAATTGTTAGATACAGTAAGATCCGCTTCAAAGGTTCTGTTTTCCTCCTGGCCCCTAGTTACAGTCATCAGCCTTCCCCCGAGTCCCGTATCTGTTCCCACATCTGTTCCTATTTGGCTGCTGTAGACCCCGCCTCTGCTCCAACTGAAGTAGCCAATCAGCTTAGATTGTGCAGCCTAAATCCAGCCAATGGGGACCAGACACAGTAGCAAGGACTGACTGCGTTAGGGATAAAGCCCCTTCCCTCCTTTGTTCAGTGTGCTCTTGCAACAGCCAGAAGTGTGAGCAGCACCCTCCTGCAGAAGTAAATTTGCCTTTCTGAGAAATCCTTTCAGTGCTCGTTTTATTTGCAACTCTGAGCTCTTATTTCCAACATGTCTGTACAGAGATGATTGATAAGGAAAATGGGGCCTTGCCACACACAAGAGACTACTACTCAACCCAAAAAAGAAGAAAATTCTGACCCAACCTAATACAGGTGAGCCTTGAGAACATTATGCAGAGTGAAATGAGCCAGTCACAAAAGGACACATCCTGTGGTTCCACTCATAGGCAGTCCCCAAAGTCATCAGATTCATAGAGACAGGAAGTAGAAAGGTGGATGCCATGCTGCGGAGGGGATGGAAGTGTATTTCTTGGGGACAGAGTATCCAGGTAGATGGAGAGCTCTGTGGATGGAGGGAGACGATGGTCCCGCATTGCTGTGACTGTGCTTAGTGCCACTGACCTGTGCACCTGTAATGGTCAATCTCTGCCCTCTAGTGGGTACCTCCATGGTGCCAGGCCCCTCTCATCTTGGGATGCAGAGCACAGCAGCCTCTTGAAGTTGCCTGGATCAGATCTGCTGGGGGTTGGAGCTTCAGCTCAGGCCAGGGCCCTGCACCTGCTCCCTGCCTCTCTCCCCCATGTGCCCCTCCTTTCTCTGCCTACACTGTCTGCGCCCTTCTTTCCCAGGTTCTGCCTGCCGCCTTCCCCAAGAAAAATAGAGCTGGTATAGTGGGCACACCTGCAGTCCCATCTCCTGGGGAGGTGCCAGGAGCTGCTTCAACCCAGGAAATCCTAGCTCACCAGGCATCTTGAACCTATCAAAAAACACCCTCAGCAGAAGATGAGAGAGCAGGAAGGTTGTCAGCAGAGCCCCTGTGGATTCTTCCACGGGAGGGAGGACTCTCATGCTGACTTGCAATTGGCACCCCAGAAGCCCCTAGTCCAGCAGTGACGTGGGAAGGGTAGCTCAGAGGCAGGTTTCTGGCCCCTCTGGCCTCTATCAGAGCCACTGCAAAACCCCACCTGTTAAATAAAAACAAGAGCTAAGGCCATGGCACACCCCTGTAATCCCAGCACTTTGGGAGGCCAAGGCAGGAGGATCACTTGAACCCAGGAGCTCAAGACCAGCCTGGGCAACCTAGCAAGATCCCATCTCTAAAAAAAAAAAATTAGCCAGGTGTGGTGGCATGTGCCTGTGGTCCCAGCTACCCAGGAGGCTGAGGTGGGAGGATTGCTTTGGCCCACGGGAATGTTCTGCCAGGAGGGAGTAGTTTAGAGCCTGTAAGCCACAGCAATGAGCACTGTGAGCAGGAACAATGAGGGGGCCAGGGTTGGGGTATGCTCCATGAGCACCGAAAGCTGAGCTATCCCAGGGACCTGGGAGGTGGCCCTGTGACTGCTGCATTTCTCTCTGGACACACACAACGTCTATGGACCCTAAGGATGGGTCCCCACTTCACTGGGGGCCTTGGAGGCTGGGGGCAACATCCCCAGTCCTCAGAGCTGGCTCAGATCCTGGCACACAGAGATCACCAGCTGCCCCTGGGCACTTGCTGTGTGCTGACCCAGGACTGGGAGCTGCACCCAGGCCCTAGGATGTTCCTGCAAATGTGGAAACTGAGTTTCAGAGACTCAGGGACATTGGCCTCTGTGAATCTCAGGGCTGCTTCTCCTGAGGCCTGAACCAGGCTTGGCGCTGTCTGCTGGGTGCGGGCCCAGCCCTGGGAGAACTCCACAGGGGTGCTCACAGACCACCCGTCCCACGGCTAACCCACTGCTGGGGAGGAAACCTGTGGATACCTCCACTCAAAAATGCTGCTCTCTACAAGCATGCAAGAGAGTCGGACCATCTCCCATCAGACCTGGACACCTACCTGACGCCATAGTTCCTAACACTCTGGCCAGGTCACTCCAGGCTGGCATAGGTGGCACTGAGCCAGGCACTTAAAGCAGGGCTTCCTGGCCTTACCCCATTATCACTCTCCCTAGGAAGATATGCTAATTTAATTTAAACTTAATAAAGTGAATGAAATTCAATTTCTCCCTTGTGAGAGAAATTAAGTACTAAGGAATGCGATTTTGCCAGGTAGAGGTGAGCTTTGAATTGCCATACCATTGCGATAGCTAAGATGTCTGTGCCACCCAGGACCTGGTGAATGCCCGCGTTTCAGCCTCATGCACGTTCTGTCCCCAAGAGCAGCTCCACTCTGACAACAATGGGAGAAGTTGTCTGCCCTGAACTACATGGCTCTCCCTGACCCTCTCTTTGTCCAGCGTCCTCTGCTCTGGACGCAGGTTCCTACCCGCTCCTCATGACAGATACCGCAGGGCTGGCAGTATGTGTGGATGTCTGGGTGGTGGGCGCCGTGATGTTTTCAAGGAGAGATCTCCAGATGCTGCGTCCAGTCACGCCCCCTCCAAGGGGCTTGGGTCTCAAGTTTTTCTTCCTTGGAGTCCTGGTTTTTCATTAACTTTATAGGAAATGAAATTTAGTAGTTCATAGAGGGTGTAAAACAAAGGGTTTTGGTTCAATGCCTTAAATATCACAAAAGTTACAAGCTGAAGGCAGGGTGTGGTGGTTCACGCCTGTAATCCCAGCACTTTGAGAGGCCGAGGCAGGTGGATCACAAGATCAGGAGTTCAAGACCAGACAAGCCAACATGGCAAAACCCCGTCTCTACTAAAAAATACAAAAATTAGCTGGGCATGGTGGCTCGTGCCTGTAATCCCAGCTACTTGGGAGGCCGAGGTAGGAGAATTGCTTGAACTGGAACCCAGGAGGCGGAGGTTGCAGTGAGCCAAGATTGCGCCACTACACTCCAGCCTGGGATGCAGAGTGAGACCCCATCTCGAAAAGAAAAACAAAAGTTACAAGCCGGAAAGAAAGTTGGAAGCAAGTTTTAAAGTTTTTCATATTGAGGTGAAATTCACATAACAAACTCAGCCACGTTAAGGTGGACAATTCAGTGGTATTTGATCTATTGTGATGCATCGCAACCACCACTCGCATATAGTTCCAGAACAGTCATGCCCCTGAAGGAACTGCCCTCCCCGGATCCACACTCACTCCCCATTCCTCCCTCCCTGTCTGTGTGTCTCTGTGGATCAGCCTGTTGTGGACATTTCATAGACATGGAATCAGGCAACACGTGGACCTCTGCGCATCCTGCTCAGCATGATGCCTTCAAGGTTCACACACATCGCTGCATCAGGACTTGTGTCCTCGAGTGCAGAACACCCCATCCTCTGGGCAACCACACGCTGCCCGCCCACTCCTCCACCGGTGGGCTTCCTGTCCTCTCCACCTCTTGACTGCTGTGAACCCTTTGACTTTTCAAACTGACTTTCAGATTCACCCTTGTAGTTTCAAGGTGTGAAACACCAAGACATGTTGAGTCTGCGGAGGGTGAAAAACCTGCAGTGTCAGGAGTTGTGAGCCCAGTGACCTGGCGGCTGCAGGTCCCCCATGCTGGGGGCCTTGACTGTGATGGTCTCCCAGGTGCACACTTGTGTCAGGAGCTCTAACCTGTGGACTTCAAACACACAGCTTGTTGCATGTCAGGTACAGCCCAGTAGAGTTGTTCTTTTTCTTTTATTTCTTTTTTGTTTTTGAGATAGAGTTTCACTCTTGTTGTCCAGGCTGCAGTGCAATGGCACCATCTCAGCTCACCACAACCTCCGCCTCCCAGGTTCAAGCGATTCTCTTGCCAAAGCCTTCTGAGTAGCTAGGATTACAGGCATGTGCCCCCACGCCCAGCTAATTTTTATATTTTTAGTAGAGATTTAAAATTTTATAATTTTAAATAAAAATTATAAAATTTTTATATTTTTAGTAGAGAGTCTCCATGTTGGTCAAGCTGGCCTCAAACTCCTGACCTCAGGTGATCCACCCGCCTCAGCTTCCCAAAGTGCTGGAATTACAGGTATGTGCCACCGCACCTGATCAAGCTGTTCTTACACAAAGGATAGGACAATGAGCCCTCCAGTCAGTCCTGGCGCCCACACAGGAGACAATGTTAAGCTGCATGCTCACGGGGCATGCTGGGCTCCCTGTGGGCACAAAGGGCACCTGCGAATCCACAGAGGGAAACAGGTAGGCTGGAACCACACCCTCTGTGTTGAATAGAGCTGGTGACCTCAGGGGTGGGGTTCCACAGCCCTTCCTGGGACCACCAGCTCTCTGGGGACTTAGGAGGTAAATAAGTGGCCCTCTCTGAAAGAGGAGGGCAGTGCTGAGAATATGTGCTCACACCCCCAGGCACCTCTGCACAAAAGCATGGGGGTCCTGGCACAGCCCCTTGCCTTTGCAGAAGAGCCCACCATGGATTGAACATGCTCTCCCACTTGAAGCAGCAAAGCTCCAGCCCCCACCCCTCCCTCGGTCAGAAGCTCAGAAACCCAGTGCTGGCTGTGGCCTTGGGCCTGTCGCCCAGCCCAGGCTGGTGCCTTGAAGAGGAACGGGCTGGATCTGGGGGTGGGGGAGCTCTTGTCACCAACCCCCCCAGGTGATTCCCAGGCAAAAAAAAAAAAGTCCACATGGTTACTGGGAGCTCTACGGCGATGCGGCTGTGCATAATGGGGTAAATGGTGGCCCTCTAAGTTCATGTCCCCCATTCATGCCTGTGGCTGAGACCTATTTGGAAATAGGTCTTTCAGATGTAGTTAAAGATATTGAAATGAGATCGCCCTGGGTCATCCAGGTGGCCCTAAATCCAATGACAAGTGTTCTTAGAAATGCCCAGGGAACAGAGGAGAGGTCGTGGGAAGTTGGAGGCAGAGGCTGGAGCCACAGGGCCATGAGACAAGGAGCAGCTGGAGCCATCAGGAGCTGGAGGAGGCAGGAGGGAGCCTCCCCTAGAGGCCACGAGGGAACACAGCCCTGTAACACCTGAACTTGAGACTTGCATCCTCCAGAGCTGGGAGACAGCCCACTTCCTTGCTGTGGGGCACCCAATCTGTGGTCCTCAGTTATGGCCACGGTGCCTGGAGCTTCCTTTACCCTGTGCTGGCCGCAGCCACTGTGTGGTGCCACCAACTCCTGCCCACTGAGCTCCCCACCCTGCTGGGATGGTGGGCATCTGGCTGAGCCTTTCGCAGGTCTTTGGTTTTGTTTACGTGCCAACCAGCAGCACATCTTCTCTGCAGCACCTCAAATGTTCTGAGCGCAGGTGCCAGAAAAAACCACGAATCTAAATTCCAGATCCTGGCCAGCACCATGCATCTGCTACAGACACCACCAGCCACACTGGCCATTCCACTTAAGTAAGAATTCAGCTTCTCCAGTGCTCAGGAGTCTCATGCAGCCTGTACGATGATACTGGGCAGGGCACCGTGGAGCGCTTCCCTCCACGAAGAATTTCAAGTGGACAGCACTGCTGGGCCTTGGAGCAAAAAGAGGGAATTTGTATGTGTGCACTGTGTGTACCTTTGTGTACACACATACAAGTGCATGTGTGCATGTGCATGCATGCACATGTGCATATACATGCATGTCTGAGTGCATGCATGTAGGTGTGAGTGAATGTGTATGCTTGTGCATGTGTGTGTGCACAAATGCAGGTGCATATGTGCATGTGTGCAAGTGCACACACGTACATGTGCATATACATGCACATCTGAGTGCATGCATGTAGGTGTGAGTGAATGTGCATGCTTGTGCATGTAAGTGTATGTGTGTGTGCACACAGCTATGTAGGTGTGCATGCATGTGCATGCGTGTAGGTGTGTGAGCATGCATGTATGCAGGTGTGTGCATGTGTGTAGGAATGCATGCATATGCATGGATGTAGGCGTGCATGCATGTAGGCCTGCACACGTGCATGAATGTAGGTATGTGGTGTGTGAGCATGCATGTAGGTGTGCATGCATGTGCATGTGTGTGGGTGTGTGTGCGTGTGTCTAGGGGGACATACTTGCACGCTCTCAGGAGGTGGATGCTCTGACAAAGGACAGCGCCATCCTTCCCACAATGACCCAGTGCAAGCGGAGGCAGTGTGCTCATGAGGGCATCGCAAGAAGCCAAGAGCTGGGGGCAGCGAGGTTTGGTTCTGCTCTGAGTAGAGTGGAGTGGGAATCTGAGAGCCATTTTCATGGGGTTTACACCGGGGCACCCTTGTGCAGTGCATCACAGGACGCAGGCTGGACAGCCAGTGTCAGCATTGATGGCTGGGGAGAAAGGCCAGGTGAGGAGAGCACAGTCATCCCTTCAGGTGGGTGGGACTAACCCCCTCTGCAGTGAGTATCTCCAGCAGGAGCACCCACGCCCGTAGCTCAGAGCTGTGCACATTTTTCAAGAAAATCCCCAGGTGTAAGTGGCACACACTGAGGTGCCCCTGCCCTGTCCCCATCCTCACCACCTTCACAGGGCCCTGCTCAAACCCACCAGCCTGAACCCCTTCCTGCCCCTGGGGGCTGCAAACCAGTGGCAGCCCCTCCCCACCACACACCACCTGCTCCCCAGACTCTGAGGGGCCAGGGACCACAGCAGACAGCCCTGGGGCTGTCAGTGGCGTGAGGGCAGCCGCATCGTGGATGTGGTGGGGCCAGCATGGATAGGAGGAGGCAGCCAGAGCGTCCTCCTGTCTGGGAGGGTCCCCTTGGCCCTGGGCTCACTCCTGGGCCGGGCCTGTGGGGTCAGAGTCCCTCCCACAGCGAGATCCAGGAAAGCACAGGGTCTGACCACCTCCATCCTGGGACTGAGTCTGGAGGTCTCAATAAATCACGCGGTGATTAATTCAGCCTCAGAATGCAAGTGTGGGCGTTTCCAGGAGCGTTAAGGTTCAGGTTTCAGTCGGAGGAAAAAAGCAGCTCATTCTCAAAAAGCAGTAAGAGGCCAGACCCTGAGACAGGATTGCTTGAAGACAGAAGTTCAAGACCAACCTGGGCAACACAGCAAGGTCCCGTCTCCAGAGAAAATTTCGAAACTAGCTGAGCACAGTGGCACTCACCTGAAGTCCCAGCTACCTTGGAGGCTGAGGCAGGAGGATGGCTTGAGCCCAGGAGTTCTGGGCTACAATGAGCTGTGATGGTTCCACTGCACCCCAGCCTGGGTGACAGAGCGAGACCTCGTCTCTAAAGTGAATACATAGAACCTCAAGAAAGCAGTTGGGAGCGGTGGCTCAAGCCTATAATCTTAGCACTTTGGGAGGCTGAGGCGGGTGGATCACAAGGTCAGGAGTTCGAGACCATCCTGACCAACATGGTGAACCCTCATCTCTACTAAAATACAAAAAAATTAGCTGGGTGCAGTGGTGAGCACCTGTAATCCCAGCTACTCAGGAGGATGAGAATTGCTTGAACCTGGGAGGCAGAGGTTGCAGTGAGCCAAGATTGTGCCGTTGCACTCCAGACTGGGTGACAGAGCAAGACTTCATCTTGTGGGGGAAAAAAGCAATGAGAGCCCTTCTGGCCCCTCCTTAGACCGGCCTCAGAGGGATTTAGTGGCCAGAGGGTGCTAAGAACTGTGGGATGTGCTGACTTGGCAGCTCCCATGCCCTGGATTCACCCTGGCTGGGACCAGTCTCCGCATTCCCCTGCATCCGTCCCAGGCTGAAAAACTCTCCAACAAAGTTGCCTTCAGCCGCTGGATGGGAAGTGGCTTCCCATCCAGTGAGCCGGACCCTATCTCCTTCAGCCGGTACTGCGGTGACTCCAAGTGACCGGTAACAGCGGGTACGGCAACCTCACACAACCTTTATCATGCCACATGCAAGGGCTGCAGGAAGGGAAGCCAGGCAGGGCCCCATAGCAATGGTGGCCTCCACTTTGCCATGGAGAGAAGAGCCTGTGACCCAACCGCAGTGGGGATCTTTAGTGTTTTCTTCACTTCCACGTGGCAGTGGATTCTGGCTGTCACCTTGAGTGCATCCATGTGGTCTCTCAGAGTGGCCTCTCCAAGTGGCCTGGGCTTCCTGGCAATGCAGTTGCCTCAGGGCAATGTGGCTTCCTGCATGGTGCTGTCTCAGGACAACAAAAGCGAGAGGCCCCGAGAGCCAGGCGGGCACCACAGGGCCTTGCTGGGGCAGCTGGGGACTCCCGCTCCCTCTGCTGACACCATTGGTGGCCAGTGAATCAGAGGCAGAGGTGCCAGAGACCTTGTCTGACAGGAGGAGATCTGAGAACCTGCGGCCACAGGCTCCTCCAGGACGCTGGCACCAGGCCACACGGAGAGCCCTTTCTCTCCCGGCCAGGCCGGGCAGAGATTCCCCCAGTGCTCCCCTGGAGGGACAGAAACCCAGCCAGAGCCAGGCCCCACCTGCCCTGACCTGCTCTGTGACCGCGGCGATGTGGCCTTGGGGACATGTCCTACCTCTCCGGGTTCCAGCGTAGGACGTAGGGCTGGCCACCTGAGAAGCACCTGTAGGACATTCCAAAGCCTGGAACAGAGACAACATTGTGGCACTTCTCTGAAAGCCTGCGTAGAAGCCAAGAAGTTGTCCTGGTCTGTCCTGGAGGTGTCTGTAGCCTCACTTCTGTCCTTGTCCCCAGGGGCCTCGCCCATCCTACTGCCTGCGCCAGCGGGGCCAGCCCAGTTCCAGGCCCCCTGGAGTTGCTCCATCCACACCAGGGGCCAAGAACTGCCAATCCACACCAGAGGCCCCGTCACATGGGAGTCATGGGGCAGCCGGAGGGGAAGCCGGCACACAGCTGGCCTCCCTGTGATGTTTCCTTGGACAACACATGTACACACACACATGCACACACACACGCCTGTGCATAAACACACAGCACACGTACACACAACACCATGCACACATCTTACAGACCACATACAGGCGATGCTGCAAGCAGAGTGCACCACAGCCCCAGAGCCCACAACCCAAGCCCGCTTCCAGCTCACTTCAGCCACAGTGAGGAGGAAGGATCTTTCCAGTAACAGAGCCAGTGCTATGGGCGGGAAGGCCCACACCTCCTGCTGACCACACCCCATGACCAGACCCCACCTGACCACACCCCCTGCTGACCACACCCGGTCTGACCACACCTGCTCTGTGGCACCTGTGTCCCCCCACCCTCAGCCTGAGTAAAATCATTTCTCTAGACTCTGAGGCTGGGCCCTGGAAGTCAAGCTCACCCCAATCTGCCACAGCAGAGCCTGGGGTGGCGGAGTCAGGACGCAGGCTCCGGGGCATTTAGTACCTTACCAGGCTACCTATCTCCATCTCCACAGGGCTCACAGCCCAGTGCCTGCTCCGCCACAGCCATCACAGTGCCCTGACCCCTGGCTGTGGCCCTGGTGCCTGAGGCTCACATCGGGGCAGGAGTGTGCTCTTGGGGGTGGGTGGCATCCATCCTCACCAGTCTGGGATCCAGGCTCCTGTCATTCAGGAGCCCACGAGGGGTCAGCCAGGTCCCTAGAGTTCCCTTGGGGACGTGCCTGGGCTGTGTAGTCCACAGCCTCTGGGTGAAGCAGGGGCCAGGATGGGGCTCACAGCTCTCGGGAGCCCAGGAGGCGGCACTGAGAGGGTGGCAGACACCACTGTCATCCCTGCCTACCCCACAGAAGGGCCAACTGCAGGGCAGGGGTGGGGCCACATGGCCCATCAGGGCTTGGTAGCTGGGAAGAAGAGCACAGTCACCTGGGGGAGGCTGGGCATGATGCAGGCCAGGATGGAGACCCCGCTGCTGCGGGAGAGCCAGGCTCATGCTCCACTGACGCCAGAGCTGCCCACAGCCTGACTGCTGCCTTGGGAGGCATGGGAGGACCACACATGGGGCCCCACACTGGCTGGGGCTCATTTTGAGCCCCTAAGGACAGGTTGTGGGTAAACAGAGCCCCCTCTTGGGAACGTGGAGAAGAGATGGGGCAACTGCTGGCCAAAGAATGCCCTGGGCCCACTCCCAGTAGTGTGAGTGATGACAGGAGGGGACGGGGCACTCAGCCATTTCCCCCGGCAACTGCCAGCAGGGTGCTGAGCAGCCCACCTGTAGGCTCTGGCCCTGCCAGCCCTGGGCTTAGGCTGAACCCGGCAAAATGGCCCTGCCTGGCCTCAGAGAGCCCATGTGCCCTGCAGGTATGAGGCTGGCAGGCCCCTGAGAACCCAGCCAGGAGACACCGCTGGCAGAGACTGGACCCCAGCAAATTGCCAGGAGGTGCACCGGCAGGTTCCCCTGCAGGGGCCGGCTCTTGGGAGCCCAGAATGCAGGTACCACTGCCCACCACCCTGCAGGGGCTCTCACAGACACCCAGTGTGCCAGGCCAGCCAGCCCGCCTGGGAGTGGGGCAAGGCCGGATCCCACTCAAGTGTGGCTGTGCAAGTGGAGATGGTGAGGCCGGAAAGCAGGACAAGCTCTGAGAGCCCTGGAAGAGCCACTCACTGGCTCAGACATCCAAGGACTGGGAGGGACCCCTGCCCCAGCCCTGCCCCAGCCCTGCCCAGTCTGCAGCACCCAAAGGCCCTAGTCCCATAGAGCCACAGGGCTGGGTTCTTTGCTGGTAGTCAGTCCCCAGCCAGGCACCAGGCGTCCTCACCTGGAGGCAGCTGCGCCTCCCCAGCCTCTGCTGAGCACAGAAAGCTGCTTGCAGGTGCCACACCTGACCCCTGGCCCAACCCCAGGGAAGAGCCCCTGGGTGGACAGGGGCACCGCCGGGCACATGCTTTCTCTCGGCAGTACGCTCTCAAGGTTAGGAGGCTCACTGCAGCTCTGCATATGGGGTTCCATCTCACCAGCCTGCACTGGGCCCACAACACTGACCGTGCCCCTGCTCTGGCTAAGGCTGTGCCCAACACATGCATGCTCTGCCCACCCAACACCTCACACAGGTCAGATCATCCTCCCGCCTTCCCATGGGACCAAGCACACCTCCAAGGACAGTGCAGGGCACAGGAGTGAACCACACGGCTGGGCTGAGGCTGACCCAGCCAGGCCCCACCTGCTCCGTGGATGCACTGAGGCCCCAGATGGCACTGTCCCCCCTCCCCCAGCAGGACTGTCCTCTGATGGCACTTTCCCACGTCCCCCAGCAGGATTGTCCTCTGATGGTGCTGTCTCCATGTCCCCAGCAGGACTGTCCTCTGATGGCACTGTCCCCATGCCCCCAGCAGGACTATCCTCTGATGGCGCTGTCCCCATGCCCCCAGCAGGACTGTCCTCTGATGGCGCTGTCCCCATGCCCCCAGCAGGACTGTCCTCTGATGGTGCTGTCCCCACACCCCCAGCAGGACTCCTCTGAGAGTCTGGTTCCTGTGATCTGCAGCTCCTATGCTCCCTCCCCATCCCGGCCCCACCTCCCACCTGCCTGCTCCATCAAGCATTTTCCAAGTTCCTCCATGACCAGCCAGCCCTGGACCTGGGGATAGAGCAGGGCCCTGACCTTGAGAAGACCGCGGGCTGGTGGACCCCCCCAGCCTCTCCGACATCTGGTCCTTCTTGGGGAGCTGCCCTAGTCCCCATCAGCTGACGGTGAACCCCACCCCCACCTTCAGACTCCTCATCCAGGTTCCCACTGCCATGCCACCTGGCTGTAGTGGCCCAAGTGGCTCGGCTACCTCTCTCTGTGCCCAGGGTGAGGATCCCCCTGCTTGGGTGGATGGCACCCACAGTGGGTGTGGCAATGTCTTGAGCACAGGCCGTCAGGGAAAGTCACCCCTCCGCGGGCGGATCCAATCTGCTGTGGAGCCTCAGTGTGATCCCACTCCACCAGGAAACACGTGTGTCATCGCTGAGCTCGGCCACCTGAGCAGGAGGGAACGCTGGCTGGGTGAGTGCTCTGACTCCCTTCACCTTCACTGGCACACACACGCCCCGCCTCAGTGACACACCTTGGTCTAGAGCCCTGCACGGGGCCACAGGGGCCTGCTCAGGGGTCCTGCTCCACAGGCCCCTAAATTCACAGAAGCTCAAAGTGACACAGACGGCCTTTACCTCAACAGAACCATGTGCACTGGCACAACTGTGTAGAGCCAGTGTCCCTGGCCCAGTACCCATGTGCCCCAGAGCGGTGGCCTGGAGCCGGGCTGAAAAGCCACTTGGCCTCAGCAGCTAGAACACAATTGCGCTCGGAGCCAGGCTGGGGCACCACGGCACACTCGGAGAGTGGCACTGCTGGTAGTGGAACCGAAGTCCACGTAAAGGAAGCATTTCTAGCGTTTGCTGGTCATTTCATCTCATCCTCTAAGATACAACCTTAGCCCTAAATATGTGTGCCTGACACAGGCTGTGTCCACAGGCGCGGTGCCTCACCCATGTGTGCGCTGATGGCCTGGCCCCAGGGAAGCGGCAGGACCGTGACCAGGCACAGTGTGCCCCCTGCAGCCAGTGCAGGAGCGGAAACCACATTCACCAGGGCAGCTTCGACACACCTGGAACCCACCTGTGCAGCCCGCAGCCCCTGCGAAGGCATTGATGGCCCCTGGCATTTAACCCCCACCCCGCTGTAGCTCTTCCCTGAACTCCACAACTGCATGCAAACCACAACCAGGTTAAAATGTGAATCCATCTCACCAGAGGACAGGGCTTGGTGAGAACGCAAATCCCCGACCCCAGGGCCTCTGACCCCAGGGCTGAAAGGCAGGTGTGGAAAACACACAGGGCCAGTGGAGGAGGCTGGGGAAGCTGCGTGTGCAGGGACAAGGGACGGGAGCAGACTCATCATCTTCGAGGAAAGGCTGGCACACACTTCCTTCCTCACGGCTGCCACATCAGGTCGGTGTGGGTGTGACGCCCCGTCCACCTTGTGGGTGCTCAGGCACAGCAAGATGAGCCAGGCAGTCAGTGAACTGGAAAGCGCGCTCCGCAGCCCACATTACTGGGAGCCATCCCGAGGACGCATCTGTCTGGAGGCTCCTTGGAAGGAATTTCCCAACCTTGACAATCTCAATAAGGAGAGCATTCTCTTCTGACTCACAAGTTTGCTGAAAGAGGACGGTGGGCGAGGGGGGCACTGTGGCTGGCCAGACCCTGCTGGCATGGGGTGAGCTGAGGACCCCGTGGCCTGATAGCAGGGTAGGGGACAGGCATCCCTGGACCCAGGTCCTGGTGCAGGAGGCCCAGGCCTAGTAGGCCCGCAGCCCTGCCCACTTCTCCAGAGCAGCACCCGGGTCAGGCAGAGCCGTCCAGATGGGCTGACCATGGATGAGGGTCTCCAGGTGCTTCCTCACCTCTGCTGCCTCCCTGACACCAAACATGCTGAGAAAACTGGGCCACCAGCGTTTGGTTGGAAACACCACTGGGTTTCCACACTGGCTTCATTTTGTTGAAACTAACACCCATCAAGCTGGGTTACGTGTGAAGCTTTAAGGGAAAAAGCTTTTCACCGGGCACATTTCTACAGGTAACTGCCCAGCCTCATAATCGGAAAATTCAGGGTATCCACCTGTCATCAACTATGCCTCCTGACGATCCCCACGAGGCCACACACACCTGGCTGTGCACGCCCGCGAGGGCAAGGTGCATGCAGAGCGGGGTCTGTGGATGCATCGGAGCTGCTGCCCTGCTCGTTCTTGTTTCTCCCGTCACCAGGACCCTCAGCAAGCCTAGCTCTGCCCCAAGGGGTAAGCTGGGCCCAAGCAGCTGGCATGGGACGGCCTCATCCTGCCCAGCTTTCCCAGGGCCTGCCCAGGCCTCCGCAGCTGAGACCAAGAAGGGGCCTGTCTGGGACTTGAAACAAGTGGAGGTTTTTTTTTTTTTTTTTTTTTTGAGCTGGAGTCTCGCTCTGTCACCCAGAGACTCAGCGCTGGAGCGCAGTGGGCAATTTCGGCTCACTGCAACTTTCACCTCCCAGGTTCAAGCCATTCTCCTCCCTCAGCTTCCCAAGTAGCTGGGATTACAGGCACCTGCCACCACGTCCAGATAATTTCTGTATTTTTAGTAGAGACGGGGTTTCACCACGTTGGCCAGGCTGATCTCAAACTCCTGACCTCAGGTGATCTGCCTACATCGGTTTCTCAAAGTGCTGGGATTACAGGCGTGAGCCACTGCACCTGGCTGGTAAATGGGTTTCTAAAGCTAGGCACATATACAGGTTGTATTTTCTCTAAATTTCATTGCAAGAAAGCAAAGGAAGGATTTAGAGGAGCTCTGTTATAAACAGAGGGCTGAAATGCCTGGCCCCACCCAGGCCCTGTGCCAGGCTCGGTGCAGCATGGCTGCACAGACTCATCGCACCAGCAACGCCCTGGGCGGGCAGCCTGGCAAGAGAAGCCCAACAGGGCACTTCTACACGGGACAAGAGCCACTCATACCAGATACTCCAGAACCGTGGGCCCCAGCACCTGAGGCATCATTGGGGCCATTCTTGATACCACCAGCTCCACCTGAACCCGAGTGAGGCTGCCACGAAGCAGAGGTCCCACAGCAGGAGCCACTGTGGATGGGGGGCCATGATCCAAAGGGCGGGCACTGGAAGCTGCCGAATGCGGTCAACAGCAGGGAATCTGCACCACAGGCGAATCTGAGGGAGGTCCACAAAGCCAACTTCACCTCGGGTCCTAATCACCAGACAGGCAGCTGCGCTATCACCCGCTCAACAGACCCCCAACCCCTTCCGGGGCGGTCACAGCTTTGGGTCCCCAGATGGGCAAGGAAATCGACCTCTCAGGAGCAGAAGCCTGCAGGGAGACGCTGAGCACGTGGGGGCCGTCCTGTCCCCACCCTCAAACCCAAGAGCAACACGGGAAGCAGGTCAGGCATGGAGGAAGGCCCTCGAGGCCACCGACTCCTGCCCCCTTTCCAGGCGTGGCAAAGGCACAGGACCATAACCAAAATGAACATGGCTGTGCTGACAGGTACCAAGAGGCTTTTCTTTTTTTGAGATAGGGTCTTGCTCTGTCGCCCAGGCTGGAGTGCGGTGGCACGATCTCAACTCACTGCAGCCTTGATCTCCCAGGCGTAAGCAATCCTCCCATCTCAGCCTCCTGAGTAGCTGAGACTACAGGCATGCACCACCGCATGGGACTAATTTTTTGTAGAGAGGGGTCTCACTATGTTGCCCAGCCTGGTCTCAAACTCCTGAGCTCAAGCAATCCACCCACCTTGGTCTCCCGAAGTTCTGGGATTACAGTGTGCACCACCACACCTGGCCCCAGTAGGCTTTTCTTTTCTCAGGGATCTCCTGAGACAGGGTCTTGCTCTGTCGCCCAGGCTGGAGTGCAGCACCTGGATCATGGTTTACTGCAGCCTTGACCTCCTGGGCTCCAGTGATCCCTGCCTCAGCCTCCCGAGTAGCTGAGACTACAGCTGCATGCCACCTTGCCCTGCTGATTTTTGTATTTTTTTTATAGAAACAGGGTCTCACTGTTGCCCAGGGTAGTCTCGAACCCCTGGGCTCAAGTGATCCTCCCGCTGATCCTTGGCCTCCCAAAGTGCTGGGACTCTAGGTGTTAGCCACCACGTGCCCAGCCTTCTGAAACATCTTAACAGGAAAGACACATGAGCTCATGTGAGGCCTGCTGCCGGGGCAACTCCCTAACCTGCACCCACACCTGCCCAGGGCTGGGATGTACCAGGATCAGCCCAGCCCTCCGAGGCAGTCTCAGCTGGGGACTTTCCTTCTCCCTAGAGGATGAAAATGGAAACACAGAGCCCTGAGCGCCCTGTCCAGGGCTGTGCTTTCAGCTGAAGGTGTGCAGGAAGGCTGCAGGGCCCAGTCCACAGCTTCAGGAAGGACAATTTCACACCCAGCAGCACAGGAAAGGAAACAGGTATGAGGCCCACAAACCATGTACTTTGAACCCGCAGAATAAGAGATTTAGTTGCCATTTAAAAAACGAAACTTGGGGCAGTGGCTCATGCCTGTAACCCCAGCACCTTGGGAGGCCGAGGCGGCTGGATCACTTGAGGTTGGGAGTTGGAGACCAGCCTGACCAACATGGCGAAACTCATCTCTACTAAACATATAAAAATTGGCCAGGCATGGTGGCTCACACCTGTAATCCTAACACTTTGGGATCACCTGAGGTCAGGAGTTTGAGACCAGCCTGACCAACGTGGCAAAACCCCGTCTCTACTAAAAATACAAAAATTAGCCGGGCGTGGTGGCGGACACCTGTAATCCCAGCTACTGGGGAGGCTGAGGCAGGAGAATAGCTTGAACCCAGGGATGGAGGTTGCAGTGAGCCCAGATTGTACCACTTCACTCCAGCCTGTGTGACAGAGTGAGACTCCAACTCAAAAACAAACAAAAAATTAGCCAGGTGTTGTGGCGTGTGCCTGTAATCCCAGCTACTCGGGAGGCTGAGGCTCAAAAATCACTTGAACCCGAGAGGTGGAGGCTTCAGTGAGCCGAGATCAAGTTACTACACTCCAGCCTGGGCAACAGAGTGAGATTCTGTCTCAAAAAAAAAAAAAAGAAACACAGGCAAAATAATAGTAAAAGTGTGTAGCGCAAATGCTGAGAATGCTTTCCGCTGCTGCAGGGCTGTATTTATAACTGCTTTTCAGAGACGGTCTTGTTCTGTCACTCAGGCTAGAGAGCAGTGGTGCGATCACAGCCCACTGAAGCCTCAAGCTCCTGGGCTCAAGAGAGCCTCCCACCTCAGTGCGACTACATGTTAAGATAGTGAGCCTATCTTAACATAGACTCAGATGTGAGATTTGCTACTTTTAAAAATCATTTTTAATATTTCTGCTCAAATGGTTTAAACTAAATTTAGTTTTAAATCTAAATCTCAAAAACAATGAAAAGACCTAGATGAGTGAAAAGAAACATTTTCCAAAAACATTCTTAGCTACCGTGCACCCAGAGCTCGGCTGAGGTTCCCACACGGGTGGCCAGGGCAGGGCAGGGGAGGGGGCTGCTTCAGAAGAGGAGCTGAAAAGAAACAGCTCGGAACTGACTGCCCCCAACAAGAATCATGAGCAGAGTTCACAAAACACGAAACTCAGTTTCTCATTTTAAGACACAGGTAATGTTTTTAAAAAAGAAATGGAAAAAAGAGGAGGCCAGAGCAGGCAGGAGCTGCCGTGCTCAGGCCCAGCACCTGTGTCCTGGGAAGGTGGGTTCAGCTCCAGTCCCTTAAACCCAATACAACATGAGGCTTTGCCAACCAAACATGGCCACAAGACCGCCCACATGCTGCGGTGGCCCCGGCGCTGTACCCGGCGCCTGCCCCGGGTCAGAGCAGAGAGCACAGAGTCGCACGATGCAGCCTCCCAGGGAGGCACGGGCTTCTTCCACAGCACCAAGAAAAGACCAAGACAGGAAATAGGAAAAGGGACTTTATTTATTAAAGAAAAGTCATCTGTGAGTGACTAGTTAAATTAGCATGCCTGACATTAACACTCTGGGTTGAAACCTGCCTCCGTCAAATAACAAATAACACGTGGACTCTCCAAGCAAACATCTAGGGGCAGTTCAAGCAGCAACTCAAGAGCCCAGAGGAGCACGGGAAGAAGCCGTCACTT
>CM052648.1:29504549-29519637 GCA_028533165.1 Leontopithecus rosalia | reverse complement strand
CCTCTGCAACGGAGCAGGGCCTCTGCCTCCCGTCCACTCCCAGGAAGGGCCTCTGCAACGGAGCAGGGCCTCTGCCTCCCGTCCACTCCCAGGAAGAGCCTCTGCCATGGAAGTGACTTCTCCAGCATCAGCTGCTGACCTTATAGTGAGAACCTGAAGGAACACAGGTGCAGCTGAAGCTCGGGTCCTTGCCTGAAACTACCTTGAGACCCTGGGCAGAAACAGAAGCCCATTTCTAAGGAGAGGCAAGCGGACCCAGAGGTCTCTGCTGAGAGCTTAGGTATGGCTGCCCCAAGCTTACGGATGACTTATTTTAGATCTGAACACAGAGGCAGGGCAGGTAACTCACTGTTAGAGGCTTCACCTGCAGTTCTCATACAACGGCCCAAAGAGAATTCACAGAACGACTGTTCTCTCACATGCACCCCAAAAACGCTTTGGAGGCATACATATAAGGAACGTCTTCGAAACCCCATACATATTAGAAATGATTCCACCAAATAGAGTTTAGGGTGGGAGGACGTCACCCGCAGGGGGAGCCTCACAAGACCAGGTCCCACGTGTCTCTGGCAAGGGCAGGGGTGACTCCCACGCACTGGTTCAGTTGAAGGGCCTTGGTGGCTCTGGTCTCGGGAAAGCCCATCTCCGTGAGCTGCCTCAGGGCGGCCTCATCCACACGCTCATCCTCATCCTCGTCCAGCATCGCTGAGGGGAGATGACAGGGTCATGAGGGCTCCAGGCTTGGGCTCAGGGGCCTTATCTGAGCACAAACATTTTCAGCAATTATCTGAGGCCTCCCAGTACCTGAGCTCCACTTGCCCGCCCACCCTCAGGCGTACAGACAGGACTGAGGAAGCCCCCAGGCCCTCATCAGCACGGAGGCTCCACAGGGCGAGAATGCAGCACCTGCTGTCACCGGGGTTGGCTCGTACCATTTGCCTTCTTAAACAATTCCACCGCATCAGGGTTCAGCGCTAACAGCTTCTGCGCCACATCGATGAGGGACACCAGTATCTTCCGGAGTTCTGTCTGGAACTGTGGTGAAAAAAACATCAATTCTCTAACTGTGCAGCCAATCTGCTTGGACGTATTGGACGCATGACTTGCTCTCCTGCCCTGGAACTGATTCTGAGAGCAGAGATGACACTGCCTTCCTGCAAGACAGCAGGATCAGCTGAGGACAACATGGGGAATCAGCAGGGCCAAGAGCCTCCCCGAAGATGGGAATGAAGCCAGCAGAAAGGGACAGGAACGCCTGGTGATGGTCACTCAGCGCTGGCCTCATACTCAGCCTGGGCCAGTGAGGAAACTACCGGCCCAGCTGGCGCAGGTGCAGGGCAAGCTCAAGCCCCTTCTCGGCTTCACTGAAGAACACAGACTGATCTGAGGCTCCACAGCCACGAGTCTGCCAGCCCCTGGCGGAGGCGTGGCTGCCACTCAGTGTCTGCAGCGGCCTGTCATTGTTCGCCCCCCACAGGAGGAGTACTGGGACGGACCACAGACGCCCTCCAGGACAGCTCCTGGCTACGGGGCCTAGAGGTCGGGGGCCAGCCATCCCTTCTCTCACACAAGCGTGAGCGTTGATGTGGACACCACACTAGAGAAATACCTCTGAGCTGGACACATACGAGATGGGAGAAACACACGCTGGCCAGTGCCCTGGTCAGCATGGAACTCTCTGGAAGAGACCCCAAGAAGTTCGCTCCTAAACAAACCAGTGCTCAGGACAGTGCCCTTAGGTTGGACTGGCATCAGATGACGTTGGAAGCCAGCAGTCCTCCCACCCTGGCACAGCTCGTGCCTGCCCTGCCTACTGGGGTGCCCATGTGAGCACTGCAAACACTTTTCTTTTTTAACTTAGAATGTTCTGATCCAAAATAACTCACGGGTTCAGATTTCTAAGAATTTTGCCAAACTCAGGGCCGGACTGAGGTTTTCCCAGGGGCATCTATCTTTTTGGCCCTGCCTTCAGACGGCTTTCCAACTTCTTACTTAGAAATCATTTTTGGTTTACAGAAAACCTGCAAAGTAGTACAGTCCCGTAGAGCCCTCACCGGCTTCCCCAAAGACTGCTAGGGAATTGGCTCTTGCTGCCCTGCCCCGCGGGGACCCCATGCCGCTCTGGGCCGACACTCACATCTCTCATGTTGGTCTGGACCACGGCTCGGTCCATGTTGTGGGAGGGCAGGTTGGCAGTGGCCCGGAAGATGGCATCTTTATCTGGAGCTTTCTGGTCTTGTTTTTTCTACATAGAAAAGTAACCAGAAAGTCAGAGATAAATGTAAAAGCAGAAAAGGCAAGACGATGAAAACTGAGTCAGCAGAGTTCTGCCCAGGAAAGACTCCGTCTCCTTTAGGAGCTAGAGATGTAAACTCCTTGATGAGCTGGGGGAGCCCAGAAAGTTCTGGGCAAGGCCCCGGGAGAACAGACGAGCTTCAATGCCAAGGACGCAACTGCTCTGCGGTAAATGAGAGTGAAGCAGTGGGTGAGGGACAGAGCGGGAGCAAGGGCCGCAGAACAACCGTCACACGGGGCTGCATCGAGGGAGGCGACTCCAGAGAACCACCCGGCCTGCATCTGAGTGTTGAGGCCAAAACCGTGAACTCATCTCTGCTCCTTCTGGAAGCTCCTGATGCACAGTAATGACGACAGAAACTCACAAGAACAAAAACGATGGTAGAGGAAGAGAGCTGGCAGAGTGACAGCACGTTCTCACAAGATGGCCAAGGGCGGAGGGACCAGCAGAGCTGCAAAGGCTCAGGTCAAGAGCAAGGCATGGACGCAAGACCGTTCTAGCCTCCTAGAACTGCATCGGTGGCAAGGGACAGGGAGCGAGCCTAAGGAGCTAGTGCTCCATTCCCTGCCGCCCTGCCCTACACTCCCCTGCCACCCAGCCCTGCTGGCAACTCCCAGAGAGCTGGGCTTGAGATCCCGAGCCAAGAGCCCTAGGCTCATGAGAGGGAAAGTGGCACCCCCAGCACCATTGACAGCAGCCGGGGCATGGGACAGGGACGGGGAGGCCCAGCAGCATAGGTGAGGGGCAGGGAGACCAGCAGCAGGGGTGAGGGGCAGGGAGACCAGCAGCATGGGTGAGGGACAGGGAGACCAGCAGCAGGGGTGAGGGGCAGGGACAGGGAGTCCCAGCAGCAGGGGTGAGGGGCAGGGACAGGGAGGCCCAGCAGCAGGGGCGCAGGGCAGACACAGTCATGAGGTGGGAGGGGGTAAAATGGCAGGGTCTGCACCCACAGGGCAGCGCCCAGTCCCAGAGCGCAGCTAACAAGACCCAGGTCATCTGGAAGGTGGCGTTCAGCCATGGACAGCCAGCCAGACGTTTAAGGAAAGCTTCCAGCATGAAAGACAAAAACCCAAATAAGAACAGGAATAGGCTGGGTACAATGGCACACGCCTGTAATCCCAGCACTTTGGGAGGCCAAGGTGGCTGAATCACTTGAGGTCAAGAGTTCCAGACCAGCCTGGCCAACATGGTGAAACCCTATCTCTACTAAAAATACAAAATAAGCCAGGTGTGGCAATGCACACCTGTAATCCCTTAAAAGGGATGGCTCTCTTTCTGGAAAGAGAGATTCAGCAGTTAAGAAATCCTGTTGCTGGCTCTGAAGTAGGAGGAGGCTGTGTGGGAAGGAATGCGGGCTGCGCCCAGGTACTGAGAGGAGCCCCCTGATGGCCACCAGTTACCTGGGAGGCTGAGGCAGGAGAATCACTTGAACCTGGGAGGCGGAGGTTGTAGTGAGCTGAGATCACGCCACTGCCTGCACTAAAGCCTGGGTGAGTGACAGAGTGCCCTGCACCCTGGCTGCTGGGTTTCCCTGTTCCTGCCCCCATGACCCTGCTGCTGTCGATGGTGCTGGGGGTGCCACTCTCAAACAAACAAACAAAAATCAGGAACAGAAAGGAGCACAAAGGGAGGAGCCAGCAGGGAAGAGGACAGTGTCTATGAGCCAGGACACATGGCCGCAGGCAACGAGGAACACACTTGAACGCTAGAAGACATGATCCGAGGAGAAGCTGCTGAGGAGTTTAAATATGTTACAGCCAGGTCAAAAAGGCTACAGAATGCTTGGAAGATAAAGTCAAGGAATTTCTCAGAAGCAGGCCCACCAGCCAACCCATAAGAGTTACAGAAAGAGAAAATAAAATGAGGAGATGAAAAAACCAATTCAAAACTTTTCCAGAACAAAATTTGCCAGAACTCAGACATCTGAATCTCCAGTCAACGTGCCGGGCATAGCGAAGAGAAAAAGACCTGCAGCAGGACACCATAGACTATTCCAGAACACTAAAGCATGCCAGATGGCAGAAGGTTCCAGAAGGAGCAGAGGAAGGGAGGTGGCTGGCGTAGGGAGGAGCGGCTCAGAGAGCCTCGAGTACTGCATATGCCTGGCACTGCCTCCACAGCTCCTGCGCTGGAATGCAAGGCCTCCAGCTGGTTCTCCTGGGCACTAGAGGGAGTCAGGCTCCACCAACCAAGGGACAGGTCAAGAACAAGACACCTGGTCCCGTGGCAGGCCCAGCACTCACTCCACCATAGGGTCAGGTTATGTCACATAGCACAGTCGACTTTGGGGAAAGAGCATGATGCTTAGTGGGCCTCACCTAATCAGGCAGGCCCTTAAAAGGGATGGGTCTCTTTCTGGAAAGAAATTCAACCCTTAAGGAATCCTATTGCTGGCTCTGAAGGAGAAGGCAGCCATGTGGGAAGGAATGCGGGCTGCATCCAGGCCCCGAGAAGAAAATGGGTTGGAACTGGACTCTCCCGACCGGAAGACCTTGGAAGCAGACTCTTTCCCAGAGCCTCGGAAGGGAACGCAGCCCTTCAACACCCTGAGCACAGAAACCAGCTGAGCTCACCCCGCAGACTTCTGCCCTACAGAACCGCCAGCTACAAAACAAGTGCTGCTTTTGTGTTGTTGTTGTTGTTGTTGTTTGAGATGGGGTCTCACTCTGTATCCTAGGCAGGGACGCCGTGGCGCCATCTCGGCTCACTGCAACCTCTGCCTCCCGGGTGCCGGTTCAAGCAATTCTCCTACCTCAGACTCACAAGTAGCTGGGATTACAGGCACGAGCCACCACGCCCAGCTAATTTTTGTATTTTTTTAGTGGAGATGGGGTTTCACCATGTTGGCCAGTCTGGTCTTCGACTCCTGACCACATGATCCGCCAGCCTCAGCCTCCCAAACTGCTGGGATTACAAGTGTGAGCCACCGCGCCCAGCCAACAAGTGCTGTTTTAAGCAGATACGTTTCTGGCGATTTGTTAGATGGCAATAGAAAACTCATATCGACTCAGCAAATTCTAACCTAGGAGAGAGGCAGGAAAGCCAGGCTGCCTGAAAGGCAGCGACTCAGACAGACTGTGGGAGGGACAGTGCCCCAAGAAAGGGAGCGTCCCGGCGACCTCACATCTGTGACCATGTTTCCAGAAGCTTTATCAGCTCTGTGGAAGAGCATGAAAAAATCAGCAATAAGCCTATGAGAAATTCAACAAGCAAGAGAAAAGATGAGGCAGGTATGAATTCCAGGACAAACAGAGCTGTGGAAGCAGGATGGATAATCTCAACATGTTTTGAAACATGTTTTTCACAGCTGAAAGCTACACTTTAGTTATAATAGTAACGACTCCCAGTGAAAGCACAGAGAACGAGAGGACGCCATACTTTCAGACAAATAATAATAATAATAATAATAATAGTAACGAAAACCCTGAGCTCTTCAACCAAAATTCCCATCTAACCTTCAAGGAAGGAGGGAGGGAGACACTGTATCCTCTCCATTAAGACGTCAATAGAGACTAAAGTTGATTCAAGGAATGACAATATACACATACTATTTACAAATCAGGAAGATAATTGGTTTTGTTGTTGTTGTTTTGATATGGAGTCTTGCTCTGTCGCCAGGCTGGAGTGCAGTGGGCAATCTCGGCTTACTGCAACCTCTGCCTCCCAGGTTCAAGCGATTCCCCACCTCAGCCTCCTAAGTAGCTGCAACTACAAGGCACGCACCACCATGCCCCGCTAATTTTTTGTAGTTTAGTAGAGACAGCGTTTCACCATGTTGGCCAGGATGGTCTCGATCTCCTGACCTCATGATCTGCCTGCCTCAGCCTCCCAAGGTGCTGGGATTACAGGCGTGAGCTACGGTGTCCAGCTGAGAACTGTTAAAGATAACAAGAGTTATGATTGGTTGGGCCAGGCATGCTGGCTCATGCCTGTAATCCCAACACTTTGGGATGCCAAGGTGAGCAGATCATCTGAGCCCAGGAGTTCAAGACCAGCCTGGGCAACATGGCAAGACCCACATCTACAATAAATACAAAAATTAGTCAGGCACGGTGGTGCACACTTATAGTGTCAGCTACTCTACTCCTGGGGCTGAGGCAGAAGGATGGCTTAAGCCGGGAGGCAGAGGCTGCAGTGAGGTGAGATCACCTCACTCCAGCCTGGTGTGCACCGCCTGGCTTTGCCAACATGCCCAGCTAACTTTTTATATTTTATATTTTTTGTAGAGACAGGGTTTCATCATGCTTCCCAGGCTGGTCTCAAATTCCTGGGGTCAACATGATCCTCCCACCTCAGCCTCCCAAAGTGATGGGACTACAGGCGTGGGCCACCTTTTTATTAAAAGATTTGTATTATTATTTGATCTTTTAAAGACATGTTACTTTGACTTAAAAATTAATTCATAAATACAGAAATGAGCTGGGTGTGGTGGCACACACCTGTGGACCCAGCTACTCGGGAGGCTAAGGTAGGACTGCTTGGACCCAGGAGGTCAAGGCTGCAATGAGTCGTGACTGCACCACTGCACTGCAGCCTGGGCAACAGAGTGAGATCCTGTCGCTAAAACAAAAATAAAAACAAAATTAAAAATTAATTCAAAAAATATGAATTAACCTCTTATAATGTTTCGGCCTGCAAATATTTGAAAAGAAAAGGTAAGCTCCTCAAGTTAGCTCCAAGCCACCCATTCAGGAAGCTGCGGGGCAATGGCTGGATGGTCAGACCTGCCGTTTATGAGTTACGAGCCTGGAGTCTGAACACCAACCGTCAAACTGTAATCTGAGAACTGTGAATGCTGCCTGCGGCAGTTCCCAGAAACAGGCCTAACTCGGGACAGCAGGCGGAGGCAGCCCAGATCTGTCCATGCAGATGGGTGGAGCGGCAGCCTGTGTGTCACTCACATGTGCCAGGTGTGGCTGAAGATAAGGTAGGGACCCAAGCCCGGGGCGCTCTTCCTGGGGACCCACGGTCCCAGATGAAACCCGAAAATAGCTTATGCACTACCAGGCCTGGGCCCTGCCCAGAAGAGTTTGGCCTACCCTTTCACTGGGGTGAACACTCTCTTCAGCCACTCAAAGCACGAATAAGAAACTCTATCCTTGGGATGGTAATGAAAAGGCAGCAGAGGAAAGCAGCTGCACTTCTAAACAGCAGGCTCCACGCTTGGCATGGGCTTGGCGCCTGCCAGTGGATAAAAGACGCCACTTACAGGACACGTCTTCCTCTGCTTAGGGAGCTTTCCAAAGCATGGACTTCTGGGCAGCCAGCAAGGAACACGGTTCATGGTTTCCTAAAGCACACGCGATACGTGGAAGGCACAGACTGTGAATCAGTAATGTGGGAGTTAATGTAAACTCCAAGGACATCCAGTTGTTTTGCAACAAACAGAGAAGACAGGCAAAACCCAGATCTCTTAGTATTATGAGTACACGCTGAGTATCCCCCATCTGAAATGCTGGGGACCAGAACTATTTCAGATTTCGGGTTTTTTCAGATTTGGGAATATTTGCATTCCAAATAATAAACTCAAAAGCACACACAAGCATTTCCATTGAGTGTCATTTCGGTACTCAAAAAGTTCCAGACCGTGGTGCATTTCCGCATTTGGATTTTCAGATGGGGATGCTGAGCCTGTGTGGTGCAGGCGAAGCTTGTGAGAGCGCTCCCTTGCCTGCCGCTCTCTGCATGCGCAGCCCTTATTCTGTATGGTGGTTGGTTACCAACTTTCCTAGTTCTTCTATGAGGACTGATTCGGCTGCTTCAGGGGGACAGGAGCACACACAGGTGAAGGCGGACAGCAGCAAGGGAAAGAACTGTCAGGCAGGACATGCCCCCACTCTCCTCTCTGTCTCAGAAAACTCAGAGGCAGGTTTTCTGTGCTGGTCTCATGAGCAGGGACAAGGACTGACGTGGATTAAACAGGCTCCGCCAGGAGCGAGAACCCCAATATCCACATCTACTGTAAATGGCAAATGTGTGGGCTGGTGAACCACAAGCATAGAGAACTTCTTTATAATTCTTAAATACAGACTTCTACCAATCAAGATCCCCTTTTGCAAACTTTGAAATTTACCTTTTCTTCTGCTGTGACATCAGCCATCTTGGGAAGTGGTGCTGGAGAACGTTTTTTTATCAGTAATAGGACATCTAGGAAAAATAACATGCATATCCATCATGCTGGTTACTGTTTCATAGCCACAGAATAGCATAAAGGGTGCTGGATGCCCTGAGAACAGAAAGCATGCGTTTCGGCCAGGCGCAGCAGCTTCTGCCTGTAATCCCAACACTTTTTAGGAGGCCAAGGTGGGCAAATCATCTGAGGTCATGAGTTCAAGACCAGCCTGGCCAACATGGTGAAACCCTGTCTAAAATACTAAAATCAACTGGGCATGGTGGCACACACCTGTAAGCCCAGCTACTCAGGAGGCAGAGGCAGGAGAATCACTTGAACCTGGGTGGCAGATGTTGCAGTGAGCTGGGATCGCACCACTGCACTCCAGCCTGGGCAACAGTGCAAGACTTTGTCTTAAAAAAAAAAAAAAGAAGAATAGCAGGAGTTCAGCTGGGTGCAGTGGCTCACTCCTGCAACACCAGCACTCTGAGGGGATGAGATAGGCGGATCACTTGAGCCCAGGAGTTCAAGGCCAGCCTGAACAACATGGCAAGCCCCTGTCTCTATGAAAGTACACAAAATAGTTGCACATGGTGGCACGTGCCTGTCGTCCCAGCTACTTGGGAGACTGAGGTGGGAGGACTGCTTGAGCCCAGGTCAAGGCAGCAGTAAGCCTGACTATGCCTCTGCACTCCAGCCTGGGCAAAAAAGTGAGACCCTGTCTCAAAAGAGCAGGGGTTCCTGTGGGCCCCCAAACCAAGCATCTACACCAGCCTTCCCTCACTTTTTCATGGTGTCTGCATGGCCCTGACTGAGGTACAAGCTCCCCGGCCTGGCAAGAACCCCAGGTGACCCGTGGTCCAGAAGGTGTGCACGGCCCCAGTAATAGTGCAAAGAATTGGCCACAGTCCTGCAAAGGGCTCTCATTTTAACCACCTCAGTTCTGAAAAAGTCCGTGAGGCTGGAGAGTTTGTCTTAACCCTCATGAGTCAAAACCTGAGATGAGGCTCATCCTCAGCCCATGGTGGTAGCCGTCCCATACTGGCTTTGAGCTTGATGGTCATCTTAGTGGCTATCTGTTAGCAATACTTTCAGGATTTTCAAAATAGCTTACTTCAAGAAATTCCATAATTTCTTGAAGGCATTATTTGAATGACACAGACAAAAATGAGGTTTGCTCTTCGAGTGCCTGCAGACACAAAACCATAAGTGATTACATGGAGGTGTGCGTCTAACACCGCACACCGCACTAAGATGCCTGCAACCATCACCACAACAGCCACATCCAATTCAAGAGTAACACCTGCAGAGCCCCCTGGAGTCTCCAGACTCTGGCTTTGCTTTGAAACAGAACCAAAAACAAAATTCACATTTGGCTTCTCAAATGTCTGCTGCTTGTTCAATTTCAATTTCTGCTGCTTTTCACAAACAGTCGATAACAGAACTCTTTAATAAAGGAAGAACAGAAAGCTTTCAGTAGCTCTTGTTTTGTGCTCCTGTCCGGCTCAGAATACTGACTCCCATGGGTGCAGCGCCCCCTCCCCTCTCTGGTGCCCGCACCAGGGCCTGGCACCTGATGCCACACCCACCCACCCACTGCAGCCTTACCTTGGTCCTGGATGTTTTCCTCCAGGATGGTCCTGGCATCACTCAGCACCCTCTCTGAGGCAGCATGGATTAATTTATGATGGGTTACACTTTTGGGATCTTCTAAGCTCCCATGTGCACACTGGGGGAAAACAGACATTTCAAGATAGAAAATAAGTAAATCGTAAATAAGACCTGGCATCCTAAGCCACACCAGGAATTTACTGGGTTTTCTTAAGAGCTAAGAAATTACAGCATGGATGAAATTCAAGAATTCCCGATAACAGCAGATGCCAAATGAAGCATCATAGTGCCAGATCCCCTGGGCCAGCGGGCTGATCCCCAGCCCATGGAGTACTCCTGAAGCAAGCTCACAGCTCTACACACCACACCCTACTGACAATTCGTGGCCACCAGAATCACTTCTTTCTTCCACAGACACACGAAAGGGGCCAGAAAGGCAGCCCAGAAAGAAGGCTGGTTCACAGAGAGGACGAAATCAGGGTAAGAGGAGCTCAGCATGGCTGCTCTCAGCATGCTCCGGCTCACTAAGCAACAGCCATGCCGTGGCCTGGGCAGCTGGAGGGGACCGATGGGCACATAGTCACCCGGGCCCTGGAAACCCTGCAACACCCGGGCAGCAGTGAGGAGAACCCCCTCCTCATACACCACAGCCATCTCTGACCAGCACTCATGGGTGACCTGGGAAGCCATCTTGACAGCCACTGACTGCAAACTCCAGGAGGAAGCTGGAGCGGAAGGCCACGATCCCGTCCAGCCCTGCCATTACGAAGACCTCCCAGCCAGCTGCTGGCAGGAGTGGACCCTGCTCCTCCCCTCAGCTACATGGCACTGCATTGCAGGTGTTCTGCTTTCCTTGGGACATGGGTTAGCGTGTCTGCTCACCATTTTATGAAGACCAGGTAAGCACTGCTGGTCCCATGTAATGAAGACCGAGGTCAGCATGTGTGCCTGCGTGTTTGTGCCCAAGTCAGTCCAGAGCTCCCCAACTCCACCCTATTGTCTGCCTCAGCACCACACGGCCCGACACAGCACGGCCTGACACGGCACACAACACCATGCCACACCACACCACACCACACCAGACAATAGTGCCCACCCTCACAACTACGGCGCCTCCCCAGCAGCTGGAATCCTGGAGTGGGAGGAGTGGGGCTGTGCTTTTATGTTTCAGAAAATACCCAGTTTCCATAGCCTGGCCTGAAAACCCTTCAGAACTCAGAGCCTGGGCAGAGGGAAGGCTATTTTCTTGCTCTTACAGATCCCTGAGGCTAGATGGTAGAATTCCCTGAAGATCAGGAAAGGATGAAACCCTCACTGGGCACTTTCTAAACCTGGCAGCAGGCTTAGCCCATGGGTCAGGAGTGTGGCCCAGCCTGGAGAGGGGCCGGGGCACCATCCCAGGACAGGCCGTCCTTGGACGTCTCAGGTGGCCGGGCAGATCTGCTAGCAGCTGGCTTTCCACCTCCCTCTGCTGCCACAGGGGCTCAGAAACACCCAGCACACACAACACAACTGCTTGCCGGAAAAGAAAACTCTAAGCGCACACGTCATCTCTCAACACAGGCATTTTAGGAGTAACTGAATTTTCTGTTACTCTCAAGACAAAAAACAGTTTTGAAAAAGGGATTATGGCATCATTCAGAGGCTGTCATCCCTTCACACAAAGCTGGCAAGGCCAAGGGGACATGAGGGTGACCAGCTACTGGCAAGACACGTTCCTGCCATTTACGACAGGGCAGACGGTCCCTCAACTGCCTCTGAATTTGACGATGGTTCTGCTCCCTGAAATACTAGGGTGCATGCTAGATCATTTGCCAAGTTCAGAATACAGACTACAGAATGCAATTTTCCAAAATCATTCTCATACTGATTCCTGAAAATACGGTATGCTACGTGCCCCCAGCAGCAGCACGACTAAGTCACTCTGTTTCTTTGTTCTCGGCAGAAGCTGGGGTATGGTGGCAAAAGAACCCCAACACAGGCCACTAAGGCAGGAGGCTCCCACACCCCACCCCACTACATCCCACTCCTTCCCGGAAGAACGGTGCCTTCATTTCTGCTTGTACCTAACGCAATCTGTCACTTGAAGACCCATCTTCATGTGATCTAGGAAAGTGAAAATTTAACAGCCATACTAGCAAGTACTGTATTCTATTTTGGCAATTTCATGAAAAAAAAATTTTTTTTTGAGACAGGGTCTTACTATCACCCAGGCTGGAGTGCAGTGGTGCAATCTCAGAGTGCAGTGGTGCAATCTCTGCTGATTGCAACCTCCCTTTCCCAGGTTCAAGTGATTCTCGTGCCTCAGCCTCCCAAGTAGCTGGGATTACAGGAGCCCACCAACACACCCAGCTAATTTTTGCATTTTTAGTAGAGATGGGGGTTTCACCATCTTGGCCGGGCTGGAAATTCACGAATGTTTATGACACACACCAAAACCTCTACTGCACCACAGGTATAATTTTCTTACTCATTAGCCACCTGTTGTACAAGATGGGTTATCCTGCCCCCCTTCTCCACGCCAGGGCAATGGAAGCTAGAGTCCACCACGGTGATCCCGATTTGCACAAAACAGAACAGGGAAAGGTGACAGCAAGAGTTGTGATCATAAACCCTCCTTTCAGCAGGCACAGCCAGGAGCACAGGGGCAGGAGCCAACGCCATTCCCCTCCAGGTAGAGAGGAGAGAGGAGGGACAAAATCACGCGGGCATTGGCACGAACTGAGGAGGAACGCAGCTAAGACAGATACCAGGCCTCCCTGCCTGCAGCAGGAGGACATCCAGGGACCGGCTTCCAGAGAGACATTCAAAGACACAACTTGAGGATCCTCTTTTCTGACTAATGTATTCCGGCCCCGCCTGCAGGACATGCTGGGATGTGGTGGTGGGGAGCCTTTCTGATGCTCAGCTCTGAAGTCCTGTCATTTATGTTGGCGCCTGTGGTGAGAAAATCCTCCACACCTGTGGACACCGCAGAGTGGAATACAATCTCAATTTAAAGTAGGATCATGACAAAAAACCCCAACTGGTACATCTCAACACCAAATGCAGTAACAAGTGCCAGGAACAGAACAGTTAGCGTCATAACAGAACTGGCTGCCTCACTGGCCCCAAGTGCTCCTGAAATTCATGAGTATCTGTGGATCAAACAGTTGTCATTTCCCGTTCCCTTTCATAAAAGAATGTCATGATGGCCATGTACATCGTATCCTGAGTGAGTCAGACGAATGCCGCACCAACACAGGCAACATCCCACGTCCACGCAGTGGACGCTTTTGTCTATTCCACAAACCCACAGTTTGTTTTGGGGCTACTCTGAGCCTGGTCCCGGACTTGGGGATATCAACCAAGCCCCCGAAGAGCTTCTGGACTGGCTCAGGGAGGACACAGCACCTCGGAGAAGATTTTTAAAAACACACGGGCTAGACAAGCAACAACGCCTGGTCCAACAGCCTGGATGCCCATGGAGGTCCCGGCGCTTGAGCTTAGTGCTCATGGAGGTCCCGGCGCTTGAGCTTAGTGCTGTCCCAGAGGAAAACCACACAGACTGGGCTGGAAGAAAAACAAGAAAGCAGCCAAAACATACCTGCCCTTGAGCGTGGGAGGCGCAGCCACTCCTTGGCGTGAACCCTGAGGCCAACACCTCACAGTTGCTCACAGCCACCGTTCCAGAAGGGAGCTTGCCAAGCCTGCCTCCAACAGTTCCAGAACCCCACAGAACCACGCTCACCAAAGCAACACTAAAGTCCTCCATGTGAGCGGTTGCCATGGTAAGAAGTGAAGCTTATCCTGAGAGCCACACTTGGCTAACGTCTAACGCAGCCAATCTGTCAACGCATAGATATGTAACTTACCTCTTGGAGCCGCCACTAGAAACCTGCCCCCTCCTTCAACCTAAATTCTGCCAACCCTCAGATCATGTCAAGTAGAGACAGGAGGCCAGTCTGACACACGGACAGGCTTCTTAGCTGACCTCAGTCCTTCAGAGACTCGAGAACTAGTTTCCAAAATCAGCAACGTAAGGAACTAAATACACAGGGTAGTTCAGGTGAATAAACTCTAAGAAGTGTCTCAGTGAGGAGACCCTTTTCCTGGACCTTCCCTCTTGACCAATTTTACCTCTGCAGAAAAGCAGGGCGTAGAGCCTTGTCCTGCAGCGGCACTATTTCAGTGACTCCAGCTAAGAGGCACAGTGGCCGCAGCCAAGGCCGGCTGCGCCAGCCAGGAAAAGCGCTCCAAGCAGCCGGCTCTGCGGGAAAGGGGAAGAGGAGAGGAGAAGGGGCCTCTTAATGAAGGGGCCTGCGTTAATTCTCAGCTCTCAGAGGAGCTGCTGAAAAAAACTCACCCCCAACAGCAAAAAGGCACAACGGCTGGAAAATCCTGAAGCCCTGCTCCCGTCGGCGACTTCACTCTCCAGGTCTCAGTTTCCCAATCTGCCCCTACCTCCCTGCAGAGCTACAGAGTTAACTGAGAGGCTGGCGTGCAGAGGGCTCGGCCGGGCGGCTGCCACCGGGCGAGCGCTTAGTGATTGGTGCCCGCCGGCCGGACAGGCCCGGGGACGAGCGTCCAGAGGTGTGGGATCCGGAAGAGGGAGAGCTGGGCAAACGGGCAGGAGGCGGTGCCTCCACACCCGGGGAAGAGGGCCTGGGAGCTGCGGTCTGGGCGGCGGACCCCGGGTCGGGGACTGGGGTGGGGTCCGCAGTCTGAGGGGTCCGGGGCGAGTGCTGGCGGCGGGGGAGGGCCCCGGCCGGGCGCGGCCTTACGTGCTTCAGGCATCGCTCCTTGAGCTTCTCCACCGAGGTGTCCTCGGTGGCCTCCTCCTGCCACTCGGCGCCGTCGGCCGCGCAAATGTGCAGCCGCAGCACCTTGCCGGCGAAGATCTTCTCCTCCTGCACGAACATCGCGCCGCCGCCGCAGGGGCCTGCGGCCGCCGCCCGAGCCCCTGAAGGTCACCGGGCGGGCGGGCGGGGCGGGGGCGGGGCTAGGCCGCCCGCGCGCTCCTTGGCTGGGCTGCCGCCGCCCCGCCCGGCTCCCGTCGGCCGGGCCGCAGCCACTTGCCTCGGTCCCAG
>CM052648.1:29488171-29504049 GCA_028533165.1 Leontopithecus rosalia | reverse complement strand
CGGCGAAGATCTTCTCCTCCTGCACGAACATCGCGCCGCCGCCGCAGGGGCCTGCGGCCGCCGCCCGAGCCCCTGAAGGTCACCGGGCGGGCGGGCGGGGCGGGGGCGGGGCTAGGCCGCCCGCGCGCTCCTTGGCTGGGCTGCCGCCGCCCCGCCCGGCTCCCGTCGGCCGGGCCGCAGCCACTTGCCTCGGTCCCAGTGGTCGCCTCACTCCAGCCGCCGCAGCCGCCGCAGCCGCCGCACCGGATGTACGTCACGGGCGCGCGCCTGGCGCATGCCGGGAGATGTGGTTCTCTGGCAGGAGCCTCTCTCCCTCCCCTGAGGGTGCGCTGTGGCTACAGCAAAGGAAGTGCGTCACGAGGCGCACCCGGAACATGCCGGGAGTTGTAGTTCTCTGGCCGCTTGGTTCCTCTCGCACCTGAATAAAGCACGTTTAAACGAATAAAGCACGTTTCAGGCGCTTCCCACCTGGAACACTAACCACGTGGGACTGCATGGACTCTAAAGGTAAAATACACCCTAGATCCCAAAGAAGTAAAGGTAAAAAAGAATGTAAGATATCTCGGTAATTTTTTCATATTGATTACATGTCGAAATAATGTTTTGGATCTATTAAGTAAAAATGTCATTAAAATTAATTTCACCTTTTCTTTTAACCTATTTAAGACGGAAAGCTTTTTGTTTTTTTTTTTTGAGACGGAGTTTCGCTCTTGTTACCCAGGCTGGAGTGCAATGGCGCGATCTCGGCTCACCGCAACCTCCGCCTCCTGGGTTCAGGCGATTCTGGTGCCTCAGCCTCCTGAGTAGCTGGGATTACAGGCACGCGCCACCATGCCCAGCTAATTTTTTGTATTTTTAGTAGAGACGGGGTTTCACCATGTTGACCAGGATGGTCTCGATCGGTTGACCCCGTGATCCACCCGCCTCAGCCTCCCAAAGTGCTGGGATTACAGACTTGAGCCACCGCGCCCGGCCCAGGACGGAAAGTTTTAAATTGCCTCCATGGCTGCTGTGATGTTTCTTTTGAACTCCACTGCTGTAGAACGGAGGCTTCCAAAGAACTTGGCTTTAACAAGCCTGGTCTCTCTGATACACACGCAGGTCAGAGAGCCACTGTTCCCGCGAAGCCTAGGTTTTTGGAGCACCCAGAGGGGAGGGAAGCCGCTCTGTAGTGCAGGTGGTGCCAGGAGGGCTCATTTTCTGTGGAGCGTGACAAAGAATCTTTGCTTGGAGAAACTTAGGCAGAACCTTCTAGACCATCTGCGCACTTCCTTGTAAAATCCAGTTTTAGCAAAGACCCTTGATAAGTGAGTTTAGCAAGAACCTCGATGTCTGATCAGGTTCTTCGTCCTCCACCATCTCCAGGGTGCTGTCTGATCACTCCAACCTCTCAGCAAGAACTCTGTCAGGTCGGTTTAGCCAGCACCACCCTCATCCCTGATGTTTTCTCCTATTAATTTTCCATTCACTGACCCCACCCTGCTCCTTGGCTATACATTTCCACTTCCCCTTGTGGTATTTGGAGTTGAGCCTGATCTCTGCCCCCTCTGCAGCCCCCCATGGCAATGATCTCAGTACCTATCTCAACAGTCCCGAATAGCATATCTTTCTTACACTGTTTCTAAATATGAATTTTTCAGTTCAGTTTAGACGTCAAGCATTGACTGATCTGTACTCATTCACCCCATTTATTTATAAAACCTTTACTTCGCAGAGACGAATAAGGCACGTTTCCTGTTCTCAGAGGTCAACAGTCTAACTGCGGAGGCATCTCTGACTCTTGACTGCAGGCTTCTATTCTTTCCACACCATTCTGCACACATGTCCTCACTTTTCTCCTGTGATAATTCCAGCCTTGTCCAGATTCCATGTGTCCAGCTCAGCACTTACTAATTGCCTGCCATGAGTGGGAACCTCTGCTACTCAGTGAAAATATGGTAGTGATTAAGATCAGAGACCAGGATATAGTCCTGGAATGGGGCATTTTTAACACAGGGAGCAGAGACCCTGGTGGAGGTGGTGGTAGGATCATGGAAGCTGGTAGGGGGTGGGGAGAAACACCAAGGTGGAGAGAGGAGAGTAGGGGAAGCCAGAGGGCTTGGGGAGCCAGGTCAGAGCATTTGAACTTTGCTGTGAGAGCAACAGAAGGGGTGACCAGGTGGCAGAATGAATGGTGGTGACTGTGGAGGGGACAGGGAAGAGGGCAGGGTGTCCTTCCAGGGGAGCGATGGTGAACAAGGGGAAGAGGACAAGGGGCTTCCAGTGGCCTGTGGGAGGGGAGGCCAGCAGAATTGGAGGGTGTGGACACAAGAGTGAAATCAAGGATGACTTGAAGACTTCCAGCGTGGGTGGCAGAGGGCAGAGCAATGCCACCCTTTGAAGTAGGAGGCAGGAGGAGGAGGAGCCACTGACCAGGAAGGTGTTGAGAAGCTTTGAACTCAGGGATGGATGTGGCAGGGGCATTCATGCGGAGGGGGCATTCATGTGGAGGTGGCATACTGGACCTACAGGACTGAAGTTCAGGAGAGAGGCCTGGGCTGGAGACAAAGACGGGGCAGTCAGCCTGGCCCACATAGCAAGACCCTCTACAAAAAGTAAAAAATAAATTAGCTGGGTGTGGTAGTACACACCTGTGGTCTCAGCTACTCAGAAGGCCAAGGTGGGAGGATCACCTGAGCTCGGGAGGTCCAGGCTGCAGTGAGCTACGATGGCACCACTGCACTCCTGCCTGGGCAGCAGAACAAGGCCCTGTCTCAAAACAAGCAAACAAACACAAAAAGACTAGCCAGTCATGAGCACATCGGTGGCAGCTGGAACTAAGGGGCTGCCCAACCCCCTTCACATGCAGAGGAGCCCATGAAGAAAACAGAAAAATATGGCACTAGGATAGTTTCAAAGTGTCAAACCCAAGTGGGGGAAGATATCGAGGAGAAAATGGGGTCCATGAAAGAAGACCCAGAACTATCGTGTCATCTCAGTGGGCGTCTCCAGGGACTGGAAAAGGGCTAGGGTTCAAGCCTGCCTGGCTGAGGATCTGGTTTCTGCCTGGCTGAGGATCTGGTGCCTGCCTGGCTGAGGATCTGGTTTCTGCCTGGCTGCAGATATGTTATATGCCTGGCTGAGGATCTGTTATCTACCTGGCTGTGGATCTGGTGCCTGCCTGGCTGTGGATCTGGTGTCTGCAGGCAGCAGTGATGCTGCGTAACAAAACCACCCTGAAACTCAGCAGTTAAAACAAACGACAACTCTCTGTCACTTCCCACAAGTCCACAGCTGGTTGTGTGGTGCTGCTGACTAGGCAGGCTGGGCCAATCCTAGCTGTGCTCATGGAGTGCCTGCCCCAGCTCCTCCCTCCCCCTCCCCGTCTCCCCTCCCCCCTCCCCCTCTCCTGGGTTCAAGTGAGTTTCATGCCTCAGCCTCCTGGGTACCTGTGATTACAGGCACCACCCCCACACCCAGCTAGTTTTTGTATTTTTAATAGAGATGGGGTTTCCCCATGTTGGCAAGGTTGGTCTCGAACTCCTGATCTCAAGTGATCTGCCTGCCTTGGCCTCCCAAAGTGCTGGGATTTCAGGCATGAGCGACCGTCCCTGGCCACAGTGGCTTTCTGAGCTTCCATTTCTCTTTCTATGAGGGTTAGGCTTTGATGTGGACATGGAGGCAACACCCAGAGTGCCCTCTGAAAGAAGACCTGCTGCCTCCAGCTCTCAGCCTCAGCCTCAGAGGCCACCTTTGAGGTCGCAGCCCTCCCTGCACGGCGGAGCTGAGTGGGGTGGAAAGCCCCACCAGTAGGGAGCCCTCCCCGAGCTCCCACCCCCCCAGCTGGCCAAGGTCTGCATCAGGGTTCGGCCTCTCCCTCTGCCCAACGCTGCCTCCCTGGCCCAGTCTAGCAAGTGTAGTCCCCAAGGCACAGCAGGCACCCCAAACTCCATCCCAGCCTCTGCTTCCAGGGCACCTGTCTGGCAGGCCTCTCTCAGTGCATTGCTTCATTGTGTATTTATTTAGTGCCTGCTGTGTGCTGGGTGCCGCTTTAGGCCTAGGATGCAGCAGGAAGAAGGTCCCTGTGTGGTGGAGAGTGAGCCCCAAGCTCCCAGGGTGGGGAGGGGCCACTTCGGTGTCCCAGGTGGGTTCCAGGAGGCTTGTAGTTGCAGCAACAGACCCCAGCTCTGACCAGTTCAGGCAGAAAAGGAATTCATGGAGGGCTTTCTGGAGCGCTCTCAGAACCTTCTGTGGCTGGGCCCCAAAGCCATGCTGCAGAGGGGTCTCCAGGAGACCCCACCACTGTGGCCACGCCAGGCACCCTACCCCAGCCCCAACCACAGCTCCAGGGGTAGGCTGGGTGGCGGCGGTATCAGCCCTTGGGACTCCCTGAAGGTCTCAGGAAGGGGCAGGCCAGGTGCATCCTCCTGGAGCTGCCTCCCAGCCCCCCTGCCTCGTTTGGTCTGGGCATAGCTGCCCAAGGCCCTGCAGTGAATCAGCGACGGTCTAGGTAACAGATTTCCTGCATGTGCAGGGGCAGAGCCAGTCCTGGCTTGAGGTCTGGAGTGAGGCCGCCCCAGCCCAGCCTGGCTCCTGTCATGATGCTGAGAGTTCCTTGGAGGAGACCCAGCTACCCTGGGTGGTGGCAGCCAAGGACATGGCCATCCTGCCCATGGTCTCCTTGACCCCTGCCTCGACTTAGCTGGCTGGGCAGACATGGCCAGAGCCCCAACTGCAGTATGGTGTCAGCACCTGGATGGGCAGGCCAAGCAGGGTCCACTGGCAAAGGGGGCTCCAACTTTGACTGAGGTGGGGTGTGCTGCTTTCGTCCTCTGCACCCCCAGGTGGCCTGGACCCAACCCGAGACTTGACAAGCGGCAGCCTGGCCGTGGTGCCTCATGCCGGCCACTAGAGGGTGCACGTGAGCTGTCAGCCTGCCTGGAGGGGCGAGGTGATGGGGGCGGTGTGCCAGCGTGTGCTGGGGTGTGCATGTGGGCGCCTGTGTGTGGGCGTGTTGTGTGCATGTGTGTACAGTGCATATGTGCCATGTGTGTATATGTGTGCATGTGCCTGTGCATGCATGTGTGCCATGTATGCATATGTGTTCGTGTTCACGTGTGTGGGTGTCACTGTGCATGTATGTATGGGTGCATATGTGGCCCGTGTGTGTGAGTGATTCAGGACCTCAAGGCCTGGTATTGCCACTTCTGATCCACAAACCCTGCAGGGTCCCATGCCAGAGCCTGTGCTGGGAGCAGGAGCTGGCCTGCAGGGGCGGGGGGGTGCACGGAGCTCCGAGGACCCAGATGGCTCAGGCTAGCACCCCCAGAGAAGGGGCACTGGAAATGGGTTATAAAGGATGACCAAGAGTTCTGCAGGCAGCAGGCGGGAGGAGGTTGGAGGGCGGCACTGAGGCATTCGGGGTTCCAGGCCCCTATGGGTGTGCTGGGGAACCCAGCTTGAAAAGCACAGCTCTGGTTCAACCCTCTGCAGTGGGAAACACTCAGCCACAGAGAGAGGAGCAGATGAGCATCGAGTCACTTGTCCTGCTCACTGCAAAAGCCAACACCAGGCCCTGCATTGCCTGTCCCTGGGGCCTCCCAGTGTTCTCGGGACATGGTCCCCCACCCTGCCCACGCGGCCTCCCTCCGTTGCTCTCCAGCAGCCCCGGAAAGGGGCAGCCGCTGGAGGAGGGTCCTAGGGCTGCCGGAACAAGACCGTGCAAACCAGGGTTCTTAAAACAGGAGAGACGCGTCCCCACTGGCCTGGAGGCCGGAAGTCCTAAGCTGGGGCGCTGGCTGGCCTGGCTCCTTTTGAGGCTCTGGAGCGGGGGTCGGTCCCAGCTTCCCTGGCATTCCCCGGCCTGTGGTCATGTCACTCTGATCCCTGCCTCTGTCCTACGTGTTCTCGTCTCTGTGTCTTCTTCTCTTCTGATACAGACACCAGCCATTGAATTCAGGGTCCACTCTAATTCCAGGATGATCTTATCTTGAGATTCTTAACTAATGACATTTGCAAAGACCCTGTTTCCCAATAAAGCCACATTCAGAGGCTGCAGGTGGACAGGAGTTTTGGGGCCCCCTACTCAACTCACTGCACTAACGGAGAGGTTATGGGCATTTGAGAGGGCAGGGCGTGGCCCCGGCACCCCTGCCCAGACTCAACAGCCATGCCCTGTCCTTGCCCAGGGCAGGCCCAACCCATCTTCACCAGGAGTCTCCTATGAGCTCTGGCCTCGTCCTCAGCCTAGGTCTCAGACCTTGTGACCTCAGGGGGGGGTCAGTTCCGAGTGTGTGCCAGCAGGCAGAATGGGATGGGATTGGGGGGCGGGAAGGTGACTGCACCCCCCCCTCCAGGAGCCAAGGTGTCGGGAGCCTGTGAGATGTGAGTGATCCCAAGGTTAATTAATTATTACATTAAAAATGCGCCGGGTAAGAGGCCTGCAAACAGGAAAGTATTAATCACCCATTTCCTCAGACTGCCAAGTGCATTTCCCTAAATTCCTTGGCTGCTGACTTAACCAAATGATAATCTCCCTGCTGCTGCCATTTCCCATGAAGTCACAGCTCATGAATATTCCAGCGACGCAATTTGCTTTTTAAAAGGACAGACTTATTATTTCATTTTTAAGTTCGCTGTCATGAATAGTAATTTTTCAGCCCCTAAATAATAAAATGTTGGTGACCATTCTGGTCAGCCGGGAGCCAGGAACTCACTGACACAAAGGGGCTGGTCCCCACCATGTGGGAGAGAGGGGAAGCCAGGCCACCCTGCCACCAGTTCCCAACTACAGTCAGCCCACAGAAACAGCAGTTAATTGGTGGCTCTCTCCTTGGCACTTAACAGTTTATAAGCTGGTCCCTCTCCAGTTCCTATGTCTTTGCAGCCACTCTGTGCATTGGGCCACAGTAGTCTTGCCGTAGGCAAACTGACGTTGGGGAATGTAGCTATGGAGTCAGACAGATGCCAAGTTCAAATCCTGACACTGCTGTCTGCTGGCTGTGTGATCTTAGGCAAATCACTTAACTTCTCTGGGCCTTGATGTTCTCATCTATACAATAGAATTGCAAACCAGGATTGGACCCCAGGCTCACCCAGTGCCAGGGTTGATGTTTCTTTGCCCCTCTGCTGCCTCAGATCTAGAGGGACCCTGGACCAGGCCCCACTGGCCTGAGGTTTAGATCTTCTATTTTAACGGGGCAGAAATGATGGCACCGAAGGCTGGACTGAGGAACAGAACCGCCACAGCCTTGCTGGAGCAGCTTCCCAGGTGGTTTCTATTAATGCAATTACAGGTGCTTCCCAGGGCCCTGAATACTGCAGCAGCTCACTGCCTACGTGTTTAAGTGGAAAATCCAATTTTTCAACTCCTTTCCGTAACTGCTCATGTGAGGAAGGGCTCCTCCTGATGCCCCCTTTCCAGAGATGGGTGGTGGCAAGCGGGAAGGGCCCTCCTCACACCGTCCCTCCTCTGGGACTTGGCACCAACGCCATTGCTGGTCTCCCTGCACCCCAGCTATTGCCAGAGGGAGCTTTCCTCCAGGAACCCCAACGGCTCCCACGGTGTCAGCCCCTCAGGATGGGATCACCTCCCCAGCTGGCCCCCAAGAAGACTGGCTCCAGGCCTCCCTGGACTTCCACACCCTTTGCCCCCATGAAGCTTCCCCCTGGCATCTACAGCCCGGCCCCTCCAGCCTGGCCCTCTCCCCTTGCCCCCTTACTCAGTGGGAAGCCCCTCCAGGCTTCAGTTAGAACCCCCGTGTTGTGGTCCCCCACATGCAGGTCCTCTGGGATCAGGGCATTGAGCCCCCCAGTCCCCCTTGTTTCCCTCCGACCCTTCTTGCCCTTAACAGAACAAGTGCAGGTCTTACCGGTTCCCACACTGCACTGGCCTGGGGGCAAGTAACAGCTATGCCTGCGCTTGCTTGCGCCAGATTGCTCTGAGTGAATGAATGAACTCCTGCTGGAGGGCCAGCAACGCAGGTTTCCCTGAAGATAATGTGTGTTTACGGTGTGTGAACCGCTCACAGAATGGCCCGTGAATTATGTTTTCATTTGCACAACCTCTGTCACAACCCACTTTTCAGAACAATGATAAGAAATGTGACTTTGACCAGTGGGGATCCACACGGCCACTCCCAGCAACCAGGGTGTTGTCACGCGGGGCCGCAGGGCAGGGGCAAACCTCCAGTGTACAGTTGACTGACAGCACGGGGTGTGTAAAGCTCAGCAACCCTTGGGTGAACACTGTTGACTCCGGACCAGGGTTTTACTGTAACTGGATGTCTTTACCACCCCCGGGATCCTGTCAGAGTCTGAGCGGGCCTACTTTCCGGAAGGCTGCCTGCTCTGGGCTGAAATGGCATTCATGGAACTTGCAGCAATTTGTCATAGGGGCCTGGTGGGTGGATGATGCTGGGGGACAGGGCTGTCTCACATGAGTAATGTTAGGCGTCCTGGTACCGGGGTACTAAACACCAGTACCATGACTCCTGGCCTCCCTGTGACAGGAACAACAACAGACTCCTGTGGGAAGGTGGCGACAGCACCGATCTGAGAATTTGGTGCCAGGAGGTCACCGGCCACAGGCTCTCATGAAAAGAAACCAGAGCTTCCCTCCTCCCTGTGCCAGCCTCGCCTGGGCCTTTCCTGCTCTGGCTAGGTTGGGAAACCCTGGGCCCCAGGAAGCCCTTGTGGGGTGGGGTTAAGAGGCCTAGAGCGGGCAGAAGCTTTCTCAAGGCCGTGGGGGTGGGCAATGCAGAGCAGGGTGGGACCCCAGCCTCCGAAGCCCCTTCTGGGGTGCTGTTGCCTGCTGGGGCCTTTCACTACATCCCTCCCTCTCTTCTGGGCTGGGGCATCCCTCAGGTGCACGGCCTCGGGGAGGAACATCCGCCTGGCCAGGGGAGTGCTACCTGGAGGCACAGGGTCCTGGGGAGTCTCCCTAAGCACCCTCCATGCTTCAGCCAGAGGAAAAGAGCAGGCCGAGAGCCCATAAAAGCTCCTGGGACCTCCTGCTCCTGCACTCAGGTCCAGAGGCTCCTCCCAGGCCATCCAGGTGTGGCCATGTCTCTCTCCAAGGTGCTGAATCTCCCCTGCCTGGCCACCCTCCTGGCTGGCGTCCTTTCAGCCACAGGCCGCTGTGAATTCCTGTCTCATCAACACTCCACAGACACACAAGGACCCCTCACCAACACTCCTCGCCATCCTCATCTTTTTATTTAAAAAATTCTAGGAAAAATATGCATAACATAAAAGTTAACATTTTTAAGTGTGCCGTTCATTTATTTACCTACTTTTTCTCTTTTATTTTTTTGAAACGAGTCTCGCTCTGTTACCCAGGCTGGAGTGCAGTGTTGTGATCTCAGCTCACTGCAACATCCACCTCCCAGGTTCAAGCAATTCTCCTGCCTCAGCCTCCCGAGTAGCTGGGACTACAGGCTCCACCTGCCTGGCTAATTTTTTGTATTTTTATAGAGACAGAATTTCACCATGTTGGTCAGGCTGGTCTCAAACTCCTGACCTCAGGTGATCCACCCATCTTCGCCTCCCAATGTCCTGGGATTGCAGGGGTGAGCCAGTGTGCCCAGCCTATTTACCTGTTATTTTTGAGACAAGGTCTCGCTCTGTTGCCCAGACTGGAGGGCAGCGACACAATCATAACTGACTGCAGCCTTGACCTCCCAAGTTCCTCCTGCCTCAGCCTCCTGAGTAGCTGGGACCATCAGACCTGGCTTTTTTTTTTTTTTTAGTGGAGACAAGGTCTTGCTATGTTGCCCAGGCTGGTCTGAAACTCCTGGCTTCAAGCAATCTTCCTGCATCAGCCTCCCAAAGTGCTGGGATTACAGGGTGAGCCACCAAGTCCAGCCTTACATGTGCAGTTCTGTGGGGTTACACACACTCCCACTGTTGTTAATCCATCTTCATGTTGGAAACAGATGCTCGGTGCTGCAAAGAAAAACCAGCACTGAGACAAAGGAGCTTTCAGCAAAGCAACTTTTACTTCCTGGGCTGCAGGAAGGGTACCTTGCTAGCCACCATGCCACGAGAGTACAATGAACAAAGGAAAACACAAATTTATCCCTTATGTATGTGGGGTCGTCCTTACTGCTGTGTCTGATCTCTGTTGGCTGGAGCCAGACCTCACAATCTAAACTAAAACCCGATCGGCTAACAACTTATAACTTTTCTAAACAGGTAAAAGCAGTGGAGAGCTGGGACATGCCTGTAAGCACGTCCAACACAGATATCTTGGTAAAGTACAAGGACGTAGAATGTACTACGTGCCTGTAAGCATGGCATGTCTCACAGCTACATAGGATAGGGCTTAACAAAGAGGTATTAGCACACTTATTCTTTAACAAGAAAGGAAACTTTATAAAGGAACTTGTCTACTTTCCACACTTACATAATTGGAAGCATAGAGTGTTCGTTCTTTTGCAACTGGTTCGTGTCACTTAGCACAATGTCCTCAAGATTCATCCACATTGTAGCCTGTGTCAGAATTTCCTTCCTTTTTAAGACTGAGTAATATTCCGTCGTATGAATGGACCGCACTTGTCTAGCCACTGCTTTATTGATGGACAGCTGGGTTGCTTGCACCTCTTGGCTATTGTGGCTGCTGCTAGAAACATGAGCGTGCAAATATTTCTGCATGTACTTGTTTAATTTCCTTTACGTGCAGACTCAGCAGTGGAATTGCTGGACCATACCATAACTCTATCTTTAATTTGTTTTTTTGAGATAGGGTCTCGCTGTCACCCAGGCTGGAGTGCAGCGGCACAATCACAGCTCACTGCAGCCTGGACTTCCTGGGCTCAATTCTTCAATTTATTGAAGAATTACCATCACTGTTTTCCACACTTTCCCACTGAATGCACTGTTTACATCCAGTTCAGGCTCCCACCAGCAGAGCACAAGGTTCCCGTCCCTCCACATCCTCACCAAGGCTTGCTGCTTCTAGTTTGGGTGGCGCACCGTCTTAACTGATGCGTCATCACCTTCTTTTCTGACTGTGTTTTGCTTCACTTTGTTTTTTGTTTGTTTTTGAGACAGAGTCTTGCTCTGTTGCCAGGTGCCAGGCTGGAGTGCAGTAGCGCGATCTCGGCTCACTGCAACCTCTGCCTCCTGGGTTCAAGCAATTCTCCTGCCTCAGCCTCCTGAGTAGCTGGGATTACAGGCACGCACCATCATGCCCAGCTAATTTTTGTGTTTTTTAGTAGAGATGGGGTTTCACCATGTTGGGCAGGATGGTCTTGATCTCCTGACCTCGTGATCTACCCTCCTTGGCCTCCCAAAGTGTTGGGATTACAGGCGTGAGCCACCTCGCCCAGCCTGCTTTGTGTTTTTGCAGTGGGAGCTGCTAGAGGCAGGCAGGATGGTGGTGGAGAACACAGTTTTGGAGCCAAACAGAGCTGGACACAAGCCTGGCTTCAGTGCTCAGCCACTCGTGACCTAAGACCATTCTCAGAGGGGAGGAGAAAGTGTGCGTGGGGTGTGGAGTAGGAGGAAACATGGGGCAGCTGTTTTCATCGCCATCGTGCCAGGCAGGACTTCGTGTTGAAGGGAGGACTTTAATGCGGAGGGCTGTGCACGCAGGTGACTGTCCCACCTGGCTCACTCAGGGGAGGTGGCGGCTGCTGCCTGCAGAGGCTCCTCTTTCCCTCGCCCGCCCATCAGCTAAGCCACAGGAGGCCATCGTCTGCGGTGATGATCTAATGCTTCCAGTTCTATGATAATGGCCTCTGAAGATGCACAAAATAGCTGATGTTTGGGCGCCCCCAATGCAGGAAGCATTCGGCACCGTTTCTGGGAACACGAGACATTTAAGTGACTTCCTTGCTGAATATTTCATGATTTACATTAATGGCTTTCTGGTGTTTTTCATAACAAAACTGTCCACATGATGATGGGTTAAAATGTGGTTATTCCACCTACTCTCACTGTAAAGCACCATCCCCCCACGCCAGTCCCTGCAGTCCCCCTGTTGGCCCTGTCTCCCTAGGGGCCCACCTCCTCCTAAATGAGGCTCCCTTGTCTGGAACAGGTGTTACCTGTGCATGCAGCAGGCACCAGCACGCAGTGGGGGCTCGAACATGGGGATGGAGGCATTTGCGACAGCTCCATGACACCAGGGAGGGCCAAGGCCAGGGACCTGCCACACCAGCCAGCTGCAAAGTGGCCTGGGGTCTAGGGCTGGAGGGACCCTCCCAAGCCCTGGTCCAGATATCCCAGCTTTTGAAGCCATGACTTGCACACCTCATGCCTTGACAGGTGTTTGTTTGTTGAGACAGAGTCTTGCTCTGTGGCCCAGGCTGGAGTGCAATGGCATGATCGAGGCTCACTGCAACCTCTGCCTCCCAGGCTAAAGCAATTCTCCTGCCTCGGCCTCCCAAGTATCTGGGACTACAGACGCACACCACCACGCCTGGCTAATTTTTGTATTTTTAGCAGAGATGGGTCACCATGTTGGCCAGGGTGGTCTCGAACTCCTGAACTCAAGTGATCTGACCAACCTCCCAAAGTGCTGGGATTACAAGTGTGAGCCACCATGCCCAGTCTAATATTTGCATTTTTAGTGGAGACTGGATTTCACTTTGTTGGCCAGGCTGGTCTCGAACTCCTGACCTTACGAAATCCACCTACCTCGGCCTCCCAAAGTGCTAGGATTATAAGTATGAGCCACTACACCCAGCCGACCTTGACGGTTTTGAGAATTGCCGCTCAGGTGTTTGTCAGGTGTCCCTCAGCTGGGCTCTGTCTTCGGTGTTCCTCACGGTTGGACTGGTTGATGGGTTTGGCTGGCAGAGCAAGGAGGTGACACACCTCCCAGCACACCACGTGGGTAGACGCCGCCTGTGCACCGACCACAGGAGACGCCTGCCCACCGACCACGTGGGGAGACGCCGCCGGTGCAGCGTGCGCACGGATGTTGACCTCGGTCACCTGGCCGCGTAGTGTTTGCTGCTATTTGCTCTGTTGTGACCCCCCCCCACACACACACACACACTGTCTTCTCTGGAAGATGCCACTGAGCACAGCCCACACTTAAGGGGTGGAGACTTAGAGCCACCTCCTTGGCGGGGGTTAGCTACATAAACTATTTGGAATTCTGCATGAGAGACGCATCTGTTATCTCCCACTACTTGATGATTTAATCTTTAATTCATAGCAGAACGGACTCATGTGTCCCCGTGTCACACTGTGGGTTGTGACCTAGGGCTAAGTGATTTATTTTGCCGCTCAAGTTGTCCCAGCCATGGCACCAGGAGCTCTTTCAGGTTGGCCCCTGGGTCGCCTTATCCCCATCTGATTTTCCCTCCAAGAAATTTTAAAAACATATTTCTAACATTTTTAATTGTGGTGAAGAACACATAACATGAAATTTACCATGTTTTCTTTCTTTCTCTCTCTCTGTCACCCACGCTGGAGTGCAGTGGCTTGATCTCAGCTCACTGCAACAACTGCCTCCCAGTTCAAGTGATTCTCCTGCCTCAGTCTCCCAAGTAGCTGGGACTACAGGCATCCACCACCATGTCCGGCTGATTTTGTATTTTTAGTAGAGACAGGGTTTCACCATGTTGGCCAGGCTGGTCTCGAACTCCCGACCTCAGGTGATCTGCCCGCCTCAGCCTCCCAAAGTGCTGGGATTATAGACTTAAACCACCGCTCCCAGCTAATTTCTTTTTAGAGATGGGGTTTCCCTCTATCACCGAGACTGGAGTGCAGTAATGCTATCATAGCTCACTGAAGCCTTGAACTCCTGGGAGACCACGATCCTCCCACTTCAGCATCCCAAAGCATTGGGATTCCAGGTGTGAACCACTGCACCCCGCCCATCTGCAGCGTTTTCAGGCACACATTTCAGCGGCCATCTCCAGAACCATCCTCATCATCCATCTCCAGTACGTCCCACCTTGCAAAATGAAAATGCTTTTCCCATTAAACACTCACTTCCTGTTCGAACTTACCTGGCATTCCCCTGGCACCCGGCATTCCCCTGGCACTCAGCATCCTATTTTCTGTCACTATGAACTCAATGACCCTAGGGACCTCAAATACAGTATGTGTCCTTTTGCCAGGCTTATTTCCCTTAGCACACTGTCTTCTAGGCTCATCCATGGACCTTGGAGTATCCAGGCTGGAGTGTGTACCAGAATTTCCTACCTTTTTAAGGCTGAATGCCCCAATGAATTCCTAAATAGTGTGATCATAGGAAATATTTATTCCATACAAAATTAGCCAGGCATGGTGGCTCACGCCTGTAATCCCAGCTACTTGGGAGACTGAGGCAACGAGAGCGAAACTCCATCTCAAAAAAAAAAAAAAAGAAAAGAAATATCGCTTCTGTCTCTGTTCAGGATTCCTAGCACAGGCTCCCAAAACCCTTGGAATCCCTGAGCTTGCCTTTGGGATGCTGATGAGTTGGTTGGTGACTGGGAGCCCCTAGACAGCTTCAGGGTGGGGGTGGTGCCCCAAAAGGCCAACTGCTGATTAAAAGGTTGGAATCTTCAACCCCACCCCCTGACTCTGGGAAGGGGAAGGGGCTGGAGCTTGAGTCAGTCCCGGATGGTTGGTTTCATCCGTCATGCCTATGTAATGGAACCTCTATAAAGGCCCCTAAACGACAGGGTCCAGGGAGCTTCTGGACTGATGAGCACATCCAGGTGTGAAGAGTGTGTGCCCAGAGAGGACCTGGAGGCCCTGCCCACTCCACACCTCACCCTGGCATCTCTTCCCTCTGGCTTTTCTGGAGCTGATCCTTTGTAATAAACTGGTAGCAGTAAGTAAACTTTTCCTGAGTGTTGTGAGTCATTCTAGCAAAAGAGGAGGAGCTTGTGGGAACCCTTGATTTATAGCCGGTGGGTCTATAGCAGGGGTGGCCCCGAGGAGGGCATGGCAGCTTCAGTGGGGGCAGTCTCGTGGGACTGAGCCTGCCTCCCGGGTCTGTGCTAACTCTGGACAGCTGGTGTCGGCATTGAACTGAGTTGTTGAACACCAGGTTGGTGTCTACAGAGACCTGGAGAATTGCTCGGCATGGAACATCCACACATTTGGTGTCAGGGTGTGGCGGTGTTCAAACACCCTGAAGTCCTTTTGTTGACCACCCCAGAGCCTGCTGGTTCCTGGGAAGTCACCACTCAAGAGGAGTAGGGCAGCAGATGGTGGCAGATGCAGGCCCAGGGGCTTCCTACCCAACCCCCACTCCCCTGGGCAGCCAGCTGGGCCGAGAGGGCGAGGTCCTCCTTGGCTGGAGCGTTTCTCCACACACAGCTGTCACCAGCTCATTACAATGTCACTGAGAGCTGGGAGGACCTGGGCCTCGAGATGAGGAGGGGTCACAGAGAGGTCTCACACCTTCTCCCTGGTGCAGGGTGTGGGTAGTGGGCAAAGGTGGGGCATGGAGGTGGGGAAACCGCCCAGCCGGGGCCCAGTTCACAAGCTCTGGGGCCTCCATCCCAGCCTCGGGGCCTCTCACTCTGCAGGGGTGGGCTTCTGGCCCCATGGTGCCTTAGAGCCTCGGAATATTCCAAAACTCAAGTTGTAAAATCACAAAAACCAGAACTATCCAGACCCTCTTAGAAAAGCCGGCATGTGCAGTGCAGGCTGGGCTTGAAGAACACAGAATTCATTCCTTTGTGGAATGCATGGCCTTTCAGAGGGGCCTCCCTGTGCCACTGGCTCTTCTAGGAAAGTATTCGCTGACTACCTGAGAGCAGCCCTGAACACCCTGCACCCTCAGCAGCCTTGAACACCCCGCACCCTCAGCAGCCCTGGACACCCCCATCCCCCTCAGCAGCCCTGGACACCCCCATCCCCTTCAGCAGCCCCGGACACCCCACACCCTCAGCAGCCCTGGACACCCCGCACCCTCAGCAGCCCTGGACACCCCACACCCTCAG
>CM052648.1:29329721-29487671 GCA_028533165.1 Leontopithecus rosalia | reverse complement strand
CCATCCCCTCTCAGCAGCCCTGGGACACCCCCATCCCCCCTCAGCAGCCCTGAGACAGCCCCCCATAGCCCCCTCAGCAGCCCTGGGACAAACCCCATCCTCTCCTCAGCAGCCCTGGACACCTGTTAGGGCCCCAGCTTCTCTACCTCCCCAGGGGCTCTCCTCTCAGACTGCAGCAACCCCAAGTAAGGGCCTGGGGCAAGTCCGGGGGCTGGGCCTCCCAGGTGTCTATGGCACTCTCTGTGCCTCTCTAGGTATCAGCCCCTCTGCAAGGACGGGACAGGAGCCCTCGGAGGCCGAGCTCTGGGCCAGGAGTCAGTTCCCCATCCCGACTCACTGGGCTCCAGGGGCAAACTTCAGTGTCCACCTGGACTCCATCTCCTATCTGCAAACCAGGACTAGCCCTTTGCAGCTTCCAGCTCCAGCCTGGCACTGGCTGGCAGCCGTCAAGACAGACAACTCCAAGCCTGAGGGCAGAGGCCCGGGTGGCTCTGGGTCAGGGGTGACCAGCAGCTCAGACAGCAGAGGTGCCTGGGGCAGGGTGTGGCAGCTGGGGCCCTGCCACATGTCACAGAATTCTGCCAGGGGACACCAGAACCACCCCAGAGCCCTTAGAAGGCCAGACAATCAGGGATGGAAACTGAGTCCCCAGACACGGGGGCAGAGTCTTGCTGCCGGGAACCAGCAACAGCAGCATGGCCAGGGAGGCAGCCAGCCAGGCCCAGGAAACAGGACCGGGCGGGGGCAGCAGCCTGGTAGAAAGCATGACCCCTCCCACGGCCTTCACCCCACTGCCCCAGGGGATGCAGCTGCAGAGAAAAGAGAGGGTGGCCTTCCTCAGCCAGACCCTGCCAGAGCCTCCCCTGACTTCTGCTGGGCCCCGTCCCCTCTTCTCTCCCACCAGAACAGAAGGGGTGGCCTGGCACCAGGACACCCCTTTATTGGTGGAAACAGGAGTGTGGACCACAAGCCATGAGGACACTGGGTTTCATCTGGCTTCAGGGTCCAGGCACACAGCGTCCAGCCCCATCCCCAGCTGTGGCATGAGCCTCCTGCTAGGGCATCTGGGAGAACCCAGACCCTGGGGGCTGGCAGGGACTCAGCTGCAGGCATGCCCTGTCCGAACCTGGGGCCATGTGGACGGCAGTCCTGGGTCTGCAGACCACCACAGGCAGGCAGGGGTAGACATACCTGCCCTTCCTCCAGGAAACACCCATGGCTGAGCCAGTGTGGCCGGAGCGTCCAAGCAGGCCATGCAGGACCCCGGCCCTCACTGCCTCCTCCTCCCGCCCCAAAGTCTGGCTAGGGACGGGGTCCATCCCCATCTCCGTCTTCACAGCTGGCTACTGTGCTAAGGGCCCGCAGGCACGGCCCAGGAGGGTGGACGTTTCCTTTGTTTTGTTTTGTTTTGTTTTTTTGAGACAGAGTCTTTGCAATACCACTGCTTTGATAATGGAAACCAAAAAAAACAAAAGAGAGAGAGAGAGAGACAGAGTCTTGCTCTGTCTCCAGGCTGGAGTGCAGTGGCACGATCTCGGCTCACTGCAACCTCTGCCTCCTGGGTTCAAGCAATTCTCCCACCTCAGCCTCCAGAGTAGCTGGGATTACAGGTGCCCGCCACCACACCCAGGTAATTTTTTTTAATTTTTAGTAGAGATTGGGTTTCACCACTAGCCAGGCCAGTCTCAAACTCCTGGCCTCAAGTGATCCACCTGCCCAGTCTCCCAAAGTGCTGGGATTACAGGGGTGAGCCACTTCACCTCGCCAGGGTGGGCATTTCCATCCGAGTTTGTGGGTGAGGACTGTCCTGCTCACGCAGCTCCCATGTCATGCAGGCAGGACGTGTGCCTGGGTCCCGCACCCTTAGACAGTTGCCCCATATGGGGCAACTGAGCCGGGCTGGGAAGAGGGGGACCCAAGGCTGCAGCGAGGAGTGGACTGCAGACTCTGGGAGCGTGCTGGGGGGTCCCTAGAGCTGCAGGTGGCTTTGATCCCACAGTGGCTGCAGCACCCGCCCACCTGGCTGTGCCGGCCCGAGACCCCACCTCTGGCTGGCAGCACGAGCTCCAGGTGGTCATCACTCCACTACTAAGAGATGGGGAAACTGAGGCACAGAGAAGGCTGATGACTGGCTGTACTGGGTGCTTCCTGGAAATTAATCAGCTCCCTGCTCCCACCCCTATCCCTACCCCAATCCCTCCAGCAAGACCAGAACTTTCAGGAGGTGCAGGGTCTGAGAGGCGCCCCCTCAGTCAGCTGACTTCGATGTGCAGGGGCCCCCAGCAAGGTTTTGGGGCTCAGGTTGGGGGTGGTCCCTGGGCCTCGTGCCTCACTCCCACTCCTCCTCTGGCCTCTCCCCTCCCCCAGTGGCCAGGCTGGCATCAGCAGCCTGGGCACCACGGCTGGGCCTGGACACACGAGCTGCATTCAGATCTGGTCCCTGATGAGGAGGCAGTGGGAACACAGCGTTCTCTTGGTGCCTGGCCAGACTGCCTGGCCCCTGCCCTCCTCCGCTCAGTCACTTTCAGCAGTGGCAGTGGAGTCTCAGTCCCTGCCCACTCCCAGACACACACTGTCTGCAGTCCAGGGTTTGAGGGTGCCACCTGCCAGCCTACGGGACAGTAACACAGGAGAGGGAGGTAATGGGGGAGCCCCACTGCCCTGGGTAAGGGGGCAAGGACCCCACAGGGGCTGGGCCTGGACCCCACTGACCCCAGGCTGGAAAATCAGGACAGGACCCTCCCCTAGCCTGCTCGCAGGTTGTCATGGGACACGTGGCCGTGCCCAGGGCGCTGGGAAGTGTCCCAATGGTGCTCCTCTCAGCGCAGGTCCCCAGGAGCTGCAGGCATGACCCTCCCTTGAGAACTCCCCAAACCTGTTCCTTCCCCAACCTTAGCTCACGAGGTTCCTCTGAGAAACACGGGCCTTCCACGGTGCAGCCCTGCCACGAAGCCTCACCGAGTCTCGCCTCTAGCATCACCTGGCCGAGATGGACCTAGAGAGGCCTTCTAGAACTGAGGTCATGGCCACATGGCCTCCAGCCAGGAGGACAACGCCCCCTCCCAGAGGCTAGCAATAGGTGGACATTGAGACCCCACTCTTGTCTTGGCAGAGCTTGTCCAGGGTCACCAGACCTAGGACAGCAGAGTCAGGATCTGACCTAGGTCTCCAGGCGTGGGCCTGACCGTAAGTTCAGCTGTTCCACACCTCTGTGAGGATTTGGGGAGCAGGAGGACAGGGCTTCTCCCCAGGCTGTCCCCTCCTGAAGTGAGGGGACAGTGGGGCCTTGTCACTGGGAGGACTGGAGGGCTGTGAGATTCAGTGGTAGCTTGGCCTGAGCTGGCCGGGAAAGGGTAGGCCAGGGTATTAGAGGTTAACAGGACCCACAGATAACGGGGCAGCTTCTCCAGGGCCTCATTAGGTCTCAGACCAAGTTTCTACATCATTCCTGCTATTGACAAGTGATCAGCCACCCGGGGATGTCCTAGGGCCACCAGCACAGATGGCTGCCAGCCAGGAGGAGCAGTCCTGGGTCCACACTATTGTGCTGTCATCTCAGACCCGGAGCAGCTGGGGGAGGGAAGGGGAAGACATTTGGGGGGCACAGCTGCCTGCCACTCCTCGCTGAGGTGGTGTATGGCAGGGGCAGGAAAGAATGTTCCAGCAAGAAGTGGAACCCCAGCCTGCCCCTCTCACCTACCTGTCCCAACCTCAGCAAGGACAGCAGGTATGTTCTGCGACCCTGTCCTCGCCTCCGTCCCAGCTGACCCTCCCCGCCGCTGTAGGCTGGCCCCACGTCATACCTGGTGGCCTCTTGCTGCTCTGTGGCCTCTGAGACCCCAGGCACACGCTGGGTCCTGCCCAGCCCTCCACTCTCACGCTCTCCAGGGGACCCTCCTTACCCAGCAGCCGAGGGGGCCGTGTTTCCCAGCTGGTGCCCAAGAGTGGTGCCCGCGTAGTAATTCCTAATTAAATAGAACACAAAACAGGGGCTGGTCTAGCCATTAGCCAAACCGACTGGATTTTGAAGAACGAATATCCTGTTAGCATCACTTCTGCTGAATCCACATGGCTGCGAAGCAGAGCCATACGGGAGCTCGGTAATGAATATGGAAACCTTCTTTTCTGGTATTGCTCACTCATAAATGAAGCCGCTTTATGGAGCACGAGCAGAGGGAAAATGACTGCGCCCGGCCTGATTTATCTGCTCAGATGCTTTGTGGTGCTTCAGATTAATAAAAATATTTAATAAAGAATCAAGATAGTTTATCTGTAATGCAAAGAGAATCACATTGCCTATATTTTTATTACTGAAAAATTGGAAGCAGGAAGAAATAATGATATAAGCTACTGTAGAAATGACAAAAATACCCATTCCGGTTCTGTGCTTTGCGCTAAAGCCCGCGCCGCCCTATAAACATAATCTATTCGCGTGCCTCTTTCAGCTGATTCCAGAGCCGGCTCTGCACTGTGGAGTTTAATATCACCCTGTTCTCAACTGCACAGGGAAGTGATTAAATAAGAAATAAATTCGGCTGTCATTGCATTTAAAATCAAATCAAGGATCATTTGTTACTCCAAATGAAGCAGTTCTCCTTCCCTGCCCGTAAGTAGGCTGCTGTTCGCTGAACCATTTAGGGATGTATATATAGTAAACTCGCCGCATAATGGCTTGTACTCTGATATGATCTTTATGGGGCTGCCGCTCCGAGCTGCCAGGAGAGCCCATAAGCAGCACATAGCTTTTTAAATTTAAAGTTATAGGTACGAGACTTCACAGTCCATCTGAGTCTCATTGGAGGGGGCCCACGCGAGATGTGGGGGCCTCTGCCCGGGACCCCCTCCCCCTGCACCCCTGCTCAGCTGCAGCCAGCCCTCCTGTCCTCGGAGGAGGACAGAGGAGGGGAAACAGCCAAGTCAGGTCCTCAGTGATGCACCCCTAACCCCAACCCGACCCTAAAGGGCAGGAGGGGCCAGGAAGCAGCTAGGAGGCAGGACCTGCAGGAGGAGGCTCTGCTGGGCTCCAGGGTGGGCAGGGAGTGCCCAGCGACGGGATGGCACAGCGGACCATATCCTGTGCGTCCTCCTCACTGTTGCTAGCACCTCCAGGCTCAAGCACCCACCTCCCCCATGCCTGGCAGAGGCCGAAAAGCAGAGAGGGGCTGGAGGGGACAAGGGAACAGAGCAGCTAGACCGGCCCCTCGCACAGCTGCCCACGATGGCCCTCCAGGTGATGCCCCAAGTCATCCACCACAGCTTCCACCACGCTCCTAGGCTCTTCCAGAGAAGGCAGGGCACTGGGAGGTGAGTTTTAGACTTTCCAACAAAAAATAGCTTAATAGGCTTTAGCATTTATTTGTTATTTTTGAGACGGAGTCTTGCTCTGTTGCCCAGGCTGGAGTGCAGTGGCGTGATCTCGGCTCACTTACGACCTTCACCTCCTGGGTTCAAGCGATTCTCCTGTCTTAGCCTCCCGAGGAGCTAGGATTTCAGGTGCTCACCACCACGTCCAACTAATTTTTGTATTTTTAGTAGAGATGGGGTTTCACCATGTTGGCCAGGCTGGTCTCGAACTCCTGACCTCATGTGATCTGCTTGCTTTGGCCTCCCAAAGTGCCGGGATTACAGGTGTGAGCCACCGCGCCCGGCCAGTTTTAGCATCTAAAGGTGTGAAGCTTCAGGAAACGCTCTAATCCGTAACCCCCCGCCCCCCGCCTCCAGCCGTGGATGCCAGACAAGAACAGGTGAGACCTGAATGTGTGGCATCTGCCACGGGCTGACCTGCAGCCTCCAAAAAAGATGCGTTCAAGTCCCAACCCCCAAACCCTCCACGGGGTACCTTATTTAGGAATGGAGTCATTGCAGAGGCAATTTGTTTAGTGGAGGCCATCCTGGAGTGGGGGGCCCTCATCCAATGTGCCCCCACAAACCGTCCTTACAGGAAGGGGAGTTAGAGATTCGGGCACTCAGGGTGGGGACGGGAGACCTGTAGCCCCAGACCCTAGCACCCGAGTGTGGGCAGCATCCAGAGGGTGGGGGGGCTCCCCTCGGGCCCTCAGAGGGAGACTGGCTGGTCCTGATTTTGGGCGTCCGGCCTCTAGAATGAGAGGACAAGTGTCTGTTGTATTAAGCCCTGCAGGCTGTGGGCTTTCTTGCTGCAGCCACAGGATGGGGACATGGGCATAACAGGACAGCTGCCCGCTACCCTCAAGCTAGCCCAGCCCAGCCCCTGACGCACCTTTGCCAAAACCAACCCAGCCCCCCCAGCCGTGGGTATGATTGTCCCCATTTTCAGGGGAGAAAGCAGAGGCCCAAGCAGTTAGGTGAGCCGTTAGGTGAGCCCAGAGAACCCACAGGGCCTGGCCCAGGCAGCACCCACCTCTTCAGGCAGGATGCCCATGCCCCTTAACAGGCCTGGCCTCACAGGGCCCCAGGAGCATCCCTGTTGAAGGAGGGAATGAATGAATGAGTAAATGTTCTCTTTTCCCACCCTGCAGCTCTAGCCCCACCTCCTCCAGGAAGCCCCCCAGGCCTGCCCTAGCATACATGGTATTAGACTGGTCTCACCTGTGTCAGGCAGCTGCGGAGGGTGAGCTTGGGAGAGCTTGGCCAAGGCTAGGGAGCCTGCTCTGGCACTTGAGGTCCATGAGGTGGTTGCCCTAGATGGGGTGCCCTGGGGTGGTCCCTGTATTTGTGTGGGGGCACTTCCCCTCAGTGCCCCCAGGGGAAGCCCAGTGCTACATCCCAGGATGGAGGCCAGCCCGTCCGTGGGTGCCTGTGCCCCAGGTGGCACCTCCTGCTGTTGGCTCTGACAGGCCTAGAGCAGTGCAGGGGCACCATGCGGGGTCCACCATCAACCTCCAGCCCTCCAGGACCCGTGCCGGGTCTGTCATTAGCCTTCAGTCCTCAGCGCTGGCTCCCAGGCAGCCAGGGACTCCCCAGAGCTCCCCAGTCACCAACCCAGTCTTCACGGAGGCCCAGGCCTCATCTCTGACTTCTGACCCCTGACCCCAGCCTGCATGAAGCCCCGCATTTGACTGGACTTTCGCTGGCCTCTGTCAAGTTGTTGGCCATGCAGTCACAGGAGGGTCTGAGCAGGCCACCCTTTTGGACAACCTGGTTGGGGCCTCTGGTGGTCCCACCCTCCACTGCCATCCCCGGTGGAGCTGGACCCCCGCCCCTCCCCTGGCTGGAGACCTGGCAGTGGAGCCCCTCTGTCCAGGCCCAGCAAGCTGTGATCCCACCTGTCCAGTGTCCACCGCTGCCTCTGCCCAGTACATCACTGTTAATGTCACCAACGTGCTAACAGCCCACTCCATGATAATGCATAATACAAACTCAAAAATTAATTGTCTCACCTTCAAAAGCGTCTTTAACTGCTCCTGAGAGGAAATATGGATAATAACCATAATTTTAATGCCGATTCTTATTAGAAGGTCATGTTTGACCAATTTTTTTTTTTTTGGAGACAGTTTCACTCTTGATGCCGGGGCTGAGTGCCATCTCGGCCCACTGCAACCTCCGTCTCCCGAATTCAAGTGATTCTCCTGCCTCAGCCTCCCAAGTAGCTGGGATTATAGGGGCCCGCCACTACGCCAGGCTAATTTTGTGTATTTTTAATAGAGACTGGGTTTCACCGTGTTGGTCAGACTGATCACGAACTCCTGACCTTGGATGATCCCCCTGCCTGAGCCTCCCAAAGTGCTGGGATTACATGCGTTGAGCCACCTCACCCAGCCCCTTCTGGCATTTTTTAAATCAGGGCTAAAGCACAGGGGAGAGCATCCAGGACCTGAGCATCTGCTAGATTTTTCCCAGATGATGAGCACACCCATCCCTGCATGGGGAGTCTCCCTGGGTCGGAAGAGTGTGGCCAGCTTTGGAATTCAGAGTCCCTCAGAGCCTCAGGGGCTGCTCCCCAGAGATCTAGCTCACAAACCGGGTGTCCAGGGAGGTGCCTCTGGGGCACTGCTTCCTGGGACTAGGCAGGGGCCCAGTCAGTCAGGAGGCGATGCAGAGGCCGGCAAGGTGCTCCTGTCCCCATAGTGCCTGGCCTGGTGGGGCTCGCTTGGGCAGGGGCTCCTGGAGACAGGCTAGCAGGCTGCTGGTTCTAGCCCGTTCAACAGAACCTCGCGCCTAAGAGATGGGGGAAGGCAGGGGATCATCACCCGCTCCTGATAGAGAAGCTGAGGCACAAGCGGGACTCCTAAGAGGAGGTGCCTGGAGACGCCTTTAGTCTTCATGTATCCCTGTGTGTGTGTGTGCGCGTGTGTTAGGGTACAAGCGTGAACATGGCACCTGAGAGTCTTCCGAATCTGCTCACAGTCTCAGCCCAAGGCAGTCGGGCCAGGCTTGCTGGAAAACAAGCCCCGGGTTGGGCCAAGCAGCTGCCCTTCCTGGAGCTCTGCCTGGCAGCCCCCAAGGCAGTGGGAGAACCCCAGAGCCACCTCCACATCCATAGTGTGTGGTAAGAAAGTGGAGGCCGAGGGTCCCCAGCACGAGGCGTGGGAGCCGGGCCCCTTCCTCCAGGTCCCTGGGGGAGGTAGGCGCACCAGGTTCCCTGGGCAGCTCTGTCCTGGCTGCTTGCAGGCCCCTCGCTTCAGCAGGTTGATTCTCAGTGCCCAGAGAACAACAAATCACTCTCTGACAATAATGGGTATGAAGAGACACTTAATTATGAGGCCACAAGACAGCACGATTATTAATTTTAAATTGTGGAGCCCAGTCCTGAAGGCTGAGCCTGGAGGGATGTCCCAGGGGCTCAGGGGAGCCAGAGGGCTGGCTGGGGCTCGGAGACTCAGCTGTGCACTGGACGTTGGGGGCACAGGGCCCTGAGGCTGGGGGACTCTTGGGTGGCCCAGACCTCCCCCTCCATTAGCAGAGGCTTAGGGAGACGGGTCTGCAGAGCCTGGCGTGGTCTGGGCTACAGGCCATCTCCAGTGGGCTGATGGGGGTGTGCATGGGGCCAGGGCTGTGGACCCCCCCGAGGCTGCTCTGCCAGTGTGCTCTAGGGCTGATGTGGGTGTGTCTGTGCCACTCCTCACAGCCACTGGGGCCAATTCCACCAGAGTGGGCCCACGTGGGGGTGGCCTAACCCTTTCTAAAGCAGTGGCGGGGGCAGGGCTTTACTCTGTGCCTGGCTGGGACCCAAGCCCGCGACCACTCTCCTAGCCAGAGTAGGTGCTGGTGGTCACTGTCTGCTGGGCAGGGCACCTCAAAGGAACTGCAGGGACCCCAAAGGCAGAGCAGATGCCAGGTCCCTGAAGAGCCACGATCCAGACACACAGGCACCAGCTTCTGTATGGAGGTTCAAGGTGCAAAGCTCGGGCGCCGGTGCAGGGCTGACCTTGAAAGGTGACAGGGTGGCCTGTCCGAAAGGCTCAGTGACACAGGGCTCCTCAACTCCTCCCGAATTCCCCATCTCCCAGCGTTCTTTCATCTCTAGCCACAGGGGTTCTGGATTTCCCCACGGTCCATGGAGACTCGGGGGCTGCAGAGGTGGCTGCGGGATGCAGCAAGGGGGACACAGCCCTGGACAGAATGGGGACACGACAGGGCCTGGAGCCCTGCGGGAGGCTGCAAGGCTGAGTGCAGCCCAGGGACAGACTCCGGCTGGCTCCTGTGGGAGGCCAGCAAGCAGCCCGGTGCCAGGCCAGGCAGCTTGTGCGACCGACTGCGCGGCAAGCTGTCAGTGCTGGCGGCACTTGGCAGGCGGCAGCGGGAAGGGGATGTTTGCAGACTGCCGCCGACAGCTTCCCGGCTGAAACCTCCCTGGTTAGAATACGCAGAAGTGAGCAGTGCCTGTGGGCGGGTCCGGGAGGGGCGAGAGGCGGCAGAGGGGCTGCGGGGCTGCCGGGCCCTTCTGGGTCCTCCCCCTAGGCCTGCCCACTGCTCTATGCCTGGCCTGGGCCCTGGATCCAAGCCAGCACCCCACACCCTCAGGCTCCTGGACTCCGGACTCTGGGGCAGTGGTGATGGACACCAGCGGAGAATGCGGGGGGCGGGGCTCTGTGGGAGGGGGCCTCAGACCCCTCTGATGAGAAGCCCTTCTTTGTTATCCCAGGTGGGCTGCAGGGCGGGGGTAGGCCGAAGAACACCCCCTACCCATTTAGGGTAAATTCCTTCCCCAGGAGCTGTGGGAGCACCTGCAGGCAAAGACTGGGCAGGAACTGTGGTGCTGGTGCCACTTGTCACTGTGACTGTTTTAATTCAGGAAACACACCCACAAAGGATGCACAGAGCTGTTTTGTGGTGTGGACAGCACCGCCGGTCACCTCGGAGGGTGGCACGGGGAGCAGAGAGCCAGCACCAGAGCCACCCTCTCAGTCTCTGGCCCCTGCAGGTGCAGCCGCTCCCCAGCCTGCCCTCCCCACACCCTCCCCTCTCCACACCCCTCTTTAGCCCCTCCCCTCCTGCTCTGCCCTCCCCTCCCTTCCCTCTTGCCTCTCTTTCTCCCCTGCCTTGAGGTCAGTTATCACCACCCTGTCCTGTTTGATCTCCCCAAGAACCCAGAGATGCCGCATACAGACCCCTGTCCTCCTCCCTCGTCCTGCCAGTTTCGGGGTGCTCCTGTATGGGGGGGCCCTCTCTGCTTTGCGCCTCTAGCTGGAGGCAGGGGGCCCCCCACCGCTTTCCCAGGCTCCCGTGGCAGGGCACAGACCCCAGCCCTGGGATCCGCCTGGGGTGGAGGCAGGCCACTGCCACCTCCCAGGGTTTGCATCCAGCCTCTTTGGTGGCCTGTGCCTGTGAGTCCGGTAGGGTCTGGACATGCAGATCCCTCTGTTCTTGGTGTTCTGGGCCTCCTTCTCCTGTGTTCCCCATGACTCCACGGGCTGCCATCATTCCCTGAGAAAAGCAGGCAGAGGTGTCATCTGCCACTGTCACTGGAAGACAAGTTTTCAGGCCAGCACTGCCCTCTCCCTTTATAAATCAGGAAATGGAGGCTCCGGGAGCCAGTGACATCCAGCTCTTGGGCCGTGATGGGCAGGGTTGCAGGGGCAGCTTAATTCCCAACCCAGGGGGACGGCAGGGCAGGCACGGTCCTGAGCCCCTGTGTGCAAAGCAAGTGGAAGACACCCATCTCAAAACACAAGTCCAGGCCACCGAGGCTCACCCCTGTAATTCCATCACTTTGGGAGGCTGAGGTGGGCAGATTGCTTGAGCTCAGGAGTTTGGGACCAGGCTAGGCAACATAGTGAGACCCCCATCTCTACCAAATAAATTTTTAAAAATTAGCTGGGTGTGGTAGAGCACACCTGTGGTCCCAGCTACTTGGGAGGCTAAGTTGGGAGAATTGCTTGAGTTCCAGAGGCGGAGGCTGGGGTGATCTGGGAGATGGAGCCACTGCAGCAGCCTGGGCGACAGAGTAAGACCCTGTCCGGAAGTATAAATAAAGGACAAACAAACAGGAGTTCTTGGAAAACCGGACGGGGGCTGTGAACGAGGACGTCTTTGGAGTTGGGAGTGCATTGTCACATGAATAAGAGTCACCAGCAACACCCTGTTCGAAGAGGCTCCTTCCTGGGGTGGCCAGGACAAAAGGAAAGGTGTTCTCAGCAGAGGGACCGGGGTGGCCAAGGCCGCAAGGCAGAGACCAGGGGGAGGACCAGGCAGGATGCGGGGCGGTTCTGGAGGGGAGCAGAGCTGGCGGGGAGACCCCCTGGGGTAAGGGAAGCTCACCAGAAAAGCACAGAACACCCACCTCAGTTTTGATTTCAAATAAACAATTTTAGGCCGGGCACGGTGGCTCAAGCCTGTAATCCCAGCACTTTGGGAAGCCGAGGCGAGTGGATCACGAGGTCAAGAGATCGAGACCATCCTGGTCAACATGGTGAAACGCCGTCTCTACTAAAAATAAAAAAAAAAATTAGCTGGGCACGGTGGCGCGTGCCTGTAATCCCAGCTACTCAGGAGGCGGAGGCAGGTGGATCACGAGGTCAAGAGATCGAGACCATCCTGGTGAACATGGTGAAACCCCGTCTCTACTAAAAATAAAAAAAAAAATTAGCTGGGCGTGGTCGCACGTGCCTGTAATCCCAGCTACTCAGGAGGCTGAGGCAGGAGAATTGCCTGAACCCAGGAGGCCGAGGTTGTGGTGAGCTGAGATCGCGCCATTGCACTCCAGCCTGGGTAACAAGAGCAAAACTCCGTCTCAAAAGAAAAAAAAAAATTAAAATAGAAACATATCCCCAAATTGGATGGGACATATACTAGAAATTGATTTGTGGTTAATATGAAATGTGAATTTCGTTAGGGGTTCAGTATTTTTATATGTTCCCCCTAGCTTTCCTAGCCAGGGGCTGAGGGACAGACCCTCGGAGCTCAACTGGTCACAGAGGAGACCCCCCATCATGGCTCACCCCTGCCCTGGGGGTCCTGATGTTCTCACGGAGGGCAGCACCTCCCTCTGGGCTCTCTTGGCTACTTCATCCCAAGGTCCTGTCTTGGAGGTGACAAAGAGGTTCAGAGGACAGCACTGAGCCTGGCCCCAGGCCAGTGCCCCCTTCCTGGAGGAAGGCAGGGCTTTACCTGGTCGAGGGGTCTCTGGCCTCTGCAGGTGGCAGGTGGCTCCTGGTGAGACGCTCTGCAGGCCCCAGACACATCTAGCACCCCAGCCTCTGGCCCAGGCTAGGGTGTCCTTGCCTTGCTGAGCACCTGCAGGGCCTTGGGCCAGGCACAGAGAGGCCGTGCGGCTCCTGGGGCAGCCCAGCCCTCAGCCAAGCCACCAGCCCACACTGAGGCTTCTCCACTCCCAGGATCGGGTGATAAATGTCTGCCAAGCATAGATTACGAACAACGAACAACGCAGCCGGTTACAGGAACTGCAGCCGGGAGGGCGGGCGTGGCTCTGCTGGCAGCTTCGAGGGCGAGGGCTTCGTCCAGTCTGGAGACTTGACGTCCCCCCCTTCTTTTTCTGGAGGAACAAAAAGACCAGATTTATCACGGCCATAAGAGATGGTTCGAGCACTTAGCAGCTTCCAGCCCCTGGTTTGAGGGGAAGTTGGGGTGGTGGGGGCTGAGATGGGCTGGGCTCTGGGAAGTGGAGCTGGCCTGCGGGGAGTGGGGGCTGGCCAGCTCCCGGAATCCCCGCTTCCCGAGCTGCCCCACCCACCAGGAGCACCAGGAAGCTGCTGCTGGGGGAGGGGCTGTGGCTGTGAAGTACCCCGCCCCCTTTCCCAACTGCCCTCTCCTGGAGGCTTTTCTCTTGGGAGAGATGGAAGAAACCCCCGACCTGGACCTGCTGGGAGAGGCTGGGGATTTAGGCCTCAAGCTTGTCCCTGAGGCCCGGGGTGTCCAGTGGCAGCAGGCTCCGCTCCCAGGCCCAGGCTCCACCCTGCAGATGGGTGTGACCTCGAAGCACCAGGTCCCTCTCCCAGCCAGTCCAATAGACTCAGGGAGAGGAGAGTCACACACAGGGGACAGTTGGGGGGGTAGGGGAGAGAAATGGGGGATGGGGAGGGAGGGGAGTGTGGGGAGGGATAACATTCGGAGAAATGCCAGATATAGTATTCGCCTAAAGTAAAATAAATAAATTTTTAAAAAATCAATATTATTTATAAAAGTAATTATTACTTTGTATTAAGTAATTAATACAGTATTAAAGTCTCATTAAAAAAAAAGAGCAGGCTGGGCCACATGGATTCTCCCCTCTGAGCTTTGCTTTCCTTTCCTGCAAAATAGACAAAACAGGAGGCTTCCGGTGGGTTCTGGGGCATCTGCCAGGCCACCAAGGACAGCTCCAGGCCGTGGGGGCTCAGCCCTGAGCGGCCACAGTGATGCTCCCCTCCTCACTGCCCTCCTGGGCCCTGAGGAAGGAGCGGAGGAGCAGGCCTTGGAGCAGGAAGGTGTGGGCCTCGGGGGCTTTGCTGGAGAAGCTGCCACCTCCCCCCACCACGTCGTCCATGGATATCCCACGATAGGTGCTATAGGTGATCAGACTCCAGTATTCAAAAATAATCAGTGGGCCTGATTTCCATACAATAACTGTCTTATTAAATCTAAATTTAATGTGTATTTGGAATCCTTAATTTAAAGTGTTACTGTGCCCACCATCTGCTCCGCTCTCTAAATGCAAAAGCAGCCAGCACATAACTCAGGGCGGCAACGGAGAAGCACGTGCCACTCCTTCGGCTGCAGGTCTGGCTGGCCTGGCTGCTCTCTATGAGCGGTAGCCCCCCAACACTGCAGAGCTAGATGGGAGATGTGTCTGTTCCTGACCCAGCACTCAAGGCTGCAGGAGCTCAGTGGCGGCCTGGCCCTCCTCCCCTCAGTGGGGCTGCAGCAGGACGGGGCTCTGAGCATCCCACCTGGGTTCAGGCCATGCCTCCACCTGCCCACCCTTCCCTCCTGAGTCCTGGACACCCTACAGAGCCTGCTCCTCGGCATCTCCAGTGCGAAGACTTCCCCTGCCTCCCTGACCACCGCCCTCTGCCTCCTCCCTGATCCAACAGGAGCCAGGGCTGAGAAGTGACCCCGGAGATCCTTCCCTGTGAACTCACTGGTACCTATGGCTGCTTCGGCAGGGGTCCCAACCCTGCACCCTGGACTCTGAGCCACCAGCCCTGGGTGCTGTGACTCAAAATGCTTCCCCAAGCACCAGTGAGGCCTGGGACATCTCTGTAAAGGGGCCACGGGGCTGCAAGGGCCCAGGAGGGGTCAGCCCAGCATCTTTGTCTGATAGCTTGAAAGAGCAGGGGTCTGCGGGCTCTCCTCCCTGCCTGCTGGCTGGCTGCCACCCCCACCATCTGTGGCCCCTCCTGGCTGAGACCACCCCTGACCTGGGAGGGAGGGCAGGTGGCCCTGCCTGGGCCCAGAATACCCAGGGACAGCCGCTCCTCTACCAGGGAGCCCTTGGCCTTGGGCCAGCCCCTGTCACCCCAGCTCCTCCCTGTGACCAACAACGTTCCTGTCATCCTGGCTCCCCCTGTGACCAATAACGTCCCGTGGGCTAGACTCTCAGTCCAGGCTAACCCCTCACCATGCCATCCTCTGCAGGATGAATTCGGAGCCCTGGGAGGTGGTGCCGCTGAGCCTCTTCAACATGGAGGTGAACAGAGCTGGGGCAGAGCCACCGCCCACCTGCCCATGTACAAGCCCGGGCATGCCAGATCCCACTCAAAGCCAGCCCTGCTGAGGGCACCCGGCCCAGCTGAGCCTCCCAGCATGAGGTCCCGACACAGGATGGGGCGGGGGGGGGAGGGGCACAGCTGAAGCGGCCTGATTCATTTTCCATCTCAGCTCCCCCATTCACTAGCCGTGAGGTGTGTTTTTAGCTTTTTTTTTTTTTTGAGATGGAGTTTCACTCTTGTTACCCAGGCTGGAGTGCAATAGCGCGATCTCGGCTCACCGCAACCTCTGCCTCCTGGGTTCAGGCAATTCTCCTGCCTCAGCCTCCCGAGTAGCTGGGATTACAGGCACACGCCAACATGCCCAGCTAACTTTTGTATTTTTAGTAGAGACAGGGTTTTACCATGTTGACCAGGATGGTCTCGATCTCTTGACCTCGTGATCTACCCGCCTCGCCCTCCCAAAGTGCTGGGATTACAGGCGTGAGCCACTGTGCCCAGCCGTGTTTTTAGCTTTTTAAAAATTGTGGTAAAATACACAAAATACACTTTACCATTTTAACCATTGCGAACTGTATAATCCAGTGGCATTCACTACATTCATTATATTATTGTGCAATGCACACCATTATCTAGTTCCAGAATCTTCTCCCCAAAAGGAAAGCCTGACCCCATTCAGTAGCCACCCCCACACCTCCCTGCTGCCCTCTGCCTGCTCCTGGCAAGCCCTCCCCACTATCTGTTTTCCAGCCACCCCCACAGCTCCCTGGCCACGGCCCCCAGGTCCTGGCCACCCCTTCCAGTGTCTGTCTCTGCCGAGTTGCCTGCTCGGGGCCTCGTATTGGCGGAGTCAGCACTGTCTCTGTGAGGTTTCCTCTCACTTAGCCGCATGTTTCCAAGGGTTGTCCCCGCTGTGGCTGTCAACATGCGTGCACACGCTGTGATTACTCTCCGGTCTCGGCTGTCTCTGGGCTGTCTCAGGTGCACAGCCTGGAGGGAGCGGCGGGGTCATGTGGTGATTCTGTGTTTAACTTTTTTTTTTTTTTGACAGAGTCTTTCTCTATCGCCCAGGCTGGAGTGCAATGGGGTGATCTCGGCTCACTACAACCTCTGCCTCCCTATTCAAGCAATTCTCCTGCCTCAGCCTCCTGAGTAGCTGGGATTATAGGCGCATAGCACCATGCCCGGCTGATTTTTGTATTTTTAGTAGAGACAGGGTTTCACCATGTTGGTCAGGCTGGTCTTGATCTCCTGACCTTGTGATCCGCCCAACTCAGCCTCCCAAAGTGCTGGGCTTACAGCCGTGAATCACTGCACCTGGCCCTGCGTTTAACTTCTTGAGACCTGTTTCCACTGGGTCTGAGTGTACCATTTGCCATACTCACTGACCATGAGCTTTTGAGTCTCTGGAAGACACATGTTCTGGTCTGCAGCATGAGAGGAAGCACAAGGGAGGGATGGGGTTCGCTTTGCCAAGGGCGCACCGTGGCTCTGTCACCGTGGTGACCCACAAGCCTGCTCTGCCGCCTGCATGTGCTGATACCCAGTGAGCAGGGCCAAAGGGACTCTGATGGATGGCTGAGGGCACTTCCAGCCCCAGGGCTCTGCTGAGCTGTTCGAGCCCATGTTGGGCTGTCACACCTGTCTTGACTTTGCAGCAGCAGCTGGTCTGACCTGATGCTCCAGGTGGATACTTCATTCTTGGCTCAGCCCATGAAAATCATGAAAATTGCAGGTCCTGTGGGGCATCTGAGTACGGTTCACACAGTAGCTTCTCAATAAATACTGAACGGATGAGTGGTTTCTAATTTCTGTGACATAGCTGTAGGATGGCAATTGTTACCCTATTTTACAAAATCTTAGACTAGTTAAGTGACTCTGAAAGTCCCCCGGACAGGAGATGGAGCTGGGACCTGGTTTCAGGCCCACCTGGCTCCCGACTACTAGGCCACCATGCACATGTGTGTAGGTTGCTCACTGCACAAGGGCACTCAGCTGAAGGGGAGGAAGGGGCGAATCTCTAGTCTCCATCCTTTCTTCGTCCCCACCATCATATGTCAGGTGCTGCCTCTGCCCAGGCGCCCCTTGTGATGGCCGAGGAAGGTCCGGGGCCCACAAGGTGCTGCAGCTCACCCTCCCTCTCCACAGCATCACCTTGGGCACTGTTTGCCTCTGTTGCAAGACAGGGGTAGGGGACAGGGAGAGGCCTGCATCCCTGACCAGAGCCCATGAGGGAAAAGGCAGCACAGAACGGTACCAGCCTCCACTGGGGCAAAGGCTGTGGGCTCCCGCCCTCCATGTTCTGGGTCTCCGTGCAGAAGGAACAGAAGGGAAGTTTCTGTGATCAGTCCTCCCTGGCCAACCGGGGAGCTGGTCGTTGCCTCACAGAGAAGGACACGGAGGCCCAGGGTGGCTGGGATGTATGCCCAGGCCCATTGCCCTTCACAATCCTCTCTGCTCAACCTGCCCGTCTTGGGTAATTATGGTGTTTGGATCTAGCTCTTTCTCGGTTTTTGGCACAGAGTCCCCCAGTGAAATCCTTCCTGGGGCCGAACGTGTGTCAGGCAGCTGAGCCTCTACCGGGCCTGAGCAGAGCCCACCTGGCCAGGCGTTTCCCGGGGTATTCTACTGCTGTGAGCTTGGTGAAAATGGCCACTTTGAGCCCCCATACCTTGCTGGTGGGCACCCGTGTCATCCCATTTTACAGAGGCAAACACTGAGGCCGAGGGGAGCTGAGCTTCACGCCAAGGCCAAATGAAAGCAAGTATCCCAGGGACCCCCATGCCTCCCAGCCAAGGCCTGGCCCAGCACTGCCCTGGGCATGGCTGTGCAGCCTCCCGGCCCCCTCTGGCTCCTCTCTGCATTTCCCCAGAAAGTCATATGTATTTTTGTGGAGCTGGTTCTCTGCCCGGATCACAGTCGTGGTCCTAGCGGTAACTGACTGCTCTCTAATCAAATTGATTTCCATTCCAATGAGTCCCGCCTTCTGCTCCATTCCAGGAACGCTGTTTTAGCAGACGGAGCTCGGTATGAATGCACCATCAAACTGCACAATACAGAGCACACCGCCGGCCTCTCTGCCGCCCAGTGACAGCTAAATGGCCTGAGCGCTCAGGCCTCATCACTCACTGATGCATTCCCACTCGGGAGGGGCACATGCTCCTGGCTCATCTGCATCTGACAGGGGGGCTTGGTACGTATTCAGAGAGGGTCAGAGTGATGGGATTTCCTTCCCATCGAGTCACACCGGAGCCTCGCCTGTCCCCGGCCATTGTCTTCATTCCTGCAGCCCCTGCTGCTCCCCTCGGCTGTGGCCCAGCATGGAGTTGGCTGGCCACTTCCTACTGCACGCTCCAGCCTGGGGCTGAAGGCCGCTGGAGTTTCCACATGGCCAACCCAAGAGTCTGCTCCATGTATACTGTTTCTGGGTCTGCTTGGACCACTGCCTCAGGGGCACAGGAAGGGGTGGGGGTGCTGATCCTGAGGCTGTGATCGCCTTGGGCCCCGTGGGTCCTGGAGCTCTTGTGTGGAGGAACAGACCAGAAGCCCCTCAGGGCTGGCAGGGACATTCACATTCAGCCTACTTCAGGTGGGTGAGGAGAGGGGTGGCCTGCCCAAGGCCCCAGGACCCCTGCCATTCAGCTCTAGGCCTGGCATCACCACCTGCACGCTCAGGTAGTGCTCCCCGAAGCTGCAGCAACTTGGGGGTACCTGTACAGCTGGGGGACCCCCCGGGACTATCCAGGCATTCATGGGTGACCACACCTATGGGTGGGGTGATGGGGGTCTCCGAGTGCCTCCTCCTCTGTCCCATCAGAGGGAGCCCTGAGTTTTAACGCCAGTGCAATATCCCCTCAAAGCTTCCCTACTGACCATAGTGGCTCCCAAGCCAAGGACTCCGATGAGAGGTGACCCCCATTCCTCCTCCCCTGGGTGCAAGGAGCTGGAGCTGGGTGGGGTGGGCACACAGAGAACCAGGAGGAGGCTCCACGCGTTCCCCTGGCACTGTCAGAAACCAAGGCCACCAGCCCTGCCACTCCAGGGAGGCACAGGCGCCAGCCCCTCTGTGCTCGGGCCTGGGGACCTTTCTATCACAGCCACTGTTACGGTGGAGGAGGGATGCTGCCATCAGCTTCCTGCCCTCTGGCCAGCGCCTGGGCTAAGTTGGCATGCTGTGGCCGTGGCAGGCGCAGGATGGCCGTGGGCGTGGGAGTGCAACGGCTGACTGGGATTTGCTACTACGCAGGTCAGAGGAAGTTTTTTTTTTTTAACACTGATCCATCTGGCAAAAAGGGAAACCATTTGAAAACCCCGGTGTTGGTAAGGGGGCGGCATGTGGGCACATCTCCCTCGAGGACCATAGATGCCTCTCGGGTGGGCGGTGAGGATGCCCCAACCCCTGGGTTCCCATGAGCCCAGCAAAGGGAAGCTGAGGAAAGCCCAGAGCACCCCGATCTGGACAAGGCCTGCAGACCACAAATGCTGGATGTGGCCAGTGTGCCATTGCTGCGTGAGGTCATGTGCACCTGGGTCCCTGCATTCTCTGCATGAGTCTGTGCTGTACGTGCAGGAAGCCAGGTCTCTCCACCGGAGAGTATGGGCCATCTACAGCTGGGTCTGTGCATACCTGGGTCTGAAGCTGGGTCCATGCATTCTCTGCATGGAAGTCTGTGCTATAAGAGGAAAAAGCCAAGTCTTTTCACCAGAGAGTGTGGGCCGTCCTCTCTGGGCAGGAGGGATGCCCTTACGACCTGTGTGTGGCCAGGATGTTGAATGCAGAGTCCAGGGCCAAGCCAGACGCCCAGAGCCAGATCTGGGAGCTAACAAGATGCCCAGGGGGTTGAGGGCACAGTAAATGTGAGAAGCTCTGTCCCATCTCGAGGCCCCTGCCCCCAGCTCAGGATGCCCGCTCTGCCCAGTCTGGACATCCCTGCATCCTGGGCCTCAAGGGCAGGTGGGAATGGCGCCTGGCAGAGACCCAGTTCCTTTGCTGGTTCGCCTGGCTGTTTACCTACTGAGGGGTCCCTGCACCCAACCCAAACTCCCCTACCCCTGCCACGGCCCCTCCATGAGGGCTGTGTCTACCGCCAAACAGTGTGTCCAGCCAGCCTACCCGTCACAGGCCACCTGTGGGACGTGCACAGGGCAGGGCTGAACGCCCCCTAGTCCCTCTGTAACAGCAGAATCAGACTGGGCGGTGGGAAAGGGCAGGGCTGGATGCCCCCCAGCCCTTCTGCCCTCTGTAACAGCAGAATCAGGCCGGGTGGTGGGTGAAGGCAGGGCTACTATCACAGGCAGCGAGGGAGCCTCCATCTCCTCTTCAGAGTGGGGTCTGTCCATCCCACGGGTGCCAGAAGGCACGAGTGACCCAAAGTGGCTCAGGAAGAGGGTCATCGCAGGGCTCCAACCCAGCCCCTAGGCTCTGGGCTCAGCTCCCTCCCAGGCCTCGCCCCCACCCAGGGCTCCTGACACTTTTGTGAAGAACCACATAGGGCGGGGACAAAGCCATTCGTCCTGCTGACTCAGCGCCCTCCTGTCCAAACTGACAAAGGGGCGCAGGGAGGGGGAGGCTGAGGATTCAGAACTGAAGAGGCAAAGCTTCTGATGTCTCAGCTGGTTTGTCAGGGCCGCAAGGGCAAGGCGGCCAGCCCAAAGGATGTGGCACAGGGGAAGGGGGACGGGATGGCATTGGCAGCTGGTGCCCGGCTCGCCCTCCTCTTTGGAAAACCAGGGCTAACTCAGCACTTCCCAGAGTGGCGGGATTCCTGCGGTGAGCTGGAGCACTCTCCGCGACCCTCCCTGCCCTCATTGGGCTGCCCAGGCCTCAGCAGTCCTGGCTGCTGGGGGTGCCTGGGACCCACCTGGGTGGGGTATTTGGGATCGCAGATGTGCATCCAAGCTGTTTGTCCTCACCAAGCTCCCCACCAGCCAGGCAGGTACCTGGACACTTGAGTCCACCGAGTGTAGGTGGACGAACAGACCAGGTGTGGGGGGCACGTGCCATTTGTCTAGGGCGGGGTCGGCCTGGCAGAGTGGGGCTGGGCAGCCAGCAACAGCTGAGAGCGGGCCTGAGAGCTGGGAGCTCTGCTCCTTCTCCAGGCAAGCTGGGTCCGATGTACTTACCCTGGAGGCCTGGGGCTGGGCTTGGCGGTGGGATGGGAACCAGAATGCTCCATGCTCCCTGGCCTCCACTGGGGAACAGACCCTTTGGGCATTCCTGGTGGGGACAGTGTAGTGATGTGGCTCCTACAGAAGGCAATGGCTCAGGGTGATCCCAAGCCTGCCATCCCCATTGCTACAGGGACCCTGCCATCCAGGGGACCCATTTGGAAACCATATCCATTCATTTAAGTTGCCAGAGGCTGTCCCATGCTGGTGCCAGGGGATCCTCTTCTGGGAACGTGGCCATGAAGCCCTGCCCAATAAACCTACCACTTCCCACAGGAAAAGCAGGTGCCATGAGCCCTGCAGAAGGGGAATGGAGGCCAGGGAGGGGTGACCAGGGATGGCCCCCTGGACAAGACCCTCACAGGATAGCAGGAAGTGAGGAGCCCACCATGTGGGCATCCAGAGGAAAAGGTTTCCAGACAACGGAGGTGCCCATCAAGGGCCCGGCAGGACAGCAGGTCTAGGGGATGTAGATTACAAAGCACTCAGCCTGTCCCTGTGGATACAGCACAGAAGCAAAGGGGAGTGGGGCTGGCCAGGCACCCTGAACCCCAAGACATCAGCCCCAGAGTTGACAGAAGGGTGACCCCCTGGGCCTGGCTCTGCCCACCTGCACTTGTCCCTCTGTCCATCTGGGGGCAGAGGTGGCCCAGGAGGAGGTGGGGGAGGAGAAGAGAAAGAGGGAGGCACCTTGCTATTGGGTGGCAGGTGAGGCAGATGAAGGGGCTGCCCCACTTCTCAGACAATAAAACCAAGGCCCCAGAAAGGAGAACCCCCTACCCTGGCCAGGTCACCTGGGGGTCTGGACAGGGCCCCCCTCTAACAGGGGGCCCCCCCTAACACTAATACCCACAGGACAACCTGCCTACCTGCCTCGTCCTTGTAAAACACTGGGGAAAACAAGAGATGGGTCAGGGGGCCTTGAACCCCACAACCAGATCCTTACCCTTTTGTGTGGACAGCTGGCCTGGGGATGCTGCCATCAGAGGCGGGGGTCCTGAGGTTGTCCCCTGGGGAACTGCTGACCACCCTGCCTGCCTTCCGCAGCCCAACCTCGGCTTCCCCCAAACCCCACTGGGCCATGCCAAGTCTAGGAAACATAGGTTTGAACTGACTTTATTATTCTGTAAATGTGAATTTTACAAAGCGCTTTACAATTAATGATCGCGTCCTTTTTTTTGCCTGTCATGGACTTCCACTGTCTGAAAGGGCTCTGAGCATGCTTGCTCCAAGCCCTCGGTTTCGCTTTTGGGTGTTTCTGTTTTAGTTATTGATACAATGTCAGCCATGGCTAAAAAGTAACAGTCTTGATTCTACCGAGTAACAGCACAAAAAAGAGTGAGGGCTCAGGAAAACAAAACACAGGCTTCCTCCTCAAAAAAAGACAAAAAAAGCGAAGCATCTTCTGCGGCTGAAATCTAACTCAGTGGTACTGTGAAACCTTCCTTGACAGCATAGGAAAATTTATTTTTAACAGTCGTGAGTTACAGTACTTTAACCCCTACGCAGACTCTTTACAACAACCGTCTCCTTTTTAAAAGTCTTTTTCCAAACATTCTGTCCAAAGGATGGATATTCTACTCGCACCCCATGCCATCCAAATGTTCAAGTCAAAAATATTTATACATTTTATACTTAGTTTTTTTTGTCTGCTAAAAATAGTATTGCGAGTTTTGGCTTCTTTTGACATAAAAATCACAATCATGTGCAAAACGCTAACAAGGGAAGCGACTGATCAGAACACAAGCAGGTCATCCAATCTGAATGCTTTAGATTCTGCATAATTTTCCTTTCCTTTTCTTCTTCCAAAGAAACAAAACAAACAAACAAACAAAAAACCTTTGCCATTTTAGGAACATCTAGTACCAACCCCTAAGAGCTCCGGTGCAGTGACGCACGCATGCTCACACACACGCACACACACGCACGCACTCACGCTCACACACGAAGCCGGCTGGCTGACATGACAAATTTATGCAGCAGCAACATTCTGAAACAGTAGTTACAGCTGAGGACAGCTATGCGCTCTCAGTTCTGAGTTTGGGACTGGCTGCTGGCAGAGGCAAACAGAGGTTTCTTGGAGTTTTCAGTTGGTTCAAGGGCCATAGACCTTTTTCCACTTGCAGCCAAGATGTTTCCATAAAAATCACCCTTCTGAGGGGAACCCAGGCAGTACACATGGCTGGGTGAGGCAGGGGATGGGCTTACAGCTCTGGCTGTCTAATGAGGACAGGTGAGGGTCAGGCACACTAGCGTCCCCTCCAAGAAGCCAACCCCGAGGGCTGACCAGCTCTCTGTCCCTACCTTCCACCTTCCTCCTGGCTCCAAACACGAATGCCACAGAGTGACTCTTCCTGGAGGAGACAGGAGGCCAGCCAGCCGGCTCCTCCCTGCTAGGAGCCCCGACCCGCGAACACCAGGACACCCAGGTGGGTCCTGCCAGCCTCTCACCCACAGCTTCGTCCACATTCAGGGGCAAAGTACGACAACCAAATCAAATGCAAAGTTAAGTGACGACAGAGAACTCGGGTGGGCAGACACAGTGCTGAAAACGAGACAGAATTCAAGTACCGAGGCGCCCAGCCAGGCATGGCCTGCCAGGCTCACAGTATCTGTCACACCTCTGGTCCCTCCTGGACCTCTGCACGCGACCCAGCTGCCTCCTAGGCCTGCCCCCTTGTGGAGAGGAGGGGAGGGCCAGGCAGGGCGGGAGAGGCGCTGGATCCCAGGCCCACCACCTGCCACACGGCAGCCCCAACACGGTCCAGTCCCCTCTGTCCTCCTCAGAAGGCGCAGAGATAACGTAGCTCTGTAATAGATTCTCTATAGGATATGCGTATTGCTAATAGTCAGGCATGGGGATAAAGGTGAGGACATCTCATAAATACTGATGGCTCGTCTCTCTACAGGGTCTGGATGAGTCAGGGTTACACTCACAGGACGGGACAACCCCGGATTCTGGAATTAGTCATCTTGTAAACAAAGAAGGGAAGGGTCCAGCTTTCTTAATTGGTTTCCTTGGGAAAAATGATCAAAGGATGCTAAGGCACTCTGGAAGGCCCCTCCCAGCCCGGGCCACCGCCCCCCGCCCCACGGTACATTCAGGACGAGGAGGGAGTGCACGGCAGGTCCGCTCAGCAGCCACGCACGTCCGCAGACACTCCCGACTCGTGTCCACCGTGGGACACATTAGTGCAAAATGCTCAGCCTGACCCGCCCGGGGCACAGGGAGAGCTCAGAACCCATTCACATTAAATCATTATTATTTACGTTTTACCTATAGCTCTTGCCTTCCTTACCCAGAAAACAAAGCAGACGGCGATTACAAAGGAGCGAGGCAGGGGCCACGGGGCCTTGTGCAGGCCTGAGCCGAGGTCAGGCGTCCTCCAGCAGGGGCCAGCGGCTCCCTCCCTGTCCTGGCCAAGGGTGGGGGGCACCCACTTTGGAGTGGAGGGCAGAGACAGCCCTTCTGTCAGCAGCGCCAGGCCCCCAAGATGGTCAAATTAAAGTGCAAATTTAGGTGTGGGGCAGATGAAACTCCAGAGGCAACTCAAGGCAGCTCACACTCACCTACCCGCCCCTGCACCATCCCGTGGCCTCCTCCCAGCTCAGAGGAAAGCCTGGTCCGGTTCCTAGGGGGCCCCATGGGGGCTCCAACCCCACCTGGGCCCAAGACAGGGGAGGAAGAGGCAGAGAGAGGCTCCCTCCAGGCTGGGTGGTTCTGAGTTCAGCAGAAGGTCTGGGTGCTCTGCACTGCTGAGCCACCTCCAGTCCTAGGAACACAGGCTGTGATGCCACTGGATGTGGGCCCTGAGGAACAGGTGGCAGGGCCGAGGTTGGCATCCACAGTGCCTGCCCATGGTCCCCTACCTCCTTCTGCAAAGCAACATATGTTTCTGGAGGGCAGGCACGTGCTGGGCCTGGCTGGAGGAAGCCCGGAGGCCGAGTGCAGTCTGTAGAGACAGCCCCACCAAGGTCCCCCAGGACAAGCCATGGGGGTGGGCTTCATGGCAGAAAGGAGCCGCCGAGTGGGAATGCACTTCCCCCACACCCTGAGGATCCCCAGGCCAGGGCGCAGCACATGTTCCTCCCCTGGGGGGCGGCCTCCACTTTACGGTTGCAGCAGTGGGGAAGTGGGGCTCGCGGCTCGGCCGCCACTCACCAGCCTGTGTGCACACAGGAGGGTGCTGCCAGGCTCAGGGCTGCGCTGGTTTTGCATGAGCAGATGGGGAGCTGAGTTCTGGAGGGACAGAGGTGAGCAACAGACCTTTCAAGTCTTGGGATGGGGGGTTCCTCTGGTTGCACCTGGGAAAGAAGGCTGCCCCCCACAAGGGCAAGGCCCCCAAAACGAAAGGGAGAGGCACCTGGCAGGTGGCCACATCAGCACTTCACACAGGACTTCACACAGGCTGTGACCACCACCGCTTAAAAAACAGTAATTAAATTTCAAAGGAAGCACTCCAGCCTCAAACCAACCAGCCCCATCTTCCATGGGCCCTTCCTCCACTGTCCCTGGCCCCCCAGCATGCAGTCCCAACCCTCTGTCTCCTACCAGCGCCCACACCTGCAACTGCCCCAGCCCAGGCCTTTCCTGGTCACCCCCGCCTGCAGCCTCAGGCACCCTCCATTGGCGAACACCCCGAAAGGCAGATGGGGTGCCCAGCACCGGGAGGACCACTTGCATCCCGGCCTAGTCCTAGCCGCCGCCTCTTGCCTGACTGGAACCCCCTCCCCAGGCCTGGCCCTGAACTCAGCTCCACACATACTGGCAGCCCATCCGGGACCCCTTTTTCCCTCAGTGGGAGATAAGTGGTCCCAGGCCCCAGGCAGTGGGCAGGGGGATGCGCCCTGACTGCCACAGATGATCTGCCCCAAGCCATGGTGGCTGGGGACAGTGACACCCATCCCACCCAAAGTTTTTGCTCTACTGAGTCTGAAAGTTTCTAAACCATATGTGAAATAGATCTAGGTTACAACAAAACCTAAAAAAACAAGACAAGCATAATCCCAAAGTGGCTGAGGCGGCAGAGGGCAGCGTGGGCTACATCAGCTGTGCACGTCCCACGGGTGGGACCGTGGGAGGCCAGGCAGGGTCAGTGGTGCCCTGGGGGTCCTGGGACCTCAGGACTGCAGAGCCAAGAGGGAATGGGCAGAACAAGGATGGGGTGTGGGGGCAGAATAAAGTACCCTTTTCTCCCCCTCTGAGGGGTAGCCACAGCCATCATCGCCGCCTCACCACGCCCCCTGCACACACGCGTGCGCGCACACACACACACTCGTGCACATACCCAACACAGGTGGAGGGCCCTGTCGGCTTGGCCCCGAGTCTCAGAAGGAAGGAAAAATGAGGAGTTAGGGCCCTGGGGCCTGAGCCCTGCCCTGCCGCCCCAGAGGGGTTCCATGGGTCAGGAAGCAAGGGTCAGTGAGGAAGAGCCCAGACCCCACACCACAGGCAGCCACCGGCCCCTGCTTCATCTTCCGGGCAGAAGGAGCAGGAAGGGCGGGGAGGAAGGGGCAGGGCCGGGCCCCAGGGGCCTGGCGGCCTCTGGCCCTCCCTGAGAAGGGGGAGGGAAGCTACACTTGGAGACTGACCTTGTGAATATCAAAAGGAGCCCCGGCCCTTCCTCGAAGGAGGCTGCCAGTGGCCTAATTGTTTACAGTATAATGAATGCATTTGTTTCCTTCATCAATTTTAAATACAAGCAGAATAAAAATCACATTTTTCTCAGGCAACAGTAGCAGTTCAGTAGGTAAGTGGCTTGATCACATTTGTTTGTATTAGTGTCGCATGCAAGCAGCTCTAGTACTCGGTCCCTTGCGCAGCCACCCAGCTCCGCTTACAGAGTCCCTGCATAGGTGCCCTCCGGCCTCCGGGCCACGGCCGCCGGCGTCTGGGGCCTGCTGGGGCTGCCCCCGCCCTGCTCGAAGGGCTGCGGGGGACTCTGGCCGCCAGTGGGCAGCGGCTCGGGGGCAGCCACCTCCTGGATGACTGAGCCGGCCCCATCCACCTCCTCGCCGGTGTCGAAGGCGGGGTTGGTGGCGGTGCTCAGGTCAACATTCACGGTGTCAGTTCTCAGAGCCACAATGGTGGCGGCGTCGCTCCGCCGCTCGGCATAGATGCGCTGCTCAAACACCTGTGCCGCGGTGGCAGGCGGGAACTCAGGGTCAAGGGGCGCGCCGGCGGTAGAGGAGCCCATGACCGTGCGGTACATCTCCACACCCTCCGGCAGCATGGACTTGATCTTGGGCAGCCAGCGCTTGCGAACGCGGCGGGCGTTGGTGCACATGTCCGCGGCGATCACATTCATCTCGCTCTCCTTGAAGCTGGGGGCGAAGTTCTGACAGTACACTGTGAGGACGGGGTGGCATAAGCTCAGCCACCTGCCCACCGAGCGGCCCACCCCTCCCCAAGGCCACAGGACCATGGCACCCTGGACGAGCCTCCTCAGCCACTCCTGAGGCCCATGGGGACCATGTGACCACCTGGGGGGCTCCCAGGCTCAGCCAGAAGACCAGAGGTCACCTTTCTCACTGCTTGGCCTGGGAGGCCTCCCCGCCCCATTCTACTGGAACGGTCTCTGGCCTGGTCAGGCCCTGAAGCCTTGGTTGCCTGCCAGCTGTGAGGCTCAGGCCCGTTTTTAACCTCTCTGGGCTTCTCCAGTCCCACCTGCTAAACAGGAACTGTCAGAGGATCTCTGTCTCGGGGGAGCAACGAGAAGTGACTCGGTGGCTTGCGGAGACCCCTCCCTGTCCCAGTCCCAGCCTGGAGGAGGGGAGCGACAGAAGGCGTCACCTTCACCACTTCGGGGACACTCACCTCTTTCTCCATCTCCACCAGGAGCCCAGGCCAGTGTGGGCCATTCTCACAATGGCATCAAACCCAGAGGCAGGTCCCAGGGGCCATGTCCGCCTCGGTCCTTCCCAGAATCTTCCCAGAGCCCTGGCTGCCACCCCACGCTTTGGGACTGTAATTGCTGGCTGCAAAGGGCCCTTTTTGCTCTAAAACAGAATTTGCCTCACAAGGGTTTTGTTTTTTGGTTTTTTCTTTTTTTTTAGGAAAAAAAACCAAGATAGTGCTTCTTGTGCTGAGGGCCTTGGGAGGCTGTGCTCCAGGCCACCTGGTGCGAGCCGGGCAGCAGGCAGCCTCTTCCACATCTGGGGTGTGGGCTGGGGGCGGCGGTCTGCCCCGAGATGGACCGGGCTCCGCCCCCATACGCCCAGGAGCGGGAGGCAGAAGCCGGCCGAACAGATGGCAAAGGCTCAAAATAACCGCAAAATGTAAATAAGGGGTTTTGTTCAAAAAGGAAAATTAGATCTATTTCACATATTAAAATAGTTTCACAGCTGAATTCATCACGCTTGGAAACCTACCAAGAACGTTAACACCTCGAGACCTGGCTTCTGAGTGCTGCTCTTTTCTTGATCCTCAATCTTCCCCTCAATCCTGCAGCCATGCTCGGCCCCCAGGCGGAAGCTGCAGGTGGCCAGGACCACCCCCCTCAGGGCCCACCCTGTCCTCCTCCGGCTGGGATCAGAGCCCAGCCCCAGTCCCCCACCCGGGAGACCCCAGGCTCTTACGTTTCACAGCGTTCAGGACCCGGCTGTCCAGAGGCTTCCGGCTGGGGTCGCTGGTGGACGAGCGGATGCCCGTCCCGCAGCTGTTGGCCAGTGTGTTCCTGGTGGAGGGACCGGAAAGGCAGGCACGGTGAGGATGATAGGGAGGGAGCCTGGAGGTGACCGCCCGTGCAAATGCCCTGCTGGGAGGCCACCTGGCCTCACTCTTGGCTGGTTTCTGTGCCCCAGGTTGGGGTCCAGTGGCTGGAGCTCGCCCAACCACCCTCTAAGGGGTGGACGGGACACAGGAAAAGCATCAGGGCAGAGAAGGCGACCGGGTGGTGGAGCTGCAGGGTGACTGGGTCAGTCCAGAGCCTTGTCCGAAGGGACTCAGGGGGCATCTGAGGAAGCGGTTGTGTCCCGGAGAAGGGTTCTTGGCCCATCCACACAACAGAGTAAGGGTGGCTCCAGCTCTTTACTCTTTTTTGTGGGGGTTGTGTCCATAAAACCCTTTGAGAAAGGCCACGGAAGACGGCCCCTCCAGGGCATGAAGTCAGGAATTCGAATTCGAGGGGGCTTTCAGTGCCCAAACCCTGGACAATCACACAGCTCACAGCTACAGGAGCCAGAACTCTCTGCAGCCCTACCATGCCCTCCAGCACCCCTGCCCCCACCTACCTGTCAAAGAAGGTGGCCAGAAGCCTCCGCAGCAAGACCTTGTGTTTCACCCCCGCGCAGAGGTGGCAGTTCATCAGCTGGCCACGTGTGATGTAGACTCCAGAACCTGCAGCCGCCACACAGAAAAGGGGCTCATGGCCTTCCCGGGACACTAGGGCCCGAAGAGGCGCAGAGAGGGGCAAGGGGGAGGGGGAGGAGAAGCTGGAGGCCTTTAGAACTTTTTCTTGGGCAGAAGCAATTTGAGGTTCCACCTGCTGGTCACCAGGGGAGGCCATGGCCAAGGCCAACTCCAGCAGGTCCCAAGTCACATGTGGAATTAAGCGGGGGATGGGGAAAGCCACGGCGCCCACCCTCCCCAACGAGCCCCGAACTCCAAGCTCTTCCTGCTACACGGAGGCCTCAGCCTCAGCCACCTCCCTGGGAACACACTTTGTTGTTTAGAGATGGGGTCTCGCTCTGCTGCCCAGGCTGGAGAGCAGTGGTGCAGTCATGGCTCACTGTAGCCTCCACCTCCTGGGCTCCAGTGATCCTCCCCACTCAACCTCCTGAGTTGCTGGGACAACAGGTGCCACCACCGTGCCCAGCTTTTTTTTAGAAATGAAGTCTCCCTAACGTTGCCGAGGCTGGTCTTGAACTCCTGGCCTCAAGCAGCCTTCCCACTTTGGCCTCCCAAAGTGCCGGGATTCCAGGTGTAGGACACAGCACCTGGCCCATGGGAACACTTTGAAGGGCTGACTCTGGCTCTGGGTCAGGGAAACACTCAGGTCTTGCCTTTCTGCTCCTTCCCAGATACCCAAGGGCCTCAGCAACCATGAGGGAGATGCAAATGCCTGGCCGGAGGGTGTGGCTGCAGCTTTTAGAGCCAGCGCTGACCTCCTGTGGGTGCATTTGAAGGGGAAAATCAGCTGGGGCAGAGGTGTGGCCAGGGAGGTCCATGCTGTGCTATATACCCTCGAAAACTTGGCCATACCCCAGCTGTCCCACCAGGATATGGGTGAGCGAGGGCTGGGACCAGCAGCAGGACTGACCCCTCCGGGAACAATGGAAAGGAACTGCGTTCTGGGGACAGCCAGGCTCAATTACCATGGAGATGCCACATCCTGAAAGACACTGATGTCTAGGTGCGCCTGTTTCCAGGAGCCCTGGGTGCCTGTGGCCTCTCCCTGCCACAGCCTCTGTCTCCTGCCCCCCTGTCCCCACTACACGCCCTTCCTGCCAGGGTCCGGCTGGAGGAACTCTCCTGGGGAGCTCATAAACGTGAGGCACGTCTCCAACTCCATCAGCCCCACACCCCAAACACGGCTACGGCTGCTGGGCTGCTGGAGGCTGGGGTGGCTGAGAGCGTCTTCCCAGGACCACGGGACCATACCTATGTGGCAAGCACCGGGGTCAACATGGCACCTGCGCCCCAGAGCCCAACCCCAGAGCCCACCCAGCCCCGGCAGCCCAGCACTGCGCTCCCCATCTAGAAGCAGTGCCAGGGCAGGGTGGGGGCTCAGGGCACAGACAGGTGGGCCCCTACCCACCCCTCCTGGCCAAGGCTAGGTACAGCCCACTAGGCCACTCTCCCACGAGGACTGAAGTCCCTGGCAGCTGGAAGGGGAGGGCAGCCCAGGCCACTGGCAACCCTCAGGCGATGGCTCACATGTGGGGCACTCGTTCTGCTAGGAGGGAGGACCCTGAGATGCTGCCCAAGGTGTGGCCTTTGGGGGTGGACAGGGACTGGGCAGGGCTGAGGCAGCACTGCTCAGGCTGTGGCCAAGAAAAGCGCCTGAGGGCCAGAGCCTGGGACTTCTTGGCAAACTGGGAAGAAATCCCTGGAAAATGGCTCAACGGTCACCAGAGAGGATGCCCGTGGCACTACTTCCATCTTTTCCTTGAAGAGCCGTAAAAATCTACGAGGAGCTATGAGACCAAAGGACTCCAACATGAGGGGCCGGGCACAGTGGCTCACTGTAATCCCATCACTTTGGGAGGCCAAGGTGGGTGGATCACTTGAGGTCAGGAGTTTGAGACCAGCCTGGCCAACAGGGTGAAACCCCATCTCTACTAAAAATATAAAAATTAGCTGGGTCTGGTGGCAGGCACCTGTAATCCCAGCTACTCGGGAGGCTGAGGCAGGAGAATCACTTGAACCCAGGAGGCGGAGGCTGCAGTGAGCCGAGATTGTGCCATCGCACTCCAGCCTGGCCGACAAGAGTGAAACTCTGTCTCAAAAAAAAAAAAAAAGAATCCAACAGGAAAGGTAAATATTCCTGAGGCCCGGCCCCATGGGCTTCTGGACGCAGCCATGTTTATTCCACCAGAAGAACCCGCCTTGACCACAGCAACCCCTCGGAACCTGGCTGTTACCCTCAAAGGCTGCAAGTGGACACTCAGGGGTGGGGGCGCTGGCACCCACACCAAACACGGTTTTATCTGTGACCTACATTAAAACACATTGTGATTGCAGCCCCTGCCAGTCAGCAGCATGACCAGCCCAGGGGATTCAATTAAAATGCTAAATTAATTCAATTGAATAACTCCTCTTAATGACACATTCTTCTAAAGGGAAATTACAGGAAATTTAAGATGTTCTTTTTTTTTTAACTGATTGGTGATGAGTACATTGTTCAGAGCTCTGCAAAAAAAAAAAAAAAAAAAAAAAAACAAAACAAAAAAAACACCATAAATGATTGAGGACATTTGCATACAATAGATGGGTGGGAGGCAGCCTCACCTGCCACCAGCTCCAGCTTCTCGCCGGGGTCCCCCTCCGAGTAGAGCTTGGGGTGGCAGCGGTATCCGATCTGGCTGATGAGGCTGGCAGGCAGGGCCACGAGGTCGCGGCGGATAAGGACGCAGGAGCGGCTCTCCAGGGGTACTGGCTCAGGCTTCTCTTGCACTGTGGGCCCAGAACCAGCCTGGTCAGGTGGGCACCAGGGGCCAGACTGCTCTGTGCCTGCCCACCTGCCCTCCATGCTCCCCAGGCCCTGGGTTAGACCCACTCTGCCCACCTGGACCCAGGTGAGGCCATACTGTGCTACTCTCCTGCTGGCCCGGGTCAGACTGGCATCAGCCTGCCCCCTTCCCACTTGGTGCCCTCCTGCCCACTTGGTCCTGCCCTCACAGGGAAGCCCCTGTGAACGAGTGAGCAGAAGATGTGAGGGGAAGGTTGTCCGGCCAGGACCAGGGAATGAGCTGCTGAGGGCTGGTTCCTGGGAGGTATATGCAGAGACCGCCAGCTGTGCAGGAGTGACAGCTCAGCACTTGGGCCCCCAAAGGAGAGTACAGTGTGAGACAGGATGGAGGACGGCCTAGGGGCCAGCAAGGCAGCCACCTGTGGGGCCACAAAAACGGCCTGGTGGAGGCGAGGCGGGAGCTGGATGGGCGTGGCAGGTACTGTGGCCCCCAACTCTTCTCCCAGCAGCTCCCAGCAACGGGCAGTGGGGCACGGTTGCCCGACTCACAGGCAAGGACATGAGGACTCAGTGTGTGCAAGAACTCAGCCCTGGGACGGCGCTGGCCTGAGGAGGAGCAGCTCCTTGAACACTCGCAGACAGCCAGGCCGTCAGCTACACCACTGCCACCAGGCGCAGCCTCCCTGCACCCCACACCCCCACCCCGGGAATGTTCCTGACAAACTACAGCTGGGGGAGATAACCACCAGGGACCCTGTACCCACAAGACCTGCAGACTCACAGTGCATCCCAATGGGGGGGCAGACAGCGGCCAGGAACCCTGCACCCTCAGGACCTGCAGCTGCGCAGCGCCACACCAATGGGACCATGCGTCAGAAATAGGCCCCTTGGAGGCTCCTGTGCCATACAGCCAGTGGTGCCACCCAGGGTCCTTGGGCAGGACTCTGCTGTCAGGCTCAAGGAGCCCCCTCTAGAGTGTTCATGGAGGGCCAGGGCCCAGACCCCTCATCTGACAACCACCTGCTGGACACCCAGCACGCACCAGGTGCATGGAGCCGAGGAAACACAGCCCTGTCCCCAAATCCTGCCTGGCAATACCTGGGACCCCACACTCCCACAGTCCCCCCACATCCCTGTTTCCCGCCATGACTTCACTGCCCTGAATCCCAGGAACCCTTGCAGGCCCCACCCTCACACGGGGGTCCTCACAGCCTGGCAGGGCTCCAGGGTGAAGATCGGCTCCCGTGAGTGGGCCCCCAGCACTCACATGCCACCATGGACACTAGTCCGGCGTGCCTCACACCCCAGCCTGACAGGCTGCCCAGGTGAGGGCAGAGGGCTGCCTCCCTCATTCCCGTGTCCCAGCACAAAAGGCAAGGTCCCAAGAGGACCACCCACCTGGTCTGCTGCCTTCACAAGGGAATCCCCCTGTCCCGGGCTGGGCCCCTGCCCACCCTGCTGAGCCTCAAGGCCTGCAGGGAAGGCCCCACGGTCCAGCCTCTACCTGCCCAACTGCACAAGGGCAGCCTGCTGGTAGGAAAGGCCCTTGGGCCACCCAGGGCTGGGCTTTGCTTGCCATGGGCAGGACAGTTCCCTCCGCAGGCCCAGTGCGATGGGAAGTCCTGGGGTGGGGGGCAGCTTGCAGGATCTGCTGGTCCTAGATGTGCAGAGGGAGGGATGGGGTGGAACCTGTGCATCCAGCAGGCTCAGGGCAGGCAGCTCCATGCAGATCCTGCCCTCGGCCATGCCAGAATGCTCAGAGGCAGGTGTTCCTGACCATGCTATCCCTATTCCCCATCCCTCCAAACCATGACCCCCACCTTGGAGAGTCACAGAAAAACTCCAAAGGGGTGGCTGAGCCTTGGGGCATGGGGGCTGCCAAGGGGACTGCTGTGGAGCAGCCTCAGGAGGGCGGGAGGCAGGGAGGGTCCCGGAATCACCAGAAGTCACCTTTGCACCAAGCCCCTGTCAGGGAGGGGCAGGGCCACCCGGCCCTGGGGGGCCAACATCTAGGTTACTGAGGACCCCACATCCTGAATCCACAGCAAGAACGCCACTGAAGGCCGTGTGGATTCCACTCCTGAGACCCACGTGGAGTCTGAAATCACCTACCCTGGAGTCGCCCCGATACTCCCTCTCCAGGTACCCCCTTGCCCAGGATGAGCGTGGTACACGCTGCCCGTCAGTCCCTCCAGGGAGGAGGGGGAGCTTCCCAAGGCCCACAGACAACCAAGCAGAGGCCAGAAAGGGGCCCTGGAAGCTGGGTGCACAGTCCCTGCCTGGCCGCTACAGGGGTCGGGCAGCATTTCCTGGCGGGCAGAGCATGAAGAACAAGCCCAGAATTACCCGAGCGCTCAGAGAACACAGCAAAACAATCTGGGTGATATTTTAAAACATAATTACGCACCCCCACCCCCAGCAGCCTGCTGTGATTACACACGCAGAGGAGCAGCGCAGTGCGCGGCATTTACATAAAGAGTTCACCAACAGAAATAATTCCCCATCCACAACCACCTCGTCTCGAGATGTTTTTCTAAACAGCAGAAGTTGTTTGCGCTTGGCACACCCGCCCCCCCACCCCGCCCAGCCCCTGCCGAGCTCCTCAAGAGCCAGAGACTGTCAGCACCAGGACAGCCAAAAAATCCTATTTCTGCCTTGCCGTGCACTGCGTGCACTGGCTGTCACGGGCTATACGTACCCGCACCCCATCGAGGCTCATCTGCGACGGTGCCTCAGATGTCTCCCCACAGCCTCCCCTCCCGGCCCCCACCTCGCCCTCCACAGGAGCTGAGCTTCAAGGTCCAAGTTACAACTGGGTTTGGAAAGAAAACCCAGAGAGAGACTTGTTCACACAGAGACAGGACGGCTCATCCCTGGTGGCCCCTGGATGGGCCATTCAGAGGCCCCAGGAGTCAGGGCCAGTGCTGGGTTCCCAGAGTGGCAGGAGGCCCCTTGATGGGCATGTGAGCAGGGAAGAGGCCCCCGCTGGTCACACCAAGGTCCCTCCTGAGCTTGGGTCTCAGGTACTGGGGGAGCCCATTGCCTCCTGTCACCCCAGGATTGGCCACCATAGCAAAATTGCCGCCTTCACGCTCGAGAGCCCTGTGAAGAAACTCAGGTGCCAGGATGGTGCCCTCCAAACCTCTCGGTACACTGACACCTGCGAACAGCTCATAAAGAGCAGTGAGCCGACTGCATGGAGTGAGCAGCCCCTTCCCAAGGGGAGGGTGCGCCAGACTCACAATGGGAGGCCCATAGCAACAGCCGCCCCAGGAGCAGGGCCCAGCCACCGAGGGCGGGCAGGTGGGTGGGCAGCCTCCCTGAACCACACAGGGCAAAGCAAACACAAGGACAAATGTTGCCTGGGACGTGGGGGTGAGGCCTTCAGGGATCCAGGAGGAGCCCCCAGCGTGCCTTCCAGGCCCTGCTGCTCCCAGCCTGGAGACACTAGGAGGACCTGGCAGAGGGCGGCTGAGCCTGGAGGATGCCATGCTCGGGAAGCAGCCAGACACAAAGGGACACGTCCCGGGGCTCTAATCGCAGGTAGCCCCTGGAGTCGTCAGGTCCACAGAGGTGGGAAACAGAGGGTGGGTGCTGGGGCCGTGTAGGGGAACAGGAGGGACCGTTTCATGGGGATGGGAGGTTCATCTGGGGAAGATGGGAAGTTCTGGACTGATGACAGTGATGCTCACACAACAGTGGGACGTGCTTAGCACCTTGGAACTGTGCATGTAAAAGCCACTGCAATGGCCAAACTTCCGTGCACTTTACACAGTCACAATGCTCAGAAAGAACGCACGAACGTCAGGAGGAGGGGTCATGTGATCCGGAGGGAAACCAGGTCTCGCTGGCCTCACCCTGACCCTTCTCAACTCCCCAGTCACTGAATGGGGTCTGAAGGTTCCACATCCTCCCCAGGCAGAACACCTGAGAACCCTGCCCACCGGACAGCACCACGTCCTGGGTGGCGAGCCCCGTTCCTGTCCCCAATTTGGAGTGTGTCATTGAGGACTCACCCAGGTGACACCCTCAGAGATCGCACAGGCAGCCCCACCAAGGGAGTCCCTGCAGACACGCTTGGCGGCTGGTGAGTGGCAGGGTTGCCTGGTGGAGCCCAGCAGAGCCTCAGTGGGGGTGGGAGGAAGAGGGGAGGCCCACTCCTAAAAGTATGCGCCATTTGTTAGAACGCAGAACAAGAAAAGGAACCCCCAGTCCTTGATGATGTAGAAATGTACAACTTAAATCCAAACTGACAGAAAAAGTGCTGAATCACACTGATTTGAAGACCTCCTGTGAAGCTCCAGTCATTAAGCTCAGTTCAGGGAAGTGGACAGACAGGTCAGTGGCACAGAACAGGAGGCCCACATGCAGACACACATGCCACAGACCCATACATAGACCCATACACAGACCCACACGTAGACTCACACTCAGACCCACATGCCACAGACCCACACACCACAGACCCACATGCAGACCCACACATAGACCCACACGCAGACCCACACACCACAGACCCACACGCAGACCCACATGCCACAGACCCACACGCAGACCCACAAGCCACAGACCCACACGCAGACCCACACCACAGACCCACACACAAACGCACATGCCACAGACCCACACACCACAGACCCACATGTACTCACATGCCACAGACCCACACACAGACCCACACGCAGACCCACAAGCCACAGATCCACACGCAGACACACACGCCACAGACCCACACACAGACCCACACGCAGACGCACACCACAGACCCACACGCCAGACCCACACACAGATGCACACACAAACCCACATGCCACAGACCCACACACAGACCCACATGCCAGACCCACACGCCACAGACCCACAAGCAGACACACACACCACAGACCCACACACAGACCCACACACAGATGCACATGCCACAGACCCACACACAGATGCACATGCCACAGACCCACACGCCACAGACCCACACGCATACATGCCACAGAAGCAGATGCACGCCGCAGATGCACACGCCAGACCCACATGCCACAGACCCATGCGCCAGACCCACACAGACCCACATGCCACAAACCCACACACATGTACACGCCACAGACCCACACACAGACCCAGATGCAGACGCACACGCCACAGAACCACATGCAGACGCACACGCCGCAGACCCACACACAAACCCACACGACGCAGACGCACACACCACAGAACCACACACAGACCCACACGCCACAGACCCACACGCAGATGCACGCGCGACCCACATGCCGCAGATGCACGCGCGACCCACATGCCGCAGACGCACATGCCGCAGATGTACATGCCACAGACCCACACACCACAGACCCACACAGACACACACGCCACAGACCCACAGACCCACACGCCACAGACCCACACATAGACCCACACGTCAGACCCACACACAGACGCACACACCACAGACCCACACACAGACCCACACGGCCACACTCCATTGGTTTTTGACAGAGGTGCACCAGCCATTCCACGGGGAGGTGGCAGCCTTCACAAATGGGGCCGAGCAACTGGCCGTCCACATGCACAGCACCAAAACACCCTCCGTCTCAGGTCCTCACCCCATGCAAAAACTGATCAGGGAGCTAAGTGGAAAACACAAATCTTTTAGAAGAAAACAGCAGGCAGAAGGTCCTTCTGATCTTAGGTTAAGCTGAAGCCTTAGACATGAACCCCAAAGCACAATCCACAATGGAAATGACTGATGAGCGGGAATTCATCAAAATGGAAAACTTCTGATCTGGGAGTGACTTATCTTCACTCACTATAGGACAAGTTTGCTACATTCTGGAGGGAAATACTTGCAAATCACATACCTGACAAAGGACTTGCATCAAAAAAATATACAGAAATCTCAAAACTCAACAGTTAAAAACAAACAATCCAGTTTCAAGAATGGGCAAAAGATTTGCACAGACCACCCCAGGGGATTCACAGGTGGAAATAAGCAGATGAAAAGGCACACGGTGTCCTCAGCCACCCAACAGAGGCAAATCAAGCCCCGACACAGTCCCACCTCCCAGTGTGGCAAAACATAAAAACGCTGACACCACCAAGTGCCGACAAGGACGAGAGGCAGCTGGGATGTCCTGGCGTCAGCAGGGAGAGGGCAGAGTGGCATGGCCACCACTCTGGAGAACTGCTTGGTGGTTTCTTATCAAGTTCAACATACACTTATGACTCAGCAATTATACTTCTAGGTATTTGCCCAAGAAAGCTGGGAACTTAGCTCCAAAGACAGCCTGCACAGGAACGCTCATCCCTGCTCTGTTCACGAATGCCCCAGGCTAGACAAATACCACAGGTTCTGCCATGGGCCTGTGGACAAAGGCACCGGCACCATCCACAGGACGCGCTGCTGGTTTTCCACTTATCTCCTGCCACCTCCTCCGTGGAACAGCTGGTGCACCTTTGTCAAAAACTGATCAAGCGTGGCCACATGGGTCCGTTTGTGGGCGGCCTCCTGTTCTGTGCCCGAACAGGGTCACTGTTGGGCCCACCGCTTCTGGCAGAGAGGGGGGCTCACCCTGCTGGTCAGTGTCCCCAGGGCCTGGCACCCAGTATACGCCTAACATACAGTCCCCATCACTACCAGCACGGGCTGGGGCAGTGCCTCTGCCACCCTCCAGAAAGACCGAAAATGACTTCAACGCTGTACTTGCTGGAAGCACAGAGGCCACAATTTTAAGGCATGCCATTTTCTCATGTGCCACAGAGCAAAGGTGCCACCAATTTAACCACACCACGCCACAGCTGGGAAGGCAAAACCATCACAAATTCAACCACGACATGCCTGTAAGACACGGCCCATTTCATGGATGCTGAGACATGGGAAATGCACAAAAGCCCAACCGGGAATGCCAGGAGGAAGAAAAATGAAGGTGGAGAGGGGCATTCAAGTCAGGCAGGGAGGAGCCGTGCACACGTCCTGGCCTCTCTGGTCTCCTGGGAACCTGGAGAGAAAGGTACTCACTGGTCTCTCGAGTCCCTGTGCCCACGCTCATGGGTACAGCTGCAGGAGAAAATGTGGGGGCCAGTAAGAGGTGGAATCCTCCCTGGCACCCCCAGGGGATCAGCATAATCCTGCAGCCCACCAGGGCACCTGGGCCTGCTCGGCTGGCCCCACTGGGCAGCTCTCAGAGCACATATGATCCCTGAGCGACTGGGACCCTCTTGGCTTCTGCTCGACCAGCTCAACGGTCCCATCAAACCTGGCTCCTACTCTGTCCCACCCACACACCTGGCCAGTGTCCTCCCTAGAGCTGAGGCTCCCTCCAGGCCTGGCAGGTACTACTGTCTTATCTCCTACAAATCCCAGCACCCGTTCCTGCCAGCACCAAGCCTGGTCCTGGAAACTTGAGAAGTTCCCACGTCGTCCAAGCCTCCACAGGGGTCCCAGTGGTTATGTTTATTAAAGCTGATCTGACTGCATCACACTCCTGCTCCACATCCATCCACACATTGCTCAGACTCGCCCAAGGGCATCCCCAAGACAGCAGGCAGCCCTGCCTTTGCAAGAGCTTGTCCAGCTGTGGGCATGGGTTCAGCCAATCCCACCTACCACAGCACGTGGCACAGGTCACTGTGAAGATACTAGCAGGGCTGTGTGTGTGGTAAGATGACAACCAGGACACTAAGGACAAAAGAACATCAATGCATGGAACGGTGCCCACACCATACAGGTGCGAACCTGCTGCCCACACCGCACAGGTGCGTACCCAGCACCATATACATGTGCACACCCCCCACACACATGCAAAGCCCCACACACACACATGTGTACATGGAGGAAGCCCCCAGGATGTGTGCCAGCTGTGAGTTCCTCCAGGAGACACTGTATGTGTGAGGACCACAGGGGAGAATGGCTTTTACTCCATGACCTTTTCCTAGTCTCTAAGGCAGTGAATACACATTAGCTATGCAAAAATAAATATATTTAACTTTTAACGCCCCAGAGGTTCCCATCGTGGATATGAGGGAGCAGCCAACATCAGACTAACTCCCTCATCAAAAACAAATTTTAAAACTATCAAAAAACTAACTGAAACCCTAAGAGGCCAAGATCCGAAGGACAGGGACCTCCCAGCCCTGGGGAGGAGCAGATGGAGGCGGCAGGGCCTGGAGCCAGCAGAGGCTCATGGAGCCGGGAGCCGGGAGCCTCTGGGGGCAGTTTCAGAACTGTTCCTCGGATATTTACTGACTACTAAGTAGCTGTGTATACAGGCCGCAACTGAGCGAAAACAAGTGCCACAAAACTAAAAACAATGGAATGTACAATTTGGCCTCTGGTGTACTGGAGAGATGAAACCGGACTGATTTCAGGGCCAGCCAAGACGAGGGTTCTGGGGAACACCAAGCTTCCAGCTGAGGTTCTGGAAGGTCTCGGATGTGGGGGCAAACCAGACGCACCCAGCCTTGGCTGGCGTGGGCACGGGTGCTGCTGGATGGCACAGATTTCCTCTCACTGCAGACCTTCAACTAGCAGTCCCCAGACCCTTTCTGGAGTAGCTTGCTTAGGGCTTCTCATGCTTTTCACACCATGTCCGGCCGTCCATAAGGAACGGCCAGGAATCCCAGAAACAGCCCCAAATGATAGAAAGGACATTAGATGTGGACCCATGGACCAAATGATAAAAAACAATTTACAAAAGGACACCAACTAGCAGACGCCAACTTTAAAGTAACAATTCTTACTGTGCACAAGAAATGCAGGCAACTAGATGGAAAATTTCACCAGAAAACTAGAATCAACAAAAAGGATTAAGTCCTATTTAAAAAATGCAGCTGGGTGAGGTTGGTCATGCCTGTAATCCCAGCACTTTGGGAGGCTGAGGTGGGCAGATCACTTGAGGTTAGGAGTTTGAGACAGCCGGACCAACATGGTGAGACTCCACTAAAATGACAAAAAAAATTAGCCGGGTGTGGGGGTGTGTACTTGTAGTCACAGCTACTCAGGAGGCTGAGGCAGGAGAATCGCTTGAACCTGGAAGGCAGAGGTTGCGGTGAGCTGAGATTATACTACTGCACTCTAGCCTGGGCGATAGAGCCAGACTTCATCTCAAATACAAAACAAAACAAAAATCCAACAACTGACACTATGAACTCAAAAGAATGATTTAGGGGAAAATTAAACAGTGCAGATGAGATTTGTGAACTGGAAAATAATTTAATACAAAATACCCAGATTGACACAGAATAAGAAAGAATAAGCTGAGAGTGGTGGCTCACGCCTGTAACCCCAGCACTTTGGGAGGCTGAGGCAGGCAGATCACCTGAGGTTAGGAGTTTGAGACTAGCCTGGTCAACATGGTGAAACCCTGTCTCTGCTAAAAATACAAACGTTAGCCTGGTGTGGTGGCTTATGCCTATAATCCCAGCTACTCGGGAGGCTGAGGCACGAGAATCGCTAGAACTTGGAGGGTGAAGGTTGCAGTGAGCCGAGATAGTGCCACTGCCCTCCAGCCTGGACGATGGAGCAACATTCGGTCTCAAAACAAACAAAATGTTTGTGAAGAATGAATAAAACGAAACTCAAGAGAAAACCTTAAACGAGAGGACAAATGATGAAAATAGATGAACCATGTAAATATTAAATCAAAGGGCGCTGAAACGGCTCCGCTAGCATCAGACCTGGCAGACATTAAAGCCAGACCTGTTGGTAGCACTGTAGAAGAATATTCCTAGTAATAAGGGCATCAACTCAACAGGAAGGTAAAACACCCGAGATTAACAGGCATTTAACAGAAGCAGCAGGACTGAAGGGAGAAATGGTCACAGCTACAACCATGCTTAGACATTGTAACAACCACGTCTGCAGCCAACACGGGAAGACGATAATGCACCCGAAAGAACATGCATTTGCCGTGCTTGCCGGTACCGTTTATGCAATCGATCTCTTCAGTGCATACGGAACGTATATGGGCATAAAGTCTCAACAAACCCCAGAGCCACAAACTCGGATGAGTCCCTCCTATGTCCACTGGGAATTTAATTCAGAATTCATAACAAAAAAGATGACCAGAAAATCCAAAACGTTTCGGGAATTAAGCAATACATTGCTACACAACACAAGGGCGAAAGGGGGAAAAATCACAACTCACTAGAAAATACTTTTAACTGAATAATAATGAAAACCTGACGTATGAAAATGTTAGAATTAGGCAGTGCTGATCAGGAAACGCACAGCCCCAAGTGCTTTATTTAGAAGGCTGAGATGTCCATGATCCATAGATCTCAAAAACTAGGAAAAAAAATAGCAAGATAAACACAAAGACAGATAAACAGAAACAAAAATATATGAATACACACATAAGAGAAAACATCCAGGAGCTGAGTTTTTGAAAAGACAAATATAATGGAAACTCTTTAGCACGTCTGAGTGAAGAGAATAAGAGAAATTCACAACATCGGCCAGGCGCAGTGGCTCACACCTGTGATCCCAGCACTTTGGGAGGCCAAGACAGGTGGATCACTTGAGGTCAGGAGTTCAAGGCCAGCCTAGCCAATGTGCTGAAACCCCATCTCTACTAAAAATATAAAAATTAGCTGGGCATAATGGTGGAAGCCTGTAATCCCAGCTACTTGGGAGGCCGAGGCAGAAGAATCGCTTGAACCTGGGAGGCTGAGGTTGCAGTGAGCCGATACTACACCACTGCACTCCAGCCTGGGTGACAAGAGTGAAACTCTGTCTCAAAAAAAAAAAAAAAAGACAACATTGAGAACACAACACAACAGGTTCTAAGAACGGGGTCGGCAAACTTCTGCTGGGAGTGGCTGGAGAGTAAATACTTCTGGTAGGCTGACCACGTGTAGATCTGTCACATGTCCTGCTTTGATTTTGCTTCACTTTTTTTTTTTTTCAGACAGGATCTCTGTCACCCAGGCTGAAGTCCAGTGCTGCGATCTCGGCTCACTGCAACTCCACCTCATGGGTTCAAGCGATTCTTGTGCCTCAGCCTCCTGAGTAGCTGTGACTACAGGTGATGGCAGCAGTGGCCCATATGGTGCAGCCACTTCCATGACAGCAGCTGCAGTGGGTAGGGTGTGGCCAGGGCTGCATGCTCCGTGGAGCTGGAGGGAGCCAGGAACAAGTAGAAGCCTTGCCTGCCTCCAAACTGGAGGGGTGAGAGCTCCACCCTCCTGGGTGCAGCTGCAGCTATGCTGGTGTCTGCAGCTGCCCACCCCACCGCAGCCAGTGTGCCTGGCGCTGCGCAGCAGCTGGACCTCTCACCTGCGAGCTCACACACTCCTTGCCGCTCTGTTCCTGGCTCACCCTCAGAGGTGTGGGATCTGGGCCCATAGCCCAAGCCAAGCACAGCCCACCAGGCCGAATGGGTGGAACGAACCCAGCAGGCACGAGCAAAACCCGGGTGAAGGCACCACCGGCCACAGAGGTTTCTGGCTGGCGAAGCGACACACCGCACACCCCATGACACAGGCACCCACCAGCACGCCCGGCTAACTTCCGTATTTTTAGTAAAGACGAGGTTTTACCGTGATGGCCAGGCTGGTCTCAAACTCCTGACCTCAAGTGATCCGCCCTCTTGGGCCTCCCAAAGTGCTGGGATTACAGGCGTGAGCCACCATGCCAGCCCTTCCTTGCCTTTTTTGAGACAGAGTCTCACTCTGTATCAGCCAGGCTAGAGTGCAGTGGTGCAATCTTGGCTCAGGCTCACTGCAACCTCTGCCTCCTGGGTTCAAGCAATACCCTGCCTCAGCCTCCCAAGCAGCTGGGATTACAGGCAAGTACCACCACGCCTGGCTAATTGTTTTGTATTTTAGTAGAGATGGGGTTTCACCATGTTGGCCAAGATAGTCTCCATCACTTGACCTCATGATCCGTCCTCCTCGGCCTCCCAAAGTGCTGTGATTACAGGCAATGAGCCATTGCTGGCCTCTTCCTTGCTTTTTAAAAGCAATCCTTTAAAAATATATACCCCGTCCTTAGTTTGCGGGCTATAAAAAAAACAGGCCACAGAACCTGCCACTGTCAGAGGCTCATCCCTGCTATAGACATTCAGAAGATCTTAAAGGGGGTACTGAACAATTTCATGTCAATACATCTGAACTTTAACACTTATTTTGAGATGGGAGTCTCGCTCTGACACCCAGGGTGGGGTAAAGTGGGGTCATCTCAGCTCACTACAACCTATATGCGACCATAGGCATATACCTCTGGGCCTGGCTAACTTTTTGTATTTTTGGTAGAGACAGGATTTTGCCATGTTGCCCAGGCTAGTCTTGAACTCCTGAGTTCAAGTGATCTGCCCGCCTTGACCTCCCAAAATGCTGAGATTATAGGAGTGAGCCACTGCATCTGCCCAACACATCTGAACTTTAGATGGAGCCGATGAACTTCTGGAAATACACAACTTACCGAAACAGACACAGGAGGAAACAGACTATGTGAACTATTCCTGCAGCTATTCAAGAAAATGAAGCTAAATAAATATCTCCCTACAAAGAACTGCAGAACTAAATGGCTTTGCCTGTGACATTTTTCAAACATTTAAGAATGAAACAGCACAACATTATACAAACTGTTCCAGATCATTAAAGAAAAGGAAATAATTCCGAATTCATTTAATGAGGTCAGATAATCTTGGTATCAAACTATAGGACTTTGGGACGGTAAAGAGATAACAACATCATTATCAGTGTTAGTGCCATTTCCTCTCCTTTCCTCCATAGCCCCACTCATTCATTCATTCATTCATTCATTCATTCATTCATTTTGAGATAGAGTCTCACTCCATAATGCAGGCTGGGTTGCAGTGGCATGATCTCAGCTTACTGCAACCTCCACCTCCTGAGTTCAAGCAATTCTTGTACCTCAGCCCCCTGAGTATCTGGGAATACAGGCATGCACCACCATGCTGAGTTACATTTTTTTTTTTTTAAGACAGAGTCTCACTCTGTTGCCCAGGCTGGAGTGAAGTGGCATTATCTTGGCTCACTGCAACCTTCACTTCCTGGCTTCAAACAATTCTTTGCCTCAGCCTCCTGAATAGCTGGCATACAGGCACCTGCCACCACACCCAGCTAATTTTTGTATTTTTAGTACAGACAGGGTTTCACTGTCTTGGCCAGGCTGGTCTTGAACTCCTGACCTTGTGATCCACCCACCTCAGCCTCCCAAAGTGCTGGGATTACAGGTGTGAGTCACCGTGTCCGGCCTAATTTTTGTATTTTTAGAAAAAACAGGGTTTCACTATGTTGGCCAGGCTGGTTTCGAACTCCTGAGCTCAAATGATCCATCTGCCTCGGCCTCCCAAAGTGTTAGGATTACAGGCAGAGCCACTGTGCCTGGCCCACAGCCCCATTTTTAAAAAAGACAATAGAAGAAAACAGAACTTTTCCTTAAAGGAAAATTAGAGGGCAATCTCTCTTGTGAACGTGGTAACACAAATCCTAAAGAAAATATTAGCAAATAAGAAATGTATGATCTCACTGTACACAGGCTAGTGGCCATTCATGGAACCGATTTAACCCATGTAGCTTTTACTGCTGCCTCCAGGCCCTGGTTCAGTGTTCCCACCTCCTCCAACAGTGGGCTTCTGGCATCTGCACCAACACCCACAGCTGACGTGTATGGGCAGCTCCTTAGCAGCTTTCCTGACGCTCAGGGTCAATGAACAGGGGCGGGGGCAAGGGGTGTCCTCTGCAGCACCCCTGGGGCTCAGGGTAAATGAACGGGGCAGGCTGTTCCAGTACTTTGGGAGGCTGAGTTGGGTGGATCATGAGGTTAGGAGATTGAGACCACCCTGGCTAATGGTGAAACCCCATCTCTACTAAAAAATACAAAAAATTAGCCGGGCATGGTGGGTGCCTGTAATCTCAGCTACCCGGGAGGCTGAGGCAGGAGAATCGCTTGAACCCGGGAGGCAGAGGTGGGAGTGAGCTGAGATCGTGCTGCTGCATTCCAGCCTGGGCAACAGAGTGAGACTCTATCTCAAAAAAAAAAAAGAAAAAAAAAAAAAAAAAGAAATGAGCAGGAGCAGGGGCATCCTCTGCCACACCACCAGTGCTCACTGCGCAGGTCTGGCCACAGAAGGGATGATTTCCCTCCCGCCGGACTCCTGGGATCTCACTTGCCTTTTCTGTCTGAGGCTCCATCAAGGTCTTTATTACTGAGGAGGATCTAAGGCTCGGGAGAGCCCAAAAGGAGGGGAAGGGATATTAGCAAGCTGCATCCAGAGGAACGTGTAATGGAAGACTGCCACAGCACAACCGGGCTCAATTTATTCCAGGAACACAAAGTTGTTCCAGTACTTGGAAAAGCAGTCAATGCAACTAAGCACATTAACAGAGCAGGAGAGAACCACAGGGCTGTCACCCATCCTTAGAGAAGGCTTTTGTTACAATGCAACACTTATGAGGGAAAACCTCTTAACCTAGGAAATGAAAGCAATTTCTGCAATCTGATAAAATGTATCACAACGAGGCCTACAGCAAATATCCTAAAGAGGAACAGTGAAAGCTTTTCCTGAGGTTAGGGAGACAGGGATATGTACAGGCCAGTTCAATGAGGCAAGAAAGGGAACAAAAAGGTTAAGATTAGAAATAAAAGAAACTGTGGTGTTAAGCAGATGACACGTCAGTATCCACAGAAAATCCAAAGCAGGTCGGGTACAGTGGCTCACTCTTGGAATCCCAGCATTTTCGGAGGCTGAGGTGGGTGGATCACCTGAGGTCAGAAGTTCGAGACCAGCCTGGCCAACATGGCAAAACCTCATCTCTACTAAAAATATAAAAATGAGGTAAGTGTGGTGGCTCACGTCTATTATCCTGACACTTTCGGAGGCCAAGGCAGGTGGATCACCTGAGGTCAGGAGTTAGAGACCAGCCTGGCCAACATGGCAAAACCCTGTGTCTACTAAACACACACACACACACACACACACACACACACACACACACACACACACACTAGCTGGGCATGGTAGCAGGGGCCTATAATCCCAGCTTCTCAGGAAGCTAAAACGGGAGAATCACTAGAACCCTGAGGGCGGAAGTTGTAGTGAGCCAAGATCACACCACTGCACTCTAGCCTGGGCAACAGAGTGAGATGCCGTCTCAAAAAATAAAAAGGAAAAAATTAGCTGAGCATGGTGGCATGCGCCTGTAATCCCAGTTACTTGGGAGGCTGAGGTAGGAGAATCACTTCAGCCCAGGAGGCTGAGGTTGCAGTGAGCTGAGATCCCATCACTGCACTCCAGCTTGAGCAACAGAGTGAGATCCTGTCTCAAAAATAAAATAAAATCCAAAATAATCTGCAGGCAGAATCTCAGAGTAAATTAGTGAGATTAGCAAGGTAAGCAGACTTCTAAGATAATCCAATTTGTTTATATGTTAGTAACAAACAGGAAAAAAAGAAAGTACTATGTAATTCAAATTTTAAAATGACCTTCTAGGAATAAGTCTTTAAAAAACGTGCAGAGAATTGCAAAATATTCCTAAGAAAAATGGGGACAGATGTAGATAAACAGAAGGGTATGCCATGCCCATGGACTGGAAGATCCAATGTCATACAAATGTCAGATCACCCCAGATCAAGCAACAGAGTCAATGCAATCCCAATCAAATTCCAGCAGGATTTGTGTGTGTGTGATATTTAGCAATCTACTTCTGAAAAGTATATGAAAATGCAAAAAATAGCCAACACAAGGCAAATCATAAGGAACTCAACCTGAAAAATTTAGAGAAAATATTTAGAAAGATTTAGAAAAAAAAAAGATTAAAAAAAAAAAACATGTACTAGCATAGGAAAAAACAAAGGGACGAGGGTACAGAGCAGAGTTCAAATACAAATGCAGTCATTCTGCAGACGCCTGAAACACCACAAAGGGCCCTGCAGTCCAGCAGCGGAAAAGACCTTCTCGATGAAAACACAGGTCAATGGGAAAGTGAAACAGGAACAAGGGAACCTTGAGCCCTGGATCACGCCATGCACAAAAATCCACGCCAGACACACTATACATCTGAAAATCTTTAGTAAGAACTCACAAGAATCTGAATCTTAACTATTAGGAAAGAAAAACAGGAAGAGAGGAAGACCAGGAAGAGCCCTAGAGTGCCGATTGCTTTGGGGAGTATCAGTATGAACCTACGATTGCCCAGGCTGGTCTTGAACTCCTCACCTCATGATCCGCCCGCCTCGGCCTCCCAACGTGCTGGGATTACAGGTGTGAGCCACCGCACCTGGCCCCACCATTCTTAAATATATACATTCTCAGCTCTGACTGCTAAAAGGCTATAAAAGCAGCAACACCAAGTGGCAATGAACGAACCTAGCACCAAGATCTTGGTTTCTAAACACCATTCCCCACTAAAAGGAAAAATAACTGATTCTAAGGCTAGGGACCAGAAAGTGTAGGATAAACCTGGAATATGTTGCTGAACAAGGCAGCAAGAAAATGCTTTTTAAAAAAAAACCCAGGCTGGGCGCAGTGGCTCATGCCTGTAATCCCAGCACTTTGGGAGGCTGAGGTGGGCGTCTCACGAGGTCAGGAGTTCAAGACCAGCCTGGGCAACACGGTGAAACCTGTTCCCTGACTAAAACACAAAAAATTAGTCAGGCATGGTAGCACACGCCTGTCATCCTAGCTACTCGGGAGGCTGAGGCAGGAGAATTGCTTGAACCCAAGAGGCAGAGTTTGCAGTGAGTCTAGATTGTGTCACCGTACTTCAGCCTGGGAAACAGAGTGAGACTCCATCTCAAAAACAAAACCAAACAAAACCAACCAACCCCAAACTCTACACTGACAGTAAATAAATAATAACAGTAAGTGAAGGAATAAGACTAATCAGTGGGAGATATAGGGGAAGCTCTTTCCCACAAGACTGCTAACTAGTAAATGTAGGAGTTATAGCGTTACACATCATCATATTTGGGGGTCGGACGCAGTGGCTCACCCCTGTAATCCCAGCACTTTGAGAGGCAGAGGTGGGCAGATCACCTGAGGTCAGGAGTCTAAGACCAGCCAGACCAACATGGATAAACCCCATCTCTACTAAAAACACAAAAATTAGCAGGGTGTGGTAGTGCACGCCTGTAATCCCAGCTACTCAGGAAGCTGAGGCAGGAGAATCACTTGAACCCAGGAGGCAGAGGTTGCAGCGAGCTGAAATCATGCCACTGCACTCCAGCTTGGGTGACAGAGTGAGACTCCATCTCAAAAAACAAAACACAACAAAAACCAATCATATTTGCACCCATCAGAGCAGTACCTGATTCAGGCAGGAGTCACCAATAAATATTAGAATTACTGGATGGAAGGCTGAGGACACTCAGGATATTCACATAGCCTCTTCTCACAAAGGGAAGAACAGGGACCACCTGCCCCAAACTATCGAAGGAGCATCACCAATATTGAGCCAAAGTGGTGTCACGTGACTCCTACAATGCATTGAGAAGGTTTCACTGCCGTGAATTGCAGACAAAATGAACAACCTGACCCCAATCCTGAGATGAAACCCGACAAACCTAAAGAGAGGGATAGTCTACAAAATAATGAGCCATGCTTTGCAAAAGATCAGTGTCAGAAAACACAAAGGCTGAGAAACTGTTCTAAAATAAAGAGATGAAAGAGAAGTACCATAAAATGCAATGTGTGATCTGGATTAAATACCGGATCAGGGAAAGGAACACTGCTCTAAAGAACAATATTGAGTCCTCTGGGAAAACGTACAGTCTGTAGTTACGTGAGGATGATGCCTTGAGATGGCATGTCTTGAATTTTTCACAGCATACTGTGATTATGTAAGAGAATGTCCTTGTTTATTAAAAAAAAAGTTCAGCCTTTTGATGTAAAGAGCATAATACCTGTAACTTACTTTTAAATGGTTTAGTGAAAAAACTCTATGTGTAAAGAGAAAAAGAACAATAGAGCAGACGTGGCAAATTCTTACCAACTGTGGAGGGCATAAAGAAGTTCTTTGTACTTATCTTACAACTTTTCTGCAAGTTGAAGGTGATTTCAAAACAGAGTGTGTGTGTGTGTGTGTGTGTGTGTGTGTGTGTGTTTTTAAGTACACATAGAACATCATAATGATCTGAGGGGGGAACAAATTTCTTTCAATACGATATAAAAACTGCTACTGTACAAAAAGTTTCATAAACTTCACTATAAAAATTATTTTAAGAAACAAAGTTGTACAGCGGGAGAAACTACTTAGGTGTCTGACAAAGGATGCCAATTCACAGCACAGGACGAGCAAAGTCACAAGAAAAAGACAGATAACTCACTCCAGGAAGAGGTGGGCAAAATATTTAAATAGGCATTTCACGAAGGAGGATGCCCAAGTGGCTAAGCCTGTGAAAATGTGCCCAGTATCATTACTTGTTACTGAAATTCTACCTAACACCACTGTGAGAGAATCAAGGGCAGCAAACTGCAGATGCCCAAAAAAGTAACAATTACAATGTCCAGCATCTATTAAAAACATAAACAAGTGAAAAACCACAGAAAGGTCACCTTAAGGAGAAAAAAAAATCAGTAAACAGAAACAGACCAAGAAATGATAAAACACTGGCAGTAGCTGAAAAAGGTTAATTTATATATACACACACATACATACACACACACACATACACATACACAAACATACACATATATACACGCAAACACACATACACATACATACATACATGCACATATACACACACGCATATACACATACACATACACACATACACATATATACACATACACACATATACGCATACACATATACACACGCATACACACGCACATACACACACACATATATACACATACATACATGCACACACATATCGCACACACACATACACACATATATACATACACACACATACATACACATGTATACACACATACACACTACACACATACATACGCACATACACACAAACACACACGCACACACACATATACACATACATATATACACGCATACATATATACACATGCACACATATATATATACACACATATGCACACACATACACACACATATACATACATACACATGTACATGGGCTGATATCTGGCTATTATAGACATGATCAGAGGATTTTAAAACAGGAACTCAATGAGGGGAGAAATAAAAAGTATAAAAAAAGAACAAAATGGAACTTGAGAAAAGAAAGCCCTTGAGCATGAAGAAACCACAGTAGAAATTATTCAGCTGAAAGGCTATAGAAGAAAAACGGCAAATAATTAATAAATAGAACCTCAGTGACAAAAACATACATTTCAGTTTTAGAGGGTGAGGGGCAGAAAAATAAAGAAACAATTTAAATCACAACTTCAATTTTTAAAAAAAGTATAAATGCACATGTTCAAAAAGCCCAACAAATCCTAAGCAGAATAAATACAAAGCAACACAAAGGCATACAACAGTCAAATTGCTGCAAGCCCGAGATAAAAGCAGCCTGAAAGAAGACACGATAAACACAGGAGAACACAGATAAGGATGACTGTGATTTCCTGGACAATCCAGAAGACAAAGAATATGACATCCTTAAAGCACTGAAAGCAAAGAACTGTTAACCTGGAATTCTGTATGCAGCAAGTTTCCTTGAAAAATGAAGGGGACAATAAATTTTACAAGAAAAGCTGATGACTTATTGTATGTAAGGTATACCTCAATTAGGCAGATATTTTAGAAAGGTGATACAAAGTTTTTTTTTTGTTTTTTTTGAGACAGAATCTCACTCTGTTGCCCAGGCTGGAGTGTAGTGGTGAGATCTTGGCTCACTGCAACCTCTGCCTCCCAAGTTCAAGTGATTCTCCTGCCTCAGCCTCCCGAGTAGCTGGGATTACAGGCACCTGCCACCACACCTGGCTAATTTTTTGTATTTTTAGTCGAGATGGGGTTTCTCCATGTTAGCCAGGCTGGTCTCGAACTGACCTCAGGTGATCTGCTTACCTTGGCCTCCCAAAGTGCTGGGATTACAGGTGTGAGCCACCGTGCCTGACCAATATAAAGATGTTTTTATAATTTTTCAGAACTCATCACCCTCTAACACTAGAGCTGTAAGAAGTGTTAATGGAAATCTTGGGCAGAAGGAGAATGGTACCTGATAGAAACTCAACCTGATTATGTGAGAAAATATTTAAAATGGTCCATTTTCAAGGCATGATAAATCTAAGTACTGGCAGCCAGCCTGTGGACATGACAACTACACAGCTCACACACTCTGGTGAGACTGGATTAGTTCTTTTCGGAGTGTTCCCAAGAGAGTGGGCTTCTGTAAAGCCAGTATGCCCCTTGGGCCTTGCCTCTCCACACCCGTCAGGCTCCCCCCTTTGACCTTCCACCATGCTGTGATGCAGCCCAAATGCCCTCACCGGAAGCTGAGCGGATGCAGGCACCATGCTTCCTGAACTTCCTGGCCTGGAGAACCAAGAGCTAAATAAACATTTGCATAAGTTATCCCATTGCAGCTATTCTGGGATTATCACAAAACAAACGAAGACCTAGTTTATGTAAAAATTAACTCAAAAACAAGCCACAGACCTAAATATTAAACCCAAAGCTATCAATAAGCAGATGTTTACATGACAAATAAATACACAAAAGAAGTTCAACATCAGACGTTAGAGGCACAAGACAAATTAAAACCACAATGAAATACCACCATGGAGCTATTGGGACAGTTTAAAGAAGAGAAAAACAAGAATTGACGAGAACACAGAGAGATGAGAGATCTCTGCACTGCTGGTTACAACAGAAAATAACAGAAGTACTTTGGAAAACAGTTTGGGCAATTCCTATAAACATATGACCTGCACCCTACTCCTAGACTGATTGACCCAATAGAAATGAAAACTTGGGGCCAGACACTGTGGCTCACGCCTGTAATCCCAGAACTTAGGGAGGCCGAGGCAGGTGAATCACCTGAGGTCGGGAGTTTGAGACCAGCCTGACCAACATGGAGAAACGCTGTCTCTACTAAAAATACAAAATTAGCTGGGTATGGTGGCACATGCCTGTAATCCCAGCTACCTGGGAGGCTGAGGCGGGAGGATCACTTGAACCCAGGAGGCGAATGTTGAGGTGAGCCGAAATCACGCCTCTGCATTCCAGCCTGGGCAACAAGAATGAAACTCCACCTCAAAAAAAAAAAAAAAAAAAAAAAGAAAAGAAAAGAAAAGAAATGAAAACTTGGTCAGACGCAGTGGCTCATGCTTATAATCCCAACACTTTGGAAGCCCAAGGCAGGTGGATCACCTGAGGTCAGGAGTTTGAGACCAGCCTGGCCAACATAGCCAAACCTCTCTCTACTAAAAAATACAAAAAGAATTAGTCAGGTGTGGTGGCAGGCACCTATAATCCCAGCTACTTGGGAGGCTGAGGCAGGAGAATTGCTTGAACTCAGGAGGCAGAGTTTGCAATCAGCAGAGCAAGAATCTGTCTCAAAAAGAAAAAAAATGAAAAGTACATACAAAATCATGTATGCACATGTTTTGGCAGCTTAGTTCATAATTACTAAAAACCTAATGTCCTTTAAATGGTGAATGAGTATACAAACTGTGGTATAGCCATACAATGTAATACTCCTTACTCAGCAACAAAAGAGAATGAAGGGCCGGGCTCGGTGGCTCAAGCCTGTAATCCCAGCACTTTGGGAGGCCGAGGCGGGTGGATCACGAGGTCGATAGATCGAGACCAACCTGGTCAACATGGTGAAACCCCGTCTCTACTAAAAATACAAAAAATTAGCTGGGCATGGTGGCGCGTGCCTGTAATCCCAGCTACTCAGGAGGCTGAGGCAGGAGAATTGCCTGAACCCAGGAGGCGGAGGTTGCGGTGAGCCGAGATCGCACTATTGCACTCCAGCCTGGGAAATAAGAGTGAAACTCTGTCTAAAAAAAAAAAAAAAAAAAAAAAAAAGAGAATGAAATGCTAACACACACAACAGGAATGAATCTGAAATGCATTTGTATCCAAGAGGCCACATACTGTATACAACCCCACCTATAAGCCAGGAAACAGATAAGTGGTGGCTGGGAGTTGGGGGTGGGGTGGGGGGAAATGACCACAAAGGAGCAAGATGAGTTTAGGGTGTTGAGGTGTTCTCTATCTTGGGGATCTAAACTGGGGAGGTGATTACATGACTATATGCATTTTTTAAAATGCCAAGCCAGGCACAGTGACGCATGCCTATAATCCCAGCACTTTAGGATGCCCAGGCAGGTGGATTGCTTGAGCCCAGGAGTTCAAGACCAGCCTGGGCAATGTGCTGAAATTCTGTCTCTAACAAAAAAATCCACAAAAATTAGCTGGGCGTGGCGGCAACGTGGCTGTAGTCTCAGTCACTTGAGAGGCTGAGATAGGAGGATGGCTTGAGCCTGGGAGGCAGAGGGTGTGGTGAGCTGAGATTGTGCCACTTCATTCCAGCCTGGGCGACAGAGTAAGATGTTGTCTCAAAAAGTAATAATAATAAAAATTGTCTTAAACCTCCAAATTGTACACCAAAGAGTAAATTTTACAATATGTAAAATTAAAAAGTTATTAAAAATAGAAAAAGATAACTTTATAACAAAAATAACATAAAGCTTATAGCATATGAAGAAGTAAAATGCAGGACAACATTGGCACAAAGGCTGGAGGAGGAACTGAGAACACACTGTTTTAAGAGTCTTTAAGTTATGCGTGAGGGGCATGGTGTAGACGAGGGGGTGGGGCTGACGGAAGTCAGAGACACAGCCATTGCTAAACCACGGAAGCAGGAGCAGGAATAGCCGGTAAGTAATCGTGGAGCTACAGACGAACACTGAATCCTATTCCACAGAGAGACATGCAGGGAGGGAGCAAAAGGAGAAAAGGCAAATGAACAAGTAGCAAGATGACAGACACACACCTAAAGCCACTGAAAGTTACGCCAAATGTAAATGGTCTAAAGATTCCAAATAAAAGGTAGATTGTTAGACTGCATGAAAATGCACATCCCAGCAATAGGCTGTCTCTAAAAAATACACTTTAAGACACAGGTAGGTTAAAAGTAATAGGAGAAAAAGAGCCAAAATCATGCCAATACTAAATCTAAGAAAGCTGAAATGCTATAGCGACATCAAAGTAGACTTCACAGATGGATAAATGACATGAAAGACACGAATTGCTATGTCTAGGACAAGATGAAAGAGAAAATCCTAATAGCTCTATGTCTAAAGTAATATTGGTAATTAAAGTCAATTGTAACTGGTAAGAATGCTGCTAATTAAATTGGTAATTAAAAGTCTTCACACAATTAATAGCAACAAACCCCAGGCCCAAGTGGCTTCACTGGTAAGACAGTTCTATCAAACACTTAAACATATCAAGCTGACACCAACTCTTTCAAGAAATAAGGGAACTTAAAGCCAGCATTATGCAGAAGATACCAAAACCAGACAAACACACGAGAGGAAAATTACAGATCAATAACCTTCATGAACATAAATGCAAAATTCCTTGAGAAAATATCGGCCAGTTGAATCCAGCAATATATATAAACACTGTAATACAAAATAACTAAGTGAGGTTCATCCCAGGAATGCAAGGGTGGTTCAATATTTGAACAGTAACGGATGCAATACACCATGTTAACAAAATTAAGAACACCTGCATTATCACTTGCATAAATAGAAACTTCCACAAATTGGTCAAATGCAGCTATGCAAAACCTACAGCTGACATCACAGGTAACAAAGACTGAATGCTTTTCCCCTGAGAGAGAGAATATGGCAGAGATGTCTGCTCCCACCATTTCCACTCAACCTGGAGTGGAAATCCAGAAATACAAGGCGTGAACTGGAAAGGACGCAGTAAAATCTGTCTTTGTTCACAAACAGCACAATGGCCTACGAAGGAAACGCTGAGGAATTTGCAGAAAGCTATTAGAACTAATCACTAAAGACAGCAAGGTTGTAGAATACGTGGTCGACATACAAAAAAAATCAATTTTATTCCTATGTACTGACAATAAACAACTGGAAAATGAAATTATAAACAATATAATCCACAAAAGTCCCAAATTAAAATATAAGAAAGGAGAAATATATGCAAAAAATATGTAGCATCAGCAAGTCTACCCCTAGCTATGTGGGCAAACGTGTGGAAAACGTGTCTGTAAAGACTTGTACATGAATGTTCACAGTCACATTATTCAAAATAGCCAACAAGTGGAAACATTCCGGAAGTCCATCAGCTACTGACTGATAAAGAAAACGTGGTACTATCCACACAATGGAATTTGACTTCCCAAGAAAAAAAATGGCTGGGCGCAGTAGCTCACACCTATAATCCTAACACTTTGGGAAGCCAAGGCAGGTGGATGGCTTGAGTCCAGGAGTTCAAGACCAGCCTGGGCAACATGGTGAAACCCCATCTCTACAAAAATACACACAGAAAATAACCAGGCATGGTGGCGAATGCCTATAGCTCCAGCTACTCTAGGGGCTGAGGCAGGAGGACTTCGAGTCTGGGAGGTAGAGGCTGCAATGAGCAGAGACTGTGCCACTGTACTCCAGCCCAGGCAACAGAATGAGAGGAAGACCCTGTCAAGAAGAAAGAAAAGAAAGAGAAAGAGAGAGAGGGAAAGAGGGAAGGAAGGAAGGAAGGAAGGAAGACCAAGCAAGCAGGCATTCTTGGTTGGGCATGGTGGCTGATGCCTGTAAATCCAGCATTTTGGGAGGCCAAGACAGGCAGATCACTTGAGGTCAGGAGTTCGAGACCAGGCTGGCCAATGCGGTAAAACCCCCTCTCTACTAAAAATACAAAAAATCAGCCAGCATGGTGGCGGGCACCCGTAATCCCAGCTACTCCAGAGACTGAGGGAAATCGCTTGAACTCAGGAGGTGGAGGTTGCAGAAAAGAGAGAGAGAAAAATGAAGTATTGACATATACTTCAAAATGGGTAATTCCTGATGCCAAGAGAAAAAAGCCAGTCACAGTATATATATAAATATATTCCATTTATCTGAAGTGCCAGAATAAGCAAAAGTAGACTATGCTTGTCTAGGGCTGAAGGGAATATGGGGGAACAGAAATGCCTGCTAAACAGCATGAGGTTTCCTTGGGGGATGACAGAAATATTCTAAAATTGATTGTAGTGCTGGCTTCATAGCTCTGAATATACAAAAAAAAACACTGGATTATTACTTTAAATGGATGAACAGTATGGCATGTGAATTATGTCTCAATAAAGCTGTTACATATATAAATAACATCCATATACTAAAAGCTGGGGGAAATTACAGTGGTAAGAAATTGAGAGACATGGCCGGGCATGGTGGCTCACACCTGTAATCCCAACACTTTGGGAGGTGGAGGTGGGCAGATCATAAGGTCAGAAGTTCAAGACCAGCCTGGCCAAGATGGTGAAACCCTGTTTCTACTAAAAATACAAAAATTAGCCAGGTGTGGTGGCAGGCACCTGTAATCCCACCTACTCAGGAGGCTGAGGCAGAGAACTGCTTGAACCTGAGGCAGAGGTTGCCGTGAGCCAAGATCATGCCACTGCACTCCAGCCTGGGTGACAAAGCAAGACTCCATTTCAAAAAAAAGAAAAAGAGAGAGAGAGAGAGAGTGAGAGACCTCAATATTGTTAAAGGGTCAGTTCTCAAACTGATCGACAGAGTCACTGCAACATCAATCAACATTTTAGTAATCTTTTAGTTAGAGATCAGCAAACAGCAAAGGACTACAATAACCCTTCAAAACAATTTTTTTTTTTGAGACAGTCTCACTCTGTGGCCCAGGCTGGAGGGCATGATCTCAGCTCACTGTAAATCCTGCCTCTTGGGTTCAAGTGATTCTCTTGCCTCAGCCTCCTGAGCAGCTGAGACAACAGGCACGCACCACCACACCGGCTAATTTTTGCATTTTTAGTATAGACAGGGTTTCACCATGTTGGCCAGGCTGGTCTTGAACTCCTGACCTCAGGTGATCTGCCCATCTCGGCCTCCCGAAGTGCTGGGATTACAGGTGTGAGCCACCACGCCCAGCCCAAAACAATTTTCAATAAGAGAACGAAGTTGAAGACCTAGACCACCTGTCTTTCAGACTTACTTAAAGCTACAGGAATCCTGACAGTGGGATATTTGGCATAAGCAGAGCCACACAGATCAATGGAACAGAACAGAATCCAGAAATAGGCCTGCACGTACAGAGCCGATTGATTCTTGTCAAAGGTGTGAAGGGAATTCAGTGGAGACCTGGTGCTGTAATGTCTGGGCATCCACAGCAGAAGGAAGTGAACCTTCCCCTACCAGACCCCTTCTGCAAAATGAGTCCAAGATGAACCATTCACCAAAACATCAGAGCAAAACCTGTAAGACTTTCACAAGAAAACACACACACACCCAGAATTTTAGGGAGACTAGGATTTCTGGAACAGGCTACAAAGAGCACTAGCCATAAAATAAAACATTAATTGATCTTCATCAAAATTTAAAATTTCTGTTCTTTGAGTCACCATCACGGTAATGAAAAGGCAGGCCAGAGGAGAGGACCTGCAATACACGTATGTGAACTCACTTGCCAATTACACAGGAAACTCTTAAAACCCCCAATTTTTAAGAAATGGGCAAAAGATCTGAAAAAATACAGCAAAACAGTGCTAAAGAACAGTTATTCAGCCTGCGAAACTCAACAGCACTGGCCATCAGCGAGACGCCGATGCAGACCATAGTGGGCCGCCACTGATATTTCACCCACTAGGAATGGCTGAAACCTCAAGATGACAGACACATCCACCGTTGTAAGGGAATGGGGTGCCTGCTGCTCTCACGGGCTGCTGGTGGGAGGGAGCACGGCCTCACACAGCCCCTTGGCATCCTGCGTTCACCTGCACAACGAACACAAAACCACAACACCCAGAAACATACAGGACCTCCCACTGCACGGTCCCGTGCACAGGGGCCTATGAGAGGCAAAAGGGCAGCAGGGGCAGCAGGTGGGGGTCGCAAAGAGCCAGGGTGCCAATTGCCGCACTTGGGTATTGACACCAGCCTTGCAGTTCCACGGTAACCCTCTCCCTGCAGGGGACAGCTCTGGCCCAGGGACTCTGGGCCCATTGCCGGTAACCCTATCCCGGGAGGAGACAGCTCTGGCCACAGAGCGGCTGTGTGAGCGGCTGGCCGTGTGCATTTCCACTTCCCCTTCCCTTCTGGGCTCCCCCTAACCTCCCCTAACACAGGAGCCCGGTGTCTCCTGTGTGCCTCTCCACAGGGCATGGAGGGGGTTCAGGCAGCCATCTGTAAGCTTGGTACCCACTTCCATGGGTCGGCCTGATCTTGGGCAAAATAGGCAATGTTGGGACTGCTCAGGGCCTGAGAGGCCCTCCTATCCAGCCTCAGCCCAGCTGCCCACATCCTGGACAGATGCTGCTGGGTGTGGGTCCTGGCACATCCATCCTGGCTCTGCCCATCGGGAAGAGGCCTGTGCCAGGCCCCGCCCTTTTCAGGGTGACCTGCATGGTCAGCGCTGGCCCCGCCCATCCCTCGGCTGAACACACAGGCTTGGGCGGCTGCTCCCGGCCCTGGGCCACAGAACCCAGGGGGCAGCAGGGATGCTGGGTAGGGTGGTCTTGTGTGTACTCCTGCCTGCAAGGGAGACCACCCCTTGAAAGAACCCCAGGGAAACATTCTATAGGAGGAAACTTCTGTATCTTGATTACAACACTGTACTTGATTATACAGGGAACTCACTGACTGCAGGCTTTATAAAGGATACAAATACTTTTGGGTTTTGGGGTTTTTTTGAGACAGGGTCTTGCTCTGTTGCTCAGGCTGGAGTACAGTGGTGTAATCCCAGTTCACTGCAGCCTCTGCCTCCCGGGTTCAAGCAATTCTCCTGCCTCAGCCTCCCGAGTAGCTGAGATTACGGGCATGCATTGCCACACTAGGCTAATTTTTCTATTTTTAGTAGAAACGGGGTTTCGCCCTGTTGGCCAGGCTGATCTCAAATCCCTGACCTTAAGAGATCTGCCCACCTCAGCCTCCCAAAGTGCTGGGATTACAGGTGTGAGCCACCATGCCTGGCCAATATAAATACTTAAAGAAGCAAAAAAGGCAGGGAGGAGAGAACAGTGGCCCACACGGGCCACACCATCATGAGCCACACATGCACAATGCTGACGAAAGCAGCCAGAGGGTTTGGTGCGGGGCTCCCACCTGCCATCCCAGCACTTTGAGAGGTTGAGGTAGGAGGATCACTTGAGCCCAGGAGTTCGAGACCAACCTAGACAATATAGTGAGACCCTGTCTCTATAAATAATTACAAAACCAGCTGGGAATAGTGACACACAACTGTAGTCTCAGCTCCTCGGAAGACCTGTGTTGCAGGGGTGTTGACCGTTTAAAGCAGAAGGAATCCTCTACCCCCACCCCTGCAGCCAACATCGCTCCCTGGTCTGCCTGCCTCTGCCTGGGGCTTCCTCTCTGGCCCCACCCTATCCAGGCCAGAGATGAAAGCACCCTCTGCTCCCTGAATGGGGCTGTGACAGTGGATGTGACCCTTCCCAGGCCACAGGCATGTTTGCATACCCAGCAACCCCAAGTTCAGCCTCTCTTCTTTTTCCTCTGGGAACCCCAAACAGCAGTCCTGAGTTTTGAGCTGCTGGTGGGAGCAGCCGCAGACACACAGCCCTCCCTGCTCGCTGCCCAAGCAGGAGTTACCTTCCAGAGGGGCGATGGTGGGGGGTGGCTGGCTGCAAGGGAGACCACCCTACCCAGCAGCCCTGCTGCCCCCTGGGTTCTGTGGCCCGGGGCCAGGAGCAGCCACCCAAGCCTGTGTGTTCAGCCGAGGGATGGGCGGGGCCAGCACTGACCATGCAGGTCACCCTGAAAAGGGCGGGGCCTGGCACAGGCCTCTTCCCAATGGGCAGAGCCAGGATGGATGTGCCGTGGTGTGCCAGGACCCACACCCAGCAGCATCTGTCCAGGATGTGGGCAGCTGGGCTAAGGCTGGATAGGAGGGCCTCTCGGGCCCTGAGCAGTCCCAACATTGCCTGATTTGCCCGAGATCAGGCCGCCCCATGGAAGTGGGTACCAAGCTTACAGATGGCTACCTGAACCACGCCCCCCATACCCTGTGGAGAGGCACACAGGAGACACCGGGTAGACTCGAAGGAGGTTGGAGGGGGGTGCATTTTCCCAGAAGGGAAGGGGAAGTGGAAATGCACAGGGCCACCCGCTCACAGGCCCACAGGCCCTGTGGCCAGAGGTGTTCCCTCCCAGGATAGGGTTACCGTCAATGGGCCCAGAGTCCCTGGGTCAGAGCTGTCCCCTGCAGGGAGAGGGTTACCGTGGAAGTGTGCGGCTGGTGTCAATACCCAAGCGTGGCTTTGTCTCCGTAGCTACACAGAGTGACATCTGCCAGCTGCAATTAAACATCTGCCTGCCGGAAGTCTCTGCTGAGGGCATGAAAGGGACGGCCAAGAGAGCCCCATCAGGCACAGGATGGGGTGCAGGTGCAGGTCCAGGCAGCCCCCTCTCCTTCAGAGGACAGGAGAGACGCCCCAGCATGGCACCACCCCACACCTCGCTGTGTCCTCTGCCAGCTCCGTTTCACCGTCCCTCAACTTCATCGGCCTGCCATGATGAAGGTGCCGGTCCTCAGCGTGGGTGACGATGCCCCCACCCCACAATGAAATAACAGCCAGGGCCCCATCCTGTCATCTGCCCCAGGGGTGAGAGCAGCAGCCATGCCCATCTTGGCCACGCTGCAGGGACCTGTGGATCTGAATATGCCAAGGAGACCATGGGAACAGACCTGAGTGCAGCCGGGGAGCTCCTGCCCTGAGCCCAGACCCGGCTGGCACTGCCCGCCAGGCCCACTGCCTTGCCCAGGGCAGACCCTGGCTCCCAGAGTCACTGCTGGACATTCAGATGCCCCTGAGCCTGAACCCCAGTGGGAAGGCAGCCGAACACTCCAGGGGAATGAACATAGAGTGGGTAATCGAGAAAGGAGACCCAGAGAGGAAAGGGGGCTGCTCAGGCCACAGCGCCACCGAATCCAAGGCTCCGGCTCCCTCTGCCCAGCCCACCTCCCGCTCTCTCCGGGGGCTGCCCCGTCTCACCTCCATGGTAGGGGGTAGGGGGCAGGGGTGGGAGTGTGGGGGAGGCAGAGGCTGGCATTTCACAATCTCTAGCTCAGACGCAAGGCCCCTGACAATGTGACTTGGGGATGCCTGGGCTTCACTCTTCAAGAGCTTCCCTCCTCAGCCAGAGGGGAGCTGCACTGGCCATTTCACTTCCGGTGGATACCATGGTTTTCTTTCACCTCTGAGTGCACCCCACCCCCAGCTCATCTTGCTCCAGGTTCGGCCATCACTGCCGGCCACAGGGCAACGAGGAAGCTCTCTGCCGGCTGCAGGGGTGATGGTTTAAATCCCAGGAGGGTGCCCTGAAGCGAGTGCTGCAGAGATGAGGACTGGTGGGCAGGAAGCACTGAGCGCCCCGCCAGCATCCACCCGATGGGGTCAGGCCTGCTTTGCTGGGGGTGGGAGCCTGAACTCGCCTGTCAACCTCACATACCCATGCACGGCACCTTCTCAGCAGCTGCACTCCTGACTGCAACAAACTGAAAACAACCTAAACGTCCTTTGATAGAGCACCGGGTAAATCAAATGTGGTGGCTCCTTCTGACGGGTGGCGGTGGAGACCAGGACCTAGAGGGAGGGAGAGGCAGGGGACCGATGAGACTGATGCTGCATGGGGACCCTGTCAGAGAGGCAAGCAGGACCTGGAGGGAGGTAGGAGAGGACGAGACTGACGCTGCGTGGAGACCCTCACCATGAAGCCGCAGACACCATGGGCAGGGGCTGCGTGGGGGTGGAAATGCAATTAACTTTATCAGTAACATTTTATGTCAAAAACAGGAGACCAGCACTGCAGGACAAGCTGTCCATGGTGCTTAATGCAAAAGAGGGTGGAACAGCCGCATGCATTACGGCATGCTGAGGTGCAGCTCCGAGACCCTTGGCAGTCGCTCAGGCCCACCTCTCACTCCACAGGTGGGGAGAGACTGAGGCCAGAGAGGAGGAGGAACTCAGGCTACAGGGACCTCAGAGCACACTGGTCCTACCAGCTCAGAGACAGTTGCCCAGCTCCACTCCCCCACGGCCTGGCAAGGGTGGCAGCCAGCTTCCTGCGTGGGTGTGAGGACGTTCACTGGATGAGCCCAGGTTACAGGGAGCCAGTACCCAGGAGGAGCTCCAGGTCAGGGGACGGCCCCTCCCTCTGCAAGCTCCCCCCATGGCACTGCCACCCAGCACACCCAGCGACGCCAGCGACGTCACAGCCAGTAACCTAGATTTTAACCAAGAAATCACACACCCCCTTTCTCTGCCCCACTTATGGGTTCGCTGAACAGAAAAACCACGACAAGAAACCCAGACTGTGGCATCCAGAGCCAAACTGTATGGCAGGTGGGTGGGAGCAGGCCTGGCCCCCCGGCCGCCCACTTTCCACCACGTTGGCGTTGCCAACACCCGTGCAAAAGCAGAGACTGCCTCACAGCAGCCACGGCCTGGACAAGCCCTAAAGGAACATGGCCTCAGAGGAGTCCCCACCCCTCAGCCTCAGCAGCACTCTGTACCTCATCTAGTCTGAGGATCGGGGAGTTGGAGGGAAGGCCTTGCCAGAGTGGCTACCTCCCATCCAGGACTCCACAGAGCCTCTTCTGGCTGCTGTCCTGCCGGCTCCCCAAAAACGCGTCAAGGCAGGTGGGCGTGAGGGCTCCTAGGTCATGGAAGTCCAGGTGACTTGAGGGCTTAAGGCTGACCAAGAACCCAAGGGCAGATGCATGGGACAAGTCACCAGGCTCCACCTTGCTCCCAGCAAGCCCAACACCCAGCCCTGCTTCCCATCACCCCAAACACACCGGGGCCCAAGGTCACCCTGGAGCAGAGCGGGTCTGTGCAGGGAGGACCCTGGGAAGATGTTTGGATGCGTCAGGTCTGTTCCCCGTTCCATGGTGTAGCTCCCTGACCCATCGGCAGGGCACTGTCTGGCTGCCATCATTGGGGGGAGTCCTCAGGGACTGCAGGGGTGCCCAGCCTGTCTGGGGTTCTGCCCCAGAACTGGAGCCCACGGACAGAGCCAGCCCCTTCCCAACAGGGGCCCTGGGTGGGCCTTAGGAGCCTTCCCCAGCAGCCTCTGGCCAGTCCTGCCTCCCCCAGGGCAGTTATCAGCAGGGGCGGAGGGAAAGTGCACACGGGGCAGACTCTCCGGAGGCCTCGGCCAGCCAGCGCAGGAGCACCGCCGGCCCGCACAGCCTCTGCGGTGAGCCGAACCTGTGTGATTTGCCCTTTGGAAGGGCCAATTCAGTAGCTAGCACAGTGCCTGCTCTCAGGAACAATCAAGCCCTACCCCACCACTAAAAGAAAACCGAAGCTGCGGGGCCCAGATCTAGGTGGCCTGTGAGCCGGCATTCTGTGGAATTCATGCAAACACAGCAATATGCATTTAAATAAAGTAAGGCGTTCTCAGGAAGACACCACGGAGCCCAGAGCACCTGCTGGGAAGGCAGTGGCTTCTCCTGCAGGCAGAAGAGAGGGAGCCAGCAGGGGCCACCCTGCTGTCCAGGCTGTGGTGGTGGCTGCTGCACAGGGATCCAGCTGTCCTAGGAGTCCAAGCTGGTGGGTGGTCCTGGCCCCCTTTGCCCCCAACAGCACTGCAGGAGGGGAAGGGCAGGGGGACATCCCATCAGGAGATTCCCATCAGGGCTCAAGGATATGTATAGGGTGGAGTGAGTCCCCATGCTGCTCCTCAGGGTCACCACCTGCCTGCTGCTGACACTATGTGCCCAGGCCCAGGCCACTGCACACAGGCCTTTCATGCACAACAGCCAGGCAACCAGCCCAGACACACAGTCAGGTTGCAGGGACACCTGATCCCAGGCCCCAACTGTGGGACTCTGCTCAGCAAATCCTCAACAGTCTCCAGAGACTGTAACCCAGGAACCTCAAATTAGGGCAACCTTTTGGGTCCCAAAGGGGGAGCAGCCCTCCTTGAAAGGAACGAAGAGGAGAGGGACAACGACTCACTCGGCTCAGCTCAGTGGGCACTTCCAGGCCTGTCCCTGATGCCAGACCTGGAGAGGTGGCAGCAAAGGGGCTGGCTTGAGGGGAATCTCCAGACCTTGCCGGGTGAGGCACAGGCTAAGGTTGAAGGGAAAGGAGGCAGACCCTCCCGGACACCGTGTGGTGCCGGGCCCTTCACAGACGGGGCATGTGAGCCCTCGGGCAGGCCCCTGGGCCACCGAAGCCTGCAGGACCCTTCCTACAGGCTGGCAGTCACCCAGGAGCTCCTGTGTCACCCAGCACCAAGTCAGACCCCCGTGATGACAGAGCTCTGCCACCTCCTCCAGGCTCAGTAGGGGGCTCCCCTGTGGCCCCCGAACTAACACCTGAGGCCCAGTGGCCTCCTGAGCCACCCGGGTCCCAGGCACGCCCTGCTTCGCAGCTAGGTGACTTCGCATTACCTGCGTAGCTGCCGGAGGCCTTGATGTACATCTGGCCGTACTGCTCCTCCACCATGGTGTCGTAGGCCTCATCATCCTCCTCGTCGTCCTCATTGTGGTACGAGGTGGGGCTGTCAGTTGTGGGCAGGCTGCTGGCGCCCGGACTGGTCCGCTCCCCCTGGGGGTAGGGCACCTGCTGGATGCCGGGGATGAGGGTGGCCAGGCTGGGCACCCCGTAGTAGGAGACTCGGGGCAGTTTGAGAGGGGCTGCGCCTGCCGCCACCGCAGCCCCGGAGGCCACCGCCACACCGTCCCGGGGCCCCGTCTCCAGCGGGCGCTTGGGGGCCAGGCCTGGGCCGGCAGCCGGCGTCAGCTCCATGGCTTCATGCTTGACGCGGGTCAGTAGCGGGATGGGCACCGAGGGGGACACGACGTAGGGGGCGGCGGCAGCCGGCTGCAGCTGGTTGCAGGGACTCTGGGGCTCGGAGCCGGCGTCCTCGATCACGGCGGTCTGCGAGTCGCAGTGGGGCGAGCTCACCTTGAACATGAGGTCGGTGCCGCGCTCCACGATGTGCTGGATCTGCAGGAAGCCAGCCGTGTACATGACCACGAGCTGCTCGCTGGCCGTCATGGTGAGCCTGCCCGTGTAGCAGAAGGACAGGATCTGCTGGAAGCAGGCAGGCGGCACCGAGCCGGGCAGCTCGAAGGCGCTCTTGCTATTGCCACTGAACAGGTCGCGGAAGTAGAGGCTGCTGGCGGCCAGCACCGCGCGGTGGGCCTTGAAGGCCTGGCCCTTGACCACGATGGACACATCACAGTAGAGGCCGAGCAGGCGCTGCTCGTTCAGGCAGCCCAGCACGGTGTTCCCGAAGTTGGGGATCTCGATGTGCAGCATCTGAGACATGGCGGGCGCGCGGGCGGCGGGGCTGGGCTCTCAGCGCGGGGCGGCCTTAGCGGGGCTCATCTGCAGGGCAGGAGGCACGTGGTCAGTCTCCACCCCCCAGTGCAAAGGCTCCCGCCCAAAGGGCTATTCCCGCACTCCTCCCCTGACACGGGCCTACAAAGAGCGGGCCTTCCCTACCACCCTCCCTGCCCCTCCCGGCTGGGACACCCCAGAGAAGGGACTGGGGTCTATGAAATCCCCTGGCTGAAGGGCAAGATGGCCCGGCCTGCGCAGCTGCAGACCCCTGACGACGCTGCCCGCAAGCAGCGCTCCCACCCCACTCCCGGGGGGCTGCTCTCAGCGACCCGGCCTCAGCAGGCGAGAAGGAAGCAGGCCTGGACCTGCCCGGGACAGCAGACAGGAGGCGGGGGGGGGGGGGGTGCGGGGGAGGCGGGGAACAGGGAAGGGGGTTGGGTAGGATGCCCCTTGGCAGCTTTGCAGCCACTTTCTGCCCCCCAGAAAAGTTCCAGCCCGCACAGGAGCCCCTGGCCACGCCGCCTGCCCAGGAGGGGCCCCGCTGGAGCAGTGGGCAGGGCGAGGGGGGGGTCTCTGGAGCGGTACAGTGTGCTGTTGGCTTATTTTCTCCTCTTCCCTCTGTGCAGCCTCTCAGAGGGCCCTTGTGGGGAAGGCGGGCCCCCGTCCCCGAATCTCCCCGAGGCTCCCGGGCAGGTGGGGAGGGGCTGGGGTCTCCGAGAAGTCAGCGGAATCAGCTTCCTCTCCTCCCCCGCGCAGAGACCACCCTGGGCGCGCCCGTTCCGCTCTCCAGTGTGTTCCCAGGTCCCCGCGCCGCTGCCAGAGCAGGAGTTGGGAGCCTGTCGCAGCCCCACTCGCGGACGCCCCCGCTCGCCTCACTCCCCACGCGGGCCAATCCCGACCAGCCCGGCCCCGGCCCAGGTGACTCGGGGGTCCCCGCCCTCGCCGGGCTGCCGGGACCCCAGGGCTGGGAGCTGGGGCGGGCACCACTGTTTATCCAGCACGGACTCCGGAGGGGGCGGGGGCGGCCCAGGAGGCGCCGGCCCAACTCTGCAGGGCCGCACAAAGGCCGCTGTGTCCCGCGGGAGGAAAGTGCCGGCGGCCGCAGAGGCGCCGGGCAGCGGGAGGAGGGCGGAGCCACCGCGCGGGGAGCCGGGCAGGTGGACGCGCGCCGGGGGCGGCCCGCAGTGCCCCCGCTGCGGAGAAGTTGCCGTCTGGGCGGGGAGACCTACCTTCCGCCACTGCCCGCTCGCCCGGCAGGACAGGCTCCCCGCACGCTCGAAGCCCAGCCCGCCTGCCCAGCTGCTCCGCGAATGCAGCAAACGGCGCGGGAGCCCTGGGGCGGGGAGGGCGCGGGGAGCCGGCGAGGAGGAGGAGGAGGAGGAGGAGGAGGAGGAGGAGGAGAAGGAGGAGGAGATGGAGGAGGAGGAGGAGGAGATGCAGGAGGAGGAGGAGGAGGAGGAGATGCGGGAGGAGGAGGAGGAGGGCAGAGCGCCTGGGCGCCGGGGCTTGCGGCCGCAGCTCAGCTGCACCCAGGCCGGCCCTCCCGGGCAGCGCAGCGCATCTCAATGAAGGGGCCGGATGCAGACGAACGTTCCGGCGGCTCAGGAATGAATAGCCGCCTTTGATTTGGGAGCCGAAGTAAATGCCAGCTCCCAGCCCCGGCTTTAAAAACAGTGGAGTGTTGGTGCCAGAGGAATGCGCGGCCCGGGTGCTGGTACGACACAGACTTTTGATGACTCACTGCAATGCAAACAAAGATGGCAGAAATACTGTACAGTAGGGGAGGAATGCTTCCCGGTGCCACGGCAACTGAGACGGCCTGGAAATTTATGGTGCAGTTTTGCATATGAATTACCCAGTAAACTGCCTCCCGGCCTTCCAGGACAGCCCCAGTGTCAAAGCATTTAAACTATTCCAAACAGTCTGCAGAGCTGGCAGAGCTCAACTCCTCCAGCGCAGGCCGGCGGGGATGGGCAGAGGTGCTGGGGGAGGGGTCGAGGAGTCAGGACAGTTGCGGGGAGCTGGGTGAGGGAGGGAAGTCAGGGAAGGGGGGACAGGTACAGCAGGGGGTGAAGAGAGGCACAGAAACAGCAGGCGGCTGGTGGGCCAGGCAGCACCCCAGGTTCTGGGGGCCTCAGAGCTGTGTCCTCTGCCCAGGTGGTAGGCCTGGCAGTCCAGCCCCAGCACCCCGCCCCGCGTCCTCCTGGCACTTTAAAAAAAGCAACTTTGTGGCTGGGCAACCAGGAGCCGGAAGGGGCAGCCCCGCCTGAGAGGTCCCAGCAGAGGGCAAAGCAGCTGCCCACTCCTCCTGCACACTCCCGCTGCAGCCACACAGGCTCCTGGCAGACCCACTGCTCAGCTGATACCAGCTGCACCTCCTGCCCAAGAGGTCCACAGCCTCTGGCCCTTACTGAGTCTTTTCCTGGGAAGGGGCTATCGTGCAGGGCTTGTGGTGGCCCCGGGACCCCTCCGGAGAATGTGCAACTCATCCTGGGGTCACACTACCCTACCCTTTGCTAAGCTGTGTGGGGCCCTGGGGCTGACCTCTGGACTGCCCGGCCTCAGTTTCCCTGCTGCCAGCTGTGACCCCAAGGAAGAACACATTCCACCCCAAAGAAGGGGCAGAGTCCAGGCTGGAGGCTGCAAGGTGAGCCCCTCCGGCCTGGGCAGCCGCCTCCACCACCCTCAGGGTAACGCTGGTAGCAGTATCTGGAGAGTTCCGAACAGGCCTGATGGGAGGCAATGCGACACCTCCCTGCCCCCCAACTCGTGGCGTCCCTCTGAGGCATCCGGAGACCAGAGAGGCCACCTGGCTCCTCCCTAGTCACACACCATGGGCTCAGCTTCTCCAGATCAGACAAAAAGCCACTGAATGGGGACTGGAAGAGATCCAGGTGCAGGGAAGCTGCCGGGCAAAGGCCTGCGGAGGTGGCTTCGTGCCGGGTGTTTTCTGCCTCCTACAAGGGGCTGGTGCCGACTCAGGGGGACTGGGACGGGGGCATCTACAGAAACATCCCCTCTCAGCCACTCAGATGAGCTGGGCCACCCCACCAGGCCAGGAGAAGCAGGGGGCTCAGCCCCGCTGCCCTCCCTGCCATACCCTCCACCCTCAGGTCCCCACCTAGTTGCTGCCTCTTCTCCAAGAAGTCTGCCAAGTGCCCTGGTAAGCTCGTCACGGGCTGAATGCTGGACACAGCCCAGGTGGTGGGTACAGGAGAGGGGCCTGTGCCACCCAGTGATACAGTGCAGAGGACAGAGGCCCCCGAACGGCTCCCTTCATAGACCCATTTCTTCTACCACCAGGAGCCTCCCAGAGAGCCCATGGCTTCACCCCAAGGACAGGGGGTAGGGATGTCTGAGTCAGACAGGGTCTCTTCTGCCATGAAAGGGGACAGGCAGAGGTCAACACAATGCACCGGCTTCTGGGGTCCCAACTGCCGGGACTGGGCAGGCCAGCAGCCAGGGCTCACAGAGAGCAAGGGACAGTGTAGGCTCTCTGCCTATCCCTTCCAGCAGCAGCAAGAGGGTCCTGGCCTGTTGTCCAGGTTGGAATTCTAGGTGCCGTGAGCCCCAGCCACTTCCTGTAAGGACACTGCCCTGGATGCTGAGCTGTGAACTGGGGTTAAAATTTACCCTCAGATGGCTCCTGGGGGTGAATGGAACAAGTTTGCGAAGCCCGCAGCTGCAGGCTCACCTAGAGTAAGCCGGTGATGCCTGCAACCTGTTCTGACCTGGGCAGGAGAGCAGCTCTCAGCCTGGCGTCCAGGTGGGCATCTTAGCGCCCAGCCCAGTTCGGCCTGCGTCCACACCTCAGGGGCTGGAGCCCCAGGGCTTGGGGCCAGACCAGCTCTCTCAGAGAAGGGACCATTATTCCCTTTAAAGGTGATGGGGCTGTGTGGTCCCTGGAGATGGAGAACTGGCACTTTTGCTGGCTTGTCCTCAGGCCACCTGCACCAGTGAGGCTGCAGCCCCACACCCCAGCCTGCTGAGAGCCAGGCAGGAGCTGGTTTTAGGTTGCTTTCTTGGAAGGCTCAAGAACAAAGCTGAACTTTAGGAGAAAAGAATAAAATAAAGGCTTGGCTCACACCTTTGGGGCCAGGAAAGCAGACGAGCAGGGAGCTGACCCTCCTGCTGCAGCCAGAGAGGCCTGAGGGCCCAGGTAGGCCCAGGGATGTGAGCAGGGCAGGGCCCAGCCTGGCTCCAGACACCAGGACTCCACACCCTTTTCTGCACAGTGGGGTCAGCCCTGCCCAGGACCACATTCTCTGGTGAGTCAGTTTCCCCACTTTGCTTCCCAAGCAACACCTTCTATTCTGTTTCCCTGCCTCAGTGAGATTCATCACACCCATTTGTTTATGGGAAGTTCTGCAGAGCCAGGCAGGAAATCAGAGGCCACCAATTCTGTTTACCCCAGCCATCCTCACAGTTGCAGCACTAACTCCCTCCTTCTCGAGATGCCCTTCAGAATGGAACCCACTTTGGGAAACCTCTGCAGATGACCCAGCCGGAGTCCAGCCCCTGCAGCTGTGCCCCACCCCAGGCAGACACACACAGAGGCCTCCCCTAGGAAGAAGAAAATATGGGTGGTTGGGCGGGGCGGGGGGGGGTTCTCTTCTCTGCAGAGCCTCACTTGAGGAAGGCGGAGATCCAGGCCAGGCCTGCCCTGGGGTTAAGGGTCATCAACCACGATGAGCTCCACACCCAGCAACAGGCCGGTGGATGCGGGAGCCCTCGGGAAGGACAGGCTCATTGGAGGCGCAGCCAGACGTGCACATGAGTTGGGGTGATGTCTCCAGAACATACCCCTGCCTGAGTGTCTTCCTTGCAGGATTCACACAAGGACACAGGTTTCCATGCTGGTGCCAGGCCAGGGCACCTGGGTCCTGGCATCAAGTACCCACGAGCAGAGGCTCCAGCAGGTCCAGAACCCCTGAAGACATCCCCCAGCCCAGAGGACTGGGGCAGGGACAAGCTGGCAGTCCCACAGCAGGAACCCCTTTCCCAGGACCCAGCCAGCAGGCTCCAAGATCTGAAGGACTCGCCCAGAGTCCCCAGAAACCCCACGCCCTCCACCCCCAGATTCTAAAGCACTTCCTAAGCCGGGTACAGCAAACTAGAAGAATGCAGCCCTGAATTTCCGCAGGATCACAACTAGCAAGGGAAAGGGAGGCGAGAGAAATTAAATTAAATTAACTTGCAGGATTTAATTTTACCAATCTAATAAAGAGGTTCTGGACCTCGGCAAATGCACAGCCATTAAACACACGATAGAGGAAGGGAAGAGGCGGAGCTTGGGAGACGTTCTGCAGGGGAGAGAGCCCCTCTATCCCCTGTACCCTGAGCCGGGCCCACCCTTAAGCAGCCATGGAGACCGCCTGGCAGAAAGTGAGGACATCTCCTAAAAGGTCAATCAAAGGGGCTCCTGGAGTATGCAGTGGTGTGGGGACAGGGCGGGCTGGCTGTGCCAGCTGCTCTGGAGTGAGCAGGAGCACACGGGGTGTCAGGAACGCAGCCTGGGAGCTGCTTACCCAGGGACCTTGCCCGCCTTGGATTGATGCCTTCCCTTTCCTACACAGCGCAGGCCCCAGGGGGATTTTCTTTGACCCCACACCTTCAGATGAAGGGCACTAAGGGGGACAAGGGGGCGGCAGGGGCCCCGGAGGTTAACCCTGGGGGCTAGAGGTGGCCCAGCTCCGGGTATGCCAGGGCCCCAGGGAGCTGGGTGAGGCACCAGCTTAGCCCTCAGGTTTGCATTAAACTTTTAAGACACCAGAAAGCAGAGCTAGGCTGCCCAAAGGCCTGGCTGCTAATGTATCCACCAGCTCCAAGCAGAGGAGATTCAGGAGCTCTGGGGCAGGGCCCTCAGCGGCCAGGAACTCCCTCTCCTCCCACCCCACAGCCCCCACACAAACCAGGATAGCGTGTGCCATGTCATCACCTCCCAGCCCACAGCCCCTCCTCACAGGGCACACAGATGAGGAAACAGAGCTCACAGCTCGGAGGCAGCTGGACTAGGACCGGAACCCAGGCCCGGCCATCACTTTTCCTGGGTGGTCTCTGGTCATCAAGTCACAAGAGTTAGAGGGGGAGGCTTGGCCTTGCCCAACAGACCCCAGGTAGCCATGACCCAGACCTGCCAGGGCTCCAAAGCCTCTGCAGTGGAGAGTTCCATCTAGCAGAGGGGCACACAGGCCCCCAGCTCAGAGTCACAGAGGTGCAGGCCACCCAGCACACAGGCCCCCAGCTCAGAGTCACAGAGGTGCAGGTCACCCAGCAGGGGGGCACACAAGCCCCCAGCTCAGAGTCACAGAGGTGCAGGGGTCTCCAGGATGACGAGCCCCCTCAGACTGTCACTGTCACTGTCACCCTAGCCTGGAGGTGGAGAAGAGCCCTGCAGAGCCAGACCCAGGTTGGGCTCTCTCCGTTCAGCTGGATCCCTAGGCGGCTTCTAACCCAGAGCGCAAGCCGGGGCCAGCCTCAGCCAGGAGAGTTAGCGGTAACTGCATTCATGAACATCTGCCTGCAAGCTCTTTCCTAAAATGGAGAAGGGCAGCACTCCAGGACCTGCAAATCCACAATTTAGCTATCAGCCCTTCCCCACGGCCACCCGTGGGAAGGCCCACAGATAGACGGGGCAAAGCCAGGGACACGGCAGGGGCCCCTGGACAGCACAGTCCCCAGCCCCCACCCCCAGGGCCCCAGGCAGGCCTCCAACAGCTAGGACCATGGGGCAGCGCTGGGAGGAGCTCCATCACAGCAGCAGGCTCTGCATCTGATAGGGCCTGGTGGGGTGCCTATGGGGCTGTCTCTGGTGAGGGTCTGGTCCAGGGGCCTGTGTGACTCAGCTAAGCCCTGCGCTTCTGAGGAATGACCAGAGCAGCCACTGCTCACCCGAGGCACGGCCCCCGGGCACCAACACGCATCTGTAACCTTTAATAGAAGAATATTCCGACTTTCTTAAGGATGAGGACTTAGGGGACAGACACCGCAACCAACAACAGGGATGGCTCCGAGGAAGAGGGACTCACAGGGAAGGGAAGGACAGGAGGGCCTGGGGCACCCCGTTGAGCCCCCAAACCCATCCTGCGGCCCCACCCCAGCCAGCAGACCCACCGTGGTCACTGTGTGATGCTCCCTCAAGCCACAAAACATTCTAGAAGGTTTTCAAAGAATTAAGCTGTGTTTTGAAAAGAGCCGACAGTCTCCCTCACCCATATTTGTAATTTAAATAACATAAGCTTGAAGAGTGTCTCCCTTGGGCATAGTTTAATAACTTAAAAAGCTCCCGCCAGCTCCAGCGCAGGGCCCCCTCCTCCCCCAGGGCTGCAGCAGGGTCCTCCTGCACGGGCTCAGCCAGGTGGAAGCTGAGATCAGGGCTGCCCAGGCAGAGCGGCTGGGCAGGGGCAGTGCCCCCCTTGCTCGCCCACCTCCTCTCTTGATGGCCTGGAGCAGCTGTGGCCTGATCACTACCACCTAGGCCCGGGGGTTGTGGAAGCCTGGGACCCCAGGCACCAGTGGCCAGAGGTGGGCGCTGGGAAGCAGTCTGGTGCCAGCTAGGCCCTGCCACCAGTCACCCAGCCCATTAGAGAAGGCGACTTCGTGGTACTCACTCATGGTTAATATTCATAGCTCTCCTCATTTGCATATCATGCCATAAATAGTCGAGGCGAGGTAAGACACAAAGCTCCCCTGCATTTCTAATTATGCTTAAAACTCTCATGTAAATCAGAGCAACACAGAAACACTATCTCAGCCGCTGGGGGTGGGGGGGCCCAACAATGCCTCCGCCTGCCCGCCTCTGGACCCTGGCAAAGGGGATGCTGGTGCCACCTCGGCTTGGAGCCGGGCAGTAGGGGACCTGGGCTGTTTCCTTGGGGGCACCAACCTCACCTTGCCTTTGCCCCAAAGGGCAAACTGCAGGGCAGACACCCATAGGACCTCACAGCCACCTCTATCCCTGTCCCACCCCACCCTGCCTGGACCCCACACCCTGCCCAGGCCTTTTCCAGTCATGGACCCTGCATCCTATCCAAGGGGTCTCTGGTGGAAGCAGCAGGCACCTGCTCAGGAGGTGACTCAGAGGTCCCCAGGGATCTGGCCATCCACATACCCCCTGAACATTCCTGTCCGGGACCTGGGCTTTCTCAGCTCTTCAGAAAGATGTGACATCAGACACACAGACATAAACAGGGGAACCACAGACTCTAGGGATGATGGGACAAGAGAGGAGGTGGGCAAAGGCTGAAATCCACCCCCCAGGTGCCATGCTCACCCCCCAAGTCATGAGCTCAATCCACCCCACCTCAGCATCGCACCATGCACCCAGGTGACAAACCTGTACAAGTATCCCCAAATCTACAACAAAAGTTGAAAAAAAGAAAACACTCAACTCACACAGCACCGGAGATTCAGAGTATCCCTACCTGCACACTTCGGGCACCGCCTCATACTGGGGCATGGGATCGGGCAAACATCCTGGGCAGAGCCCAAGCCTCGTGGGGGATGTGGGGCAGGATAGTCTCCTGATCGCCACCCCACCCAGCAGACAGCACTGACCCTGGAAGGACAGCCAAGGCCCAGGTGGAGGAGGCATGGCGCTGGCCCCTGGGCCCGGCTGTGCTGTCTGCAGGGAAAGGCAGCACAGGGGCTGCAGAGGGAAGGTGCCAACTTGGGGACAGGGAAGGTGCCAGGTCGGGGGCAGGGAAGGAGCATGATTTGAACTCACATCAGAGCCTGAGACAGCCCCAACCCCGGCAAGCAGCGCGGCAAGCAGGGACAATCACAGGTCCCTGGAGATCAAGCTCCAGCCAGGACACCTGGGGGAAAACTGTCACCCAGTGAGCCCAGGAGCACAGCCATCCCCCAGGACTAGGGGCACCCTCAGGGCTAAGGCAAAGGTGCCCAGGCCAGAGTTGCACAGGGGCTGCAGAGCTGAGCAAAGGGCACAGCCACGCTTGGTGTCCAGATGCGTGCAGCAGCCCGTCCAGAGCAGGGCCCTGAGGATACGCCAGGTCAGCACCTCCAGAGAGGAGCTGGCAGATCTGGGGCTCCTGAGAATGCGTGGAGAGCGGCAGCCTAAGGGAAACCACCTGCGGCCTGGCTGAGAAACCGATCGGCTGCCTCCTGGGGTGTGTGGTCCAGACACTCAGGGACCCAGGGGGACAGGGGGACCCAGGGGGTCACTAGGCATTAAATAAAAGCCAAGTCCTTGTCCCACAACATGTCCAGGTTGGGAGGCCCAGCGAGGAACCTGAGCAGGCTGCCGGCTGGACTTCCTAGCCCACTGCAGGGACGGCCTCCATCTGGTTGGCCTCAGTTCTCTCTGCATGACAGGGACAGGGAACGGACAGTCTGTCTTGGGCAGGGCCGCTGGCCACATGGGGACTGTTGGGCCTCTGTGCATGACCATGTGGCTGACAAGCATGTCACCTGGCTTCCCCAGCCCTCCTCTTGACCTGCTCCGTCAGAGTCCCCTGGGGAGTCCCCACCTCCCTGCCAAGTCAACTCGACCCTAACCCCTCCACCCTAACTCAACCGCAGCCAAGACCCACCCAGACGTCCCGACCAGAAGCGGGGTCTGCCACCTGTCCCCTCCTTAGGGTACACCGAAAGCTGCCCCAGGGGACCTGCAGGAGACACAGGCCTGAGGGACACAGGGTGACCCCAAGCTGCCATTACACAGGGATGCAGTGATGCCTGCTGCCCTCATCTGCCCTGGCAGCAGGCCCAGACCTATTTTTAAGTCCATTTACTAGAAATCCCACAAATTAAAGGAAATACGAATAATGTAGTAAGAATCCTGGGGGCCAAATAAAAGCAGCACATAATTGTCCACGTGCTCCAGTGTGAGAGTCTTAACCACAAAACCCAGATCTCCCCAAAGCTCTTTTGCAACACCGAAGAATCTTGTGTAAAAGAGGGAAAAAAGGCGGGAGGCAGGGCAGGCTGCACTTGGCTCCAGGATCATGGGAAGCCCCTGGAGCTGGCTGGGCTGCCTTGAAGCCGGGGCCATAAAAGGTAATTACCGATATGAAAAATAAAGACCATAAATAAAACACCCAACTTCTACGGCTCAGGGATGGGAACGGCGAAACTGGCAGCACACGGTTCTTTCCAGAAGGCAGGGCCAGGCCAAGGCCCATCGCTCTCCCTTCCCTGAGGGTCAGCTCCGCATGGGGCCGGGTGGGGGATGCCACCCTCCCTGATTCACCCAGTCCAGGCCCTGGCCCGAGAAAGCCAAATCCCATTTGACCCTCCCTGGCCAAAGCCAGACCCCCCACCGCACACTCAGCCCCACCAGGTCTCAGAGGTGCCAGTGGGGGCAGCAGGACATTCCCCGGTGAGGGGCGTGGAAAACACAGCCGGTGAGCACTGAGCCCTCGGGGACCCTCAGAGCCCTGGACATGTCCCCACAGCCCATAGCCTCCAGGCCTCAGCCCTCCCCTTCTCCCGCCAGACATGGCTCTCCAGGGGTCCACCGGCCGACCAGAGCCTTCTCCTCTGCATCTGAAAGCCCCCAGCACAGCCAAACCCTGAGAGACTGTGGGTTCCCTCCCTCCTGGCTCAGACACTGGAGGTCACCAGGCCCAGCTCCCGGGCAGCCCCTCTCACTCAGGAACTGTGGCCATTGAGGGGTCCATGGCATTTGGCCGCAGGAAGGGGCTGGAGGCAGAGGGAAGGCAGCCGGGGGAAGGGTGGATGGATGGGCTGTGCTGATCACATCCAGAAGGATACACAGTTCACGTTCAGGGGCTAAGACTCTGTGCAGCACCCACCTGCACCCAGCAGGTCTAGGCAGTCCCCAGCCCTAGCCCCAGCCCTCATATAGCCAGGGGGCAACACCCTTCTGAGACGAGGATCAGAGGTCTATCTGGCAAGGAGCCAGAGGTCTATCTGGCAAGAAGCCAGGTAGGTGGGGACAAGCCCTGGAAGCAGAGGAAAGCAAGCTCAGGTGCGCAGCATCCATTAAGAAAAGTGAGGCCGGTGCGGTGGCCCATGCCTGCCTTGGGAGGCCGAGGCGAATCACCTGAGGTCAGGAGTTTTGAGACCAGCCTGGCCTACATGGCAAAACCCCGTATCTATTAAAAATAAAAAAAATTGGCCAGGTGAAGTGGCTCACACCCGTAATCCCAGCAGTTTGGGAGGCCGAGCGAGCGGATCACGAGGTCAGGAGTTCAAGACCAAACTGGCCAACATGGTGAAACCCTGTCTCTACTAAAAAACACAAAAATTAGCTGGGCATGATGGCTTGTGCCTGTAATCCCAGCTACTTGGGAGGCTGAGATAGGAGAATTGCTCGAACCAGGACCCAGGAGGCGGAGGTTGCAGTGAGCCGAGATGGTGCCACTGTACTCCAGGCTGGGCTACAGAGCAAGACTCCATCTCAAAAAAAAAAAAATACAGAAATTAACCAGGCGTGGTGGTGGGCTCCTGTAATCCCAGCTACTCAGGAGGCTGAGGCAGAAGAATCGCTTGAACCTGGGAGGTGGAGGCTGCAGAGAGCCGAGATCACACCACTGCACTCCAGCCTGGGCAACAGAGTGAAACTCAGTCTCAAAAAGAAAAAAAAAACAAAAAACTTAAAGAGCTATGCCCTCATTGGCTAGCAGATACTGTGCAACTTCACAAATCTAACACTTTTAGAACTCCCAGAATATAATAAAACTGTAGGCCTGGCGTGGTAACTCAGGCCTATAATCCCAGCACTTTGGGAGGTCAAAGCAGGAAGATCACTTGAGTCCAGGAGTTTGAGACCAGCCTGGGCAACACGGTGAGACCGCATCTCTACAAAAAATTTAAAATTAGCTGAGTGTTGTGTTGTGAAACCTGTGGTCCCAGCTACTCGGGAAGCTGAAGCGGGAGGATCACTTGAGCCCAGGGGATCAAGGCTGCAGTGAGCTATGACTGCACTACTGCACTCCAGCCTGGGTGACAGAGTGAAACCCTGTCTCAAAAAAAAAAAAAAGACAAAAGTAAATCCTAATCCCTAAAAACTACTAGAACGAGCGAACATGCACAGTAAGACTGCAGAACATAAACTCAGTACACAAAAATCACAAGTATTTCTCCACACTTGCAGTGAACAATCTAAAAATACAATCAAGTAAACAATTCCACTTGCAATGGCATCAAAAAGCATAAAATACATAGGAATATATTTCACAAAAGCAGTGTAAAGCTTCTACTTTGAAAGCTGCAAAACTGTTGAAAGAAATGAAAGATCTAAATAAATGAGGAGATATCCATGTTCATGGGAGGGGAAGACCTAACATGATTAACATCTTCCTTAATAACATTAATTAAGGAATATACCCAAAATTGATCTAGATTCAATGCAATCTCTACGAAAATTCTGGTTAATTTCTTTGCCAGTATTGAGGAGCTGATGCTAAAAATCCATGTAAATGTGCGAGGGACCCAGGATCGCCAAAACAATATTGAAAAAGAGGAGCAAAGTTGAACAGTCATACCTCCCAATTTCAAAATGTGTGATGAAGCTACTGTCATCAAGACGGCGTGGTGCTGATCTAAGCACAGACTTAGATCGACGGAAGAGAAGTGAGTCTATAAAGATATTCACGTGTCTGCAGTCAATTAATTTGACAAGAGTGCCAAGACCATTCAATGGTAAAAGAATCGTCCTTTCAAAACATGGTGCTGGGACAAGTGGATATCTACATGCAAAACAATGAGGCTGGACCCTTCCCTCACACCATATACAAAAATTAACTTAAAATATTTCAAGGACCTATATGTAAGAGCTAAAGCTATAAAATTCTTAAAAGAAGATATGGGGGTAAATCTTTATGGTCTTGGGTTAAACAATGATTAGATATGACACCAAGAGCAAAGTAACAAAAGGGGAAAACCACCAGGCCAGGCACGGTGGCTCACGCCTGTGATCCTACACTTTGGGAGGCTGAGGCAGGAGAATTGCGTGAGCCCAGGAGTTCAAGAACAGCCTGGGCAACATAGTGGGACCTTCTCTCCATAAAAAATAAAAAGTTAGGCTGGGCGAGGTGGCTCATGCCTATAATCTCAGCACTTCGGGAGGCTGAGGTGGGCGGATCACTTCAGGTCAGGAGTTCAAGACCAGCCTGGTCAACATGGTGAGCCCCGTCTCTACCAAAAACACAAAAACTAGCCAGACGTGGTGGCACACATCTGTAGTCCCATCTACTCAGGTGGCTGAGGCAGAGAATTGCTTAAACCTGAGAGGCAGAGATTGTGATAAGTCCAGATTGCACCACTGCACTTCAGCCTAAGCAACAGAGCAAGACTCAGTCTCAGATAAACAAATAATAAAAAATTAGCCAGGAGTGGTGGTACATGCCTCTAGTCCCAGCTATTCAGGAGGCTGAGGTGTGATAATCACTTTAACCTAGGAGGCTGAGGCTACAGGAAGGGGCTGGAGCCATGATCACACCACTGCACTCCAGCCTGAGTGACGGAGACCCTGTCTCCAAAACAAAACAAAAAAACAAGCAAAAAAGAAAACCCAGATGGACTTCCTCAAAATTTGAAAATCTTGTGCTTCAAAGAATACCATAAAGAAAGTAGAAAAAGGCTGGGCATGGTGGCTCACACCAAATCCCAGTACTTTGGGAGGCCAAGGTGGGTGGATCACCTGAGGTCAGGAGTTTGAGACCAGCCTGGCCAACACGGTCTCAAACTAAAAGTACAAAACTAGCTGGGTGTGGTGGTATGTGCCTATAATCTCAGCTACTGGGGAGGCTGAAGCAGGAGAATCACTTGAGCCCAGGAGGTAGAGGTTGCAGTGAGCCACAGTCGTGCCACTGCACCCAGCCTGAACAACAGAGTAAAGCTCTGTCTCAAAAAAAAAAATAAAGAGAAAGTAAAAAGAAATCGAAGAATAAAAGGGACTATCTGCCAACCATACAAGGGACTTATATCCGGAATATATAAAGAACTCTGACAACAATAAAAAGACAACCCCATTTAAAAATAGGCAGAGCACCTGAAGAGATATTTCTCCAAATACTATACACAAATGTCCAATATACACACGCAAAAATACTCAGCATCATTAGCCATCAGGGAAATGCAAATCAAAACCACAAAGAGATACCACTTCATACCCACTAGGACGGCTATAATAGAAAAGACGGAAAACAAAGTTTAGTGGAAATGTAAAAAGATGTGGCAGGAATATAAAATGTTAAAGCCACTGATTTCCGTGAGTCTGCAATTTCCTCAGAAGATCAAACAGAGTTACTACATGACCCAGCAGTTCCAACCCTAGGGATGCAGCCAAGAGGAAGGAGAGCAGGCACCACGCTGGAACGTGTTCACAGAGTGTTCCTAGTAGTATTACCTGCAATAGCCAAGAAGTGGAAATACCCACATGTCCATCACGTGCCGAATGGGTAAGTAACACGTGGAATATCCATACAAGGTCATTCAGCAATAACAGGAATGAAGTACTGACATAGCGAGGATGAGCCTTACGCCAAGTGAAACATTACGCTAAGTGTAAAAAAAAATGCCGGTCACAAAAGGCCACATATGATGAGATTCCATTTATATAAAATGTCCAGAACGGGTCATTTAAAAATATTAAAAAAAAAAAAAAGATTTGTAGTTGCCTAGAGCTGGGAGCAGTGGGGATGAGGGAGGGATGGGGGATGAAAATGACTACAAAACGATGGGTTTTTAGGGGGTGAAGATGTTCTAAAATTCATTACAGTAATGGTTGCATAACTCTAAATACAGACCGTGTTGATGGACAATGGGGATATACTCTGAGAAATGCATCATTAGGTGATTTTGCTGTTGTGCGAACATCACAGAACACACTGAAACAAAGCTAGACAGCACCGCCTCCTGCACACGGAGGGTCTGTGGCACAGCCTAGTGCTCCTGGGCTATAAACCTGCACAGCATGTTCCTGCACTGAATAGTGCAGGCAAACAAACACAAGGGGAAGCATTTGTACATCGAAACACAGAAAAGGTGCAGTAAAAGCACAGGATAAAATATTAAAAATGGCACATTGTATAGGGCACTTATGAATGGAACTTGCAGGACTGGGCGTTGCTCTGGGTGAGAGAATGGGAAGGCCTGGGACATTACTATACACTAATAAAGACGGTATAGACACTGTACATTTAGGCTACACAAAATTTATCTTTTTCAAAAAAGTAATTGTGCAGCTGGGCATGGTCACTCATGCCTGTAATCCCAGCACTTTGGGAGGCCAAGAAGGGTGGATCACCTGAGGTCAGGAGTTCAAGACCAGCCTGGTCAACACGGCAAAACCCCATCTCTACTAAAAAATACAAAAATTAGCCAGGCGTGGTGGTGCTCACCTGTAATCTCAGTGACTCAGGAGGCTGAGGCGGGAGTAAAACTTAAACCCAGGAAGCAGAGGTTGCAGTGAGCCGAGATCACACCACTGCACTCCAGCCTGGGCAACAAAAGTGAAACTCTGTCTAAAAAAAAAAAATAGTGCAGTGACATTATGATGGCTACAATGTCACTAGGCAACAGAACTTTTCAGCTCTATTATAATCTCATGAGAGCACCACTGTACATGCTGTCCATTGTTGACTGAACTGTTGTTATGCAATGTGTGACCATATACTAAAAAACACTGAATTGTACAATGTATAAGTGAATTGTATGGCATGTAAATTGACCCAATAAAGATGTTATTTCAAAAAGAAAAAAATACAAATAAATCAAAATGAAATTTTTTTTTTTTAAATCGAGTGGCTCACAGGAAGGCAGGAAAAATAAACAAAAGACAGAAAGAATCAAAAAAGAAAATAGGAGATAAGGCCTCAGCACATCAATAATTCCATTAAATGTAAATGATCTAAATTCACCAATTAAAAGACAGATTTATATAACACCTTTTTTTTTTTTGAGATGAGTTTCACTCTTGTTGCCCAGACTGGAGTGCAATGGTGCGATCTTGGCTCACTGCAACCTCCATCTCCCAGGTTCAAGTGATTCTGCCTCAGCCTCCTGAGTAGCTGGGATTACAGGCACCCTCCACCAAGCCTTGCTAATTTTTGTATTTTTAGTACAGATAGGGTTTCACCATATTGGCCAGGCTGGTCTCAAGCTCTTGACCTCAGGTGATCCACCCACCTCAGCCTCCTAAAGTGCTGGGATTACAGGGGTGAGCCACTGCACCCAGCCTATAGAATACAGTTTAAAATATGACTCAGGTATACGCTATCTGAAAGAAACTCACTTCAGGTTAGGCACGGTGGCTAATGCCTGTAATCCCAGCACTTTGGGAGGCCAAAGCAGGTAGATCACCTGAGGTCAGGAGTTCGAGACCAGCCTGGCCAACATGGTGAAACTCCATTTCTACTAAAAATACAAAGATTAGCCAGGCTCAGTGGCAGACTGAGATAGGAGAATCCCTTGAAACTGGAAGGTGGAAGTTGCAGTGAGCCGAGATCATGCCACAGCACTCCAGCCTGGATGAAAGAGTGAAACTCAGTCCCAGAAAAAACAAAAACAAAAACCTCACTTCATATATAATGATATAGGTAGGTCAAAATGAAAATAGAAAAAGATAAATCATGCAAACATAAAAGAAAGCAAGAGTTGTTTTATTTACATCAATTAGAGCATATTTCAAAGCAAAGAAAGTTATCAGAGCTAGAAGAGGACATGACATAATAAAACATCAATTCACTAAGACGCAGCAATCCTAATGTGCAACAGGCAACAGAACCACAAAACACATGAAGCAAAAACTGATGGAACTAAAAGGAGAAAGACAAATCCATAATTCTGGTAGAGACTCCAACAACCTTCCCTCAACAATGATACGACAATTAGAAAATCAGCAGAGAGAGAGAATTAAATAACATCCACAGGATCTGACTGACATTATGGAACACTCCACTCAGTAACAGCAGAGCATATGCTTTTTCCACGTGCCTGTGGAACATATGCCAAGATAGACAATATCCTGGCCCAGAAAACAAACCTCAAGAACTTTAAAAGACTTGAAATTATACGGAGTGTGTTCTCCAACCATAATAGAATCAAACTAGAAATAGTAACATAAAGGTAACAGGGAAATCTACACGCAGAAATAAAGAACATACATCTAAGTAATCAATTTGTCAAAAAACTCAAGGAAATCAAATAGAATGAGAAGAAAAATACAACATATCAAAGTTTGTGGAACACCATTTAAGTGGAGCTGAGAGGAAAATTTATAGCATTAAATGCACGTATTAGAAAAAAGGAAAAGTCTCAAATCAATCATATAAGCTCCTATCTCAAGAAATAAAAAAAAAACCCTACAACTCAAAGCAAGCAGAAGAAAAATAAATGATAAAAATAAGGACATAAATCAACAAAATTGAAAACAAAAACAATAGAGGAGGAAAAAATCAAAGAAACAGCTGGTTTGTGGAAAAGATCAATAAAATTGACAAACCTCTAGCAAGACTGACAAAGAAAAAAGAGTAGAGACAAATTAATTTTAGTATCAGAAATGAATCAAATCTAAGCTTGACAACCTAAATTAAATGAATGAATTCTTCAAGAAAAGAGCAACGATCTACCACAATTCAGCCATGATGGAACAGCAACCGAAGAGCCTTCTAACTGCAGGCTGAGCAACCCTCATCTGAAAACCTGAAATCCAAACTGCTCCAAAATTTGAAACGTTCTGAGCACTGACATGACAACTCAAGGAAATGCTCATTGGAGAATTTTGGATTTTTGGAAGAGGGAAGGATGCTCAACTTGTATGTATAATGCAGATACTCCAAAATTAAAAAACAACAACAAAAAAAAACACAGTCCAAAACACTTCTAGTCCCAAACATTTCAGAAAAGGGATACTCAACTTATATAAGCAAATTGAATTTGTAATTTAAACATTTTCAAAATATTTACAACCAGATTAGCTTCCCTGAAGAATTCTACCAAACGTCTAAAGAAAATTAACACCAGCTGGGCTTGGTGGCTCACACCTGTAATCCAAGCACTTTGGAGGCCAAGGCAGGTGGATCACCTGAGGTCGGGAGTTCAAGGCCAGCCTGACCAACATGGTGAAACCCCGTCTTTAAAAAAAAAAAAAAAGAAAGAAAGAAAGAAAAAGAAAATTAACACCAATTACATACAATCTTTTCCAAAAAATAGAGGAAAGAGTGTCTCTTTATTTTATAAAGCTAATATTACCCATATACCAAAACCAGACAGAAATGGTACAAAAAGAAAACAGCATGCCAATATCCCTCATCAATATAGATACAAATATCTTTAACATAGTATTAACAAACAGAATTTAGCAACATATAAAAAAATTATGAACCGGTGTGGTAGCTCAGGCCTGTAATCCCAGCATTTTGAGAGGCCGAGGCAGGAAGATTGCTTGAGGCCAGGAGTTCAAGACTAGTTTGAAAACACAGCTAGACTTTGTCTCTAAAAATAAAAAAAAAGAGCCGGTTATGGTGGCATACCTGCAGTCCCAGCTACTCTGGAGGTTAAGGCAGGAGGATCCCTTGAGTCCAGGATTTCAGACCAGCCTGGACAACATAGTGAGACACTATACAAAATTTCTTAATTAGCTGAGCATAGTGGCATGTACCTGCAGTCCCAGCTACTCAGAAGGCTGAGGTGGATCACTTGAACTCAGGAAATCAAGGCTGCAGTGGGCCATGACTGCACCACTGCACTCCACCTCTCAGAGAAATAAGAATAGATAGGAACTTCATATACTTCATAAGGATTATCTTAAAAAATCCTACAGCTAAACCTCTCTCCTTAAGATCGGGAGGAAGTAAGGCAAGAATGTGTTCACATGATTCTCACTGAACACAGTGCTATCAGTTTTAGCCAGTGCCATAGGTCAATAAGATGCACACAGAATGGAAAACAGGAAATATCCTGTCCCTATTTGCAGATGACATAATCATCCAGGTAGAAAATCTGAAGAAATCTACAAAAAACCTCCAGGAATGAGTAAGCTAACCAAGGTCACAGGCTACAAAATAAACAATTGTTTCTGTATACTAGCAATAACCAAAACTTGAAATACCATTTATGATCATTCAAAAAAAGGGAAATATCTACATGTAAACCTAGCAAAACATGCACAGAATCTGTATGCTGAAAACTACAAAATGCTGATGAAAGAAATTGAGATCTAAATAAGGAGATGTACCATGTTCATGGATTGGAAGATTCATCATAGTATAGATGTCAAGTCTCCCCACGTTGATATACGAGTGTCACACAATTCCTATCAAAATTCCAGCAAAAACCAGGTGCCGTGGCTCACACATATAATCCCAATACTTTGGGAGGCCAAGGCAGGAAGATCACTCGAGCCCAGTTCAAGACTAGCTTGGCCAACATAGCAAGACCCTGTCTCTACTAAATGAAATAAATGAAAAATAATTATCTGGGCATGGTGGCATGCATCTGTAGTCCTAGCTACTCAGGAGGTGGAAGTGGGAAGATCATTTGAGGCCAGGACTTCAAGGTTACAGTGAGCTATGATCATGCCACGCACTCTTGCCTGGGTGATGAAGCCAGACCCTTTGTTTTAAAACAAACAAACAAACAAACAAAGCCGTAAGACCTTTTGTAAATATAGATGAGGTCATTCTTAAATATATATGAAAAGGCAAAGGAATTAAAATAGCAAAGACAATTTTTGAGACACAATTAAATGGGAGAAATCAGGCTACCTGATTTCAAGGCTTATTATAAACTACAGTGGTCAAGACTGTGTGGTATGGACAGAGGGACAGACACATGGATCAATGGAACAGAATAAAAAACCTGAAATAGACTCACACAAAATTTGCCTGATTTTTTTTTTAAAGAGACAAAAGCAATTCAGGAAGGACGGCTGGCCTTTGAAGCCAAGGGAGCTGGGGCAACTGCACATCCAGAGGCAAGAGTGCTGACCTCCACCCAAGCCTCACACCCCATTCAAAATTACCCAAAGGCCAGGTGCAGGGGCTCAAGTCTGTAATCCGAGCACTTTGGGAGGCCATGGGGGCATATCACTTGAGGCCACGAGTTTGAGATCAGAAAGGCCAACACAGCAATGCCCTGTCACTATTAAAAATCCAAAATTAGCCAGGTGTGGTGGCGTACACCTGTAATCCCAGCTGTTGATTGAACCCAGGAGGTAGAGACTACAGTCAGCCGAGATCACATCACTGCACTCCAGCCTGTACAACAAAGCAAGACTGTCTTAAAAAAAGAAAATTGCCCCCCAAATGAATTGGGGACTTAAACATAAAACTAGGGGGAAAAAAACCCTAACAGTATATTTGTGGAGTCTGGAGCTAGGCAGATATTTCTCCATAAAAGGAAAAACTGATAAACTGGACTCTCAAAAGTTAAAAACTGCTCAGCTCAGCATAAGATGCTGGTAATGGGAAGACAAGGGTGGAAGAAAACACACGCCAGCAACACATTTAACAAAGGGCTGACACCTACACTACACACAGAAGTAATTAGCCGAGTGTGGTGGCGCGTGCCTATAGTCTCAGCTACACAGGGGCCTGGGTAGGAGGATCACTTGACCTCAAGAGTTCAAAACCAGCCTAGGTAACACAGGGAGACTTTGTCTGTACAAAAAAATGAAAATTAATTAGCTGGGCACGGTGGAGCGCACCTGTAGTCCCAGCCACTTGGGAGGTGGAGGTGGGAGGATTACTTGAGCCTAGGAGGTCAAGGCTGCAGTGATCTGTGGTCTCGACACTGCACTCCAGCCTGGATGACAGAGCAAGACTGTCTCAAAAAAGTTAATGAAAAGACAGAAAACGAGGACCCCAGTGGGAGCTGCAGTGGACAGGGCTTGTGAGTGTGGATCAAACTGTCAAAGCAGAGTTCTGCCCATCGGGGAGAAGAGGCGCTTGTCTCAAAGTGAAATGCACAACTGGTCTAGAACGCCAAGGAGAAGCAGAAAAGACAAAAGACTCCAGTGGACATATGCACAACCGAAGACTGTCTGCAGAAAGTGACTTTACATCCCTTGGTTTATAATGCCTGTATGTAAGGAACAGGAAGCGAAGCGTATGTGCTACAATTTTGGCACCACTTCCTCCATTTTGATGGGTATATTCCTAATTGCTTTAAAGGTGCCTGTGCATCTCTACTGCCAAGTACTCCATTTTTGTCCAAGCAGAGTATGTGTTCTGTCTGCTAAAATGACTGGTCTCGGAGTATCTGGTCTGCCCAGAAGCAGGGTCAGCAGTGGTGATCCTTCCCTCTGCCCTGAAAGCAGACCCTGGCTTTGCACAGACCCTGTCACATCCTTGACTATTTTTTTAAAAAATTAAGATCTTGGCCAGGCACAGTGGCTCATGCCTGGAATCTCAGCGCTCTGGGAGGCTGAAGCAGAAGATCACTTGAGTCCAGGAGATGGCGACTAGGCGAGATGGTGAGATTATGGTCTCCACAAATCATTTGTTAAAAAATTAGCCAGGCATGGTGGGACACACCTGCAGCTGCAGCTACTCAGGAGGCTGAGGCAGGAGGCTCACTTGAGCCCAGGAATTTGAGATTGCAGTGAGCTATGATCCCACCACTGCACTCCAGCAGGGCCACAAAGCAAGACCTGTCAGGAAAGAAGGGAGGGAGGGAGGGAGGGAGGACAAAGTTCCTCATTCAGAAACCTTAAGGTTCCTTACAAAGGTGTTAATAATTTGAGGTTATTTAAAAGTATGTATTATCCCTTCAATTAACACAGATGGGCAGGTGCAAACCCTTCCTGGTTCAATATCGACTCAATACTGACTCTGCCTCTGCCAAGCCAGCCCCCCTGGATCTTCCGAATGACCATCCTCTGTGACACCCAGAGGGCCCCGTGTCGGGGTTCACATTCTCTTCCCAGATCATGAGTGGGGCTCGGGGCTGTGTTGCTCTGAGCCTCCCCATGTACATCTCACACAAAGCGGCAAGGAAGCGTGACCTTCCCAGCCGAGGCTGAGTTGGCACGGTCAGGAGACGCTGGCAGGAATGAGCTTTCCCATGATCCCCTTCTGGGAGCCCTGGAGCTCTGTCACCCCACTCACTGGTGCATCTGCAGCTGGGGGGAGAGCAGTTGGATCCTCACGGAACAGTGTGACATGAAGCCCAGTAGAGGATGTGGCCTCCTCCAGGCCAACGCTGTTGGTTCTGCGTGAACTGAATGGATGCAGCGATGTGACCTCCTCTGGGTCAACGCTGTTGTTCTGTGTGAAATGAACCAACATAGAGATGTGGCCTTCCCCAGGCTGATGCTGTCGGTCCCTCGTGAAACAGACAGATGTGGAGGACGTGCCCTCCTCCAGGCTGGGGCTACTGGTTCTGCCCGAAGTGAACCAATGCCACCTTGTCCTCAACAGTGCCTTCTGCCCCCTTGAGGTGGCAGGCCAGGAAGTGAGCAGCCCCAGGTGTGGGTGCAGCTGCCTGCAATACCCCAAACACACATGCTTGGCCTCAGACAGCTGTCACAGGGCTCCAGAGGGACCAGGACTCCGGACACCTTCTGGCCCCATCCGGCACTGACCGGGAGGAGGGTGAGCTGGCTGTGGCCGGCCGGCTGGGAGACTGGGGAGGAAAAGCCCTCCCTGGCTCCCAAGGCCAGCTGCTGCAAAGTGACCGAAGTTCTGGTCACGGGGTGTCCATCTGTTCTCCCCAGGCCGGGAACTTGGCTCCAGGAAGCATTTGCTCCCATTTCCCTTCCCTGGCGGGCTGCAGCAGCTCCATGAGAACTTGCTGTCTTCTACATCACGGTACAGTTTCTCAAACAGACTTGCAGCTGGGGCCAAGCCCGGGCTGTGGTGACTGAGGATACATCGTCCTTTGTCAGGCACACGCCCACATTCAGGATTCAGGGTCACAGGACCTGCCAGAGGAGCCTGCAGGGTCTTCCCGGGAAAACCACACTGATGCTGTCCTGAGCAGACCCCGTGATGAGGGGAGTACTCACCCAACATCCACAGGCCCTGCCGGTGAAACATCGGAGACAGGGATCTTGGGTTTGGGCTCAGAGGCTCAAGACACAAGATCCAATAAGAACAAAGCCGTCCCCTCTGGAGTAAAAGTGAAAGGCTGCTGGAAACAGAATCCAGGCCTGCCTACAAAGCGCCCAGTAGCAGCCCCACAGCCTGCATGTGCCAGTGCCCCTGGCCCTAGCACTGCTGCCCCATCCTCTGCTGCATCTGTGATAAAACTCAGTGACACCTGCTTCTCAAAGCCCTACCTGGGGGTTATTTGTGGTCACAAAGAGATCCTGCAAAGAACGGTCATCAAAAACTTGGAAATAAAGCAAACAGGCGTCCTTCGCCCCTCCGCCCGACTTGCAATTCAGGAATGACGACATCCCAACCCTCATACAGGCAAAAGAGAAGCAAATGATTTCCATCCAGCAGCAAGGAAAACCCCGAGGGGCAGGGTTTCCCAGCCCTGCGGAACTCTACGAGGTGCTGTAACTAACCGACAATCTGCCCAGCCTGCTTTCCTCAGTGACTCTAAACACCCAGTTCCTCAAAGGTTCACTGAGCCAGTTTTCCTGTCCATCCTGAGGCACTCCCAGCCTGGCGAACCCCAAAGACATTATGTCAAGTGAAAGCAACCAGACAGACACACACACACACACACACACACACACACACACACCATGGGTTCCACTGACACGCGGGCCCAGAGCAGAGAGGTTCAGAGACGGGGAGCAGAACGGAGGTTTCCAGGGGCTGGGGAAAGGGAAGGGCAGTCAGTGTTCAACGGTGCAGTTTCGTTTAGGGATGATGAAAACGTTCTGGAAACAGAGATGATGGTTGCACAACTATGTAAATGTACTTACTGTCACTGAACTGTGCACTTAAAAATGATTAAAATGGTAAATTTCGGCCAGGCATGATGGCTGACACCTGTAATCCCAGCACTTTGGGAGACTGAGGCAGGCAGATCACCTGAGGTCAGGAGTTCGAGACCAGCTTGACCAACGTGGAAAAACCCTGTCTCTCCTAAAAATACAAAATTAGCTGGGTGTGGTGGTACAGGCCTGTAATCCCAGCTACTTGGAGGCTGAGGCAAGAGAATTGCTCAAACCTGGGAGGCAGAGGTTGCAGTGAGCTGAGATCACACCACTGCACTCCTCCAGCCTGGGCAGCAAGAGCAAAACTCCATCTCAAAAAAAAAAAAAAAAAAGTAAATTAATGTTGTGTATATTTTACTACAATTTTTTAAAAAAACGTATTGCCCCGATGTGGTGGCTCACACCTGTAATCCCAGCACTTTGGGAGGCCAAGGCCAGCAGATCACTTGAGCCCAGGATGTTGCAACATAGCAAAACTGAGTCTCTACCAATAATTTAAAAACTAGCCAGGCTTGGTGGCACGTACCTATAGTCCCAGCTACTCAGGAGGCTGAGGCAGGAGGATCACCTGAGCCCCGGAGGTGAAGGCTGCAGTGAGCTGTGATTGCACCACTGCACCCCCGCCTGGGCAACAGAACGAGACCCTATCTCAAAAAAAAAAAATTTAATAAAAATAAATAAAACTTCTTAAAAGTTACACTTTGATCAAATCCTGCATGTGAAAGCCAAAGAATAAAGCTTCAAGAAGAGAGGCCGGGGCGGTGGTTCATGCCTGTAACCCCAGCACTTTGGGAGGCCAAGGAGGGTGGATCACCTGAGGTCAGGAGTTCAAGACCAGCCTGGCCAATATGGCAAAACCCTATCTCTACTAGAAATACAAAAATTAGCCGGGCATGGTGGCAGGTGACTGTAATCACAGCTACTTGGGAAGGCTGAGGCAGGAGAACCTGGGAGGCAGAGGTTGCAGAGCCAAGATCCCACCATTGCACTCCAGCCTGGGCAATAAAGAAAGACTCAGGAGAACCTGGGAGGCAGAGGTTGCAGAGCCAAGATCCCACCATTGCACTCCAGCCTGGACAATAAAGTAAGACTCCATCTAAAAAAAAAAAAAAGACCCTAACAGGGCACAAAGGACATTGTGGATAAATCGCACTTCATTAAAATAGAGAAAAACAAAGACGTTCACTGAGAGAGAAAAAACACAAGCCAGAAGGACAGAGGTTTGCAACATGTGTATCTTCAGCCAAGGGTGTGTGGTCAGAGTATGAAAAGAATTCTGCAAATGCCACAAATCAATCAAGAACAGAGAAACTCACCAAGCAGGGAGCAGCAAAAGCCCAGAACAGCCCCTCACAGAAGAGAAGGTCCCCAGGCAGCGACACCCAAGCGGGGGCCAGCCATGCTGTCACCAGAGAAATTCCAGGGGACCCCCAAGGACTCAGGCTATCCCCACACCGGGGAACAAGCAAGGGGGCAATAAAATTGTGCTTAAAACTATTTACAAGGTACCATGTATAAGGTAGTAAAAGGTTAGTGAAAGTCGTTTGCAAACTGAATGAGGAATTAATGCTAAGTAGTGGCTTGTGCTTCACTACACAGAGGTGTGCTTTTAAGAGTGAAAACCACGTAAACAATCACAGTTTCATAATCACCAGGTTTGCCGTACTGTCTTTAAACAATCCACGCACACGTTTATAGACACAGTGGTAGAGGGTGGGCTGGACCAGGACCCCACTCAAATCCTCATCCTCAAGGCCGGGTACATATTCACCCCTGGCAGGGGGTCTCCAGGAACCCCCACACCCTGTGGCCAGCCCCACCTGCCTGCAGGCCAGAAGACACCAGAAGTCCATTAAGTTCAGTCCCTCAGAACGCAGGATTCAGTTTTCACGAGGGGGACAGGCACGTCTGCGGGCAGGTTCTCCAAATCATTCTGCAGTCCTGCGCCAGAAACAAAACGCTCGGGCTTTTCCATTTATTCCCTGAAGGGCAATCCTCAGTACAGGTTTTTCCATTTAACCCTTAAGGTAAGCTCAGGAGAAACGCCATTGCCCCACTGTACAGATGAGGAAATTGAGGTTTGGAGTTGGGATGTCGTCACTTGCTGGCCCTGAAATGGTACCTGGATGCACAGACAGGACCCCAGGGGAGTGTGCTCCTGGCCCTAAACCTGTGCGAGACAGAGGGCTGGCCCAGCCGAGGCCGGACAGAAGGGGCATAGGAATAGCTGGGGGATAGGTCAGACACCTGGGTCTCAGTCATATCTGGGCTGAGCAAGTCAAGCCCCTCGGGCAGGGCTGCCATCAGAGTGCCACACCCTGGCCTCCGCCGAGTCCTGGTCCCCAGCATACACCCCCAGAGTCGTCCCCTTCAGGAACTGAGGTTCTCAGGGGCCGGCCCTCTCGCCCCTCGTGCAGGCGACCCTGTGGGCAGCAGTGGGGGCCCAGGCAGGCTCAGGAGCACACACCCGTCCCCACGGGCAGCAGACGCCCTTGGCACTGTCGCTGGCTCCATGCTACGCCGCTGCACCTCTCCGAGTCCCTAACGGTTCCCGAGGGAGCACTGAAGGTAAATATGTTAATTTGACTTCAATCATGGCTTTTTAAAGTGCACGAGGCATTAGTTTAGGACATATCACCTGAAAACTACTCACACACGTCTGAGGATCCTGTCCTTACCAAGCGAAAGCTTGAGCTCCCTCGAAGAGGGCTGGGGCTGAGGAGGCCACAAGGGCCAGACATCCCACAGGGCGGGCACTGCACCCTCTGAGCTGACGGGGAGACCTGGGAGAGGCAGGGCACTTCCTCAGAGTCCCCCACCCGGGAAGGGCTGCCTGGCACCCGGCCACCCTCAGGCCTGCCGTTCTCTGGCTTCCAGGCAGGGGACACTCCTACAAGCACAAGGCACCAACGGCGAAAGCCAAGGCGTAGGCTCGGGGGCCCCGCAGGTGCAGCCAGTGAACCAGCATCTCCAGTCAGGCCCCCGGCTGCACAGGCTGGAAGCCAGCAGGTGGGGGCAGCAAGCCCCTCCTCACCTGCAGGCCTGGGCGCCCCATGGCCTGTTCCCCATGACCTCCTGAGAATGGCATAAAGGACCAGGCTGACTCGCTGGAGTGGAAAGGCCACTTGGCCCTCAACCGAAGGCAGGAGAGAGGCCAGAGGCCCCCCGGAGCTCCTCTTTTTCCTAGGGCCCTGCCGTGGCCAGCACTCCCCAAATGCCCTCCGGGGTCACCAGAGCCCGAGTGTGGCTGCAGAAGCCAGATGGGTCTCAGGCCTCCCACCGCCCATCATGCTACTGGGAACAAGAAAGTTGCTGGAATCTTGAAGCCTATAAGATTTCAGGCCACCAGGACAGGAGGCAACCAGGGAAGTCTCAACTATCCAGGACCCCAAGGCCCCAGGGGCCAGGCCACAGCCATGCTGTGGATGCAGCTGCTAGCCCTGCCACCTGTTCCCAGGGAGATGGGGCCCTTCTGGAGAGCTGCAGATGCACACGGGCTCCACTGGCCGTGGGGCCGCCTGAGCCAAGCCTGGGCTGACCTGATAAGCCCGCACCCTGGGCCAGCCATGGAAGTCATGGCTCTGCCTAACACAGAACCACACTCCCTACCCAGGGCATGGCTGCCAGCCCAAGCCCATGCCATTGTGCCCTGCAAAAGCCAAGAGCTTGACCACAAGGGCCTCCAAGCAGGGCCTGAGGCAGTTGACCTGCGTCTGAGCCCACTCACAGCATGGCTCCCAATCCTCCAGGTGTCCTCCAGGCCAGGAACGCGGCACTCGGACCTGCTCTCCCGGCTTGGGGTGCTCGGGAAGGCGGTGCCAGGTGTCCGCTTCCACCTCGGGCTGTAACAGAATTCCCCCGTGACGTTTCTTGGAAATCAGTGGCTGTAATCACAGCTGCCGCATCTCTGCAAAGGCCTCTCAGCTGCCCGGTTTTGGTGTAATTATTATGAAAGTGCAGTTAAAGCGAGGATGAGCCGAGGCCTCTGGGAAAATCCAAGGGCCCACGGAGGGTGGCTGCTGCCCCCAGGCCAGGAACACACAACCCCTCCCAGCTCAGCCCCTGGACACCATCCCCACCCAGTGGCAGTAGCAGCTCCCTCCACCTGGGTGGCACCTGGCCCAGGTAACCAGGCAACGCCAGCGGAGGGCAGGGCCGGGAGGGCAGCCAGCCCTTACCCCCACCCACTGGACCCCTGCTGCCTTTGCACCACTCCCTCCAGCCCAGCCCACCTGCAGTAGTGTCCCAGGAACCCCAGGCCCCTGCAGGACTTGGAGGTCGGTGGACCTGTTGCAGGTGCAGCAAAGACTGACCTGCCCTGGCCAGGCCCTCCCAACCTCCCTGGGCCAATTTCTCCTTTCACAAAATGGGAGCACCAAACATTCTCCCAAGACTCTCTGCCAGAACACGAGCTACCAGGGCCCTGGGACAGCTCATCACTAAAGCAGGTGACCGCCCAGGACTGCCTGCAGAAGGGAGAGGCCGGGTTTGGGGGTGTCCCCTGCCTGTCTCCCCAGGGCCTTCACCCACAGAACCATCGGTGTGGCCATGCCATGACCTGATGGAAGGGGTGGGGAGCCTCAGGTTCCGCACAGGCTTGGGAAGCAGAGGCCACCCCAATGCCAAGTCTGGGCTCTGCCAGCCTGTGCCAGGTGCTGAGCTGAGGGCTGGGCCTCTGGGATGTTCACCTGCCTACCCACCATGCCTCGGAGAGACCTGGGCAGGTCTCTCCTGCCCAGGGAGGGAGGAGGGAGTCACCGTCCATGAAGCACTGGGCCCGGCCCACGGAGCCCGACACATAAAACCAGGTAGAGCCGAGGTGTCCTAGCAGGTGCAGCTGAGCTGACGGAGAACCATCTGCCCCGCAGGCCTGTGCTGCCTCCACGAACCAGCCTCCTGCAAATCGACCCTCCTGCCAGCACCCAACCCCAACAGGGCGCAGCCCTCAACCCTGTGTGCGCACCATCAGATCACAGCCCCCTCTTGCTGTCTCGTGGGGATGGCTCGTGGCCAGCCATGTGGTCCGTTCTCTGGGTGTTGACTGCCTTCTCACTCCCCAGAAGGAAATACAGACGCCATCTTCCATAAGCAGCTGAGTGTATTTCTGCTCCTTTCCCACCGAGCGCGGCCCTCTAGGCCTAGGGTTTCGTGCTGCCTGCCTCGCTCCTGCCAGATTTCAGGGCGAGGGAAGATGCTGTGTTTTATGGCTGCCATAACTTCTGCCCCATTAGACATGCACACTCATGTGAACAGGGCCAGACTGATCTCCTGACGACCAAGCACTTCACACGGCAGAACCTTTCTGGCAGCGCAGAGGAAACCTGGGGACCCTCTTCTCGATGCCAGGAATGGAGCCACCTTGCCAGAGCAGACACTGTGGACATCGCATGCTCCCATCAGAAGCGCCAGTGGCCATGGGGCTCAGCGTTGCTGGAGGGGTGAGGGCCCTAAGGAGCCGCTCTCCTGCATCCAGCAGTCAGCGCTTCACCCCAACCTGAGCCTAGGCACGTGGGGTCACCTCATTGCTCAGGGAGGCAGCACCGCCCTCCCTTCCTTCCCAGACTGTGTTGAGGGGAGGCAGCCGCAGAGAAAGTGGGCAAGTTGGCCTTCACCCCTGTACTGGGAGTAGCAGCTCCCCAAAATCCACATGCACCCAAAACTCGAATGTGACTGTATTTGGAGCCAGGGTCTTTGCAGATGTAAGATCAAGTTCACGAGGGCATCCCAGATTTAGGGCAGGTCTGAAGGCCCCTTCTGAGAAGGGAAAAACGTGGACTCCTGTGAAGAACGCCATGCTGAGAGCAGGCTGAGACTGGCATGAGATGGACTTAAGCCCAGGGCAGCGCGGGCAGCCGGCACCACTTGGAGCTGGGGGGCAGGCGGGGGCCCCAAGTCACCGTAGCCTCGGGCATTTGGGCACCACAGGTGGCTGGCACCACATGGAGCTGTGGGGTTTGGGGGGGTCTGAGACACCGTGGCCTGGAGCTTCTGGCCTCCACGACTGTGCAAGAAGAAATTCGGGCTGTTTGAAGTCTCCCCACCCCGCCACCCATTAGTGTTGCTGTGTTCTGGCAGCCCAGGACACTCAAACAACCCTAGCCCCACTGACACTCCCCTGGACCGCTGCTCAGGGCCCTGGGCCCAGCCGGGCTGAGGGCAGATCTGCTCAGACAGAAGACGGCCGCCAAGAACCCGGCCGGCCCAGGTGGCTCTGGGGCCCAGAGACAGAGGAGGTGCTGAAAAAGCCTATCCACCCCTCCCAACCTCCCCTTATCACTCAGCAGGGAGACCCACGACTTGGCACAACCACATCCCCTATTTTCTCTATAGCCCCACAGCCTGAGCAGGAAGGTGGAGAAGGCGGTGCCAGCCAGGGCCATCACTCACTCACAGTGGCACCAGGGACACCTGAGGGACAAGGATCCAGCCAGGAGGGGACCCATCTTTCTGGGAGCGGTTGGTGCTGATGAGACCCCCAACACCATTCACCAGCCTGCAACCTCCCTCTTCCCAGGCTAGAGACCCAAAGGGTCCACACCCAGACCCGGTCCTAGGTAGCCGACCCCTCCGCCCGCAGGCCACACACCGCACGCCCCAGCCCCTCCCATGTCCAGCCCTGCCCCTACACACACCTGGGACCTTCACCAAAGGTGGGGTTGCTCGAGGGTTCGAGGGTTGCTTCGGGGAGTCATCCATTGCACAGACGCCCAGTTCCCCCTAATTTTTTTTAAATTCGCCCAGTGCAGTGGTGCACAAACAATTTTAAAATCAGCCGGGTGTGCTGGTGAACACCTACACAGTCCCAGCTGCTCCAGTGGCTGAGGCAGGGGGATCACCTGAGCCCGAGTTTGAGGCTGCAGCGAGCTATGATCGTGCCACTGCACTGCAGCCTGGGCAACAGAGCAAGACTCCACTTCAAAAAATGTTTTAAATTAAATTTAAAAAGAGACACCGCAAGTAACTGTACTGTGGGGTCTGCACTGCACCTGCTGCTGTAAGGCCACTGGGGTCTGCTGCCAGCAGTGGTGGGTGCAGGCCGGTGGCAGGCAGCCCTCAACCCACGTGGGAACAAGACACACAGGTGTGCAGGGAAGGTTTACCTTAAAATGGTTCGGGAAAATGTTCTTTGTACAATATGTGCCATTTTTCCATGAGTTTAATTACTTTATCTTTTACCTTTTTTCTTAAACATCTGAAGCAAAGTCCCCACCTGCCCGTGCTGGGCAGCCCGGTGGGGTAGGTGCCTCTGCAATCCTGGCTCGATGTGGACACAAGGCCTGGGACAAGGAGTGGGCAGAGCCCCGAGGCCAGGCACCCCGCACAGCAGCTCTGACCCACAGGGGTCGCCTCCAGGCCCTTCACCTCCAGGCCCTTCACCTCCAGCTGGAGAAAACCAAGTCACCCCTGCAGACCCTCACCAGACGTTCATTCTTAAAGCCACTCCCTGAACGCGGCCAAGGCCCTCCATGGGCCTTCAGAGCGGCAAAGCACAGTGGCTGCCTTCCTGTGAGAGAACCCCACACCCACAGCTGGGGACAGGACTAAGAGCACACGTCCCAAGGCCCCCACTCACAGCTGGGAGGGGCTTGGGGGGGTGCCTCCATTTTTCTGAGTCATCAGGAGCCTGGGAGGCCCAGGACTGGGCCCTGGGGCAGCTGCTGGTCTGGATGGCACCCGGCCTGGCTCTTGAGGTCCCAGGTCTGAGACCTGGGATTCCCAAAGTCTGGCCTGCTTTGGGCTCCAGGGTTGTCACGTGCCCCCAGCTTCCCCACAGCCGTCCGCCTACCAGCACCCAGCCCCACGGGGGCTCTGCTGTGACCCGCACAGTCATTTCCAGGCCACTTCATATGACATGGAGTCACTACCTAAACTAGGTTACAACAATTAACACAAATCCTGTTCCCAAACTTACGTAACTGCAGATGCCTAGGAAAACCCTCCCCCACCAGTGGCCCCATTTCCTTCTCCCGACCCCCCGCTCAGCTTCATCCTGGGGCTGGCTGGCGGCACTGCTCCCATGCCCATCCAGGTGCCATCCCAGCAGCAGCTTCAGTCTGTGCCTGGCTTCCCCCCACCGTCCTGGGCAAGCACAGAGGCAGCTCCCAATGCCCTCTACGCATTAAAGGCTTTCTGCCCCTCCCCACCACACTGGGGGCTGGGACCTGGCTGACCCTTTGAATGCGGCCTTCTGTGGAAAAGGGTCTTTGCAGGTATCATTGGTGAGAGGAGGCAAGATGAGGGCATCCTGGATTTAGGGTGGGCCCTGACTCCAGCGACATGCATCCTTGGAATAAGACAGAAGTTTGGACACAGAGGCACAGAAGGTGGCCTTCTGAGGACAGGGCCGATGCTCCCACAAGCTGAGGCAGGCCACCGGATGGTGGCAGCCTCTGGAGCGGGAGAGCGGCATGGGACGGAGTCTCCCTCAGAGCCTCCAGAGGGACCAGCCCTGATGCAGTGTCGACTCTGGACTCCAGAACCGGGGCAGGAGCGCCCTCTGAGGCTTCCTGCCACCAAACCTATGGCCCGTCGAGGTGGCCCCAGCAGATGGATACCCTGCTGCTCACAACACACCCCAGGCTGCTGGCAAAGCACCCTCCCTCCTCCTCCCAGCCTGTCACCTGCACACATGCAAACAGACACCCTGCCCTCCTGGAGCTGACAGACCCCCACGGGAACCCCCGGAGCAGCATCCATAGAGGTGGGGCCAGCTCCACAGGAAGGGAGGGCGGCACAGCCAGCACTTGCAGGGCCTGGCTGGGGAAGGGGCCCGCAGCCTCTGGGAGCCCTCTCTGGGTCTACCCTGGGCTGGCCCCAGACCTTCCTGGTACCCAGAGAGTGGGGTACTTTTCCCCATTTGGAGCTCACCGTGGGAAAACCGAGGCCCAGGGAGGCCATGGTGTTAGCCCAGCTTCCACCGCGGCCCGGGGGAAATGGGGCTCAAATCCCAAGCAAGCACTTGCTCTCCAACCCTGGGGGCAGCCGCTCAGCGGAGGACAGCCCAGACGGCTCCAGCAAGATCCCTGTGGAGGCCCCAAGCGCCCTGTCCTCCCCAGTCTGAGCTGCTCGAGGGAGGGCAAGCCCTTCCCGTTCCTCCCCATCCCGTGTCTGCTGCCTGAGTCCAGCGCCATGGCCTGGGCAGACCCAGCTTCCCACCTTGGGGACTCTGCTGAGAAGGCCTGGGAGGTGACCTAGAAGATGGGCGTGCCCAGTGGTGTCATTTCATGGCACTGAGGTGAGCAGTATTCTGGGACTGTGGGGCTCTTATGGTCACCAGGTGGACACCGGCTCAGAGAGAGCATCACTGGCCCCCTGGCTGTGCGGGGTCAGGGGAATTCTGCTCTAAATGTGCTCTGTCCGGCTCTCTTACAGTGGGATGAAGCCTCTGGGGAGAATCTTTGAGCTGGGGACTGCCCACTGCTCACATCATGCCCAGCTGGAGGGGCTGACAGGGGCAGGGAACACCCTGTCCTCATTGGAGTGGCAGGGACCCTCAGACCCCACTCCCTGCCTCTCTCCCCTACGGCAAAAATGTGAGTCCACACGGCCATGCTGGGCCCAAGCCACCATCCACACCTGTCCTGGAAGCTGCAAAGCCACAGTGGTCAGTTGGCAGGATGAGCCACTGTGCATGGACATGGCCAGTCTATGGCCAGGTACCCTTTCTTGGGGGTACCTGGGGCTCATGAAGACCCAGGTCTGGTGACCACAGAGGTCAGCCTTGGTTAACCATCAGCAGGGGCCTCAGTGAGGCCCCACCCAGCCGGCCAGGAGGCATCGGTGGTCCGGAGTCACTGAGATGCAGGGAGGTAAAGGACTTGTCCTTCCTGACCCACTGCTCCGTGACCCTACAGTCCCCTTGCCACAGAGGAGGGCTGAGGCCTGGGCATGGAGGGCAGGTTGAGCAGAAAGAACAAGGGTTGGGGTGTCCCACAGAGGGACCTACCCCAGCCCGGAGGGGAGCCAGCCCAGCCCCCGGCATCCTGGGAGAAGGTTTCCCAGAGGAGACAGCAGGCAATTTGCATAACATTCTTTGCAAGTTAATATCAGCCTCTGATAATGATCTCGGCATCGCAGCATCGCGTGGTGCTGAGGAGGCTGTTACAACACTAAGTAATCATATTTTAAATTATGTTTCCCTTTATAGAAAGGTGTTGCAAAAACACACAGACACGAAATCTGTCTGTTGCAGCCCCGCTGCCAACCACCTGACCAGCTTTCCCAGCCCCGAGGTTTATGTGTGCAGCACTGCAGTCGGTGAGGCAGGCAGTCACAGGCCCCCCCAAGCCCCCACCCCAGAGCCTCCCCTGCCAGGGGACCCTCCCAGCCAGGGACCCCACCCAGATCTTCACCAGGCTCTGGCCAGGGCCCAGGACCTCAAAGAAGGACCCATGGCCCACATCTGCCTGAGATCCCCAAGGCCCTAGGAGAGGAGGGGTTCCCCCTCCCCATAGCCACCCCCCTTGCTGAAAAACTAGCACCCGCCAGGTGAAGGGTGGGGGCATACAGATTTCAGAGAACTCAAAGTCCTGAAGTTCTGCTGCACCTGAGCCTCCACGTCATCCCCCAACCCCACCTGGTGGGGGATCCTGTCTCCCTGTCCCCCAACACTGGGGCCTCTCCCCAGGAAGTTGAACTCAGCCTTGGGGTGCCCTCCCTCCTCTGAGGCTCCCCCAGCTCTTGTATCTCTACACCCCTTGGCATAACCACAGCTGGGGAAGCCCCTGGGTAACTCTTCCCCATTCAGAAGGACGACCCCAGCCCAAAGTCAGTCATGTTCTACTTTCCCTCCTCATTTAGGAGCCACTGCCGACCACTCAACCTCTATTTTCTTAAAAGCTTTTTTTTCCCTTTTTTATTAAAAAAAAAATCCAATTATAGCACAAATCTCTCAGCAGGGGTCAGTGTGGAATAAGAATAGCCAAAGTTAATGGACATGACACGGGCAAGATTAATGCCTGAAGGGTTTCAGAAGTTGTGTGATGCGGATTTCATTAACATTTTAATTGTAATGTATCTTTTTAATCTCTCACCCTAATGGCTTTATATCAAAAAAAAAAAACTGCTGACAACAACAAAAAGTATCAATATACAAAATTTAACAAAGGCGCTTAGCTGTGCAATGGAAATGAAATTAAATGAGCAAAACTCCGTTAAGGCTGATTTTTAACAGCACAAAAGTCCGGAACGCAGCAAAGATGGTTACTTCCTTCTTGGCACAAACACCAGCTAGGGGGGAGAAGGGAGACGGGCACGGCCTGCTGGGCAGATGCCCAGGACCTGGGTGGGGGCCCTGGCCAGAGGGGATGCCTCAGGGAGACCCCGGGAAGAGAAAGATGGAGGACAACTTCCTTCTGCTTCCATCCAAAGGCAAGGCCAGAGCCGACTTCCCCCAAAGGCCACCCAAGAAACACCAAGGCAGGCCCATAGCTGCCCCTGACTCCAGGCAGCACCCAGGAGTGAGGAGGGAACTCTCCCAGAAAACACCAGCCAACTGAGAGGAGGCCCCAGGACAGTGGGGGTGCGGAGGGACATCTAAAGTGTCACTATAATGAAGGAGGCTCTGGCATGCTATGGGTGGGGCTGGGTTTCTAGCAAGCCTCCTCTCAGCAGGCACCCAGCTCCCTGTGCCCTCCACCCTCCAAGAGGGACCCCAGGCAGCTCTGGCCAACAGCACGGCCACAGGGCCACAGATTCCAGCCTCCAGCTTCCAACACGGGCTCCTGAAATGTACTCAAGCCTGACTATGGAGGGCTGAGATTTTTATTTTCAATCAACAAACATTTCTCGAGGCATGACTGTGCTGTAGTTGATGCTTTGCCCCTTCACAGACTATCAAGAGGCCAACCCCAGCCCTGGGCCAGGCTGCCCTCGGGGACCCAGAGGCTGGGCTGGGGCTGGACAGCGCTGGGCTTGGGAGACATCACTGCAGCGTGGCTTGCTGCTCACCCCAGTGACTATATATGGGCACTTTCAGGCCCCTTTGTTCCCCGCCCCCAGCCCCGCCTGCTTCCCAGGCACAGGGGCAGGAGCTGGGCGGGCCCAGGAGCTCGTGGCTGTCCATGGCCCTGTGCCCTCCTGGATGCCAGAGCCCTGTACTGGGGGAGGGGAGATTCCTTCAGAGAGACCCAGAGCCAGCCTCTCCTCCTGCTGGGTCCCTGCAAAGAACATCTGGGGAAGAGCCTGCCCCTGGTTCTCCCGGAAGACTCAATGGCAGCTTTCTCCTAAAGGGTAATGAGCCTCGCCAGGGATTCCCAGGCTTTACTAGACCAGCAGCCCCCAGGCCAGCCCCGCCAGCGTGAAGGCGGAAAGGCAGGGCTGCCACGTTCAACCTCCCTTGGAGGAGGAGGCAGAGGATGCTACTGTGTAGCAGGATGGCCTCAGGGAGGACGGGCTCCTCACTCAAGGTCACAGAGCCGGGGCTGGAGTTCTCCCAGGAGACCTGAACCCAGGGTTCTTGCTGCCAAGTGCTCCAGTGAGGACCCAGGCCCAGCAAGCAGACACGGATGGGGCAGGGCCCCAAGAGCCCTGGGTCAGGGCTGCCAAATGCCCTGCCCTACTCAGACTTGTGCCCAGGCTGACCCCTGTTCGGACAGGGGTGAGGGCCGGTCCTGGAGTTCATGTCCCCAGATGACAAGCACCCAGTACTTCCAGACAGATACCTTCACACCCGCTCAACAACCTGCGCCCTTGAGACCCTACACACGGGAGTGTGCTTCCAAAAGCCAAACTCTAAACAAAGGCAGGAAGGCCGCAGCTGAGGGCTCGGGGGCTCCCTGCAAATGAGCAGCTGCAGGTGACACAGTAGGGGAGCCCTGGCCAGCCGGGAAGCATATTTTGCAAATGATCTCATCCTACCAAGAGCCAGGGTTGGTGCAAGCAAGGATTTGCTAAAAAAGAAACAGAGGTCGCCAGGATCCCTGCCCGTGAGAGAGGCGGGGCCAAGTGTGAGCGGCAGCCCCCCTCTTGGAAACCCACACCCCGGCCCCAGAGCCAAGGCCCAAGCCGGAAGAGGACACAACCTTCCATCACATCTCAGTGACTCTGGACAAGCTGGAAGGGAAAAGACCCACCTGGGGCTTAGCAGGAGCCTCAGGGGAGGCCGGCGTGGGGGCCACACGCAGCTCTGAACTGGGGTGCAGTCGGGTGACAGGAGTAGAGAAAGGCCGGCCCAGACAGGCTGCCAAGAGAGGAACAAAGCACCGGGCAGAGGGCACCTCGGAGAAGGCCCAGAACCCAGGGAGCCGGGTCTACAGACACTCTCGGCCTGACAGCCTGATAGAAGCTGGGGCGAGAGGTCCCAGTGAGCCAGTTCTAAACAGGTTCTGACGCCGTCAACAGCCCCCAGTCAGACCCAGACCCAACCAACCTCACAAACTCCCATGGTGGGGCCGGCCCAGACACCCACACGCATCAGAAGGTGGCTCAGGTCTCACGTCCCGATGGCCTAGTGCTTCTCCCTGCCTCGGGGGACATGCTGTGGCCTCACACCATGGGGCTCTGCTTCTCCTTCAAAGTCCAGGCCTGGAAGCCCAGCCCCAGGTTTCCTCAGCCCAGGGCACTTCTGGCCACCCTACGGCCCAGGCCAAATGTGACCTGATGTGGAAGGCGGCCTACCTTGTCCACCAAGGCAGGCACACGAGCCACTGGGCAGTGGGAGCGTCAGTCAGGCCCCACAGTCAAGTTCACAAGTGTGTTCATTACACTGGGGTCTGTAGCAGGCCCTGGTCCTCCGGAGAAACCTGCTGGTGTATCCTGGGGTAAGGGGTACCACCTGCTGCCCCCCCCATGGACTCCTAGCCTCATTCCACAGGCCACAGTCCAGCTGGACTTCAGAACCCATGATGTGACCCTGCAAAGGGGACAGAGTGACCCCAAGGGGCCGTGACATGCAGAGAGGCAGCTTGGGGACAGTGTGTGGGGTCGGCTAGGGCAGGGCTGGCTGAGGAAGGAACAGGGGCTCTGCCCACTGATGGTGGCCAGGGCCGGTGGGCACTCGGTGCCCCGTGCATCCCAGGGACACAGGTCAGAGGCACAGACCTCAGAGGAAGGGACCTTGGAGGAAGTGGAGCCCTGGAAACTCAACATCAAAGGCCAACAGCTGAGTTCCCCTGTATATCCCTCAGGCCCCAGAGAACACAGCTCAGAAACGAGGGAAGCTCCTCCTGAGAGGAGCCCAGGCCCGGAAGGCCACTCAGCACGGAGAGCAGCATGGCCGTGTCATGAATGATGCAGGCTCATGTTCTAATTGGAAAACATAGGGAGGGCTGAGGAATTTTTAAAAACTCACCACCAGCCCCCAGCCCAGGGCAGAGCGTCCCTGTGCACCCTTCCAGCAGCTGGTGGTAAAGAACAGAGGCTGTTCTTGTAGCCCAGCTCCCCCTGCTCCCAGCACGGGATCTCCCCCGAGGCTCCTCCGCTGCAGCAGCCCGCCCTGCGGCCAGTCCAGGGCCAGCGCCATGGCGCCCTGGGTGTGACCACTGCGAAAAGATCCCCGGCCACTGAGAGGTGACAAGTGATATCTTGTTCTACTTTCTGAGCCCATTCCAAGTCGCTTTGCCGAAAGGACAGGGGGCCACCACCTTGGGTGGCAGCTCCTTTTATTTCCTCCCCTTGGACTCTGGCCTGGCTGCCACCCAACAGTGACACTAGGGGAAAACGCCAAGAGGCCTCCTGAAGGGAGGGGCTGGGAAAGGCCCCACAGGGGACGGGAGGCGGGCTCCGAAGATGGCCAGGAGAAGGGGCAGGTGGCTGAGAGGTGGGCGGGCTGCCAGACCCTTGCCAGACTCCAGCACCCCTGCTGCGGGTGCTACAGGCTTAAAACCCCCCAGAGAGCTGAGGTGAGCGTCCCACTAGACAGCAGAAGGGAAGGGGGTCAGGAGCTGGCCAGAGGAAAAGAGGGGTGGGTGGGAAGAAGGGGCGACCTGGAGGGACCCAGACCCTTGCAGGACAGGGCGGGGGTGCTGGCAGGCTGCCGGGGACACCAAGGTGCACGGGCTCCCGGAGGCAGCTCCAGGGATGGGAGTCGGGGCGGCAGGGAGGCGGCTGCCTGGGGCGCCCCAGGTCAACAACCCTGCCACACACAGGAAGGAACGCGCAGCAGAGAACACAACCCAGGGCGCCCAGCGGTCCAGGGAGACGGGGCCACAGCACGTGGGCGAAACACCTCCAATCCGGAGGCCTAGCGCGGGGTGGGGGAGGGAGTGCAGCGGCCTGGGAGGCCAACCACGGGGACCTGCAGACCCACAGGTTCAGGCGGCTCCACAACTAGAAGCCAAGACCAAACTTCCCCCAGCGCCTGGCAGAGAGGCCGGGAAGTGACCTCTGACCCCCGACCCCACACTGTCCCAGCAAGAGAAGCAGGAAACTCCGTGGGAAGACCTGGTCCGCCCAGGCCGTGCCGGGTGCGCGGCGGCCCCGGGCTCCGCCGAGTTTCTTAGAAAAGAGGCTGGGCCCCCAGATCTCAGCTCTGCAGAGACCAGACGCCGGCGAGAGGCGGAGCCCCCTCCCCCTGCGGCCCGACCCCAGTTTCAACCCATGCTGGGGCCCGCGGGAGGGAGGAGCGGGAGTAACTGCCGACCCACAAACGGGCCCACCTGGACCGGGAGGGCGAGGCTCGGGCCGGGCCGAGCCAGGCAGCTGCGCAGATGCGCCGCGGGCCTCGGACCCCGCCGGGAGGGGTGGGTCGCTCCGCCCTGGCTCTGGGCTACTCTGGCCCTGGCTTCCCCCACCCGGAGGGCTGGATCGGCCGTCTGGTCCGGAGGGAGGCCGCGGGTCCCCAGATATCCAGAGACACCCAGAGGTCAGGGGGTGCGGGGGGAAGCGCCCCGGGACGCCCGGGGCTGGGGTCTCCCCAGAACGCGCCGTACGGGGTCCTGGGCCCGGGTCGCGGGCGCCTCCGCCGGGACTCCCCGGCCCCGCCCGGCCCCGCCCGGCCCCCTCCGCGGGCTCCCGAGCCCGGCTCCCGCGCGCACGCCCCGGCCGCGGAACTCGGCCGCACCCGCCCCGCGCGGCCGGCACTGCGGCAGGGGTCCGCGCCAAGTTGGGCGGCCGCGGCCGCGGAGTTGCGGGAAGTGCGGGCCCGGTCGCGGGACGACCCCGCCCGGCGGCGCAACACAGGGGCGGCCGCGCGCGCCAACTTGGCGGTACCTGCGGGCGCCCGGCCCGGTCCGGCCTGGGCAGCTGCGGCGCGCCGCCCGCGGCAGGAAGTGCTCGGCGTCCCGGCGCTCCGTCTCCCATGGACTTTCTCCGACCTCGCCCAGCACCGGCGGCCGCACCGCGGCGGGGCGGGGCGGTGGCGGGGGAGGTGCCCGCGGGCCGTTAAAGGGACAGCACGCCGGACGCGCGCGCGCGCGCGCGCACGGGCAGCCAGGTGGGCGCCGGGGGCCGGGTCTGGAGGGACCGGGGGTCTGGAGGGTCCCGAGGGGGCCGGCGGGGGTGTTGGGGGGGGCCCGAGCGCGGGGGAGGGGAAGCCGCAGCTACTCCCCCCTCGCGTGTTCTCCTTCTGGAGCTGCCGGCGGCCGACCCTGCGCGGAACACCGGACGGGACCGGAGCCGGACGCCGGGGTGCAGAGGACGGGGCTCGACGTCCGGGCCAGGGAAGGACCTGGAGCGCAGCCCTCCGCCCTCCGCCCTCCCCGGCCAGGGCCCCGGCCCCGGCCGGACTCGCTAAGCCCCGGAGAGCCCCCGACCCACCCCCTCGCTTGCGCCCTCCCCGCGGGGACCGCGTCTGCACCGTGCGGCCTTGGGGATCCCGGCGGGAAGTGCGCGCATCCGCAGCAGCCCTGGACGCTCGGGCGGGCCCTGGAAGACGCGAGTGCGGGAGCGCCCTCGGGCGAACCTCTGCGGGGCTTGAACCTGAGCTACCGGGATGTGGCCCGGTGCTGCCTTCAGGCTTGTGATACGGGTGCACTGGCGCATGGACAGTCATACCGGTACCGGCCACACAGCTCTCCATCTGCCCGAGGCCACGCTCCTGAGGATAGAGGTGCAGTTTTAAAACAAGGGCACAAGGAAAATAAAACCAGCCACACACCTGAAAGGACCCAGAGACCCCTGCGCAGCTGCCCCCCAACCTGGAGCCTGAGGTCAGGACAGGCTGCAGTGGTCCTTGGAGGCCGAGCCAGCCTCACTCCCACAGCCGGCTCAAGAGTACTGGCAGGAGAATGGAGTGATACACCTCAGTGGCCCCAATCGAGGACCCTGGGAGAAGGGTTGAGAAGGAGAAGCCCATCCGTGTCCCAGAGCCTCTGTCCCTGTCCCAGAGCCTCTGGAGTTCTGAGATAAGAGGCCTGGGGCTAAAGCCCTGGCATAGTCGGCTAGCGTCATTCCCCGGACAAATCAGCAGAAGCTTGGCCAGGTTCCCGTTACCCCAACCTCAAGCTAGCCCGTTGATCTTGGCCACAGGCTGGCCCTCGACCACAACTTTAGGTTCTACTCAGCTCCCCGGCCAGAACACGCACACACCGAGCTCCCTCCCTGGCTTGCCCTCTGGGGGTGAGTATGGAACCTGAAGGGACCGTGAGCTCTCCCTCAGAACCCACCCCACTAGGCCTAAGTGCAGTCACAGGTCCCACACCCAACCCTGCCCACTGCCACTGCCAAACTGCAGCACTGTCTACTTTGGGAAGGAGGCAGGACTCCACAGGCTGGAGACACTTGGCCACATGTGGCTTGGTGTGTGGACTTGTGGTGCTGGCCCACAAGGGGCAGGGTGAGAGGGACAGGTGGACAGACAGCAGCTGTGCAGTGGTGTCACCTGCTCAGCACAGGTGGAGCCAGAAGGCCCTGGGCGCCAGGTGGGGAAGGAGGGTTCTAAGCACCTCCCACAACCAGGGCCAGAGCTCAGCAGCCTCAGGGTTCAGTGGCTCCTAAGCCTGACTAGATCTCTGCAGGCTCTCTCAGTGAGCAGGGCTCACCCAGGCCCCTGGGAATCCTGAATCCCAGACACAGATGCCTAGAGCTGCTTCCAGCCCTGGAGCAGACCCCAAGGGCCTACTCACTATATCCCCAGCCCTGCAGGGATGGGACTGATTATTTTAATCACTTTTATTTTCTAAATATTAGACATTCTTCTTCAGTGAAGGATATTTGGAAGGCATTGGAAAGTGTTTAGAAGATATAGGATACTCAAAAATCAGTACCCCAATATTCATGTGTCTACGTATATGTACACCAACATTCATCAACATACACTTTTTTTTAGAGACAGTCTGGCACTGTCGCCTGGGCTGGAGTGCAGTGGTACATTCTTGGCTCACTGCAACCTCTGCCTCTTGGGTTTAAGCAGTTCTTCTGCCTCAGCCTCCCTAGTAGCTGGGATTACAGGCACCTGCCACCATGCCCGGCTAATTTTTTATAGTTTTAGTAGAGACGGGGTTTCACTGTGTTGTCCAGGCTGGTCTCAAACTACTGACCTTGTGATCCACCCACCTTTGCCTCCCAAAGTGCTAGGATTACAGGCATGAGCCACTGAGCCCAGCCTAACTTGCACCTTTTAAAGCAAACCCCACATCCTTACTGAGTTCCAGGCCTGTGACACTGATGTTGTACGCCTTACGGCGTTTAACCTTCACGACGGTCCCATGAAGTGAACTGTTTATTTCCGGAGGTTTTTTTTTTTGGGGGGGGTTTTCGTGTTTTAGAGACAGAGTCTCAGTCTATCGCCCAGGCTGGAGTGCAGTGGTACAATCTTGGCTCACTGCAACCTCCACCTCCCAGGTTCAAGAGATTATCCTGCCTCAGGCTCCCAAGTAGCTGGGATTACAGGCATGTACCATCACACCCAGCTAATTTTTGTATTTTTAGTAGAGACAGGGTTTCACCATGTTGGCCAGGCTGGTCTCAAACTCCTGACCTCAGGTGATCCACCCACCTCAGCCTCCCAAAGTACAGGGATTACAGGCATAAGCCACTGTGCCTTATTCCTGTTTTATAGCTTAGCCTGGGGCTCACTCACTCAGGAGTCCCCAGCAGGGCCTGGGCTGAGTGGAGCTCGAAGGGCAAGTGCATCCTCCCCATCTCCTCCCGGTGTTTGAGCTTGTTGATTCCTGGCGATATGAGGGCCTGGTGGCCACAGTCCCATCTGAGCACAGCAGCACTGCTGCCATGGGCCTTCCATGCAGAGAGGCCCCATCTGGGATCTGGGCCTGACTTCTCACGGCCTTATAGCTTGATTTTTCCCCTTCCAGAAAGCATGGTGGGGTGCAGGGGGATCACAAGCCACATCTGCAGACACTGCGGAGCCCCTGGGTGCGCTCAGGAGCCACACACAGAGGACCAACCTATTGGCCTGGCCACCTGCCTATCCTCCCCTGGATGGCAGAAGCCTTTGAGGGCCTCCACATTCTGCTGCCCTTGTGCAGGTGCCAACACCCACCCCACCCCAGTCTCACGCCAGATCCAGTCTGTGCCCAACCTAACAGCTGTGTGTTAAAGTCATGTTGGTGCCACCCTCGTGGTCTGCCCTGTTCTCCAGTGTCTGCCACCACCTGTCACCAGCCTGTCACCACACAGCAGCACAGGGCTGCTTCTAAACCTGTGGGATCACCCCCACCAGCTCAGAACCCCCGAGAGCTCCCCAGTGCACTTCTTGCTCAGGGCACCAGTCCAGGTGATTGGGTGACCTGGATTCAGCTCCCCACCACTGCCTCATTCCCCCACCCCGCCCATGCCCCACATCCCACCCCCATGGCACCCTCTCCCACGACAGTGCCTGCTCAAGTGTAGCCACGCTGGCCTCTGCTGCATCTTCTGCCCAGGGCCTTTGCACCTGCTATTCCCACTGCCTGAACCTCCTGCCCCTGTGTCTCCAAGGCTTGCTCTGTCACTTCCTTTGAGTCTCTGCCCCAATATCCCTGGCTCAGGAAGCCTTCCCTGACCCTTCCTTATAAAAGAGCCACATGGCCATCAGCAATGGGAACCCCAGACCCTATCCTGACACTGGTCCTCCCTTGGGTTCTATCTGTACTGTCTCTTCACTGGCTCAGTGGAGTGCCTGGCACAGAGCAGGTGCCCTGAGGACTCTCAGAATTGGAGCCTAAGGTTCCATCTGTCTCTGCCCTGTTTCCTGGGGATGCTGAGGATACTGTGCCCCAGCCCCGACACCCGCCCAAGTTCTGGTGCCTCTTCCCGGTCCTCAGAGCGTCCAGGGAGCTCCGTCAGCAGAAAGGGAAGTGGCAGGCACCTCCTGGTGATGCTGTGTGGGTCAGCTCTTGGCCAGGGCTGTTGGGCTGAGAAGACCCCAGCAGGACCCAGAGCCTCTCACCAGCCCAGCACAGGCTCTCAGCTGTGTGGCCCGGACAGCTCCCCGAGCCCCCACACCCCAAGTCAGGAGGATGGCCAGAGGGCTTCTGTGCCCTCTCTCTCTCTTGCATCTCACCTGTCAACACAGAAAAGAGGAGCAGAACAGCCTTTGGTGAGACGGCCAGTGGTGAGGCTGTCTTGGGAGGAAGCCGCTCTCATTGTCTGAAGAGCAGTTCACCTGGGGCAAGAAAAACTGTCTGATTTTGGTCAGGTCCTCTGCCTTCCTGGGGCCCGGCCTGTATGGGGGGAGGGCTTTCCTGCTCACTGGGAGCCTTGGGGGTACCCCGCAGATACCCCAGTCCCAACAGTGGGTTTGGGGAAGAGGTGGCCAGGCCCCGGCCTTGTGGCTTACGGGCAGCGGATGATAAAGGCCCCAGGAAGATGTGCCCTCAGTGAGATGGCGGGAGAAGCCTGCTCCTACTCAAGGGATGGGTGAGGGAGTGGGGGTCTGCAGGGGTGGGGGCGTGACGGTAACCTCTGCTCATCAGGGCGGGCACCCACGCCTCCACCCAAGGGGGGCCTGAACTGTGAAGCTGCCCCAATGCCTGGCCTCAGAGGGCTTGCGGTCCAGCAGGCAGCGCAGGGAAGATGAGGCAAAGGTGATGAAGAGCAGGGGGAGGGGTGAGGGTGGGGGCGGGATTGGGGAGGGCGGGCCCGGGGCCACAGACTCTGGACCAGAAAGGCAGAGACTGACTTAGGGTGGGCTCTTTCCCTTTTTTTTTTTGGCCTTTTTTTCTAAATCAAGGTAAGATTCATATAACCTGACAGCAGCCACTCTCACGTGAACAACTCAGTGGCATTCAGCACATTCCCAGGCCTCCCAAGCAGCCTTGTTCCCCGCGTGCTGTCTCCCCTGCTTCCCATGCTCAGGACTCTACTGCCAGCACTTTCTGATGCCCTACCTGAGGCCCCCTTTCTGTTTCCCGAGTGCCTGTTCCTTTCCTCCATCAGAGTCCATGGTTACATATCAGGGTGCCGGCCTTGCTCCTGCCCCGCTCCTGCCCCACTCCTGCCTTGCTAAAGAGAGGCTCCAGGAAGTCCCTGGCTGCTCCAATGCCTCCCTTGTAAGGGCTCTGCTCTGTGCCAGCCTGAGGAGCCTGGGAGTGGAGTGGCTGAGCCAGCCTTTGGGTTGGGGGCTGAGCTGGGCCCACCAGCCTCACCCTGGGCCCTGGGTGCAGTCCTCAAATTTGTAGAAGCCAGGCCCTGAGTTTTATCAACTGGGGTTTTTGCCTGGTATCTCCAGCTTGGGGTTCAAATTGAGGCCATTGTCCCTTTTTTTTTAGTAAAACAGTCCCAATCCTCTAGTCCCCAGGCTGCTCCCTGAGGCAGCCTCCTCCTGGAGGAAGTCAGCCCAGGAGCCCAGAGTGATGCCTGCTGAGCCCTGGAGGACAGTGAGAGGCTGGAGCCCCCAGAGCCCAGAGGATGAGGGCTGTGCACAGCAGAATGGCACAGGACACTGGACAGGGCCTCGCCCACCTGGCCACCCAGGGACCCAGGACGCTGGACGGGGCCTCACCTGCCTGACCACCCAGGGACTCAGGACGCTGGATGGGGCCTCACCCGCCTGTCCACCCAGGGACCCAGGACGCTGGATGGGGCATCACTGCCTGGCCACCCAGGGACCCAGGACGCTGGACGGGGCCTCACCCGCCTGGTCACCCAGGGACCCAGGACGCTGGACAGGGTGTCACCCGCCTGTCCACCCAGGACGCTGGACGGGGTGTCACCCGCCTGTCCACCCAGGGACCCAGGACGCTGGACGGGGCCTCACCCACCTGGCCACCCAGGGACCCAGGACGCTGGATGGGGCGTCACCTGCCTGGCCACCCAGGGACCCAGGCCACATGACAGCCAAAGCTCCACTCAGAACATCAGACCTTGGCAGGCCCCCAGGGAGTCCACCATGAGCACCATTCCTGGGGTCCTGAGGCAGGCCCCGGGAAAACCACCCCCGCTTTGGTTCTGGAGCCAGCTCCTAGAAGGCATGCCATTTGCAAGACCAAGCCTAGCTGGGCCCGCCCCCACCGCCAGCTGCGGGTTAGGGTTGGGGAGGGGCTCCGCCCACCTGCAGGATGACCGGAGATGCGGCAGTGTTTGTGACTTTGCAAGGCCTGTGTCTCCTGGGGAGCTGGCCCGAGCCCGTCCCTCCCCCGCTGCCATTTCTATCTTTAGGGCGGTTGTTCTGGCCAATGGGTTCAAAGCCTGGGCAGGGCAGCCCTGGGCCCTCCACCCCTCGGGGATCTCCACCCTGACTAGGACCCTGCTGGGCTCCAGGGCACCTCCCTGGGCCTCGGATACCAGGAACACCTGCCATCCTGCCGGCTCTTTTGGGTGTCACTGCTGTGACCACCACGAAGCCCAGCGTGCTGACCCTGGCAGCTCCCACCTCTGCCTACTGGGCTGACCATTTGAAGCCCGTGTCCACACCAGGCACTGGGCTGCATGGAGGGGACAGGGCTAGCTCCAAGAGGCCAGAAGGACCCAGCTTGCCCTGTAGCGAAGCTGTCCCTCTGTGCTCAGGGACGTCCCTCCCAGCCTGAGCTGCTGACCTCGTCCACTCCCCAGCCTCGGTCCCTCCACCCACGCTGTCCCTTGCAGCAGCTGGGCTCTCCCTGAGCCGCTGACACAGGGCCTTTCCTCCTGAGGCGCCTCTGCCAGGACCCCCTCTCTGGCAGGTGGCAGGTGAGCACCAGTTCGCACCCAGGTCCAACTCAGGACATCAAAAAGCGGTCTCTGATGCTCCAGTGGCCCTCCCAGCACCAGGCTCCCTCCTCAGGACCCTTGATGCAGCTGAACTTACATCCCCCGGCCCCCAGACAAGGAGGCACCACTTGCTGGAGAAGCCAGGAACCCAGTGGCCACAGCAGAGGCCTCCACAGGTTCCCTGAAGGGCCAGGTTTGGAGGCCAGCTGGCTCAGAGGGAAGGCGGCCAGCAGGGCTGCAGGTGAGGCCCTCAGTTTCGCTGGGGTATGTGGGCGGGCCAGCACCCCTGACTCCCAGGAGGGACAGGAAGGCACTTGGCCCCCTTGAGAACAAGGTCACTGGCCCCTCCTCCTCCAGGGCTCCTGTTCTAGTAGCGGAGGTGGCAGGCTGGTTAAAAAGAGACCCAGGTCTGCCATGGAGGTGGCAGGAAGTGGCAAAGGAAGAAGCCTAGGCCAGGACTCTGCCTGGTTGTAGCTGGCAGCTGAAGGGGAGCCTCCTGAGGAGGTCTGGCTGCAGCGGGGAGGGCTGTAGGAGACCTATGGGTTCTCTCCCTGGGGTGGATGAGGGAGGGGTGGTGGTGGAGGGCCTGTGAAGGTGGAGCCAGGAGGAGTGAGGGGGACTGGGAGGGAAGCGGAGGTGGGGAGTGTTCAGACTGAGGCCCGGCAGGTGGGTACCCATGAAGGCCACGCCATGTCCTGGGATGGGGAAGATGGGGACAGATGGGCTGTTGTGGCCCTCCAGGTAGGAACAGGCAGTTGCTGCTGGATTCTTAAGTGTCCAGAGAGTCAGGGCCAGACCAGGCCGGGGTCAGTGATACAGGGATGGTCTCCACGGTTGCACGAGGCCACTGGGGGCCAGAGGTCACTCAGGGAAACCATTGCTCCAAATCCGCCCCCATCCCTGGTCCTGTCTTAACCTCTCGCATCTGGCCACAGCCCTCCTCCACCTTCTTCTAGTGGCTCTGGAGCCTCGCTGCTCTCCTGGGCTTTTGGGCCTCTTGGATTCTCCTCCTCAGCCCACTCTCCTGCCCTCGAGACCCTCAGGGCAGAGCAGCTGCCTCTCAGAGAGGTGGGGCCGTTGGAATCACAGGGTCCCGGGGCTAGGCCCTCTGAATCCGAATCTCAGGCGACCGGTGTGCATGCTGGAGTCCATGATGGAACCTGGGGGCAGCCCCTGAGCACAGCCTGTCCTCCACTCCAAGCTGCAGGGCAGTGGGCTCCTTCCTGGTACCTGCTGGTGCCTGTGGAGCTGGCTCGGGATCTGGCCTTGGGAGGAAAGGGAGGCTCTTGGTCTCCCGAAGCTGCCGTGGAGCGAGCGTGAGTGAGGGAGAAGAGCTGTCCAGGGCTGTGGCGGTGGCAGAAAGGCCCCACCAGGGGAAGAGAGACCTGGCATATGGGGCCCCTCCAGGCCGGGGTACAGACGATGTGGCACAGGTGCCAGCAGAGCCCTTTCCTCCAGGTGCCCACGGTCTGGCCACTCTCTGTCCACCCTGGCTCACCCCGGCAGGATGACTGCCGCCTCCACACCCTGTGCATAGGGGCCTCCATGGCAGGGAGGCGGCCCCGAGGTGTCCACGCTGAATCTCTGGCCTCCTGCCTGCTGGCCTCATGGCCGTGTGTTTGCTGAGGTTCAAGGACTTGGGAGGGCTGGAGGGGAGGCCAGGCTCCCAGGAATGTATCCCAGAGCAACCGGAGCATCTTGCAAAGGAGCCGGGGCCTCTGTGCCATGGAGGGTTGGGGAAGTGATGCATCACCAAGGACTCGGGTGTCAATTCCGGAGTAGCAGCGCAGGGCCGGGGAGCCACCCTGCTGAGTGCCTGCCCAGACGCTGGGCTCGGGCACAGCCTGCTGCTGCTAGAGCAGCCCTGAAGCCCCCAGCAAGTGTGGCCGAACACTGCCTGTCTGTGACCTTCGTGCCAGGTCCCAGGAGTGTGGTCTCAGGGAGAGTGAGCAGTGATGTCCCGCCCCACCCCGAAGTGCAGGATGACACAAACAGGAACTGGCCCTCCCTGCCCCCCACCCCCTGCAGCCTGCGAATGCGAGCCCAGCACTTCTCCAGGGACAGGGAGTGTACTTGGCTCCAGGCAGGTGTGCCAGCAGGGGTGCAGTGGCACAGACATCTGGAGGTGGCTGCCCTGTGACAAAACAGTCCCTGCTTTAGTGTCAATGGCGGAGGGGTGTTTCCTGGTGCTTCTTCCAGACAAGCTGAAGGATGGAACAGGCAGCTGATGGTCACATAAACTACCTCCCCTCCACAAACCGGGGCAGAACATGTTTGTTTTATGATGCAATTTCACCTTATGGGGATCAGGGCAGGAATGTCAGTCGGTTTCACATCCTGCTAATCCACTCAAGCAGTGGTCTGTGATTGAAGCCGCATTTGCTTCAGAGATTCCTGCATTCCCTGAAGAAGGCAGCTCTGCCCCACTGAGAGGGTCCCACTTCCCTTGGTTTCTCTGGCCTGGGGCTGGGGTCATCTGGTAGACCTGGCTCCACTGGAGGCTAAGCCAGGGCCCAGCACTGTGGATCTGACCAATGGCGCCAGCACACCTGCACTACGGGGGTTAAAGGGGACCCCAGGAGCTCAGGTGCTGGGTGCATGATGGGTGGGAGTGCTCACTGGCTTACAGACCAACCCCAGCAGGCAGGCCCAGTGTGCTCCCAAGGGCAGAGCCAGGGTCCCTAAACCAGCACCCTCCCTTGTTCTGCTTTCCCCCGTGGAAAAGCACGGGCCTGTGGTTAGTGAGGCCGATGTCCTCATCTCGCAGCTGGAAGTTGCTGAAGGCTAGTCTGGGGATAGACACTTGCTCATCGGGCCCCACACTCTTCCTGGAAAGCCTCACACTCCTCCTGGAAAGCCCCCTCTGTGGGCAGCCTCTGCTTCCCGGGACCATCTTCTCCAGCTGGCGGCAAGAGGGGTACAGCAGAGCTGATCAGCCAAGGGGGTCTCACCCCTGTCCCCAGGAGGAAGGCACCATTGCAGGCACTGCCCCGAAAGCAAGAGTGTTGTGACCCAGGCCCAGGAAGGTGGGGTCAGAGCCTGCTGTCCAGGCCCTCCACGGCCTTAGACGGTGGGGCCAATTGGTCCAGGGAGAGCAAAGAGCAGGGGTGGAGCGACGGGGGGGGGCCTGCACGGTTAAATGTGTCTCCTTCCCTGCCACTTCTCAGCCTTGCTCTGACCTGCCACAGCAGTGCCCACAGAGTCTTGGCGGAAAGAACAGAACATCCCAAGGTCCTAAGCCAGGTCCCTGGAAGGATGGTGAGCCAGGGCATCTGCTGTGCCTGGGGCCAGCTGGCATGGGCACGGGACAGGCTACATCATCCTCCAGGGAGGAGGTCGGCTTCCGCAGGGCCGGGGACATCTGTGGGCTCCTTGTCAGGTGCGTTTGGGTCTCACAGGAGAAACGGGTGAGTACTTTGGTTCTCGTCAGCGGCTGCAGAGCCCGTGCCTCCCTCTGCTCCTGAATTAGGGCAGTGCCATTTTGGGTTCTGCATGCCCTCCCTCGGTTCAAACTGGATGCTCTAATCGTCTTCCTCTTTTGTCCTAAATTTCCCTCTAATGTTTTACGCAGCTGTGAAGCAGCTGCTGCCTCCTGCTCCAGAGAAGGCTGAGGTCGGCGGCTGCAGTGACTCACCTCCTCCCTGGGGGCACTGCAGAGCCCCTTGGCCAAGTCAGGCTCGGGACAGCCAGTGCACTTTGCAGGACACACATGAGAGCTAGGCTTGGGAAAGCCCTCGGCAGCAGCTGGAGGCTCCCAGGTAAGACAGACGGAAGGACTCCGAGGGGTCTGGTCCCAAACAGCAGGGCTGCCTTTCCAGTGGGTGTTGGGTGGTGGGCGGAGGTGGGGGTAGTTGTTTGTTTCTTTTTGAAACAGAGTTTTGCTCTGTTGCCCAGGCTGGAGTACAGTGGCACAATCTTGGCTCACTGCAATCTCCGCCTCCCAGGTTTAAGTGATTCTCCTGCCTGAGCCTCCAGAGTAGCTGGGATTACAGGTGCATACCACCACACCCGGCTAATTTTTGAATTTTCAGTAGAGACGGGTTCCACTATATTGGCCAGGCTGGTCTCAAACTCCTGACCTCAGGTGATCCACCCACCTCAGCCTCCCAAAGTGCTGGGATTACAGGCAGAGCCACCACACCCAGCCTGGGGGTGGGGTTAATTGTAACTTGGCAATAGATAAGCAGCTCCCGTGCGGCACTCTCAGAGGCCTCTGCTGCCCTGGCACAGTCATTCAGAAAGTTAGTGCTGACGGCCCGCTATGCACCAGGCCCCAGGGACCCATGGGACAGCAACCTATTCTTGCATTTGTCCCTTCAATCATTCACCTGACCGCTGAGTGTTAGGCTCGGAGCTCCCAGAAAAGGTCTAGTGTTCTCCTACAGACCGATCCCTGGAGACACCCAGCACCAGGATACATCCCTGAGAACAAGCCCCAGGAAAGGGTTTGGGCCACAGGTGGCTGTGCTGGCCTGGCCCAGGGTCATCAGCTCTGCCTCAGGCAGGGCATGCAGCCAGCCCCTGGCACCTTCCCTTGCAGAGAGGGTCTGCCCAGTCCCAGTGGAAGGAACAGAGCACAGCCTCCAGTGCTGTGTCTGGGATCCCATGGCCCTACCCCAGACCCTGGTAAAACAGTGACCCAGGGACTCTGGAGCTCCCTGGCCCACTGCAGCAGCCGCGCTGTGGTGAACCCTTCCCCGAGTCCAGCCCCAGCCCTGGTCATTCCTCCCTGTACTTGCCACCTGGGGACAGAATTCAGGCCTTGGGCTTTCCCTGGGCGTGGCCTGGGAAGAGCCAGTCCAGCACCCCACCCCCCTGCAGGCTGTGGGTCCATCCTCCCTGGGTTCCCACCCTCTTATCTCACAGGAAGAGCTGGGCCCGGAGAGGGGCAGACCAGGAGGGGCTTGGGGGCCAGGGAGCCGCACCACTGCCTGCCAATCAGCCCAGCGACCAGCGACCCCAGGTGTGGGGACCGCAAAGGGAGTGCTTGCCTGTCCACGTTTGAGAGCAGACCTTTTCTGGGCAGGAACATGGGACTCACCTGCCAATGGCTACCCAGGCAGGGGCTTCCCGGTTCCTCAAGGGGCCTGTGTCCCTCCATCCCCTGGAGGGAGCATGGGAAGGAGCCATGTATGGAGGGCGGCAGGGCCGGGAAGTGGAACACAGCAGTGGGAAACGCTGGGGCGCACAGCGCTGTACACCCCCACACACATACATACACACACATGTACCAGGCATGCACCCCAGCCAGGTGCAGGAGGTGGGGTCAAAGCAGGCTGCACCGTGCACAGGTGGTGACTGAGCTCCGGCTGGCCCAGCTGGAGGCTGCGGGAGAAGGGAGATTCTTTAGGAGGCTTTTATCCACTGTGGAGCAGGAAGGCAGCCAGGGTTATCACAGCACAATTTCAAAAACATACAAATAATTCATGCCAGCATGATGTCATGGTGTTGCAAATAATGAATCTACACTTAAAATCCAGATTGATAGCTTCAAAGAACAGCCCCCACCCCTTGACAGGTAGGCAGGGCACAGAGCCAGTCCTGCTTGGTGCTCAGAAGCAAACTTGGAAGCAGCCGGGTTCAGAGGAGCCCAGTGGCCACCCTTGCTGGGAGGAAATGGGGGTGGAGCGAGGCCCAGCACTGTGAGCAGGGCCAAGGGTCTAGCGGCACCTGAGTTTTGCCCAAAGGTGAGGGAGGGGGTGCTGACCTGTATGCACCCACTGGGAAGAACTGGAAGTCCACATGCTCCTGGCCTGTGAAGCCCTTCACCAGTGCATCAGCCACTGGGGTGGGAGGAAGCCTCTCCTACTGTGACAGCCTGGGGCAGGCAGGCCCAAGGTACTACGGGACTCCTGAGGCCACTCAGCATCCCTGTGGCTGGCCTGGGCCTTGGTGGCCAGTCCTCGGCTGCAGACCCCAGTGAGGACAGGGACCTCACCCCCACTGCCCAGCAGCTGAGGCAGCAGTGCCCCTGTTAAACCTGAGATGAACTTCTCTGGGTCTCTCTGGAAGGAGCCCTGCCCCAGCCTCTGGGCCCCAGGTCGAGGGCAGTCACTGAGTGGTGATGTCACCCGTCCAGTCCAGCCTCTTCGGGCTGTGGCCAGCAGCAGGCCCAGGCCCATCCCATCCTGAGGGAGGCAGATCCTGGCTGGAGCTGGCTGAGACTTATGGCTACGCCCTACCAAGGTGTGCCCACTGGTACCTGGGCCCAGCCTGTCACAGCCCCTTCCCTGAGCCATCTGCCAGCCCAGGCTTGATTGATCTCCATATGAATATTCATACAGCATTCTGCGGGGACCGTCCTTAACATTCTAAGGAAGCGGAACGAATGCCCTCCCCATATACTGAGCGATGGTCACCGTGCTGCTGATGCCATGGTGGCTGTGGACTTTGGATGCACTCGTCAGTCCTCCAGGCTCAGGAGGGCAGGGGCAGCATGGCCATCTCCAGGCCCCACCAGCACCCACCCTCTGACCAGGGACCTCCTGGCCACCCCACCTGCCGCATGGCCTTTGCCTGCCACCGTGTCCTTACCCGACCCAACCTTGGCCAGCTGCGTCCTCCTCACCCCCATCTTCCTCGCTGATCCCACTCCTGCTTCTCCTGCTCAGCCCTGACCTCTCTCCCCTCCCTACCCTGTGTTCACCCCACACCCATGGCCCCCACAGGACAGGGACACCAAAGTCCTTGCATAAACTAACCAAGCCCCTTTAGAGAGCCCACTTTCCAAACAGCTGGCACCCTCCTCCCCTGGGCCCTGGGGCTGGGTCAGCACCCACCGGCTTCCCAGGCCTGCCCGGTGCCCTCAGCTAGAGGCAAACCCAAGCTCATGGGTGCAGCAAGTCCAGCAGGAGGGGCCCTGGGGGCTGTAGCTCACCCCTGAACGCCCTGGCTGTCCCCATTGATTGATGGAGTGGAACTCTGCGGGGGCCCCACCCCAACCGCCCCTTCTAGTCAGGATGGCAGGTGGCCACAGCGGGACTGGCCTGACATGGAGGAAAGCTGCCTGACCCGGGCTATGGGGAGACTCTAGGTGTGGCCGTTGACCCACTGACAGGGTGTCAGACGTGATTATTTCCTGGGGGCTGATGTAGCCCAAGAGCATCAAGACCCAGCTCTGCCGCCTGCCCACCTCCCACTGGCCTCTCCTCTGCAGGAGGCCGCACAAAGACTGCAGGGGGAGCAGCCCCACAGGGAGGGGGCGCCTGGCAGCCCGTCTGCAGATGCAGCAGCCTACCACCCCGCCCCCAGGCGCAGTGCAGGCCACACACCTCGAGCCACAGCAGCCCTGCCAGAGCCCGTGTGACACAGCTGCTGGCAGGCCCGGGCATGCTGCCCAGCTGGGCTGGGGGAGGGGCGCCGGGCCTGAAGCCGCTGAATCAGCTGCACCGGGACGCCCCGCCTGGGCAAGGATGCTGGTGCTGCAGGGCGCTCACTCTTTTGGGAACTGTCAGGAGGCGCGCCAGGCCGGGTGGGGGGTGGGTTTCTGGACTGCAGCCTTTGCAGTCTCCTGAATGAGAAGGGCTGCTCACGGGGGCTGGGTGCAGAGCAGCCCCAGCCTCCGAGAGCATGAGCAGAGGCCTGCGGGGAGGGCCTGGGCAGAGAGGAGCCCTTCCCAAAGGAGACCCGTAAGGAAGAAGAGCAGCGACCTGGTCTCTGCAGATCAAAGCACGTTTGCCTCCCCCAGAAAATGCTGAATCAGCACCCACGGCACTGCCAGGCCCTCACCCTCCTCCATTTGCACGCTGGAGGGGACAGGCCCTCCCAAGGTCACGGAGCATCAATATTAGCATCGATGTGGCAGCCTGGGGTCAAGCTCTGGTCCGGAGCGGGGGCTGTGCCTGGCCCTGCAGTCCTTCTGGCTGGGGGCTGTGTCTGGAGCCTGGGCCCTTCCCCCTCAGCCCCTGCCATCCCATCCTACCACCTGGGAGGGGCGGGAGGTGGAGGACATTCCTGAGTGTGTGCACGTTTTGAGTGGTTCTGCCTGCGGAAGCTGCAGAAGGGGGCTCTGCCAGGGCAGCCTTCTGAGGCCACCTGTGCACCCCTGCGTTGGGGACGGGACAGCACTCAGCCCAGCATCTTACGTCTCCAGGTCCCCAGCAACCCCCTTCCAACCTTTGCCCGCCCTCTGCTGGCTCCTTGGCTCGGATTCCCCTCTTCTGCAACAGAGACCCCTGGTCTGGTGCCCAAGCTGGTGTCCCATGTGATGGAGGACAGGGAATGGGGGTGTTCTGGGAGCCACTTGGCACAATTCCCAGGGCTAGGGACAGAACAAAAATCAGACCCCACTAAGTCAACAGCTCTGGGCTGGCTATGGTGGCTGCTTCCACACCCCGTGCCTGGCTGTGACTTCCTGACTCCGAACTCCGTTCAGCCTGATATGGAGCCGCTCCGTACCTCCAGGCCTCCCTCCCACCCATCTCTGCCCCGGGGCTGCCCTCCCTAGGAACGCTCTGACTCCTCCCACCCCAGCCCACCCAGCTTCCCCTCAGCTTCGCCTCTGCCTTAGGAGGGAGGCCTTCTCTGTGGTCCAGTGGATTGGACCAGGACCTCCCACCCTCCCCCATCTTCCAGAATGAACAGGGAGCTCATGCCAGGCTCCTCTCCCAAAGCCATGACTCCATGACTCCCAAATCCACTGCTATCCAGTGCTATCACTGGGGTCTCTCGTCCAGCCCATCAGAAGCTCTGATTCCAGAACCTTCCCAGCATGCTCCTGATCTCCAGGGAGGTCTGCAGCTACCTCCACTTCCCATGTCCCCAGGAGCAGCCAGTGGCCTCCCTGCCCACACCTGTCCTTCCCAGCTCACTCAGGTCCAGCTACCACCCTGAGGCCACTCACCTCCCTCACAGACAACCTGGTCTGCTTGCAGCGGGAAGGGAACAACCGAGTGGACGGGTGCCTCGTAAGCATGGATCCTGTCTCCTATCCAGCTCCCAGCTCCCTGCAAAGCAGCTGTGCACTGCCTGAGACCTCTGCAGGAGGCAGCGGCAGCCACGTGCTCAGGCCTGGTTCCCTCTCAACACCGTCCCAGTCCTTGACTCCTCACCACAGCTGGACACCCCAGGAAGCCTCCAAGTGTGCAGATCACTCGCATGTTTTCATACACGTGGAGCCCATCACGAGCAAACCAGGCTGCTCTAAATGTGACAATTCCCACCCAGCTGCTGGGAGGACCCGGGCTACACAGGACAGACAGCCCCAGACATGCAGCACCATCGGCGGCGGCCCTGGAGATCCCTCTCTGGGCGCGCTCTTACCAGTCACTGCAGCATGGTCTGGTCTTCACTTCTGTCACTGTGGACAAAGGCTCAGGAGACAACTCCGAGGAGCCCTGGCACAGCTCAGCCTGTCATGTGAGGCCTCAAGGGAAGAACAACTTTGAAAAGGGAACCTGTCAAACAGGGCAGGCTGGGCGCAGTGGCGCGTGCCTGTAACCCCAGCACTTTGGGAGACTGAGGCGGGCAGATCACGCGGTCAAGAAATTGAGACCATCCTAAACAACATGGGGAAATCCCGTCTCTACTAAAAATACAAAAATTAGCTGGGCGTGGTGGTGGGTGCCTGTGATCTCAGTTACTCAGGAGGCTGAGGTAGGAGAATTGCTTGAACCCAGGGGGTGGAGGTTGCAGTGAGCCGAGATCATGCCACTGCACTCCAGCCTGGTGACAGAGCAAGACTTCGTCTCAAAGAAAATAAAATAGGGGAAATGCCTGGTTAACAAAACCCGAGGATGGCAGATCTGCTGGGAAGCGGCGGTAAGCAGCTCTGCCCCACTTAGATCCCCCACAGGGCTCCTCAGCCCCCGGAAGAGCCGGCTCAGCGGGGCTCCCAAAAGGCCACACATCTTGGCCACGGGGAAGTTCCTTGGCTCTTGGAGCCTGTGACATGCCCCTGCTCAGGGGAACGACCTGAGTCTAGGAGGTGGATGCTGCAATGAGCTGTGATTGTGCCACTGCAGCCTGGGCAATGGAGAGAGACCCCATATCTGAAAAAAAAAAGGGTGGGGGGGGGAAGAAATCCTTGTTATAAACCAGCCACAAGTGGCTCCTTCTGTGGGAACTGTTTCCTTGGGTCTGATGAGACATTCTGTGGTCACAGTGGCGCCTGTCCACGTGCTCAGTGGTCCTGTGGGCTGGTGGCTCCTGTACAAGGCAGTGTAGATGAGGTGTTGCCATGGTCACGGGAGTTCTATTGGATGGATATGGCCCAGGCAGGGAACATCTGAAAACATGCCAAATCCACTGAAAACCTGAGTGAAGCCGGGCAGGGAGGGCCAAGGAAGCCCCAGGGAAGGCAGGAGCCCCTGCACAGCCTCTCTGGTGTGGTACGTGGCCAGGTGTGACCGCCGTCAAGGTCACAGCCACCTTCACCCACACCCACCTGGCAAAGCCATGTGCCACCTGCTCTCCCTGGCCAAGTCTCAGCAGCCCGTTTGCTAACTGCCCCAGCTTTGTGTGCACAGCTAATGCTGTGTATCCAGTCCTGTACCCACCTCAGGGCTCGCTTGTAGCCCGGCACCCGCTGTGGGGCACACAGAGCCCCAGACCCTAAGATCAGAAGCCTGGTCTGTGAAGCAGTGCTCCACAAGCCTTAGCCCTGGGTTTGGCGAAACAAATGTCACCCTTCTAAGCTTTTCAGGGTCAAAGGTGCTTGCAGCCCGGCACCCGCTGTGGGGCACACAGAGCCCCAGACCCTCAGATCAGAAGCCTGGTCTGTGAAGCAGGCTCCACAAGCCTTAGGCCTGGGTTTGGAGAAACAAATGTCACCCTCCTAAGCTTTTCAGGGGCAAAGGTTTTGTAAGGATTTCACAAACTCTGCCATCAAAAATGAAACCCCAAAAGTTTAGTTTGGTGAAAGTTTCACACAACTCTACAGTAGATATGGAGTTTCCCTTTATCTTCTTGAGATGGGGTCTCGCTGTCACCCAGGCTGGAGAGCAGTGTCAAAATCATGGCTCACTGTAGACTCAACCGCCTCCCACCTCAGCTTCCCAAGCAAGTAGATGAACTAGAGGTGACCACCACTACACCTAACTTTAAAGTATTTTTGTAGAGATGGAGTCTCCCTCTCAGTTGCCCAAGCTGATCTGGAACTCCTGGGCTCAGGTGATCCTCCCACCTTGGCATCCCAGTGTTGGAATTACAGGTGTGAGCCACTGCAGCCAGCTGGTTTCCCCTTAAGTGGCACTTTCTGGCCATAATGACTGCTGGGAGGAAACTGCTGTCATCTTCATGTCATTAGAAGCCTCTGTCAGTGAAAAAATGAGAAACGTGAACTTCCTCCCTTCACTGAAGCTAATGAAGCCTTTACAAAGTAAAGATTCTAAAGAAGAGGCTGTCTCCCAATCTTCAAACTGTTTTTTTTTTTTTTTGCGACAGAGTCTCACTCTGTCACCCAGTGCAGCAGTGCAATCACAGCTCCCCACAGCCTCCATCTTCTAGGCACCCACCACCACAGCCAGCTAATTTTTAAATTTTTTGTAGACATGGGGACTCTGTTGCCCAGGCTGGTCTTGAACTCCTGGGCTCAAGTGATCCTCCCGGAGCCTTGGCTTCCCAAAGTGCAGGGATTACTGGTGTGAGCCACTGCACCTGGCCTCAAACGGGTTTTTAGATAAGTAAGAACTTTGGTTTTCTTTTTTGAGACGGTGTTTCGCTGTTGTTACTCAGGCTGGAGTGCAATGGTGCGATCACGGCTCACCGCAACCTCCGCCTCCTGGGTTCAGGCAATTCTCCTGCCTCAGCCTCCCGAGTCGCTGGGACTACAGGCACTCGGTACCATGCCCAGCTAATTTTTATATTTTTAGTAGAGACAGGGTTTCACCATGTTGACCAGGATGGTCTTGATGTCTTAACTTTGTGATCCACCCGCCTTGGCTTCCCAAAGTGCTGGGACTATAGATAGATATGAGCCGCCGCGCCCGGCATTTTCTTTTTCTTCTAACCTTTTTCTATGCATGTTCACCTTCCCCCGAGGTTCATCCGCAGGGCTTGCTCACAGTCCTCTTTCCTTTCAGCAGCATCGCAACCACCACCCCAGCCTTACTCCAAGACTGAACTAGGTAGGCCAGGCGGGGTGGCTCATGCCTGGAATCCCAGCACTTTGGGAGGCCTTGGCAGATCACCTGAGGTCAGTTTGAGACCAGCCTGGGAAACACGGTGAAACTCCGTCTCTAATAAAAATACAAAAACTAGCTGGGCTTGGTGGCAGGGGCCTATAATTCCAACTACTCAGGAGGCTGGGGTATGAGAATCGCTTGAACCTGGAGGTGGAGGTTGTGGTGAGCCAAGATCATGTCACTGCACTCCAGCCCGGGCGACAAGAGCAAAACTCCAAAAGACTCTCAACTGCCCAGTCAGCTGAATGCAATTTCCACCGGCCTGCACAGCAGTGTCCTGGGGACTGCCCTGCTGACAAATCCTTGCCCGTCAGCTAGGCCACCTCCCCAGGGCAGCTTCCCACAAAGGGAACCTTGGCCTCGGGGGCTCCTTCCTGTCATCACAGATGTCTGTGAAAACTTTTCCACCTTGTGGGACAATATGGTTCCTATGGTGCTCCAGCTGATTACTGTGTCCTTAAAAAAGGAATAAAAAAGTTGAGCTTTAAGCAATCACTCCATCAACACATTAAAAAAATAGGTTTAATGCAGGTGGTTCATCTCATGACGAATTCACAGGCACTGGGGACAGCAGGCAGCCAGGTGCTCGGAGTGCACCACGGTGCCGCCCCTCCCTGTGGTGCTGACACCCAGCCACTCCTTCTCCCTCTGCCAAGGAGTTTGGGCGACTCTGAGTAACACGTTAACAAAAAACAAAGCTTATTTGAGGAAATAGCGTGACTTAGTGCAAAAGATTCTCTGCAGCAAGAAATGAGACCTCTCCCCCCGAGCACGGAAGCTCCCTGCCCACCTGCCCGGGGCCTGGACGCAGCGGGGCTCCTCGGTCATCCACAGAAGCTGCCAACAAATCAGGGAGCACGGTTTACGGCCAAGTATTTTTTGCTTTCTCTACCTATTTAGGGTTTCTCAAAAAGTTTTTCTTCCAGTGGCACACAACTGTCCTCATGGCTCCTGGGCCACTGGTCCGCCTGGCAGGGCCTACCCACACCTGGATGTGGGGACATGGACTGGGGTGAAGGTAGGGTTGCCATCTGACCGCCACAACCTGTGTCCTGCTCCAGGGCGGCCTCTGTCGTCGTCCCTGCAATAATCATTCAGGGAGCCCTCCCATCTGCCCCCAAAGTCACACAGCTGTGGGCAGTTGCCATAGTGATGCAGTGACTGCAAGGCTGAGAGGAACAGAGCACGGGGTCTTAGGTGAGAGCCTGGCCCATGGTGACCACCCTCCTGAACACAGGCACCTGCGCCCCTCCAGCCCCCTGTCCCTGTGCTGTCATCCAGAACCCCGTCACTGGAGGACAGTGTGGGTAGAACCTTGGCACATGCCCGCGGCTGCTAGAGACTACTGGTGCCACACAGGCTCCAGGTCAGTGGTTGCCGCACTGAGGCCTCTGCTCCCTGCTCCAGATACTCGGGACACACAAGTCTCCATCCCAGCTCACTGCAGCCTCCATTTCCCGGGCTTTCTTTGAGGGTGGTCCCTCAAATAAAGAGGCCCAATCCCCTACCCCCTACAAAAAAAGCCAGAAAGGAATGGAGATGCCACCCCAGAAATTCAGATTCTACAGGACATTTTGACAGCCCTCTTGGAACAGGCAGGCCAGTGTTGCTAGAGTCAGTCCCCTGGCTCCCAGCGTTCCCACAGGCCAGCCCCTGAGCTGGGAACCTGCTGAGGCCCCTCCTATCTGAGCCCCTGGGGTCCCCCCACTAGACTGCATGTACACAACCAAGGAGACCCTGCAGGCTTGCCTGGGACTCAGGACCCACAGCCCTTCAGGGTGACACAGGGCAGTGCCAGGCCTCAGGTGGCCCCTGGCAGAGTGAGCAGCTTTGTGGCAGTGTGTTGTGTCATCGAGGGGAGCCCTCCGGATTTGCTCCTGGGCACACAGCCCTCTGTGTCCAGGCGTCTCCCAGGGTGATGTCTAAAGTCCCTGGCAGGTGTGGTCCTGGAGAGAGGCCCACCCCACCGTACAACCTGAAGACCTGTGAGTAGGAGCCACCGGCAGGTGGCACCGCCCCTGAGAGTGCACGAGAGGAGGGTGGGCGCTGGAAGCCAGCCTAGGGGCGGCACCCGCACCCCCACCACGTAAGCCTCAGCCCTTTCTTTTCTCTCCGTGGACACCGAGGCAGTGGTGCCGGCCTGCGGGATGGGCAGAAGGGAAGGCGCTGGCCAACCCCACCCTTGGAGAGAACACAGCCACGGGCAGTGAGTCCAGCTCACCCCCACGGCCCTCACATGTCCACGAAGACCATGAAGCACCAGCCGAGGCCCCCCACCAGCAGCATGGTGACGTGGATGCCGTAGATGAGCAGCTCGTTCACCAGGCGGAAGTCTACACGCCGGCGGCCCAGCAGCAACAGCAGCACCGACAGCTTGCGCTGGAAGCGCAGCAGGACGCGCACGCCCAGGTATTGCAGGCAGAAGAGGGCGGCCAGCGCGCCCCAGAGCGCCGCGGTGAACAGACTGCAGCTGAAGTACAGCAGGAAGCGGATGAAGCCGTACAGCCAGCGCGTCTTGATGTACACGTCGAAGTTGTTGTACTTGGTGCGGGCCAGGTGAGAGGCGCGCACGGGCCCGCAGGCCGCATGCAGGCAGGTGGTATGCGGGCCGTGGAAGGAGCGCACCCGCCGCGGGATGGGCATGACCGGCATTGGGCCCCGGCGGTGGCGTCCAGGCGCGGTCAGCGTAGGGGTCATGGGCGCCTAGGCCTGGGAGCCCGCAGCTGAGCCTCAGGGGAGGCGTCGGCCTGTGAGGAGAACCACGAAACCCAGGTCAGTGTGATGACGCCATGCGGATCCCTCCCCAGGCACCAGTGGGTTAAGGCAGACACAAACTCCGGTGCCTGGACTTGAGGAAAACGAACTCCCGTGCGGGATCTGCGGGCACTCCTGGGCTTACTCTTTTCTCAAACCCTCCCAAGGATACTTCCAAGGGGCCCACCACCTTCGAATGCCAAAGTGTTTGCTCTAGGCCTTCGGGGTAGTGGCGGGGGCGGCCAATGCCAAAACGGACAGGAAGGGGCCGGCGTGGCTCTTTCCCACCGGATCCTCGCTGCCCCCCACTCGCTGGACCACCCTCTGCTTTTACCTCTACCTGTTACCGCCCTGGCCTTCCGAGGCTGCCTGACCCAGGGCTGACAATAGCCCTTGAATGGCACCTGCAAGAAGCCACCAAGGAGCCGGGAAAAGAGACAGGTAAACTGAGAACGAGCGGGGGGGGGGGGGCGCTGCCTCCAGCAACCTGACAAGTGCCCGGGGGCCGAATGGACGGCTGGGGGGCCCTGGGGTCACCCTGCCGGGCCTGAACCCCAGCACTGTCCTTCCCTAGCAGTGACCTTGGGCAGGTCACCAGACCCCAAGACGGCTCCTGCTTGTCCTGTGGGAGGGAAGGGGCTGGGCAGCGGCCCTACAGACCCGGCTGCAATAAGCGCACGTGGCATTTGGCTCCAGCTTCACCTAGTAAGTGCGGTTTAGAGCTCGCCTAAATAATCCGTGGAGCGGAATGAACTCAAAGATCAGGACGTATCAAACCGGAAAAGGAAAGTTGGTAACAGAACAGGGGACCGTAGCCAAGAGCCTCGCCGCCCATCGTCAGGCAGGTTCAGCCTGGGGCTCCGCCGTGGGGACCGAGGCCGCTTGACCCTCCCGCGCCGCAGGGCCGGGTTCCTTCACGCGGTGCCGGGACCAGAGCCACCCTGTTTAAGGCCAACCTCGGCCTGTAGCTGGCTGCGGCCGGAACCCCAACCATGGCGGCGCCCCTCAAGCATGGCTCGGCGGGGCTGTGTCCCCGTCGGCTCTCGCGGTCCGCAGCTCCGCTCGGATCCCCATTTTTCCGCAGACGCCCGCTAGGCCCGTGGCCGGGCCAGGATCGTTTCCTCCGGGCCGCAGAGACGCGACGGGCCCCGGACTCGACCCACCCCTCGTGAGCACCCGGCCTGCGCCGCGTCGGGCCCCGCCGCTGCAGAGCCCCTGCCGGAGCGACTTCCCGGTCCCGCGCCGCGCGTTGCCCGGGAGGCGGCCCCGCCGAGGCCGGGTTCCCGCCCGCCGCTCACCCGGTGCCCTCTCCGCGGAGGCGCCGGCGTCCCGGACTTCGGGGCGGGCCGGCGGTGCTGGGGGCCGGGCCTGCGGGTGCCCCTGTCCCTCCGGGCTCCGTGCGCAGGGCGGCCGCATGGTGCCGGGGCGCGCAGCTGGGGAGCTGGCGGGGCGGCTGCGGGGGAGGCTCACACGTCCGGGGCTGAGGTCGCCCGGCACAGGGAGGGGCGCTAGGGCGCAGCCGCCGGAGGCGTTTGGCCCAGCGTGGGAGCCGTAGCGCCTTCCCTCGACGGCCACCGTAGGGCGGCCTCACGCCCCCTCCACCCGCGCCGACCGAGCCGCGCCTCCCTTCCCCCTACTCCGGGCCGCGCTGGGCGTCCGGGACTCGACGCTTCCCGAGGGCGTGCGCCCGTGCGTGCGCGCACACACCGTGAGCAGTCCGTGGGGTCCTCGCCGCGCCTGACCCTGCGCAGACGCAGATAGCTGGCCTGCGCGTGCCGGTCCTGGGCAGCGCCTCCGCGCATGCGCCGCCGCTCCCCGAGGCAGGTCAGTGAGCACGCGCGCTCCCGCGGAGTCGTCACCTGGTTCCACAAGAGGGCTTGACCCGGGTCCCGGCCCCCGCCTGCGATGTTTGCGACCCGGCGCGCTGCTGCCTGGCTCTGGGGTGGGGCCGGGCCCCCGGGGAAGCCGCCTTGTAGGCGGGGCTGGGCGGCTCAGGGCCCGGGAGCAGGTCTGGTCCGCGCAGGGCCGTGTGCGGAGGCGCCCTGCGCTGCCCGGACCTGGGGCTGGGAGGACTGGGCGACGGCGGGAGTGACGGCGCCCCCAGGCTCCAGGAGGGCCGGGAAGGGTAGGGGCCGCCGACGCCGCGCGGACCCGGGCGACAGGGAGCCGAAGTGGGGAACAGCCCCGGAGAGCGAGCAGGCCCCGCAGCCGCCCCAGGGCCCCCCAGTGAAGGAAGGGCACCTGCGATAGTGTCACTGCGCCTGGTCCTTACAGGCTGGTGGGTGTCCTGGGGGTTTCCCAGCAAGGAGTGTATTGGGGAGCGCTCCTGGGTGTGGCTGTTGGGTGGGAGGGGAAAGGGAAGGCAGGGTCAGCAGCTCCCGGGGTGACCGGAAAGTGGGTGGCCCCTCAGATTCGTGTCACTGGAACAAGGGGGCTGGTCTCCCCTGCCCACCAGGCCCGTCATTGGCTGCAGGCCACCAGGGCCCATGTCCCCGCCGCGGGAGAGAGAGCCGCCTTTACCCGGACATCTGGACGAGCAAAGGCCACCAGGAGGTAGCACAGCAAAAAGGCCAAGAACCTTTTTCTTTACCGATGGCTTGAGGCATATTCCAGAAGAAACTTATAGGGGGAAGGTTGGCTCACGCCTGTCATTCCACTGCTTGGGGAGGCCAAAGCGGGGGCATCACTTGCGCCCAGAAGTGTGAGACCAGCCTGGGCAACAGTCTCTACAAAAAAAATTAAAATCAATAAATAAACAGGTCTCCTTTCTTTCTCGATAACCCGTTGCTGGTTCACTTCTCTCCCTCCGCAGATGTGAGGCGGGTCCACACGTTTAACCATTGAGATAAGGCTCACACCGTCATTCTAGCCTCAGACTAGCCTGGGCGGCATGGCTGGCAACATGGCCTCCACAAAAATAAATACAGCAAAAAATTTAAAAATAAAAACATCGAGATGAGAAAAAGCATCTTGATGCCTGCCTTCGTTTTTTGTTTTCTGTTTTAAAGACCACTAGAGACAAACAGGAGAATTCTCCCCTTCCACCGGGAGATGGCACCCATGGCCAGGAAGAGGATGATGTGTAAACCAAGTGGTCACCCGTCACTCTGGGCTGCTCTTATGCTGGTGAGGGTGGTCGCGTGTCCGTGGGTTAGGGTTCACACCTGGCCCATTTAGTGGCTGAGCCACGGGAGCAGCAGAGCCACAGCCCCCTCCTGGCTGTGGGTTTCCCTTGCCCTGCCTGCCTTGCAGTCCCTTGGCCCCAACTCTGGATTAGATGGCCCTGCTTCCCACTGTGCAGCCGTCCAGAGAGGCACGGCACGTGTGCCTGCGCTTGCGAGCCAGACATCCACTCACAGTGCTGTCCTGCTCTGGGTACCACGACCCAGGGACAGCAGAGCCCCACCCTTGAGGCACCTGCCATCTTGTGACAGGGACAGGCCAAGGGGCAATTGACTGGAAAGGGTGGCAAGTGTCATGTCAGACATGGTGTTCATACAGGGGATGTCCCAGGACTGCTGGGCCAGAACTCCTTCCAGTGGGTCAGCATCGCCTTAAGCCAAAGGCCAAGCAGGTCCCTTGGTGGGTGTGGCCATCAGAACGAGCTGCTAATGAGGAGACCTGTAAGGGAGCAGCCAGCTAGTGAGGCTATGGCTGGCCCTGTACCCGGACCCTGGAGCGTGGTACAGTGGGGGCGGACACAGGTTGTGTGGGGCCTGAGGCTCTGTGGCTTGAGGGACCTTCCTTAAGAAAAGAATACAAAATTACAAATAAAAAGTTAGGCACAGGCCTTGAGTGTCTGCTGCTAACCTCAGGGTCAAGTGAACCCACTGCCAACTGTGCCCAGAGACGGCCCCCCAGGCCAAGTAAAAGTGGGTCTCAGAGTCACGTCTGCTGTGATCCCCCTTGTAAGCACAAACATATTCTTCAATGTCCATTGCTGGGTGAAGTCCTGGAAGCAGATAAATGTTAGCAGAGTTTATCTGTGTGTGGTGGGATTAGAGAAATTAATACATTTTACTTTCTAACATTTCTGTACTTTCTGATTTTATGTTTTCAACATGACCAAAAAAAAAAAAAGCTAGATTTGGACAAATAAAAAGACGTGTATGTCAGCCAGAGTGGCCCGAACCTGTTTCTGCATCAGAATCTCCAGGAAAGCGGTGACCCTCACTGGTCATGTGTTCCTCCTGCAGGAGGTCTCTGTGTCCTGAATTAGTTCCCAAAGGGTGCAGCCACCCCTCATGCCTGTCTGTGTTGATGGTCCCACACTGTCGGGTCTGCTGTCTGCTCCGCCAGTCCCTGCTGGCCCCGGGTGGGGATGGCCACTCCAGCCGTGAGGGTGGCTTCCTGAGCTGAGCCTGCTGCCTGCCGCCCATTGCTTCTAAGGTTGGGATATCACTTGGTGTAAGGAGACAGTGAAGGGACAGTGAGAGGGAGCCCTGGTTGCCCTTTCCCAGGAGAACAAGAATTTCAGTGTGGACTTGCTTATTATTTTACTTCAACAGAGGTGTTATGGTCGGAGAAACACTTCACATGCCTTGGATTAAAGGGCAAGTCCTGTCTGGAGAATCTGTCAGCTCTGCACCCATGGAAGCACCTGTGCCCCGGGTGTAGGTTCTGTTCTTTGTTCTGACAGTTGGGGTTGCCCTTCCCTGGCTGACCCCCGAGAACCTGCCAGCCTCCCCTAACTCCCTGTGAAGCCAGAGGGCAGGGTGGGAGCCTGCACCCCTCTACGGGGGCCTTTTCTCTCTCTGTGCCCCTCCCCTACCTTCCAAGCTCCCACTTGCCCTTCTGGACCCAGCTCGTATGCTCCATCTCTGGGAAGCACCTCCAGCCTCCTGCTGCCCCTTCCCTCACACCCCCTGTCCCTGGTGGTGGGGGGCATCTGACTGCTCCCGCCTCCCCCCCCCCGTTGGTGGCCTGTGTCTCCTCTGGCCCAGTGCTCTCTTGGTGGCCACCGTGAGATGGGTTTCTACCTCATGACCCAGTCCACGTGTGCACAGCTCAAGTGACTTCTCAAGACAGTGCTTTCCTCCCTGGACGTGCTGCTTCTGCTCCTTTGCCCACTCCCTGAGTTCTGTACCCTCCTGTGCCCATGGCCTGGCCATGGCTTGGTCGCCCCAGGACCTCAGTGTGATGGGGATTTGCCGCAGGCTACCCTGGCACGTGAGGTCCAGCCGGGTTTCCTATCAGCCTCCAAATCCCCGTCCCTGCACTCCAGCTGGGTCCCTATCAGCCCCTCCACGTCCTTGTCCCGCCCCGCCTCCCGCCATGCTGTGGGCAGTGGCCTAGCGCCATCTGCTGGGCTGATGCCTACAGTGCCGCCAAACGCAGGAGGGACCGGTGGCTCCAGGTTTGTGGGAGACTAAGTTGGGGCCGAATGGAGCGCTCGCTGCCAACGCAGAGCCAGGTGAGACCCCCTGGCTGCACAGCCTAGAACACTTGTCGGGCCTGTGAAGGGACAGCGAGCCAACCCCTGCTTGGAAAGAGCACTTTCCCCACCATGGCTGGCCCAGGGCACGTGCTGACAAGGTGTGCCGCCTCTGGGTGTGGGGCGGGTTGGAGCCCACCCCAGCCCCTCCAGCACCATCCCTCTGTCTCTCCACTTGCTGGGGCTAGGGGTGGAGGATGGGGTCACCGTGGGGATTGTGTCACGCCAGTTGACTTCAGGGTCTCAGCAGGGAATGGCTCTTGCTGCCGGGACAGTGGACTCTAGAGAGCAGAGTCCTGATCTCTGACGCCAGCTGCTGGGCAGAGGTGGGGCCAGGGGAGGGGAAGGGATGGGAGAGGATGGACCCCTCCAGGGTCATTTAACTGGTCGTTGGACAGGGCCAGTGTGACTTCAAGTTCATTGACAAACCCCCACTCCATGTCTCTGGGCGGGGTCCTGTGGCCCCATGGAGCTGAGCCACCCTGGAGGCCAGTGAAGGAGACAGAGCATAGGAGCCCAGCGTCCTCTTGGCTGCATGGCATCTCCACCCAGGCCCTTCCGCAGCCGCCTCCCCACTTACCCAGCAGGAGACCAAGCCAGTTCTTTCCTGCAAAAATGCCGTGACTGTCGGGCAGCCAGCCAGAGGCCTGAGGGAGGCTGCGTGGTTTCCACCTGAGGCAGAAGCAGCCCCGGGGCTGCCCCTGCCTCCTGCACACCGCCTCCTCTTAGCTCCCAGCGCCTGCTGGGAGAAGCTGGCCCCAGTGAGGACAAGCCTCTGGGAGACTGGAGCACCCACCACCCTGTGCCTCTCCAGCTGAGCCCTAGACAGCGTAGAGCAGAGAAGCCCTGCCTTGCCCTTCCCCGCACACTCTTTGAGTGTAACTAAATGGTAGCTGTTTTGTGCCACCAAGTCTGGGGTGGTCTGTGATGTGCCCGGATGGTTTGAGAGAGAGAACGTGTCACTTCAAATCCTCAGGGCCCCCTTCAGGATGAACAGCTTTGCCTCCCCTGTCAGATGTCCCCATGTCAGGCAGACATTTTATTCACCACAGAAATAGCAGACTATTTATGGACGGCTGTGCAGAGTGGCCCAGAGCAATTGTTCCAGACCCAGCCTACCCGATGAAAATCTTGGCCTCTCTGAGCCTCAGTCCCTTCATCTATAAAGTGGGGATAAGGACACATGGGCTTAGAGAGATGCTGTAGGAACCCGCTTTGCTGGCCTGCATGGAGCCTGCAGAAGAGGGCCTGTCCCCACCTTATGGGGAGCCAGCCTCCAAGGTGGCCCACAACGGCTCCCTGCCCTGTCCCACCACGCTGGATAGGGTGACCTTTGTGAGCCAGAGGGCAAGGCAGGAAGATGGTGCAGCTTTGAGGCTGGGTCACATGCGGCCTTGAGGCTTTTGCCTTACTGTCTCTCGGATCACTCATGGGAGAAGCTGTGAACACACGATGGCAGAGTAATTGCTAATAAACTCCACCACGGGAAGGCAGCGGTGTTCGTGGGATGCAGGCCATTGGCTTGGCTCGTGCACGGAAACCCCAGTCTGTCCGCGTGGGGAGGACAGGGCTCCTTGCCCATCTTCTTGGTGGCTCTGGACTTCTCTGGGCAGCAGACCCTTGGCCGCCTAATGCAAGTGGCCTCCTAACACCCAGACTCAGATTATAGAGGGGGCTTAGGAAGCCTGCATTCAAGGTTAGCACTCACCTTGGGCTCAGGCCTTCCCAGTGCCATCAATGTCCCTAGACACGGGCCTGGGCTGTATTGTCTCCTGTGCTAATTTCACAAAACACACAACTCATACTCCTGTTGATTGAACAGTTTCTTGTTGACAGCAGTGAAGATTTGTGGCCAAGTTTATCATTACCCCAGAGCATGGACGATTGGTGCGGCGCGGAGCAGCTCACACGGGGGATATATTTTATGGCACGCTTGGAAGACAAACATACGCATTTATATGTCACTTGTTGCAATAGAAATGCTAACTTGTACTTCTTTCAAAACTTTTAATGAATCGTATACATTCTGGAAGATTTACAGCGTGAACGGGATGGCTCGAAATTTACTTTAAACATATTTGTCACTTTGGCAATAGCATCAAAAAAAATCTGGAAGATACTGCATTCAGAAATAAATCATAAAAAGATGCGTCTTAACAGAGGATTATTTTGGTCGTTAATGGCTGATGGCCCCCCCAACGCAGGATTTAAAGTTAAATTATGCAAAATAAAAAACAAACCTTATAATACTTAATCAAACATGCATAAAACTGTCAGGCCCAAATAAATTCTCTCAATTAACTTGCTTCAGATTGTGATTGCATTCGCTAATTTAATCAGCCCCAGAGTAATCTAGAGGCTGGGAAATGATGAATCCTATGAACACCAGCCCAGAGGGGTACGGACACCAAGGCTGGAGTGGAAGGCCTTCCGAGGTGGGCACCAAGAACCAGCTCTCTTTCCACCCAAGGAGCTGCTGCGGTCACTCCCTGACGTGGAGGTAGATTCTGTCAACCGGGCACAGGGTTTGACTTCACTGCTGTCTGGCTTGGGGCAGCCTCCTTCTGAATCAGCCAGACCTGGGAAGCACCATCCGGAAAAAGCTCCACGCTGGTTTTGCTTGGCTCCACCAACCTCAGCCTGTGTCCCGCTGTGTTTCTTCCAGAACAACGAGAACCCAAATGTGCTCAGAATGGCTGTTTCCATCCACGTCACCCCTCAGAGCCTGCCGGTGCCTACCTAAGCTTCCCAATTAAATCAGGATTATGTCTTTTTCTGGAGGAAGGGGCCTGTCTCCACACCACGGGCTGGAGGCAGGACCCACACTGTGGGAACGGAGCCTCTCGGGCGTCCGTGGCTGCACCCCAGGCTTACTCAGCCACAGCGGGATGCCGCCCCATCCTGCAGGAACCCCAAACCCAGGCAAACTGCAATGACACCAGGAGACCCACACAGGTGTTTGTGCTTAAAAGTGGGAACAAAGTTTTGTGGGTGTTTTTGTAAAATTTAGAGAATCTAATTCAAGCAGAGTCAAACCTGCTTGTTGCATCATTCTAGTGGATGAGGAAGAGACAATAGAGAGAGACAGAGAAAGGCAGAGAGAGAAGGAGAGGCAGAGAGAGGGACAGAGAGAGACAGAGACACAGAAACGAAAGAGATGGAGAGAGAGGGAGGAGGAGGAGGTTGGTATGTGCCTGCTCTGAGCTGATTGTGGTCTGAATCACTGGTGCAGTCTGAGGCCCTGGCTGCTGCCTGAACCCACCTCGGGACCCCCCCTCATTCTCCCACCTCTTGGTGCAGGATCTCTGTGAAGCCCTCTGCACCCATCCCTGTGGGGGGCCCTGCACAGATCGGGCTCCAGCCCAGCCTGGGATGCTCAACGGCAGCCTCTGCTCTCCATCTGGTGAAATGCTTTATTTTACTGAATTTCAAAATAGGACTCACGGGACATACACAGGCTTGCGTTCTGCTTTTCCCTGCTTGACCTTATGGAATGAACGTTTTCCCAAGTCCAAGTACCCCTCATGAATCTGGTTCAGTGGCCTGGGTGTGTCCCAGAGCACGGACACGCCATCATTCACCCTGCTGTTCTCTGATTGGAGTGTGAGTTGGTGCCAACTTTTTGTTAATATGAATAATGCTATGATGGACATCCCTGCACATAAATCTATCTATGCACACGCACAATTCAAATGCCACCCTCCAGCTGGACCTGCCAGTGGGGCAGACCTTTCTAAGGCTGCTAACACGTGCCCCAGCAAGCTCTGTGCTGCCCACCATCCTCGGAGAAACAGCCTCACTGCCTCTCAGAAGACCCCAGGGAGGGCAGGTGAGGGTGGCAGTGGTGGGACTGGCATCAGCCACTTCCAACGCAGGCAGCTGAGAATGCCCCTTGCAGGGAGGAGATGGGGGCTGAGGGGCTCAGGAGCATCTGTCTCTGGAAGGGAAAGCCTGAAGCCCCTGGGGAGCTGCTGAGCTGTGACTTGGCTGGAAGCTGGGAGGGTGATGTCCCTGGAAAGGAGACACTGGCATGTCACAGCCAGCGTCAGGAGGCCAAAGAGCAAACCCCTGTGTGACTCTTCATGCCCACAGAGACTGGAGGTGAAAAGGTGGGTGCCGGGGGCTGGGGAGGGAGCTGAGCGTTCCCTGTGGAGAGAGCTTCAGTGGGGAAGATGGGACTTCTGTGGACAGAGGGAGGTGACAGCTGCACGGTCATGTGAATGGGCTCAGGGCCACTGAACCATGGGCTTAACAACTGTAAGATGGGCCAGGTGCGGTGGCTCATGCCTGTAATTCCAGCACTTTGGGAGGCCAAGGCTGGCAGATCACAGGTCAGGAGTTGAAGACCAGCCTGGCCAACATGGCGAAACCCCGTCTCTACTAAAAATACAAAAGTTAGCCGGGTGCGTGCCTATAATCCCAGCTACTCAGGAGGCAGAGGCAGGAGAATTGCTTGAACTGGGACCTGGGAGGCGGAGGTTGCAGTGAGCCAAGGTCGCGCCACTGCATTCCAGCCTTGGCTACAGAGCGAGACTCCGTCTCAAAAACAAACAAACAAACAAACAGTAAGTTGGTGAATTATGTGTATTTTACCACAATAAAAAGAAAGGAACAAAAGGGGGATCAAAAGGGACAGACAGGGAGCGCAGGCAGAGGGTGGGTAAAGTGAGGAAGGCTGGAAGGTGACAGCGAGAGCCGTTTTCACCCAGACTCCCAATTCCAGCATCTCTGGGCAGCTTCTGTTTGAAGAGAATTGAAATAAACGCTCTGCCGGGAAAGCAGGTCTACACGGGACAGGTCTGGGACAAATGAAGGCCGGGACACATCCTGATGGGCATCCCCACGCCTGCCTTTGGAGGCTCCCAGGCTGCCAAGGCGACAGGGTCCAGGCTGGGTCACTCACAGTGGACCAAGCAGGGCCACCATGGACAGACCCTGAGCCGTCAGTGCAATGACAGGTGTGCCCAGAGCTTCTAAGGCTGCGGTGCAGCTGTTGCCAGAAACAGCCTCCCCTCCCACTCTGGCATCTGGGGCTCCAGAGACCACTCACTCCCAGAGCGGGGACAAGGGGTGTCCTAGACTCTCCTCACTGTCACTCCTGTCGGCCAATCTTGCTGTCACTACCTGTCTTTTTTTTTTTGAGACCAAGTTTTACTCTTGTCGCCCAAGCTGGAGTGATCTCAGCTTACTGCAACCTCTGCCTCCCGGGTTCAGGTGATTCTCCTGCCTCAGCCTCCCGAGTAGCTAAGATTACAGGCGTGCACCACCACGCCCAGCTAATTTTTGTATTTTTAGTAGAGACGTGGTTTCACTATGTTGATCAGGACGGTCTCGAATTCCTGACCTCAGATGATCTGCCCACCTTGGCCTCCCACAGTGCTGGGATTGTAAGCACGAGCCACTGCGCCTGGCCCCATTACCATTTTTTAAATGTAATTTTTTAGTAGATATGACATTTCCATGATTAAAGATCAAACCACATCCTGGCCGTGATTAGGAATGTATGTTTTCGTTCCCCTTTACTTCTTTACTTTTTTTTTTAAATTGTGGCAAAAGATGCAAAACAAAATGTATCGTCTTAACCACTTCCAAGTGCAGGATTCAGTGTTCCTGAGCACATTGACACTCTTGCACTCACCACCACCCTCGGTCTCCAGAACTCTCCATCCTCCCAATCCGAAGCTCTGTCCCCTGAACACTCACTCCCGTCCCCTCCCTCTTACTTCCTGTCTCTGTGGCTCTGGAGACCCTGGGAACTGCATGAGTGGAATCAGAGGGTTTGTCCTTATTCATCCCACCTCTTGCATTCAGGCTGGAAGCATGCACGCTTCTGTGGTCAGGTACCCAAGGGCTGGACGAGGGGTGTCCTAGACTCTCTGTCCTGGAGCCCCTCTGCAGCAGAGCACAGGCGTCCTCACCCACCTGCACAGTTGCGAGGCTCTCCTTGGGAATATGGACAGGGAGGCTCTGGGGTCTACTTGGCTGCTCCAGTACCTGCAGTGCCAACGCCTTTCCAACTATGATCTGTCCCCTCCCCACATCACACCCCACAGCGCTAACCCTATCCTTCTAGATGCTTCCACGGGTCCTCCGGCAGCTGCCTCCCATTCAGCGGGAACCTTCTCAAAGGCAAGCCTGACCCACAGGCAGGAGTCCAAGCTCCTTTCTTAGCATCTAGAGACTCTAGCTCAGCCCAGTTGTGGCTGAGGCCACCCTGTCCCCAGGACAGCAGGCTGCCCATGGCCAGGAGCCATGCCCCCTATGCCCCTGAACCTCTGCCCACGTGGCCCCAACTTCTTGGCAGTCTCGCACCCCCAGCAAACTCTTCCTTTTGTATCCCTCAAAATTTAGCTCAAGGCCTCCTCTTCCAGGAAGAAGCCTTTCTGATCACGGGTTGGCCTCACACAGTGCCTGTCCCAGAACCGGCTGCGGGGGCAGGGAGGGGCTGTCTGCACACCTGTCGCTTTGTCACGCGCTCTCTTCAGGCAGGGCTGTTCTGGTTGGAATGAGAGAACGGCTCTCCGGGCATCTCTGACAAAACATTCTTGACAGCTGCACTGTCTCGGCTGTCCCGGGCAGGCCCCTGCGTCTCACTGCTCTGTCCTCTGCCCTGGCAGGGTTCCTGGACACCAAGGCCAGGCTGGACCTGCCTCTAGGAGAACTCAAGTAGGGAATGGGGCAGGCGGGGGTCTAGAGAAGGCCAAACAGGAATCAGGAGGGCGGAGGGCGGAGGGCGGCCCCAGAGAGAGCTCCCCCTGTAACCTGGAGTGTGGGCCTGGGCCTGTGTGAGAGCAAGCCTCGGGTAAGGCTAATGGCCTTCTAGGCAGGGCTTGGGCGCTGGGGGAGGGGAACCTGGGGATGGTGCCGGATGTGGCTTCCAGCCCATGGGTATGAAGTTCTGTGTCACGGAGGTGAACCTGGGTGGCCCAGACAGGCTGCAGGCAGACCGAGCCCTCAAGGAGGCAGCGGTTAGTGCTGCCGGCAAAGTTGGTGTTTGCGACAGCAAGGATGAGGCGTGTGGGGGTGCCCCGCAGTGCACGAAGCCCCTGACACTGGTCCTGCGGATGCATCGTCTCCCTCTAGGTGGGAGTCCCACAGTCCTGGGACTGACTCCTTTTCTGGGGGCATTTGGGCTGCAGCTTGGACACAGCCTGGTCACCTTCCCCCTGGGCAGGTCCACCCCGACACCTGCCTCCCAGCATCCGACTCAGCAACGGCCTGAGAAGACACTGAATGAATGTTTGTCTTTGGGGTCTTCCCAGACACAGAACGGGGTGGGCCGGCCAGCGACGGCCTCCAGTGTTCTGAGGTCTCTGGAAAGTTCTTTCCATTTGGTCTGTGGGGCAGGACAGAAGAGTTCAGACAGGAGATGGTCCCATTAAAGTATGGCCCGTGTGAGCAAGAGAACTCTGATTCCTGACACTTCCAACCTCATCACCAGGCACAGACCCCTGAGATCAGGCGCCCCGTGTCCCGGAGGCCGAGGCTGGAGCAAAGTGCTGCTCTGTGCAGTGTGTGTGTGTTGGGGGGGGGGCGGTGAGTGTGTCTCCGATGGGCACAAGCTGAATGTAACCCAGGCAGGCACTTCATAATCACAGAGGAGCAGCTGTGGCACACGCTGCTGTCCTAAAACCCAGTCTTCAGAAGTGTTCTCATCGGTGGCTGGGTCTCCTGCCTCCCTGAGTGACACTGGGGACCAAATAACCCCTTCCCTTATGTGGCTGCCTACCCATGCCCCCCGGGAGGGCAGAGGTGCAGGGCTAGGGTTTGTGTTTTGGGGACGCCCAAGCCCTCCTGTGCAATCCGGACACTCAGGCCTCAGGCAGGGCGTGGGCAGGTGGCCACTGCTGCCCCTTCCTTCCAGCTGGACTGTCCCGAGCAGGCCCCTCGCCCCAACCTTCTCCGTGTTTGAGGAGTGAGGCAGGTTGGATGTCTGCAGTGTCCGGAGAGAGCTCCCCTTCCCACTGCGCCCCGCGTCCCTGCAGGTAGGAGTGCGCGCCCGGCCGCCCGGTCCTGGGATGGAGCAGGAAAAGGCCCGCTGGGGGGCGTGCCTGGGACCCCCCCGCCCCACGAAGGCGACAGGAGTTTGGGGAAAACCGCCGCCGCGTGGCCAGCAGGGGGCGCCCCCGGCCCGGGACGGGCGCCCGACCTCACTGAGGTTCGCGGCTCGGCTGGGTCCCCGCCTGAGTCCGGCTGAGTCTCCATCCTGCCTGTGCGGCTCCTGAACCCTGGCGCACCCGGCTCTCTGTGTGCCTCAGTTTACTCCTGGGGTCCGCTGAGCGGGAAGTGGCGTCCTGGCTCGGGAACCTCAGTCCGAGGCTGGCGCTGCTGAGGGAACCAGGACTCTCGAGGCGGCCCAGGCGCAGGGGCGGGGCGCTGCAGAGCCGGAGTCCGGGGGCTCGCACCGCCTGTTTGCGGGGTGCCTGGGGTGCAGCGGTGGAGGACGTAGGGGCGTGGGGGGCGTGGGCAGCCCCAGGCGGGGCGCTGTGCCAGTGCCGCCCGGAAGGCCCCTAGAGCAGGGTCCACCGCGCCCAGAACCTGTCCCGCCCCTGCCCCGCCCCTGCCCCGCTGCCCCCTCCAACCCTGCCCCTTCTCTCATCCCCCCCCCAGCCCCGCCCCCACACCCGCCCTACTCCTAAGCCTGCCGCGCTCCAAACCCGCCCCTAACTCCAACCCGCCCCGCCCCGCAGCCGCCCCGCCTGAGCCCGCCCCTCCCGGCCCCGCCCCCGCAGCCGCCCCGCCCCCAAGAGGGCTCCGAGCTGGTCCCGGGAGCTGCAGCGCCGCTCGCCAGCGCCAGGGGGCGGCCTTGTCCTTCCCGCGGCGCCGGGACCCCAGCGTGCTTGGGGAGGAGAGACCGCCCGACACCACTGTGCCCCTTCTCTTCCACCTGAAGCTGCGAGAGCCGGGAGCGGGCTTTTCTCGCAAGAGCACAGGTGCGGGATGGGGACCCAGGCCAGGGGCGGGTGTGTGCTCGGCGCCCACTCCAGAGGGTCACCCTGCAATCAGCAGCAGTGGGGTGGGGTGTGGAGACAGAGAGAAGCGGGGGAGACAAGAGAGAGAAAGGGAGAGAGAGAGAGAGCAGGAGAGAGAAGAGAGGGAGAGAGAGAGAAGTGGGGAAAGAGAGCGGAAGAGAGGGAGAGAGAGACAGAGAAGGGGGAGAGAGAGAGAGACGGGAGAGACAGACAGAGAGAGGAAGAGACAGAAGAAAGGAGAGAGACAGAGAGGGAGACCCTACTTCTTGGGCAAGAGTGCCAGGGCATGGGGTTGGCGTGAAGTCCTGCTGTGCACCAGGCCTCGGGTGAGCCAGGCTGGCACCAGCCGCTTCCCAAGGAGAGAGTGCGGGGTCCCGAGTTTCACCAGGACACTCCACAGTCTCCCTGGGGCGGGCAGTGAGACCATGGGGAGGAAGTGCTCTGTCTCGGAGCCCACAGGATGCTGCAGGGACAGAGCCCTTGGGGAGGCTGCAGTGAGTGCTGCTGGTAACGTCAGTGGGTGCAAGGGAAAGGACTTGGCCTTTCAAGGGTGCCCCACACTCTGTACAAAGATCCTCCAGCCACTGGTTCCTGCTGGCACCATTGCCTCTCTCTAGGTGGTCTGGGCTGCTGAGGGCAAATGTGGACGGGGTCCCACAGCCCAGGGACTGGCTTGTCGGTTCTCTTTCCCAGGGCCTTAGGACCGAAGCTTGGATACAGCCTGGTCATCTCCCCCACCTCCCTGCCGGCAGCAGCTTCACCGCCACCCTCCGGAGTCCCTAGCCGCCCAACTCAGCAACTCGGGCACAAGACAGTCACCGGCTGGGTGAATGGCTCTTCCAGACACAGAGACAGCTTCAGACAGGAGACAGGTTGGCAGGACAGCGAGGGTCAGTGATGCCGTGGGGCTTCTGGAAAGATAGCTCTTGTTAGCTCTAGTGGACCGGGAGGGACAGTTCAGAAAGGAGTTTGACCCATAAAAGCATTTGTGTGATCATGGTCTGAGCGCGGCTCATGTCCGTAATCCCAGCCCTTTGGGAAGCCAAGGCGTGAGGATTACTTGAGGCCAGGAGTTTGAGACCAGCTGGGCAACATGGCAAGACCCCTGTCTCTACATGGTGGTGTGTCTTAGCTTCTTGGGAAGCTGAGGCAGGAGGATCACTGATGCCCAGGAGGTGGAGGCTGCAGCAGGCCTTGATCAGCCACTGCACACTGCACTCTCGCATGGGCAACAGAGTGAGACTTTGCCTCAAAAAAAGAAAAACTAAACATTATGTATATATCGATTGTTTTTTTCTTTTTTAGTTGGAGTCACTCTGTCGCCCAGGTTGGAGTACAGTGGCACAGTCTCAGCTCACTGCAGCCTCTGCCTCCTGAGTTCAAGCCATTCTCCTGCCTCAGCCTCCCAAATAGTTGGGACTACAGGCATGCACCACCACACCTGGCCAATTTTTATATTTTTAATAGAGACGGGGTTTTACCATGTTGGCCAGGCTGGTCTCGAACTCTTGATCTCAAGTGATCCGCCCACCTCAGCCTCCCAAAGTGCTGGGATTACAGGCATGAGCCACTTCTCCTGGACTAGACATTATTTTTTAGAGCAATTTTAAGTTCACTCTTCACAATAGTTTCCCGCCCTAAGAATCCCTGGCTCGCCTCATGCCACCCTCACCCCCACCCCTGGTTTCGCTTATTCTGTTGGATTCTTTCTTGGGATTCTGGCCAGGCAGGGGCGGGGGCTCACCTCACTCAGACAGGAGACAGGCTCCTAGAGCTGAGGACTGACTTGGGGCCAGGGCCATACCCCTGGAAATATGGCTTTGCCCCATCCGGGGGGCAGCATGATGGCAGCTGCTGTGGCCCCCCTGGTTATTCATGCCCCTTGGCACAATCATGGCCATGGGGAGCTGTTCTGTTGTGGAACACGAGGGTCGTGGAGGACCACAGTGGCACAGGCAGCAGGTGACCCGCTCTCAGCCACACGCTCCAGGAATGTCAACAGCAGGGCTGTCTCCTGGTGCGGAGCAGGCAGCCCTGAGGTGTGGGGTCCAGCCTGCTGGGTCTCGAGGGTATTCTCTATGCGCAGACGAGAGACTGTGCAAATAAAGACATGATACTGAAATCAAGAGAAAAAGAGTTGGCCCAGGGGACCACCACCACCAGTGCTCGGAGACTGGCAGTGGCCCCGAGTGCCCTGACACTCTGACTTTTATTGGTTTCAAAACGGGGCAGGGCAAGCAGGGTGATCACGAATCTAAGGAACGAGGGGCCCAGGGCTTGCAAGCAGCCGACCCAAGGGGCAGCGGGATGCATCTGCACTTTATGTTATGCCTGTCAAGTCAGAACAAAGGCTTCCAGAATCATGCTACTTCTTGCTCTCTACCAAAGAGGAAGCAGGTGCCGAAGTAGGGAGGGAAAGCGGACACAGATTGTGACAACACAGCACACACCACATAGAGACAGTGAAGCCCCCGGGTAGCTGTGACGGGCTGACTGAGCTCAGTCCTGCCTCAAGAGCGTGAGGGAGTGGAGCGTTCTCCGACTCACCCGAGGACAGGGACGTTCCCTTCCGAGGTCTGCTGAGTGACAGGTGCTTCCCCAGCCCTGGCGCTGCCGCAGAGATTTTAGACGTCCTCCCGCAGCCCTGATGCGGGTGTGACAGAGGGCTGGGCTTCAGCGTTCAACAGGTTGTCCCTGCTGGGTGCCACCAGTCGACGTCGGACAGGTATGAATGTTCTTACCTCATGGCCACATTGCATAGTGTCCCCATCAGTCCCTGAGCACAGCAACCCGAAGTTCCCAGGTAATCATGCATAAAGCACAATCAAGGCTTAATGTTAATAAGATTAATATCTAATCTCTCATGTTACTTATTATTCCTAACTAGATTTTTCTTTCTATAGTCTATTTATTTAAACAGGAACTGGCCGAGGCTTCAGCCTCCTGCTTTGGCACTTGTGAGACTTTCCACCCACACCGAGGTGGCCCCAGCACCTCCTACCGTCGGCCAGTGAGGCGAGTCAGCTGCTTGAGTGTCCAGAGGCTGCTCCGCGCCCAGCCTGCCTTGCTGTGTGTCCACAGGCTTGGTGACCTGGAGACATTTGTCAAAGGAATGCCTGATGGTGTGAATGAGTGGATGGATGCCTTCTTCCGTGAGTTGCCTTGCTGCCTACAGAGGCAGGACCAGAGGCTCCCTACATGGCTGTCGGAACTATGGGGCGATACGGTGGCCCACTGTGTCTACCCCACCACCTCCTGATGGCCATTTATCTGCAGAGCTGGTCCCCTCAGGGATTGGATCTTGGCAAGGGCTCCACTTTGTCCAGCCTTGAGGACTCACCCATCACATCCAGACTCCAGGAAACCGCAGCCAGTCTGTTGCCCCTGGAGTGACGCCTGTGGTGGAAGCCACAAGCGTCCCTCGCCCCAGACACCCAGCATGCTCTGCACACAGGCCGCAGGGGGCATGGGCGTCAAATTAGCATTGCAGGGGGGTCCCGAGACTGTTGATATCAGCACTTCAGGGTTATTTATGAATTCATCTATTTCCTGGGACAGGCCTTTCTGCATTCGGTTGCCATGGTAGCTTTAAACCCAGTATCTTATTAATTCTGCATGTTATGAAATAAATATAGATCAGACAATTGCAGTGAAGGTTCTATTTTTTTTATTATGCATTTGGCTCTTGGGGCTGGGGGTGGGATGTTCCCAGCACACCACTGTCTACACACATCCATCAGCCTCAGGGGCCCAGGCGGGCAGCAGGGCGCATGACTGCGCCTGAGAGCTGAGTGGGGTTGGGGAGGGGACACGAGGCCACCTCAGGGAAAGGGTGAGGCTTGAAGACCCCACGGGCATGCCAGTGTCCTGAGAGCTTCGGCTGGAATTGCAGGGCCAGTGGCTTGGGGTGGTCCCTACTACAGAGTGGGACCTCTGATGCTGCCGAGCAGAGGTGCCCAGGACAAGGGCCACTCTGCTGCCCCTGGTGCTGCCTGAGCGGAAGAGAAGAGGAGACTTCATCAGAACCAGCAGACTTGAGGTCACTGATGTTCTTGAGGTTTTGGGCTTGTGGGGGGCAGGGGGTCCGCTTAGGGAGGGACCTCTTTTGGGCACCTGGGATTTGGCTTAGTTCTGTGGGCCATTGTGGGGCCTCCATGAGCACTTCACGTGCCTGGGAACCCTGCAGCAGGCTGGGAATAGGGGTTGTTACCTTCCCGGGATGAAGCTGAACCCTGCAGCGGCTGGGAATCAGGGCTGTTCCCACCTCCACCTTGCAGGCCCAGAGCATGAAGTCACAGCGAGGCAAGCAGCGCTGGAACCCGGGCCTGTTAACGGTGGGCTGTGGCCCTCCCTGGGCTCTGAGGCAGAGTCCCCCATGCCTTCCTCAGCCTTCACACCCAGAAAGCATTCCCAGGTCTATCTGTGCTTGCCCAGTGCAGACCAGGCAGGGGCGTGTGGTCAGGGGCACCCCTGCAGCAGTCAGCACCTAGGGCTGGCAGTGGGCTGTCTGAGGTCTGGCGGGAGCAGGGCACTGGGTCTGGCAGAGTGGGCGCCTGGGATAGATGTTTTCTCCCTGAGTCTCCCCTGCCTGGGGTCATGGCTCTGGCACAGATGGTTTTAGGGAAATAATGGCAGCCTTTGGCTGGATCAGGCCTTTGCTTCCTCTGACCACTAGTGGACCTGGGCTCAGGACCAAGAACGCACTAGGAATCCGGACGGGCAGGGCTGGGTGAGCAGGGAAGAGGGACGGGTCCTAGTAAGGAATTGGGTGCAGGGTGCCCAGGCAGGGCTTTGCAAGCAGCCACCAGGCAGAGACCCCACCAGTGTGGCCAAGACTCCAGGAAACTCGCCACGTGCAGGCAGAGGCAACGGCATGGGCTGGGCTGCGGGGCTTCCAGGGGTACCCCCACCTTCGGCGTGCCATTGGTTCAGTGGCCCAGGCCCCGTCTGTCACAGGGCTGGGAGGTCGCCAGGGTCTGTCCAGCTGCAAGTCCCCGATTCTCTGCAGAGTCTGGTTCTTTGGGGCAGGCTGGGACCCCGGCTGCCTGTCACCCTGCCACGCACTGCTCTGAAGTGACCCATCGATCCCCCCGACGCCCTTGCCAGTGGCCAGTGCCAGCACCGGCCACTCAGACGCTTCCAGCCCCCAGAGCCCAATCAGGGCATCGACAGAACGACAAGCTCACCATTTAATTAAGCTCAGTTTAATTAAAAACCTGGAGTTCTTTATTAGACTTGGTAATTGATTTAATTTTCTGTGGAATTCAAGTGCCAAACACCTCTATTGTGTGAGCTCCTGAATTTTGGCAGGTGGAAACAGAAGCTGAAAAGGAAAATCCTGCCTCGCTGGGTGAGGTTTTGTCTAGCAGCAGCAAGGGCAGGATCCCCTGCTGACCTGCCCCCCAAACCTCCCTTCCCAGCAGCAAGGGCAGGGTCCTCTGCTGACCCACTCCCAAACCTCCCTTCCCAGAAGCAAGGGCAGGATCCCCTGCTGACCTGCCCCCCAAACCTCCCTTCCCAGCAGCAAGGGCAGGATCCCCTGCTGACCTGCCCCCCAAACCTCCCTTCCCAGCAGCAAGGGCAGGGTCCCCTGCTGACCTGCCCCCCAAACCTCCCTTCCCAGAAGCAAGGGCAGGGTCCCCTGTTGACCTGCCCCCCAAACCTCCCTTCCTGTGGCCAAGGGTTTTTCCCAATGAAAAGGGAACAAAATCCCATAGTGGCACGGGACTCTGCTGGTCCCCAGGCTGGCGGTGGAGAGGGGTTTCCTTAGGTGATCCCAGGGGGACCTCTGGATGGGGAGGAGGATGTGGGGTGCAGGGAATCCATTTTGTGGGTTATTTTTGGGAAGTTTGGTCCTTCCTGGCCACCTTCATCTCTACCTTGCTCCTGAGGGAGCTGCAGGCCTGCTCCACGTGTCCCCAGCCAGGCCTCTAAAGGACAGAGCACTAAGCCGTGGGTGGCTGCACTGGGGCTTGAAGGCCTCAGGAAGGAGCGGGATACAAAAGAAATCAGTGGGGTGTTTGCACACAGGAATCCTCCATTACCTGCCTCCCAAGAACACCAGCACCTTCTGCAGGATGCACGAGCCTCCCACTCACCTGGAAATTAAAGCCCCCCACCCCAACCCCGAGCATTTGGAACGGCAGCTCCAGCAACCTCAGAAGGAAGGAAGGTCTCCTATCCAGTACACAGCGGTGACCTGGGACTCTTGGCTCCTCCAGGGCTGGAGAATACCTTCTGCAGAAGGAAATCTCTTTCCTAGTTGGGGTAGGGCATAAAAGCCGCTTTTAAAACTAGAGGTTGTGGCCGGGCACGGGGGCTCATGCTTGTGATCCCAGCACTTTGGAAGGTCGAGGTGGGAGGACCGATTGAAGCCTGGAGTTCGAAACCAGCCTGGGCAACGTGGCCAGACTCTATCTCTACAAAAAAAAATTAAAAAAAAAAATAGCCAGGTGTGGTGGTGCACACCTGTTGTCCTAGCTACTCAGGAGGCTGAGGTGGGAGATCGTCAGAGCCCAGTAGTTCCAGGCTGCTGTGAGCTGTGAGAGCACTGCTGTACTTCAGCCTGGATGACAGAGTGAGACCCTTGGCTCTTACAAAAACAAAAACACAAGAAACAAAACAATCAATCAATCTAACAGAGGTAAGGGCCAGGCGTGGTGGCTCATATCTGTAATCCCAGCACTCTAGGAGGCCAAGGCGGGTGGATCACCTGAGGTCAGGAATTCAAGACCAGCCTGGCCAACATAGTGAAACCCCCGTCTCTACTAAAAATACAAAAATGAGCTGGGCATGGTGGCTCATGCCTGTAATTACAGCTACTCAGAAGGATGAGGCAGAATTGCTTGAGCCTGGGAGGCGGAGGTTGCAGTGAGCTGAGATTGAGCCACTGCACTCCAGCCTGGGTGACAGAGCAGGACTGTCTCAAAAATAAATAATGCAATAAAATAAAATAATTGCGCTTTGCAAAAACAGTCTGGTGGTTCTTCAAACTCTGAAGTGCAGTTACCATGTGGCCAAGCAATTCAACTCCTGGATTCGAACCCACAAGGAATAAAAACAGGTCCCCTCAAGAACCTGCCCAGGAATCTTCACAGCAGCGTCACTCACAAAAGCCAAGCCGTGGAGACCACCCTCAGGCCCGTGAGGGGTGAGTGGGTGAACAATGGATCTGTCGCAGGAACTGATTTGGACCTAAAAAGGAATGAGTTACTGATTGGTGCTGAAACGTAGAGGAAACTTAAGGACATTGGCTGAGTGAGGAGAGCCACACACACAGGCCACGGGGCACAGGATTCCACTGACAGGGAATGCTCCCTGGAGACAGGACGTGGGTGAGTGGCCACAAGCTCACTTTCTCTTTCCTTTCCTTTCCTTCCTTTTCTTCATTGTGAAAATTGTGATTTGGGCCGGGCGTGGTGGCTCAGGCCTGTCATCCAAGCACTTTGGAGGCCAAGGCAGGCGATCACCTGAGGTTGGGAGTTCAAGACCAGCCTGATCAATATGGTGAAACCCCGTCTTTAAAAAAAAAAAAGAAAATTGTGATTTGAAGAAACCTAAAAAAACCGGTGCCATCTCTATTAGTGACTGTCCATCCTCTCTACATATCATTATAAATCTCATCTCTAAAGACCGTAATAGCTGGGTGTGCTGGTTCACGCCCATTATCCCAGCACTTTGGGAGGCTGAGGCGGAAGGATTGCTTGAGCCCAGGAGTTTGAGAACAGCCTGGGCAACAAACTGAGACCCTAGATTCACAAAAAACAAAAAGGCAATTCACTTAGTATAGTGGCGCACACCCACTGCTACCTGGGAGACTGAGGCCAGAGGATGGCTTGAGCCCAGGTGGTCAAGGCTGCAGTGAGCTGTGATGGCACCATTGCACTCCAGCCTGGGTGACAGAGCGAGACCCTAAAAAAAAATCATAATAAATCTCTTGCTATGTTGATATAGATATACGTAGAAAGATTTATTCTGAGGGGTGAGCTCCTGTGATGACGGAGACTGAGAAGTCCCTTGGCCTGCTGACTTCCTGCAACCTGGAGACCCAGGAATGCCCTGCATGGTTTCCATTCAAGTCCGAAGACTGAACCCAGAGTACCGAGGGTGGAAGACCCAGGGCAGGAGACCGAGGTCTCAGCTGGAGCTGGCAGAGCGGGCACGAGCCCTTCCGAGGCCTGTGTTCCCTCTGGTCCCTCCACAGATGGATGAGCCCCCCACACACTCAGGGCTGTCTCAGTTCAGTTCCAATCCTCATCTCTTCCCGACACACCCTCACGAGCACCCAGAAGTGTGGTTGTTTTTGAAACAGGGTCTCGCTCTGTCGCCCAGACTGGAGTGCAGTGGCGTGATCTCAGCTCACTGTAGCCTCTACCTCCTGGGCTCATGTGTTCCTCCCACCTCAGCCTCCTGAGTAGCTGAGACTACGATGCATGCCACCATGCCCAGCTAATTTTTATCTACCTATATATCTATCTCTGTCTGTCTCTCTATCTCTCTATCTCTATTTATCTATTGAGACAGAGTCTTACTCGGCCGCCCAGGCTGGAGTGCAGTAGCACGAACTCAGCTGACTGCACCTCTGCCTCTCAGGTTCAAGTAATTCTTGTGTCTCAGCCTCCCAAGTAGCTGGGATTACAGATGTGCACCACCCGCCTGGCTAATTTTTGTATTTTTAGTAGAGACGGGGTTTACCATGTTGGCCAGTTTGGCCAGACTGGTCTCAAACTCCTGACCTCCCAAAGTGCTGGAATTACAGGTGTGCGCTATTGCGCCCAGCCTAATTTATTTATTGTTGTAGAGACCAGGTATCACTATATTGCCCAGGCTAGTCTCAAACTCCTGGGTTCAAGCGATCCTCTGGCCTCAGCCTCCCAAAGTGTTGGGATTACAAGCATGAGCCACTGCACCTGGCCAAATGTTCAAACGAATGTGTGGGAACTCAGCAGCCAAGTCAAGTTGACACATAAACTGGACCATCACATCAGCCAGGCACAGTGGCTCAGGTCTGTAATCCCAGCACTTTTGGAGGTCGAGGCAGGCGGATCACGAGGTCAGGAGATCAAGACCATCCTGGCTAACATGGTGAAACCCATCTGTACTAAAAATACAAAAAATTAGCCGGGCGTGGTGGCACACACCTGTAATCCCAGCTACTTGGGAGGCTGAGGCAGGAGAATGGCTTGGACCAGGGAGGCGGAGGTTGCAGTGAGCCGAGATCGTGCCATTGCACTCCAGCCTGGTGACAGAGCAAGACTCCATCTCAAACAAACAAACAGAAACCATCTTCCCATCTTCACTATTTTGAACCTCGCACTTCAGTGGCAGTAAGCACACGCACGTTGCTGTGCAAACGTCAGCTCCCTCCATCAACAGAACCCTCCATCTTTCCAAACTGAGGCTCTGTGCCCACCCCTCCCCCAGCCCCTGGCATGCACCCCTTGCCGTCTGTCCCTAGGGCCTCTCGTAGGAGGAATAACTTAAAGGCCTTGTCTTTTCACGGCTGGCTCCTTTCCCAGAGCACAGCTCCTCTGGGCCCATCCCCATCACAGCTCGTGCCAGAATTTTCTGTGGTTTGTTTCTGAAGTGAAGAAAATGTTCCCAAACTGACCGCGGTGGTAGCTGCACACGTCCATGAGCGCGCAGAAAACTGTGGACTCACACGCTCTAACTGGATCAATCGGATGGGATGTGAGTTCTATCTCAATAAAGCTGTTATTTAAAGTATAGAAGTCAGCTGGGTGCGGTGGCTCACACCTGTAATCCCAGCCCTTTGGGAGGCTGAGGTGGTGGATCACCTGAGATCAGCAGTTTGAGACCAGCCTGGCCAACATGGCGAAACCCGTCTCTACTAAAAATACAAAAATTAACCAGGCGTGGCAGCACGTGCCTGTTGTTCCAGCTGCTCAGGAGGCTGAGGCAGGAGAATCCATTGAACCTGGGAGGCGGAGGTTGCAGTGGGCTGAGATCGTGTCACGGCACTCCAGCCTGGGCAACAGAGGGGACTCCATCTCAAAAAAAAATAAAAATAAATAAAAATTAAAAATTAATAAATAAAATATAGAGGTTGCATGCAGGCCGCCTGCCTGCCTCATTCCCTGTCCTGTGAGGGGCTGAGCTCTGGAGACCAGAGGTTGTGGATTTTCCAGCCAGGCCCTGTTGGCTGAGGCACACATGTGGCTCCCCCAAGACAAGAAGCTTCTGGAAACTCACGGCGCTCAGCACTGAGCCAGCGAGCCAGCTTCCTTCCCTGCTGAGCCTGCCCCACCCGGGCAGAGCCCCCTTGTCTCTACCCACCCCAGCTCACCCTCAGCTCCTGCCAGCTCTGGGCTCCTGGCAGCACAGGGAGCTTTCCAGCACAGCAACTGCAGTCCCAGCCAGTCTCCAAAGTTTAATTCTGCTGTTACCTAGTCCCATCCGTGGCCAGTGCCCACCTCAAGGAACCCTCAGCCCAGGGCCCATCCTCCCTGCAGACTGGACAGCAACACCACCTCTCAGGGGCCTCATGGGGACACAGCCCAGGGCAGGCTCCCAGTGGGAGGCTGGCAGGACCCACCCCGGGCAGGGCCTCCTCCTGCCACTACCGTGTCAGGCATTACTGAGAAGGAGGCAAGGCCTAGAGCAGTGGGCACCCTCCGCACAGCTGGTATGCCCAAGGAGCTGAGGGTCCCTGCGCACGCTTCCAGGGTTCAAAGTGCAGAGGGTGCAAGGGGCAGCAGGGAGGCCTGAGACCCTCTGACTTCGAGATCACCATTTTTGTCCCACAAAGTCAATGCCTCCACCAGCCCTGGCCCCTGCAACCCTAGCAGCTCCCCTCGAGCTCAGGAGACGCCTGCAGGACCCCACTCTCCCCCGCCCCCAGCTCCCTCCCCACCTCCTGCTGCTCCCTCCCTCCCTGGCTCCCTCCCTCTCTCCCTAGGCTCCCCCACTTGCCAGGCCCTTCCCCCAGCCTAACCCCAGCCCACCATTTATTCAGCCTATTTAGCACCGTAATGCAGACTGGTTGTGCTGGGTCCTATAGGTATTGATTTTGCTCTATTTTACTGGTTTTAACTTAATGACTAGAAACCCCAAACAAATAAAATTTCCTTTAAAAACTCAGAGAGATCAATGCACGCAGGCCGGAATCACTATTCTACGGGCTGAAGGGACAGTCCCCCCGGGCTCTCCACATCATCGCTCATGGCCTGGGGCTCCCTGGGGGCTTGGGAAGGATCCTTGGGTGAGGTTGGGGGCACACATACCCCGCCTGCTCAGAGCAGCCACTTCCCTCGTAAAGCGAGATCCCCACCCCCTGGCAGGCCAGACTGTTTAAAATCCTGTCTCCAGGTTGTAAAACTGGAAAAATTTAAAACATATTATTCATCTGTTTCCATGTGTCCCAGGTGGCCTCTGAGGTTGGCTGGGCTCTAAGGGAAGGAGGGGTCCTGGCCCTGGGCACGGATGCAGGTGGGGAGGCACCTGGCCCTGGGCAGGGATGCAGGTGAGGGCACCTGGCCCTGGGCATGGATTCAGGTGGGGACGCCTGGCCCTGGGCAGGGATGCAGGTGGGGAGGACCTCTTGAGCACACAGGTGCCAAGGCCCCCAGCCTGAGCTGGCCACGACCATCCCCTGTTCCTGGCTGCGGGGGCCGGGCCACAGGTCAGTCTGGGCCCCACGGCCTGGGGGCCACTCCTGTGCTCTCCTGCAGGCTGCCCAGGGAGGCCACCTCCCAGAGGTCCTGGGGTGGCAGGGGCCCCAGTCCATCTAGTGGAAGGGGAAACTGAGGCAAAGTCCTGGACAGGGAGTCCCGGCTCTGCCTCTTCCCATGAGACCCGGAACAAGTCTCCCACCCTCCTAGGGCTCCAGGCCTGTGTTTGTGAAACCAGGGGGCGCTCAAAGGACACTCAAGGCCCTTGATTCTCCCCATTCAAGTCCTCAGAGTCAGAGTCAACAGAACCTATGGGGGTGGGGGAAGAGGAGGAGCAGAGCAGGCCAGGGGTGGGGCAGGGAGCTGAGGTCTCGCCTTCCCTTGGCCTCCGGACCTGCCGTTGTGCTTCCAGGAGGGTGAAGAACCAGCAAGAACGTCCACTCCCTGTACAGGGTTCCAGAGCCAGGCCTGCAACCTCCCCGGAGGGGCCCCTTTATCGCCCTTCCCCAGGGGCCCAACCCAAACGTCTCGCCCCAGTGGCATTCATCCAGGCAGCCCCTGCGAGGGTTCCTATCCCCACTGCTCACACTTGGGAGGGTTTTAAAAACAGCTGGGACCAGTTACAGGGACAGCAGGACCTCCGTGCCTGCTGGGGCCAGCCCAGCTACATTCAATGGGGCTGGGACCCCGCCTTGGCCTTGGAAGCCTATGTCTGCTGGGGAGGGGACCTCGGCTTTTCACCTGCTCCTCCAGCCCACTCTGGATTGCCCCGGCCCCCAGTGGCTGGAATCCCTGCTCCCCAGAGACCCACCCATTTCTGCAGCCCAGCCCCCCACCTCACCCCTCTCCCTCCTAGCATTTAGGCAGCTCCAGAGACACCCTGGTCACCCCATCCTGTCTCAGGCAGGCTCATGGAGCACCTGATTTCATCTCCTTGGCCTCAGTTTCCCCCTGGGTGCACTAGGGTTCGTGCCTCTGGGCTGACGGAAGTTGGCGGCTGGGACACTTAGGCCCCAGAGGAGCCAGGAACAGCCCCCTGGCCGGCTTTTCGGTGCACACCTGGTCAGGCCCTGAGGTAGTCAGTCTGGAACTGAGAGGGCCTGTCGGCTGGTGTCTCCTGCAGGCCTGGGGAGAGGCTGTTGAGAGGGCGCTGCCAGGGCCCAGGGCAGAGGCTCCATGCCCTCCCCACCCACCGGGCTCCCTGGCTTTGACCTCTGCAGAGGCTGACACGTCCACCGAATGGAGAACGCAAGCCTTCCCTCTGCTGGGTCACAGCACTGTCTCTGAGCCCAAGCCAGCGGCCGGATGGCTGGATGCTGCTTGCAAATTAGTGTTCCACCATTTGACTTTCAGCTGTGGGAGGTGTGGACAAAGGCCTTGGCCACCCACATTCAGCTCCTGGGAATAGCTCCACCTGGGTTCTCCTGAAGAACAAGCACACCTCACCTGCCACCCGCTCCAGTCCATTGGCCCCGCTCTGCAGCCCGGCCCACCGCTTACAAACATACCAGATCAGGAAGCAGGTGGCTTCTGCTCCCAAGTCTTGATTTCCTCATCTGCACAAGGGGTCTGAGCTTTGTAGCGGAGGCCAGGGCGATGGCAAGGACTGAAGGAGATAAATCCCCGGAGCTTCAGCCCAGCCACCCTGCGTCCTTGCAATGCTGTGTGGATTGAGCATTAGGGATGCATCTTGTAAGAAGGACTTTGGCGACTCCAGCCCCACTGGACAGGTGGGAATGCTGAGACCCCAGAAGGCATGCTTGGGAAGGATACAGGCTCAAATCCTGCTCGCGTCAGGTGCATGCCTCTTGGATCCTCTCTGCCTGGCAGTTCCCTGGGGGTCAGTGTTCTCAAGACGAGGCTGCTGTTGGCGCCCAGTGGCGCACCTGCTCAGAAGGCCCAGGCAGCTCTGCCCAGGCCAAGGGCAGCAGAGGCTCTCCAGCAGGCCAGTGTGCCCCAGAGTCCTGGTCCTCCAAAGCTCAGTAGCTTAGGCACAATTGAGGGATTCTGCAGCTGTGTTTCTGTAAGGAGGAAATCATTGATTCTGGTGGGGGCATTTGGGGCATGCCTAGAAGGGGCACCATCACAGGAGCTGGGGGGCTGGCACCTCAGGTGCTATAGTACCCACTGGACAATGACCCACAGGTGTGAGTTGCCCACAGATGTGGCTGGGACTTGGGGAATGGCAGAAAAGAAGGGGTGCCTCCCCAGGCTCCCAGACAGCGTCTGCTCTGGGCAGAACTTGAGCATCTTGTTTATTCTCCACCTACCCAAGGCTCCCGGGACGGGAGATGTGAGTCCACCAGCTCCCCTCTCCCTTCCTCATCCTCCATGCCGGGGGGCTGCCTGACTTTTCGATCCTCTTCCATTTCCTCTCTGCAGACATCATTCCTATACCCAGTCCCCAAGCTCTGGAAGGTTCTGGAGCCCGAGATGCTTTCCCCCAACTCAGGCCGTAGGTGGGACCTTGGCCTCCCTCACCTGCTAGGAAGCCCCTTGCTTAGGCTGCCTGCCCTTGGGGCCTCCAGGCGGAGATGTAGTGAATCTACTTGAGGGAGTGGTACCATCCAGGTGGGCCCTCGATGAGTAGGGGACCGGCACCTCGACAGCTGCCCTGGCTGCCTGGCACATTGGTGGATGGTGGAGCCCCCATTATCACTGTGTAGGGGAGCAGAGCCCCGGGGTCAGGGTGTGGGTGGCAGGAGGGCTTTCAGAACTTGGCTGTGGACATCTGGCCACCTGGTTTGGAGTTGGGTAGCACTGGGCAAGTTCTTCCCTATCCCGACCTCAGTGTTCTCATCTGTAAAATGGAACAATAAGGCCAGGTTGTGAGGCTTAAAGAGAATCAAGTGAGAGGAAGGGACTTGACTCATTCTGTCCTAAGAGCAGTCACGCTGGGGCGGCCTAAGGGAGCGCCTCAAGATGATGCCCGTCTCCATACTCAGGTGGTTCTAAAAAACAGAAGCCATCCTGAGGACCCATCTGGTTGCCACTCTAGCCCCGGAAGCTATGCTGTGCTCACCAAGCTCCCACCCCTGACCCTCCTCTAGGGTCTTAGAAGGAAAGAGCTGCTGCTTCTACAATGAGGCGCCAGACTGGGCAGGGCCCACGGGGTCGCGGCTCCACGGTCCTTCCTCCTGGATAGGGCCCAGGGCGTCCCGGCTCCACGGTCCTTCCTCCTGGGCAGGGCCCAGGGCGTCCCGGCTCCACGGTCCTTCCTCCTGGGCAGGGCCCACGGGGTCCCGGCTCCACCGTCCTTCCTCCTGGGCAGGGCCCACGGGGTCCCGGCTCCACCGTCCTTCCTCCTGGGCAGGGCCCACGGGGTCCCGGCTCCACGGCCCTTCCTCCTGGGCAGGGCCCACGGGGTCCCGGCTCCACGGTCCTTCCTCCTGGGAAGGGCCCACGGCGTCCCGGCTCCACGGTCCTTCTTTCCAAGCTTGGAGGGCAGAGCC
>CM052648.1:29301074-29329621 GCA_028533165.1 Leontopithecus rosalia | reverse complement strand
AGCTTGGAGGGCAGAGCCATGAAGGGATTTTTCTGACCAGAGCCCAAAAAGGTCCCTGGAGCCTCCAATGGGTCCCCAGAGTCAGGGCAGAGGCGGCGGGTCACCTTCAGGGAAGAAAGTATGCCCGTGTGTGTGGCGTGTGTCCACAGTGTGACTGCTTGTGCATGTGCATCTGTGCGTGTGTGATGTACAAACGTGCACAAGTGTGTGTGCTCATGGGCAAGTGGCCTACATGCACACACGTGTACCTGTGTCTATGCATGACCTGCTGTGTGCAAACCCGTGTGCGTGCTGTGTGGTCTGTGCATGTGCCTATGCAAGCAGATGTGCACACACATGGTAGACAGTTTTCAAGCATGCACGTGTGGTGTGTGTGTGTGTGTGTGTACAAATGTATACGTACTGTGTGATGTGTGCCACATGTGTGTGCATGGCCGTGGGTATGAATCCATGCACGCCTTGGGAGATGGGGCCCAGGCTGAAACTGGCAGCTCTGGGGATCCATGAAACCCCCTTGCTGATGAAGTTCCCAGGCACAGGCCACCCGCAGTGTGGAAGGGGCAGCGGCCATGGAGCAGTGCATGGGCAGAGCTCACCTCCCAGATCCCGGCAGGGCAGTCCCCGCCTCCACCCAGCCGGTGCCCCTGCCTCTCAAAGCTGGTTTAATCTGATTGCTGCCGACAGGGTGAAAAGCTCCCTACCTGCCAGATGTTCTCCAGGATTCAATTGTTAATATCTTTCATCAATTATTTAAGGGGAGGGCTCCCTCTTTTCTTAAAAAACGCAGCAGCACCAGCGCACAGGAGCTCCTCAGGTTACCTGGTCTGTAGGTGCCAGCTCGGTTGCAGGGAGCAGCTGAGCCCCAGGCCTCTCAGTGAGCTGGGTCAGCCCCCCCCGGAACAGCTGCTCTGGAGGGAGGGTCCCTCAGCTGGAAGACCCTCTCCTGCACTCCCTCCCTGCCTGGCCTTTTGGGGGCTCTGATCTCTTGATCCTCACAACAGCCCCCCAGGGTGCCTGGCGGAGGGAATGGCAGAGGGGGCTGTGCCTGCTCATGGGCTGCACTCCCTGGTGGGAGGGGGGCGGCGCATGTCTTGGGAGGGCAGAATTAAGGGCTTGCGGTGGTTCAGGCTGGCTCCTCTGTGCCCAGTGTCCAGCCCCTCACTGTCCACTGAGGCTGGCTGGCAGCAGGGCCGTGAGAGGCTGACCTCTCCCTATTCCCTCTATGGGGAGTGAGCATTGAGCTGCCGGCCCACCCTTGGGGGGGCCAGGAGGGAGAGCCCACGGCCTTGGGACACGGGCACGGCCACTGCAGTGTGCATCTAGGCGGAGATGCTGTTGGCTCACGTGGGTCCCTGGTGGCACATGCCAAGGTCCAAGATCTCCCTGAGCTGCCGCACCCTGCTGGGCCTCCAGAGGCCACTTGGCAGTCATCCTCATGCCCTCTCCAACCACTGAAGCCAGGTCTTGCCCCTCATTTCACAGATGAGGAAACTGAGGCCTGAGGAGGCAGCGACCTGATCAAGGCCACGTAGTAGGTGGGGGTCTGGAGCTGGGACAAAGCCCACCCACCAAGGCTCAGCCCTGAGCCACCCAGCAGGTGGCTGCCTCTACAGCACCAGCAGCCAACTTGATCCCTTGCCCGAGCACAGAGACCACCTGCACCACACCCTGCCTGGCCTGTCACCGCAACACAGACAGGGCAAAAGGACACGTGTCCTGTTCAGCAAGTGTCCGGTGTCGTGACATCCGATCAGGCCATTCAGCTCGTCAATACTCATTCGCTGGGGCCTCTCTAAGGCGCCTGAATTATGCAGGAGGCCAGGCCGCATGGTGGCAGATGGTGGCGCGTGCAGTAACCGGAGTCGGGGTGGGCGGGGCGGGCGGGGCACCCTCCCCTACCCCGCCGCTCTCCCCAGGAATGAAGACATACAGGGGCAGCCCCGCTCTGGGATTCCACTGCAAGGGACTAAGGGCCCCCATAATTCAGGTCCCAAGAACACCATCCTGAAGTGCTCCTCTTTGAATTCCAGACGGAGGGTGCAGCCTCGTTCCTCACGTTCTGGGCGGGGCGCCTGGGCCTGCAGAGCTCATAGGAGCCGGGAGGTGGTGCTGGTACCAAGAGGGCAGGGGCCTGGCCCAGCCAGGGAAGGGGTGGGGGAAAGAGGGCCAGCGCCCGGACCTGTGAGATGAGAGAGCCAGCATGTGCTGTGCACCAGAGGCTAGGCTGTAATGAGTTACTTGGGGCCCAGGGAAGCAGAGGCCAGGGGCCTGTCCGGGCCAAGGGAACTCCACACCTGGTGTTCCCGAGTCAGTGCCCCAGGCTTCCCTGAGCAGCTGGTGAACTGGCAACACCTGACTTTCAATGGAGAACCAGTCACCAAAGCCCCTCTCCCATGCCCAGAGGTGCATGGCACCCCCGAGGGGAGCTGAGGCCAGGCTGGCATCAGACAGCGGGGAGGGAAAGGGGGGTGTCCAGGAGGGCACCGAAGACCTGCTGGGCCTCTGAGTGGGCAGGGGTGGGCACCGTGGTCTAGGACAGAGCCCACGGTTAGGGTGGAGGGCAGAGATGCGGGGGCATTTCTGGGTCCCCATCTTTACTTGAAAGACAGGCTTTCTGGTCCTCACTCTGAAAATGGCAGCCCAGAGGTTTGTGCACTTCCCAGACCCCAGCGAACATCCTCAGGCCTTGAGCCCCCCACAGGCAGCCCCAGGGGGAGCTGGTTCCACCCCTCAGCCTCTTCCCTGCCCCCTGCCCCCCGCCCTCCTCCCACACCTCAAGCACTGGGTAGAAGAGCCAGTCATTCCAGCCCACTGCAGCGGGGCCAGAGCCCACCCCTCGGTGCCTTGGGTCCCCTGGGGGGGCAGGCCTCGTGTGTGTCAATCCAAACAATGATTTATTTCAGAATTAAGTGTATTACACCGAGAACTTGCCAGTTCCGTCCTGCCAACGTGCACAGGAGATCTGGCTAATTAAATATATTATTCAGTGTAGCCTTGATTGTTGGAAATGAATCAGTTTAATTACAGTGAGAATCACGCATCATAATTAACGTTATAGTTTTAAATCAAAGATGGGGGAGGGAGCTTCCTGCTTCACGGCCTGGCACGGGAGCGGCAGAACCCAGGACCCACCAGGAGAAGCCACCACGTTCACCCACGGGGGCTGATTCTGCCCTGTGGAGGGACCTGGGCACATCACACACTGCCCTGTAGAATGTGGACAGTGATGGAAACAATCCCGGGACCCCACCTGGCCCCGAATTTGGCTCAGGAAGGGCCAGACACTGTTGCTGATGCCACGCTCTGCTCTGGACAAACCCATTTGTCCCGTGGGCCAGGCCTGTGACCCTGCAGGCCATGGGTCCCTGGGGTGGGTCTGGGCCCTACCTGTCCCTCCTCCGGGGTGGCCTGAGCGGAGTGTGGCACCGAGACAGCTCTGGACAGGCGACCATGGCCTTGGAGGTCTTTGGACCCGTCTCTGGCCACCTTCACCCTGGAAACAGGCCTCTGCTTTCTGGGAGGCAGCTGCCACCAGGCTCTCCGGGACAGACAGGTGTTGGCCCTCTCTGCAGGCCTGGGGTTGGGGCCCTGGGACAAGGCTCAGCCACAGGTCACTCCAGACCCCTGCTCCCAAGCCTGAGGTCCCACTACGCCAGAGCTATTCTCTTGAGCCTGCAAGCCCCTCCCTCTCCCAGGGCCCTGGTGGAAAGCTGGTCTGACTGGCAGGGCTGTGAGCACCCTGGGAGGCTGAGTCCATCTTATCTGTGTCTTCAGGACCCAGTGCACCAGACGTCTGCGGGGTGAATGAGCGAGTGAATGAATGACTGAGTGAATGAAGAAATGTGTTAGAAATTTGGGGCTTTCAGGGATTGTGCATCAAATCCCCAGAAGAGGAAGCAGGCTGGCCCCCAGCACCCCCCATCCTGACTCTGGGGCCTGCCGGGGGCTGGGGCCTGAGTTGTGATCACACTCTCCAGCCCGGGGGGCCACAGGCCACGCTGGGGGACTCGGATCTGGGGAGCCCTGACCTTATTGCTGAAGAAACAACAGCTCAGAGAGGGGACAGGGCAGGAACAAACAGGATGTGGGGGGCACGGGCACAGCTGGGACCCCACCACTTGGCTCTCGTGGGATCAGACCCAGCTGGCGTCCCGAGGCAGATGCCCAAGCCCCCTGCCAGCAGCAGCCCCACCTTCGTGCACCCTCTGGAAGTTCTCAAGGTCAGCGAGGTCCACTGAGGGGGTACCCTGAGGAGCGGGGTCAGGGCCTGGAGACCGTCTGTCCATCTGTCCGGAGAATACCCAAGCAGCTGAAGGGCACAGGCCCTTGGGGAGCGCTTGGGGCAGCCCAGTAGCCACCCTATTCCGTTTTAATTTTATTTCCTTGATGAAAACAGCAGGATCAATCCTGCTGACCATTTAGCAAGGTGTCCCATTTGCATATTTAAAAGATACTGCCAAGGAGGGCGGTGGGGGATGGGAGGACGGGCTTCAGGCTGATTGAAGCGGAGGCTCATTTCGGCTACAGGGGATTTAATTTCCACTTGCAAACTCAGAATAGATTGCGGTGCTGCCGCCGCCCACAGGGCTCCGTGCAGAGGAGCTGCCGGAAAGCGTCTCTGGGAGCACTGTGTGGCAGCTCCATGTCACTTCCCGTCAGCATCTGTCCCACCGCTGGTTTTAGCTGAAGTTACAATTGAAATGTGAAAACTGGAAGTCTGGAGAAAGGGGACTTAGTCCCATGAAGGAGGCAGCTGGAGAGCCCCATTCCCTGAGAGTCCCAGGCCTGGTCTGTGTCAGGGATCAGGGTCTGGTCTGTGAGGGGGATCGGGCCCTGGTCCGTGAGGGGGACCCAGGCCCGGTCCGTGAGGGGGATCCGGGCCCGGTCCGTGAGGGGGATCGGGGCCCGGTCCGTGAGGGGATCGGGGCATGGTCTGTGAGGGGGATCAGGGGCTGGTCTGTGTTGGGAATCAGGGCCTGGTCAGTGAGGGGTGTCAGGCCTGGTCAGTGAGGAGGATCAGGCCTGGTGTGTGAGGAGGATCGGGGCCTGGTCTGAGATAGGAATTTAGATTGACGGCCAGGGTCGGGGGTCAGAGTCTGACAGGAACGGGGCTCAGTGTGTGGCTGTGGTCAGGAAGGGATGGCTGAGCAGAAGTGAGGTCAGCTCCTCCCAGGCTGGAGGAGCTGGGAAGGAGAATGAGGCTCCATAGAGGCCAGAGGAGTGGATTTCTCCCTCAACCAAAGCAGAGTGTGGGCTGAGGAGGTGGAGCTCCCAGGCAGGTCACAGGCGAGACTTGTCGCTGGGCCTCGGCCTGGTAGATGCTCACCCTGACCATCCAGTGAATTCACTGTGGGGAAGAAGAAACCACATCCTTCGAAGGGCTGGGCAGGGCGGAGATCTCCACTCTGCAACCCTCCCAAGAAGCCCAGACACTTCGCAGGACCAGGGTCCCACTGTTGCTGCCTAGGCGGCGCCCACCTGTCACGCTGTTACCCATGTTGGAGGCTGGAGGGGTCAGGGGAAGAGGGGCACACAGCTCAGAGGGATCTCTGAGCTGATCACAGACCCAAGACTTCATTTTTCATGAAGGGAAACTGAGGCTCGGAGCCCACAACTAGTATGTCCCAAAGCTGGTGAGTGGCTTTGCTGTCCATGGCACTCGAGGCTGGGCTGGGGTGTGTGTGTCCACCCAGCAGTGAGACTCCTGGCATGAGAAGAAGCCTGGGCTCCTGGCCTGCCCTCAATACCTGCGGCTGCCCTGCTGGTCTTAGCTTTGGGTGAGGGCAGAAGGTCACCCTGCCTGCCCCCTCCTGGAAAGGCCGCCTGGCAGGTGGCAGAGACACTGCCATAAAAGGTGCCACCCAGGGGGGGGCAGGCTCTGCCACCTGCCGGCTTCACCTCTCCTCCTGCAGTCAGCTCATCTGTGAAATGGATGAACAGCAGCCGCTACCCTGTGGTGTGTTGAAGCAAGCGGTCCCATGTCAGAGGCTTAGAGTAGAGCCCAGCACACAGGATGGGCCTGTGCTGGCGGCTAGGTCTGTGAGGAATTAGGTCTCCATGTGCCACGGGTGTTAGGAGAGGAGCGGGTCTGCTTGGAAGACAGTTACATCTGCTCCAGAACCAGCTTCAGACGCTGGATGAGCATCCGTGGGAGCAAGAAGGGAGCCCCATGGCCAGTCTCTCCTGTCCTCCCCTCCCACCGACATATTGGCGGCCATCCGTGAGGGACTCGGGGGTCAGTGATGCCCTTTGGACCCTGTGGAGAATACCCCCCAGGGTCAGCGGGCTCCAGAGGGAAGAGAGGACTCCGTGGGAAGAGGCTGCCATGGAGAGAGAGTCCAGATGCATTCTGGGACCTGTGGGTTGGCCCTAGTCTCTGCCACTGGGACCGCAAGCCCGCCAAGGCAATAGCCAAGCCCTGGCTCCTAGAAGGGGTGAACTGACGGCTGGATGCATATGTGGACAACGGCCCCCAGGGACGGCTGTTCAACCCCTGGCCCTGGCATCATCATTCTCTCTGCCCTGGGAGCTCCTGGGAGCTCCTGGGAAGAGCCACGAAGCAAGTGGTGGGGCTTCCACAGCATGGAGTATTACGCAGCCATCAAAAACGACATATAGGAGAGTTTTCAAAAACACAGGGATGTCCGTGGCGAGCAAAGGCCGGTTTAGAAGCGGGATCCGTAGGATCATGTTTTCAACGTGCAAAGAACAAATGTGGAAGAAAATGAAGGAGAGCGGCTGCCAGGACCCGTGGACAGATGGGGAGGGGGTGCTGTGCTTCTTCACACTTCTCTGTATTTTACAGTTGGGATGATGAGCGTGTCTGATAATCAGGGAAAGGTGGAAAATGAAACGGAAGAGGCCAGCAGTCAACAACCCAGCCGTTCCCTCAGGCTGCTTCGTTAAACACAGGTCACCGCACAGCCCAGAAACTCCCTCCCAGGGCCTGCCCGAGAGAGTGAAGGCAGGCCCACAGAGATGGGCACACCCACGGTCACAGCAGCCAAAAGGTGGAAACAGCCCAAGCATCCGCCGGCAGGTGGGGGGACTGATGTGTGGTCTAACCGTGCTGTGGGGCATGATTTAGGCGTAGAAAGGATGCAGCATCAGCACTCGGGAAAAACTGGCGGGCCTGGTGCGTCACGCCGAGGGCAAGAAGCCGGAAGGCAAAGAGGCCACGCTGTGAGATGCCACGTACAGGCAGAGCTGAGGACAGAGACATCTGTAGGGTGGAAAGCAGATTCAAGGTTGCCAGGGCCGGCGTGGAGGGCCAGGGAGGTGACCGAAGACATGGGCTTTCTTTTTGAGGGGATGCAGATGTTTGAAGCTGGACTGTGCTGATGGCTGCACAGCTCTTCGAATATACAGAACACCCCGTGTTTAGCATATTCGGAACGGTGCCCTTCGAATGAGTGACTTGTACAGTTTGTGAATTACATCTCAATAAAGCCATTGTTCAAAAAAGCAGCAGCCCCAGGGAACCGTGAATCATGGCATCCGAGGACGGTGCCCTCCCTTCTCCCTTCCTCCTCAGGGGACAGATGGCGAGGCCCCCTGGGGTGCAGCACCCTCCTCTGGTGCCTCCTCGCTGTGGGGCTCCAGGACCTGCCGGGTGGCAATCGCCAGAGTGACGGCTGAAAGGCGGGATTGAAAGCCTTGAAGGGACCTCCATGGGTTGAGGTCAATAAATCTCGCCGGCTGTGCGGCCTCCCGCCCGCTCTGTTCAGCAATCTGTCCGGCTGCCTTTCACCGGCCCTGTGGCTCCCATTACCTCGGGGGAAGAGCTACAAATCACCGTGACAGACCAATCAACAGGCCGGGGAATTTTTACACACGCCGCCTCTTGAAGGATGAGTCCCCCTCAGCAGCGCATCAGAATAAATCTCTTCAAAAACTTTCCCCCGGGCCCACCTCCCCTGGGCCCCGAGTGGCTGATGGCCTCCCCCGAAATCTCCAGGGCTGTGCCCACCTGCGTCCCTTCCGGCTGGCTGAGCTGGGACCCCCTGCCCTGGTCCCCACTGGACACCTCCTTGGGTCCCAGGAGGCTGGCTCTGAGTTGGGGGTGGTCTGGGGGCCACCAGGGCTGGCTCTGACCAAGTCCACCCCAGCTGTCCTGCCACGACCCCTCCGGGACAATGCTGGCCCCTCTGTCCCCCACCCAATGGCGTCAGGCCCTCATGGCCGGGCCAGAACACCTCATTTCAGCAGGAAGAAAGAAAGCTTTATAAAATAATTCATAGGAAACTTAAAACACTCAGACACCAAGAAATTGCAAATGGGGAAATATGATGGATTGTGGGTTGGAAGAAGGCGACTTCCGCAGGCAAAATTGATCCCTTGGAAAATGTTTTTGTCTGCTGTGAAAAATGGGTAATATCTCGCTGGGGCTCAAGAGCTATAATCCCGAAAATAATTTGCTTTTGATTTCCTCGTAGCTTCTGTTCTACCCCCTCCATCTCTATTTAGGAGACCCAGGCCCTCGAGTGCTGGGGCCCCCTCTCTGTCAGGGCACCTGCTAGGGGCTCCCCACTTGGTATTGGCTCGTCTACTTAGAGAGGGTCTTTTCTCAACTGATGGCTGACGGGGTGGGCTCCCAGCGTGGCTGCCTCCCATGCCCCCAGCCCTCTCTCTTCAAGACTTCCGAATTAGCTTCCAGGGGTTTTTAAAAAACCAAGCATCTAGCAAAACCATCGCACCGTCTCTCCATTGAGCTTGCAGAAACTGCACCATCTCCTCCCCCCAGATACACTGAGCAATGCTTCAATTAGCGATTAGCGTCAGTACAACAGAACCAGAGAGAGGTGTCCCAATCCCCACACCCTACAAAGGGGGAGCTGGGGCCAGAGGGGAGGGTCTCCCCAGATGGGCAGAAGTCGAGCTGAACCCAGGGTGGGCTTGGCTTTGGTGGAAGGTGTGGACACAAGCCCAGGACTCCCGCCGCTGTGGAGACCATGGGAACAGTCCCAAGGGCCAAGGCCGGGTCAGAGCTCCTCCCTCTGAGGCCCAGCCCTGCTGGGTGCTTTCACGACCCCCAGATGCTCTGCTCCTCCCAGGACCACTAAGTTGGGGTCTCCAGGGCAAGGGCAGGAAGCAGCTATCCCACATGTGAGAGGCCTTGGCTCCCAGTGCCTGACTTTCTGTGAGTACAATGCCACCCCTTCAACCCTCGAGCCACCAAAGGTCTCCTTGGGAGCGACATCCCGGCCGCTCTGGGTGGTTCTGCCAGGTCCTACCTGCCGGGAGTCTCTGCCATTGCCCAGTGTGCTGCAGGCCTTGGGGTCATGTGGGCCTGCCAAGGGCAGCCCCAGGAACACTGGCAGGGCCACAGGGCCATTCGTGGACAAAAGAACTAGGGGGCGAGGGGCCAGAGTGCAAAGATGGCTTCGTTCCTGCAGCTGCTCCCGGGTTTTCCAGGGATGTTGCTGCCTGTAGCGGGAGCACCAGTGAGGGGTGCTGGGCCCAGACTTCCAGGAACAGGGGCCCGGAGGTGGCTACTCTGCATCTCCGGGTGGCCCAGGTGGCCTCCCCTTCCCCGGGTCTGTTTCATGAGGGTCACTGAGTATGTGCAATAGCACTGTCCTGTGGCTACAGGGAGGAAAGCATGCATGACCTGCCATGGGGAAGACGATTCCTGGAGGAAGAAAGGGCCAGAGACGCTGGGTGACCACCCTGTGATGGGTGGAGACCGGGCTTCGTGCCTTGCTGCTGGCTGCTCCGCTGCTGTGTCCCTGCAGGGTGACATAGGCACCCCCGCTCTGGGCCAGGTGGCTCCAGAAAAGCCTGCATCTGCCAGAACAGGTGCATGGAGCCCTGTGGGAGAAGCGCGGCCAGGGGCTCAACCCATCCGCTTCTGCATCCAGGAAGCGGGGCTGTCGCGTCCCTTGGCTGTGGGGCCCTCGAAAACTGGCCTCCTTGGGCGGTTGTGCGTTCACTCCTTAACCATGTACTCTGGTGACGCTGAACACATACATTTGTCTTGGACCCTCTGGACAGAGACGATAAGCCTCCCAAAGTTCACCCGTCAAGGTCAGCACAGGTGATGTGCTGACCCTCAAGCTCCATCCCAGCTTGGCATTGGATTTGTTGATTGATTGATTGACATGAAACTTCCTGACCCCTTACCCAGTGGCCTGTTGTATAGCACAGGTGACCCCACCCTCACCCTACGCACTGAAGCAGCCAGTCCTAACCCAGCTCAGCACTGAAACGTGTGAGAGACGGTATGGACTGGCCTCCCTCCCATTTACCTGGAAGGGGTTAGGCAAACCCACCGGCCTGTCCCAGAAGACCGTGAATGGCTGAGGGCTCTGTGATTCAAGGCCGACCAGCTCTGTAATGAAAATCCACCTCCCTCGGTGTATTTCACAAGGACATTTGCACACCTGGGCTGTGCTGGCTGGGACGTGGCCGCCGTGCGGAGATCTATTTCCACTGCCTCGCAGACGATGGACCGGGCGCATCTTCAGAGCCGTGGTGGAGCAGGCCACATGGGCAAAGGCCTATTTTTCAAACAACTAATGAATTCCACAGCGACGTTCGCGGCTGTACATCACCCACTGCCGCACTGTGGGGCTTTCTGGTTCTCCTCCCACCTGTAAAATTCCACAGCCAACGGCTGGGAATGGGGAACGCTCTCTCGAAAACACTCATTCAGGGCTCACTGAGGTCATCAATCACAGTTATTTTCAGATGTCAACTTTGAAGGTGAAAGGGGAATGCTCAGAAAGCAGGACCATCGTTGGGAAAGTGGGGGGCAGGCTGGGGCAGCGGGGGTCTGTCACCCCAGGAGCTGGAGCCTAGATGACCCCAAGTCTTCCAAGCTGGACTGAGGGGTTCCTGCTCGTTCTCCAGATCTGCTGAGATGGGTTCGGGGTTGCCTGGGTCCCTCAGCGGAATCTGCTGCAGGGGTCAGAGGCCTGGATGTGACCAGGCGGCCAGGGCCTGGTGCACCTGAGAGTCAAATCCACTTCGCAACTATGTAGACTCCTGCCCGGGGGGGCTCTTTGCCCCTTTCCTGCTGCCCTTCTCCCCAAAACTGGAGCCTGAAGTGGCTGCCCCGAGGCCTTCGCCAGTGTGTGGCGGGTGCCTGAAGCCAGCCGGGCCAGAGTGTGCGGGAAGCCTGGGCTGGGTGAAGTCTGTGTCAGGGATTCTACCACTGGCAGCCAGCTGACAGCCAAGTCCTGAAGACCCCGTCAGCCTCTGCTTGCCTAATTAAAACGAAAACCCCTTCCAAGAGCCCAGCACCGAGTGAGCCTCCTGACCCTAAGAGCTCCTGCGCCAGGGAAGGGGCTGCTCAGAGCCCAGGCCCTAGTCTGGGACTCACAGTTACCCAGGAAGAGGAGTGGCCAGTTATTCCCAGGACTGACCAGAGGCAGGTGTGCGGTTGACTCAGGAAAAGCCACTACTCGAGGGCCCCCAGCCCAGCAAGGTGGCTGGGAGGCGGGGCAGGCAAGCTGGAGTGTGTGTCAGGAGGTGTCGTGGCAGCTGCACTGAGCTGGCTGGGCGCTGCAGAGATGAGGCTTGGAGATGGCAGGGGTCAGAGGGCTGGGCCTGGGTCCTGCTTCCCACAAGCTGGCCCCTCTGGTTCTCCCTGCGGAGCAGACACCTGCAGGGAGGCTGGCCCAGCTGAGGGGCAGCTGGGAGAAGCAGCTGCAGGAACATGCCGTGGGCCGTGTACGCAGGTGAACAGGCTTCTTCAGGGCAGTGTAGGAGGGGAGGTTCCCAGGAGCAAGGAGGCCTGGCTGCGCTCTTCAGGCCCCTCACCTCCCATGTCCCCTGGAAGGAGGGCGGGAAGCTGGCGGCGGCTGATTGTATTAGACAGGCCTTTATTGATCCTGCTCCTGCTCATCCCTGGTGTCTCATTTCAATAAACAGCAGTTTGGAGGAATTAGCGAGGGACTGCGGCTCCCTCCCCTCCCCCTGCCCTTCTCCCCCATCTTCCTTTGGATTTGTCAGGAACGGAAGATTTATGAGGATTCGAGTAAGATTCTAATTTGTTCCTGAGATGGTGGGATCAGCGCATTGAGGGCACAGGACAAGCTCTTGCTGTTTACATGCCCTGACATGGGGAACAGCCTGGGCCTGGCTGGGGTCCCGGGCAGGGGCCTCACTGCTCAGCCAGTGGCAGTCATCGGAGGAACTCAGCATGGTGACAGGGAAATGTCGCCAGATCTCTGGGGCTGAGTCAACCTTGGGAGAAGCCATGAGGAGGTATTCTAGTGGGAGGGGACCGCCCCAGAAGGCACCACACAGTTCTCAAGCCCTGGGCAAGTGGTCACCACATTGCCTGGCCTCAACTCTCATCTGCAGGGGAGATGACAGGTGTGTGGGTGCATCTGCATGTGTGTGTGCATATATGTGTGCATGTGTGGCTGTGCATGTGTGTGGGTGTGTACATGAGTGTGTGGGCGTGTGTGTGCGCATGGGTGGGTATGTGTGGGTGTGTGCATGTGTGTGGGTATGCACATCTGTCTGGGTGTGTGCATGTGTGTACGTGTGCATATGTATAGGTGTGTGCGTGTGGGTGTGGGTGTATGCATGTGGGTGTGTGCAAGTAAGTGGGTGTGCATGTGGGTGAGTGTGTGCATGTGTGTACATGTGTGTGCATGTGTGTGCATGTGTGGGGGTGTCTGCGTGCATGTGCATGTGTGTAGGCATGTGTGCATGTGTGTGGGTTTGTGCATGTGTGGGTGTATGCTGTGTGGATGTGTGGGTGTGTGCATGTGTGTACATGTGTGTGCATGTGTGGGTGTGGGTGCATGTGTGTAGGTGTGTGCATGTGTGTGGGGGTGTGCACATGTGTCGGGTGTGCATGCGTGTACACGTGTGTGCACGTGTGGGTGCCTGTGTGTAGCCGTGTGCATGTGTGTGTGCATGTGTGTGGTGTGTGCATGTGTGTACATGTGTGTGCATGTGTGGGTGTGGGTGCATGTGTAGGTGGGTGCATGTGTGTGGGTGTGTGCATGCGTGTGGTGCACAGTTTCTGTACACATGCATGTATGTGGTATGTGCACATGTGTGTACATGGCACATGTGCATATGTAGTAGTGTGTGGGCGTGTGCTGTGCTTTAGCACAGTACTTCCTGTTTTTTACCCAATGTAACAGACATTTTCCCAAGTTATTCAATCCTACTGCTCTTTTTCAAAAATATATTTGTAACAGCTACAGAAACTCAGGGGATGGGCTGTAGCATAAAAGCCTGAGTGGCTTCCCTTTTCTTCAGGCCTTTTGGGGATGCTCTGCTCTCTTCTCCTCTCCCCTCCCCTCTTTTCTTTCTTTGGAAACAGGATCTCGCTCTGTCCCAGGCTGGAGTGAAGTGGGATCATGGGACACTGCAACCTCCACCTCCTGGGCTCAAGTGATCCTCCCACCTCAGCCTCCTGATTAGCTGGGACTCAGGCAGGACCCACTGCACCAGCTATTTCTGTATTTTTCATAGACTCGAGGTGTCACCATGTTGTCCAGGCTGGTCTTGAACTCCCGGGCTCAAGTGATTGGCCTAACTCGGCCTTTCAAAGTGCCAGGATTACAGGCATGAGCTACCATGCCAGGCTGGGATGCTATTTCTTTGCCTTTATAAATGACATGTCCCTGCAGGTCCAGTGCAGCAGCCTCTGCCTGGTGGCCCCCTTGGCTTCTCTGTCTCTCCCTGGTGCTCATGGGGTCCCTCCTAGCCAGAGGGTCCCATTTAGGGAGGCCCACCAAGCCCCTCAGGGAGCCACCTCCCTCCCTTCCACTCCCTGCTTCTTGCCTGTGCCACCTCCAGCAGGTGGGCTCCACCAAGCTGGCTTCTCAATCGTCAGTATCAGAACGGTGCCTGGTACACAGTACCTATGGGATGATTTTTAAAATAGATTCTGGTGAGATGCAGTGGCTCACGCCTGTAATCCCAGCACTTTGGGAGGCCAAGGCAGGCAGATCACGAGGTCAGAAGTTTGAGACCAGCCTAGCCAATATGGTGAAACCCCATCTCCACAGAAAAAAAAAACAACAAAAATTAGCCAGGCATGGTGGCACATGCCTACAGTCCCAGTTACTTGGGAGGCTGAGGCAGGAGAATCACTTGAACACAGGAGACAGAGGTTTCAGTGAGCTGATAGTTATAATTCTCATACCATGTAATTCACCCCTTTAAATTGTATAATTCAGTGAGTTCTGGTATATTACATAATTAATTTTTAAAATTGAGGTGAAACATAACAGTTGCCGTTTTAACCATTTGAAGTGTGTAATTCAGTGGCGTTCAACACATTCACATTTTTGTGCAACTACTGCCACTATTTTCAAAACTTTTTATCACCCCAAAGGAAACCCTGTGATCATGACACAATGAGTCCCATTCTCTCCTTCCCCGGTTCCTGGTACCCACCATTCTACATTCTGTCTCTATGAAGTTGACTCCTCTAGATACCTCATGTAAGTGGAATCATCCAGTAGTTGTCTTTTTGTGACAGGTTTATTTCATTCAACAAATGTCCTCAAGGTTTATGCATTGTAGTATGTGTCAAAATTCCATTTCTTTTATGACCAAATAACAATCACTGCCTTTTAATTGGGTGTTTAGATCATTTACACTTAATGTGATTATTGATATCACCTGCTACTTGTTTTGATTCCTCCCATCTGTTCTCTATTCCCTTTTCCCTTTTTTCTACCTTCCTTTGAATTAATCGAGTGGTTTTATTTATTTATTTGTTTGTTTTGTTTTGTTTTTTGTTTTCTTTTTGAGATAGGGTCTTGCTCTGTTGCCCACACTGGCGTGCAGTGGCACAGTCATGATTCACTAGAGCCTCAACCACCTGAGCTCAAGTGATCCTCTCACCTCAGCCCTGCCAAGTAGGTAGGACTATAGGTGTACACCATCCCACCCAGCTAATCTTTATTTTTTTTGTAGTCAGGGATTCATCTTATTGCCCAGGCTTCATTAAGTGTTTTATGATTTCATTTTATCTTCTTTTTTTTCTTGAGATGGAGTCTTGCTCTGTTGCCCAGGCTGGAGTGCAATGGTGCGATCTCAGCTCACTGCAATCTCTGCCTCCTGGGTTCAAGTGATTCTCTTGCCTCAGCCTCCCAAGTAGCTGAGATTACAGGCACCAACCACCATGCCTAGCTAGTTTTTGTATTTTTAGTAGAGACAGGGTTTCACCATGTTGGCCAGGCTGGTCTTGAACTCCTGACCTCAAGTGATCTGCCCACCTTGACCTCCCAAAGTGCTGGGTTTACAAAAATGAGCCACCGCGCCTAGGCTCATTTTATCTTGTTTCTTGGCTTTACTTATAACCCTTTGTTTTGTGTTTTTAGTGGGTGCTTTCAGGTTTACACATCTTAAATTTATCACAATCTGTCTTCAAGTGATATTATAGTACTTCATGTACAATACAAGTAACTCCAGCCAGGTGCAGTGGCTCATGCCTGCAATCCCAGCACTTTGGGAGGTGGAGGCAGGCAGATTGCTTCAACCCAGGAGTTTGAGACCAGCGCGGGCAACATGGTGAGACCCCATCTCTACAAAAAAAGTTACAAAAGTTAGCCAGGTGTGGTAGCTGTAATCCCAGCTACTCAGGGAGCTGAGGAAGAAGGATAGATAGCTTGAGACCAGGAGGTCGAGGCTGCAGTGATCTGAGATCTCGCCATTGCATTCCAGCCTGGTTGACAGAGCAAGACCCTGTATCAAAGAAAATAAAATCTTCTGACTGGGTGCGGTGGCTCACGCCTGTAATCCCAGCACTTTGGGAGGCTGAGGCGGATGGATCATGAGGTCAAGAGATCGAGACTATCCTGGCCAACACGGTGAAACCCTATCTCTACTAAAAATACAAAAATTAGCTGGGTGTGGTGGTGTGTGCCTGTATTCCCAGATACTCAGGAGGTTGAGGCAGGAGAATTGCTTGAACCCAGGAGGCAGAAGTTGCAGTGAACCGAGATTATGCCACCGCACTCCAGCCTGGCACCTGGCGACAGAGCAAGACTCTGTCTAAAAAAAAAAAAGAAAAAGAAAAAGAAAAACTTCTCCAATGTGATGAAATCTATAAACCAACAAGCCCAAGAAGCTCAACAAATCCCAACCACAGGAGATATGGACACTGAGGCACAGGAAAATAAAAACCTTAAAACCATGGTGAGAAGTAAAATTAGTTACTCATCATCTCTTCTCTTCTTCAAGGACTTTAATTGCAGGTGTATTAGGCCATGTGAGGCTGTACCGCGTTTCTGGTCTTTTTCTTTCCTGCTACGTCCTCAGAGTCACTCACCTTTTCTTCTTGCATGTCGACTCTGCCGTTAATTGTACCCAGTGTATTTTTAAGAATTTGATCGAAGACTTTTGCTGTGTTCCACATCTCTCTTTAACACGCTCCGTCTTCCCTCCACCTTCCTGAAGCTATGGAACGTGGCTCTGTGTCCTTGACTAATTCTCTCATTGGTGCCAGTTCTGAGTACTTGCACTGATCGATTGATCTCAGGATGGGTTCTGTTTCCCCTGCTTCTGATCATGCCTGATCATTCGTGTTTGAACACCAGCCTTGTGAATCGTGTCTCGTTGTGTGCTGGATAGTTTTGTATTCCTATAAACATCCCTGAGCTTTGTTCCACGCATTGCTAAATTACTGGAAAGGATTTGATCCTTCGGAGGCTTGACCTTGACTTTTATCATGTTAGGCTACAACACTTCTGTTCAGGGATGATTTTGCACCAATCCTAAAACAATACCTACCCTTCAGGGTGCTGCGCCCGATGCCCACGTGTTACAAGGACTTTTCACTGTGGCTGACAGAAACATGAACGACTCTGAGCCTGTGTGATTCCAGAGCTTGCTCCGCTTCTCTGTCGTTCTTTCCCAGCCTCGGGAGGTTTCCTCACACGCTCTCGTGCTGGTCAGTTCTCAGCTGCTGGCCGGAAGGGATTCTCTGCAGGTCTCGGGAGCGCTCCCTCTCTCTGTGCAACTCTCTCATTTCTTTCTTTCTTTTTTTTTAAGACGGAGTTTCACTCTTCTTGCCCAGGCTGGAGTGCAATGGCATGATCTCAGCTCACCGCAACCTCCGCCTCCCAGATTCAAGCGATTCTCCTGCCTCAGCCTCCTGAGTAGCTGGGACTACAGGCATGTACCACCACACCTGGCTAATTTTTTATTTTTAGTAGAGATGGGGTTTCACCATGTTGGTCAGGCTGGTTTCAAACTTCTGACCTCGTTATCTGCCTGCCTCGGCCTCCCAAAGTGCTGGGATGACAGGCATGAGTCGCCTCGTCTGGCCTCATTCTCTCCTTTCACCCTGCTCTCTCCGCTCCAGCTCTTTGTCCTAGTCTCCCCAGCTTTTCAACTTTGTTTTGTCAACATGGGGGATGGTGGGCTCTCTTTGGGTTTCCCTTCCTACACTGAGGCCTGGCAGTGAGCTGGGGCAACTTGGAGGGCTTGCCTCCTTTGCTTCCCGTCTCTGGGGGATCACCGTACCGTGCTGCCCAGCTTCCAGTGTCAGAAAACCACGTTCGAGTGTGCTGTACGTCTGAGCGCAAATACAGCCTCTGTTATTTCACCATGGTTAGAATCAACGGTCCTTTAATGGTTTAAGAACGATTCCTTGATGAATGAATGAATGATGTTCCCAGGAAGGCTTCAAGCAAAAGGCTTTTCTGGAACTCAGGCTGATGACAATTGCTTTAGCGCTGTGAGGGTTGAGCGGGTTGTCCTCTCTGCCTCCTTGTCTGCAGTATCTGACCCAAATAGTTCAGATGGCTGGAGAGGAATTGACCCCAGAAGTGCAACTGGAAGGTTAGCAGGTCTCAACACTTTTAAGGCCCTCGTCCCATGTGATCCAGCTGTTTTCTGGCTCTTGTGGGACAAACCATCATGTCCAGCTGGACTCCTGTGGCCGAGAGGGAAGCGAGGAGAGGAGGGGACACTGGAAGTGAGCAGTCCTTGCTGGTCTCCACGTCGATGCAGCCTGGAGGAGGGGCTGGAAGCTCTCCCTTCCATGTCCTCTTCTGTCCAGTCAGACGGCCAGTCAGCCCTAGACCTGGTGCTCAGAAGGAGTCCTTCTCCCCGAGGTTCCATCAGCATCCCAGGCACAGCCCACACACAGGACTGACGACACCTCCCAGACCTATGTTCAGCTCCTGAAAGCCTGGGACGAGTCCAGAAGTCTGGGCTGATCCAGCCCCAGCATGAGGGCCCTGAGGGCTGTCTGCAGGAGGGGCCGGGAGGCTTTACTCCCCCTCAACATCAAAGTGACAAGCAGCGGACTCCACTATAAAGAAATGATGGAAATCTGGGCGTTTCCAGGCTGGTGGTTTCCCCCAGCGTGGGCAGGTGCACTTGTGGGAGTCTCAGGGAAAGCTCTGGCCCTCGGGGGAGATCCTGGCCCTGCTGTCTGGGTACTGACACCCTAGATGGGGCCTCACCTGACTTTGACCCCACAGACAGGGAGGCCCTGAAGCTCAGCCCAGTGCAGGTAAGGTGCCTTTTGGGATCACAGCCTTGAACCAGGCTGGGAGAGAAGGGGACAAACGATGGTGAAAGGGAGGAGAAGTCAGGATGCCCAGTGTGCACAGCCAGGCAGAGGGGGCTCTCCCCCAGGGTCAGCAGAGATGGGAGGCTGAGGGCAATGAGAGGGCCGTGCTCCTCCGCCTGACTTCCTCTAGCCCCTGCCACGGCCTCAGGGCGATGGCCCTTCATGGAGAGATGTCAAAGTGTCCCCACCCCCATCACTGGGAGAAGGGCTGGTGGGAGGGAGCGGAGAGGGCCACGGGGCCTGGTGGGGAGGGAGGGGCTTCCAGCGATCCAGCGCCATGGCCACAGCATGAACAAGTTCCAAGGGTGCCGTGCCCCTGCCACCTACCCTCCCTCCTGGGCAAGCCCAGGCCTCCAGTGGGCGCTCCAGCCATTTGGGATGATGGATCGAGGCGTCTGCCCTGATGCGGCAGATGTGGGCTGCACTTGGCCTCAATCGCTCCCCAGGGGCCCCGATCGATGGCGGCCCGTGCACGGCCCCAGCAGCCTGTGATGAATGGCTAGAGATTGATTTTCACTTAATTGACAATTTGGTGAACCTGTTTGCAAAATCCCAGGTTGGGCGCAAACAGTCTCGAGGTAATAGATGGTTGTGTTGACTCTGCCTGGGCCAGGGTGGCAGCCAGGGGGCAGTAGAGGCCGCACAGCACTGGGGGACCCGGCTGTGCACGGGCTGAGCTCCCTTCTGCAGGCCCAGGAGGGACGGGGCGCCAGCCCAGATCAAGAATCCCCGGAGGGGTGGGCCCCAGCACTAGTCATCACTAGGGCAGGTGGACACCCCAGGCAGGGTCTGATCCTGCCTGGGCCCCCCTGCTGTATCACCAGGGCACTGCCTCTGACCCTCCCTGACCTTCCATTTCCTCCTCTGTGAAATGGAGTCCACCTGGCACGGCCCGGTCCCCCCATCACTGGGGCCTGTGCTGCCCCCCTGGCTGCCACCCAGGCTCAGGCATACCCTGCAGCCCATCTCATTGCAGAGGCTGCCCGCCCACCCTCTGCTCAGAGGCCCCCACTCTCGCCCCAGGGCAGCTCTTCCCCACCTGGCAACCCCGTGCTGACACAGCCCTGGGACACAGAGGCCCCCACACCTGCCCCAGGGCAGCTCTCCCTCACCTGGCAACCTCATGCTGACATGGCCCCAGGACCCCTGAAGTCCCTTCCATGCCCCTTTCTGCCCCATCCATTGTCCCCACAGAGCCTCAGACTTTGTTTGCTCCCCCACCATCCCCCTGGGTTCTGGGTGACTCTCTCCTCCACGTGGTGGCCCCCTTCCCATTCCTGGGCACCAGCTCCTCCCAGCCTCAGGGCTTTGTCACTTGCTATGCTCTTGCTATGCTCCAGTGACCCACTCCAGCAGGTCATCAAAGCCTCAGTTTAAATGTCCCCCACCCAGGGGAGGCCCTCCCTGGCCCGCATCTCTGCCCAGCTAGGCCCCCTCTGGTCTCATCTTCCCAGTTCCTTTCCTTTAGCACCCTCACGACTGTGTCAGAGTCTCTTGCTGGCATGTGGCTTGTTTGCCTGTCTGTCTGCTGGCCCATCAGTCCTGTAAGCCCAGGGACACTGCCTGTGTGGTCACCTGGCTCTCTGGGCCACAGCCAACCCAGCTCAGCAGGCACCCAGGAAGCGCTCCCAGCATCTGGTCCAAGGGACGCTGTTCCCAGGGTGATGTGGAAACAGCCCGGAGCTCACCTTGCCACCTGCCCCTGAACTCATTAGCAGGGCCAGACTTGGGAACTGTAATAGGACCCTCCAGTAATCCCCTCCGGGGCCGCCCCAGACAAAAGCCCAAATTAAGTCAGCACAATTGCAGGGGAGAAGCCAAGGGGCTGGAATTTACCCCCCAAGAACACACAAAGCGTCTCCCCTCTCAGAGGCAGGCTGCTTGAGGTCTAATTTCCGTTCCATGCAATTTGACGCCTTGGACTCTCTGCCTCCCCGGTCAACGAGGAAGCTCTGAGTCCACGGTTGGCACCCAAGGTTCTTGGCAGAGGTTCACCATGGCTGCAACAGGGCCCTTGGGCCCCTCCCCTGCCCTGGGACAGAGCCATAGCTGGGCAGAGGGTGGGTCCCTTGCTGTTGTGAGGCGTGCTGGGGACCTCGGGAGTCTGCTTCTCAGTCTGAGCCTCAGAGGCTGTTCTGAGGAGGCTGGTGGGGTCTCAAGGGAGACATTGGCCACCGAAGGGTCTCCCACTCTGCTGGGGAACTTCAGCTTCTGGGTGTGAGAGACAGGATGAGAGGGGAAAGCACAGCCTTTGACATTGGGGCCATTGATGTGGCTCCCCGGCGGCTACTGTGGGACCAGCTCCAGCACGCGGTATCACCCCCAGAGGCTCAGTTTACTCATTTGTAAACGGGGCTGGTGGTCCCCAGGCACAGACTGTTACAAGAATCTGCTGAGATGTCTGGAGTCCCTGCTTCTTTGGGGGCTCTGTGGTCGTTGGTAATAGTGTCTGATTAGGGAGCCCCATGTGTAAGCACAAGGGTGTGTGGGTGGGGAACGGGACCTTCACATACACACTGGCCCTGTGGGGAGGGAGGCCACTGAGGTTTGCCCTAGCCTTGCTCCACGGGGACTGGGCAGCCTCTGAACGTGCAGTGTGTGTGGGCAGGGCAGGGCAGGGGTGGAAGTCCTCCTTTCTGGCACGTAGCAGCCCTCCTGAGGTCCCCATGCTATGGGTGGGCAGCACGCCATGAACACCCTCTCTATTTTTAGTAGAGATGGGGTTTCACCATGTTGGTCAGGCTGGTCTTGAACTCCTGACCTCAAGTGATTCGTCCACCTCAGCCTCCAAAGGCTCTGCCCACACCCAGTGCCTGATGGCCCCCAGGAGGTGGAGCTGAGCAGCCAGTGCAGGCCTGTCAGGCCATGGGTGGTGGGGAGACACAGGCACTGCCTGCAGCCCCCTCAGATGACAGGAGAGGTGGCTGCTCACCCTGCTGGGTTCATTACTGAAGACTGATCATTCATTCCTCACATCTGTGGTTTCCTGATGCCTCGACAGTGAAACTCACCTGGAGCAGGTATGCCCCTGCAGCTGGGCACAGGTGCACCAGGGGACATTTGGAGACATCCTTCTGAGACCAAAATGCTTCCCTTAGGAGAGCAGGAAATGCAGCTGTCAGTTCGCCCCGGAAGTCCTCCAAGTTCTGGGCCCACCTGGCTGTCAGGAGGAATTGCTTTGAATTCCAGAGTCTTAGAGGGTTCCTTGGAGGCAAGAATGTCTCTGAATTCCACAATCTTAGAGCCTCCCTGGAGGCCCATGGGGTAGAGCTCCCTGGAGGCCGATGTGACAGTGGCAACAGTGCTGCAGCCCACTCTGCCACGGGAGGACCCTGGGGGAGTGGGCTTCACCCTGGCTCACTGTCAGCCCAGGAGCAGCAGACCCAAGATGCAGTGGACTGGATGTGCCCCCAGAAAAGGTATGTTCGAGTCCTAACCCCCGGATTCTGGGAGTTGACCAGATCTGGGAAGGGTCTTTGAAGAGGTGATTAAGGTAAGCATTTTGAGCTGAGATCTTCCTGAGTTAGAGCAAAACCTAAATCTAATGACACGTGCCCTTGAAAACACAGAGGGACACAGAAGGGAGGGGCCATGTGAAGACAGAGGCAGAGGCGGAGCCGTGCGGCCACAAGCCAAGGATGCCGGGGGCATCAGAAGCTGGAGGAGGCAGGAAGGATCCCCCCGGAGCCAGGGAAGGAGCCTCGGAGGTGGCCCTGTGACACCTGCTTTCTGACTTCTGGCCTCTGGAACTGGGGGAGGGATCCAGGTCCTGCTGTTTTAAGCCCCTAGTTTGTAGGCCTCTGTTACGGCAGCCCCATGAGACCCTGACACAGACGTGGGTGTGTGGCCCAGGCGAGCATCCCTGCTCCCTGTCACCCTGAACCTCCCTGCCCTCCCCATCTGCAGAGGCTCTACCTCTGCTCCTTGGCCCTTTCCCTGCTGCAGTGTCTTCCACTGTGTCCCCATAAGATCCAGCCCCACAGCCCAGGCCTGGCACACTCAAGCGACTCCACCCAAGGCGGGCTGCACAGAAGGGGTCCAGGCAGGTCACAGGCACTGACCCCACATCACGGAGGCCTGGGGCAGGGTCTCAGGGAGCAGGAGAGGAAGAGAGTGCAGCTGGGAGATAGCAGGTACAAAGGCCCTGAGGCCACAGACTCAGAAAGAGTGAGCGTCTGGAGCATCTGGGGTTTCTGGGCAGGTTGGAGGGGCTGGAACAGGACAGGTGGAGAATGTGGAGGAGAGCCTGCCGTGGGGGAGTGTTTTTTTCTCCAGCTGCTAACCTGCTGCCAACGTGGAACCCCTGAGGGCTGGGCAGGCCTGGCTGACGCAGTACTAGCTGTGAACCAGGGGCTGCTGGGTCCCTCTCTGCACCTGTCCTGGATGTTCCCCATGGGCTCCTTTCACCCTGGGGCCCCTCCCTCTGGCTCAGAACAGCTCAGAAAGCCCTGGCCAGGGTACCCCCCAGCTGGCCTGTGCAGTGCTGCAGTCCAGCCTTACTGACCACCCTGAGGCAGCCATGCAGGGCCTGGGCTCTGGGGCCTGGACAGACCCTCCCTCAGCCAGGGCACTCTCTGGGGGGAAGCCAAGGCATTCCTGATCCTCACCAAGCCCCTTCCACTTCCTGCCTCCTTTTCCTCCCTGAGCTCAGCTTAACAGAGGAGGGCTAAGGTGTGCCTTTGTTTTGAGCGAGTGAGAATTGATGCTAAACTCTCTGGCTCACACCAGACAGCAATTAAACGTCCATCAGCCTTCCTGTCCCCACACCGGCCCTCCTCAACCTGGGGTGACATGGAGGTGGCTCCCCACCCCCTCCCAACCAAAACTTAAATTGAATCAATAGATGGGACTTCGGAGGGGCCTTTGAGGAGGGGCTCTCCCGAATGCAATCAGCCAAAAAGGGCTGAGAGCTTTGGAAGCGATTTCATTCATCAGCCTAATGGCTTTGCAGCCCTGTCTGAAGAAGCTGGGGGTTAGGGCTTTTGTCTCTGGTGCCAGAGCCTAAGTCCCTTCCCTGGGCGGGAATGTGGGCTCCCTGGACCCCAGCCCAGTCCCACTGCCCTGAAACCAGAGCCGCAGGCTCAACTGGGCTGACTTTGGCTCCCAGGCCGAGGCCCCCGCTTTTCCCAGGCTCTGCAAGCTTCCCTTCCGTGCAGAGCAATTCCTTGGGTACTTTCCCTGGACCAAGTGTTAGCGAGGGCTGTAAATCTTTTGTTCCAAAATGGAGACCTCATTCTTCTTGGTTTCTGACACAGATTTGCAGTAAATTAAATGACAGGGGGCTGGCGGTGGGACAGAGCGTCCTGAGTGATTCTGTGGGTGCCAGCCACGGAGAGCGCCGTCTTCGGAAAGGCCACAACCTCGGGCCTAGGATGTGGGCTTCACTCACTGCTCTTAGACTGAGAGGGCACCAGGACCTTCTGCCCAGGGCCAGGCTATCCTGGGCACCAACCTCCAACTTTTTTTTTTTTTTTTAGCCATTTCAGCTCACCGCAACCTCAGCCTCCCGGGTTCAAGCGATTCTCCTGCCTCAGCCTCCTAAGTAGCTGGGATTATAGACACTCGCCACCATGCTCGGCTAATTTTTGTATTTTTAGTAGAGATGGGGTTTCACCACATTGGCCAGGCTCGTCTTGAACTCCTGACCTCAAGTGATTTGTAGACCTCAGCCTCCTGAAGTGCTTTGATCACAGGTGTGAGCCACTGCGCCCAGCCACCGACCTCCAACTTAAACCAGGAGTGGGGCTGGAGGGGCTGTGGCCTTGCTGGCTCTGTTCCATCCTCACAGGATGCAGAATCCCCAGCCCTGATACTTCTGTTCTGAGTCCTGGCTTTGGGGCTCATTGGCAGCAGCCCCCTCTCTCACATGCCAGGCCCTGCCAGCTCTCTTAGTGGCCTTGTCTTCCTTTCACAGATTAGGACCAGAGGCTCTGAGAGTGGCCAGGGGAGGCCTCAGTGGGTGGAACTGTCTCAGCCCAGTGCTCTGACCCAGGGCCTCTGCCCATGCCCCAGACGGCCTCAGGTCCAGCACAGTCCCCAGGCCACCCCACAGGCGGGGCCTGGACCGTGCTCCCAGGGGCCTCGCCAGCCCAGGCCCGGTGTGTCCCCATCTCTGCGCTCTGAGGAGGGCAAGGATGGCTTCCTTCCTTATTGCAGCAGACATTTCTGGGACTGATCAACAAAGAGTGGCCGTGCCCTTGATGGTGGAAGGTCCAGGAGTGGGTCTCTGCGGAGGGCCCAGCTCTGCCTAGGAAGCTTCGTGTTCTTCCTGCCTTCCAGGGAAGACAGCCAGTGGGGTGGGCAGCGGGGCCTAGCTGGGTGACTCCCGCTCAGCTTACTTTGAACAAACACAGTGACCTAAAGCAGAGCTGGGCGCTCCAACCTTTTCATCAGGAAAGATTTAATTTATTGGGAGCGCAGAGCCACAAATCACAGGCCTGGATATTTATCGCCTCCCAGGGCAGAATTGACCACAGAGGGAAGGCAGCCTTCCCAGGCCCGCCTGGCTCCTTTAATAAAGTTGAAAATGTAAAATATGCCCCGTCCTGCACCGGGCGCTGTGGGCCCCGCGGCTGAGTTTATGGAGGAAGCAGCATGACCGGAGAACAACTGGGGGCCTCCTGGGGCGCAGGCACTTAGGATGGCAGTGCTAGTGGGGGTGGCCATGGGGAGAGGGGCTGCAGGTGGTGCTGGGGAGGTGCTGGAGCCCTGGAGGCTCCCTGAAGATCAGCCTTTGGAAGACAGGAGGGAGAGCGTCAGCACTGCAGGCGAGGGCCGCACTGGCTTCACGCTGGACAGAGCCTACCCCTGCAGGCCCTGTGCTGCGCTCTCTACCATGTCCCACCCCCCGAAGTCCTGGTGACTAGGCATGAGGCACTCTTCCTACTCCCGGCTCACGGGCAAGGGCAACACCGGGTCTCAGACAGGTGAAGCCACCTGGTGCTGGGACCCCAAAGCCTGCACACCCCAGCCCCAGCTCCTCACTCTACAACCTCAGGTCCCCACCTGGTAACACCACCACTCACACACAAAACCCAACTCACTGGGGTTCAGCCACACATTGGAGGTCGGCCATGACCCTGTGAGTAGAGCTGGGGCCAAGGAAGCCCCAGATGCCCCCAAGTCCGGGGGAGCCCCCGATGCTGCTGGGGCATTGGAGATCTTTGTGGGGCAAGGGATCCCCTTCCAGGCCTTGCAGAGAGCACGGGCAGACCTGGGATCCTAAGTGGCCCCTGCCAGACCCAGTGCCAAGGCCAGGATGGGACAGAGCCGAGCTGGCTGAGGGGGCAGGGCTGTCCACCACCATCCCAGGCTTGTCCCCTCCCTAGCTGCCACAGCTCCATCCCTGAAACAATCCCCCCAGTCCTCAGTGAAGAGCCCAGAGCTGGAGGGACCCTCATCTGGCCACCTCCCCGTTCCTGGCTCTCCTGTCTGGGACAATGGCATCCTTAGGAGATAGGCTAGCCCAAGCTGTTCAGCCTCAATCCACCCCTCGGGCAACACCAGCTCCCAAGCCCCAGGCTTCCCTAAAACTGCCACTTCCGGGGAGGAGAGAGCTGGAGCAGGGGCATTTTCTGAGAGGGACTTCGAGGGCTCAGGGCAGGCCACGGGCCCCCCTGGGAGGTTCCAGAGTCAGAAACGGGGACTTGGAATCTCGGGACCTTGGACAGTCTGGCACGGAAAGACAGACCCCCGAACCTCTTCAGTTACAGCTGGGGAAACTGAGGCCGGTGGAAGGGATTCACTCAAAGCCACAGGGCAGGTAGTCAGCCTACAGAGGGCCCAGCCAGCCTCTAGCAGACCACAGACCTCAGGTCGCTCTTGCTGGCCGGGATGGGTCCAGTGTCCCCCAGAGACCCCCTGGGGCCCTGTACATGGCTCCTTGTTCTCCCCCCACCCACCCATCCGCTGAAGGTCAGGCTGCCTCAAGCAGGGCCGCCTGGCCCTGGTGCTGCTTCTGGCTGGGACGGTCGCCCTGTGCCATGGAATCAGCCCCAGCGGTGAAGCCCTTTCTTTGGCCTGAGCTAGTTTCTACAAAACAACACCCCTTGCAGTGTGTCTTTTTGTATGGAAAATAAATAAATAAATTTAAAAAATAAAACTGTGTCCCCCTAACTTCCGTGACCCAGCAGTGCTTTCTTGCAAGTTTATCCAGCCATGCTGAGGGCAAACCTTCTGGGCCCAGGACATGTGTGACTCTGGTCCTCTCCAGGAGCGGGAAGTTCAGGCTGAGAACGTTCTTCACTCAGCAGAGAAATTGGAGAAGCAGCCTCAGGGGAGAGAGGAGGTCAAGCAAGGCCTGGCAAGGGGCAGGTGTGTGCGTGCAGGTGTGCACAGGCATGTGTGTGAGTGCACAGCTGTGTGCAGCGTTTGTGTGCGTGTGCACGGGTGTAGCTGAGCACACCGTGGCGCTGTGTGTGTCCAGAGCCGGGCGGGCAGCCCCTGCTCGCCTGCTGTGTTCACGGATGGCTGCGGCACCCTCCCCTTCCTGGGGCCCCTCCGGCATCAGGCCTGGTGCTCCGGTTCCAGAGTCCTGAGACCCCAGGGACGAGACAGTCCTGAAGCCGCTGGCCTGACTCACCTGCGGGCCCCTATTCAGATCAGCTGTTCCCATGCCCGTGGCCTCCCCAGTGCCCAGCTGCCCAGGCCCGGGTGCAACCTGCAGCCTGGCCCCTGGCCCCAGCCTGCTCTCTCCTGTGCCCCCACCCCTCACCAGAGGCTGCAGCTCCAGGACCACCCACTCGTCCAGCCCATGCCCCCCCACAAGCACTCTACTTAATGTCTTTCTCATCAGGAGTTTTAAATTATAAGCCTAAATGAGGTCTATAAATTTGACTTCATAAAATCCCACGCACATCATTTTCCAGCAGAAAAGGCTCTCTAAGAAATATTTGCCATGCGACCCTCTGCACCCCCGCCCGTGCAATAGGACATTTATTCTAATATTAAAATGGCAGACGTTCTATAAATCGTGAGTCACCAACACTCTCCATTGATTTTCCTGCGGTCTCCAGCCCGGGGTAGGAGCCGTGTGAATATCAGTCTATTCGATGGAGATTCATACCCTATTTGGGGGTCAAAGAGCGAGACCTTGTGAGCTTGAACTTCTATCAGCCCAAAGCTGATCAATACTTGGGAGATATATTGGGGGCTGGCTGCTCACACAGATTAAGTGGCCGAAAATACGAGATAAGGGAGTACCTGGCACCTCCAGAGGGAGGCAGCAGGCCTGGAGGGTCTGACCAGGGTTGGAGGCTCCCCTGGGGGCCCCAAAGGGAGGGTCACCTGAGGGGCTGGACCCGGCGTGGCGGAGCCAGGGGTGCCAGGCCAAGGTTAAGGTGGGTTGGGGTGCTGCCTCCAGCCTGGCCCACCTTGACGGGCTCAGAGATTCAGGGGCCCAGAAGGACAGCCTCTGAGGCCTGGGGAGTCTGGAAACCCCTGAGCCAGCCAGCCTGGTCCCTGACAGAGAGGGGCCTGGGATGCAGGAGGCGCTGCGCCCGGACAACCATCTCACCTCCGGGTGCCAGAGGGTTCTGCAGGCTGGAAGGGCACACCGGGGGCAGGGTTTGATCATTAAATACTTTTAGTCACTAAATCACTTGTTTTAATCGTTAAAAGTGATTTAAATTTTACCCATGATTCTTTGCTTGGTTTTCGGGGCCTTGGAGGCCTGTCCTCCCATCTCGTAGAGAATGAGATCCTGATATTCTGTACAAGTTGCTGTAAGACCCTGATGCATTTCAGGGAACTCAGCATAAAATGGAAGAGATATGTGCAAAGGCCCTCTAGGGGCTAGGGGATGACAGCGGGGACTATCTGTGCTGGACCCTAAACTGGACTGGAAGCAGACTCTTCAAGGTTCACATGGTGTCCAGCTACAGGTTCATTTGAGTAACAGATCAGATAAATATTTGAGGTCAAAACCCTACCATGTTTAAAAAAAAAACAACTTACCATGTTAACAGAAGTATTAATTTGCTTGAGAAGGGAGAAAGGAGAGGAGAGGGGAGGGGAGGGGAGGAAGGATGGGGAGGAAGGAAGG
>CM052648.1:29286822-29300974 GCA_028533165.1 Leontopithecus rosalia | reverse complement strand
TCCACACCCCTTCTTCCTGGGGCCACTCCCCTGCCGGACGCCACCTCCTCCCTCTCCTGCACTAGGCCCACCATCGCCCTCAGGCCTCTCAGATTCTGCCTTGGACACCAGGACCCTCGAGGCAGGCCCAGGGCTCCCTCCTCTCTGCACCCTGCACAGCCCTGGGCTGGTGACACCGTTCATCCTATGGTTCCCAAGCATCTATTGGATCCTAGCCCCAGTAAAGCACTAGAAAGTCAGTAGAAGCCAGCCCTGCCTCAGCTGGGGCAGGAGCCACAACCCCGGGGGTGTGGGGTCTTATGAGGATACTGTGGGGGCTGAGCCCACAGGACCTACCTCTCCTGGATGTGTATGTGGGGGTCCCCAGCTCTGCCTCACGCCCTAGCTGCAGCCTTGGGGCGGGGTCCCCCTTCCCACCTCCTCATAGATGACCCACCCCGGCTGGCTGGAGGCCTGCCTGCCAGCCTCTGACATCATGCAAGCAATCTATCAAGTTATTAGGGAGATAAATAATTTGAACTCTGGCCTTTTACCTTTTCCCCTGCGGGCGGCTGCCCTGCCCAGCACCTCGGACTGCCCCACCCGGAGGAGCAATTTCATTAGGAGTGTCCCCGGCAGCTGGCAGAGGCCAGCAGGGAGGCCCTCGAGTGGAATGTCTTTATGGAGATGAGGAATAGGAATATGAAATTTTAAGCCGCAGTGGATGTGATTTAATATTGCATTATTTATCGGGACACAAATCCTTTCTAATATTGGCGGACTTGGGAGGCCAGGGCAGGGTTTCGGGGGCCCTCAGGGAGTGGCCAAGCCACTGGTGGGCACCCCTACACCCCATCCACCCTCAGCCTATAAAAAGCTGCCAGGAGGGTCAGGGCACTGAGGGGTGGTAGCTGGAGCTGCAGATGCCCGCCAAGGCTAAAGGGCGAGACGGAAGGGCCCCAGCTGGTGGTGGGGGCAGGAGTCACTGCTGCCAAGGTCTGAGGTGGCAGCAGCGCCAGGCTCTGGAGATGTGAGGCCCCAGCAGGTGCCCTGGGCAGGAGGCTGCACCCAGGCTGACTTGTTCAGGGCTGCACCAGACCCTGTTTTCTGTGACTGGCCTCATGTAGGGACTAAAGTGCACCATGCCCATGGTCCTGGCCACACCTCCCGGGACAGTCAACCCTGGCCATCGACTGGCCAGGGGAGGGGGAGCCAAAAGTACCCACTCCTTGGAGGCATGTTCGTGTCCTGGGGCAGCTGTAATAAAGTGCCACCAGCTTGGCAGTTTACGAAACAGAAAGGCGCCACCCTGGAGTCCAGGGCCACGGTCTGAACTCAAGGTGGCCCGCTGCAGTGACTCCCTCAGAGGACTGGGGGAGTACCATCCCGTCCTGCCCTCTCTCCCTGCTCCAGGTGGCTTCTGGCATTTGCCCCTTGGCTTCGGCCACACCTGCCTCTCCATCACTTGGCCTTACGGTACATCTCCCACTTGTCTTTCGTCCAAATCCCTCTCTAAGAAGAGGGACTGCCTGGAATCCGGGCAAGGACAGTCTTAGAAGGATCTGCAGTGGATCAGGGCCCTCTTCTCCAGCGCAGCCTCGTCGCAACTTGTTCTCATCAAAAAATAAGGCCATATTTCCAAATAAGGCCACATTCACAGGGATGGGGGGTTAGGGACACGGTTAAGCCCCTAACAGGAAGCGGGGGGGCATGAAAGGGGGGACTGTCATCTTATACCCACAGAACTCAGAGCACCCAGTAGCCCAAGTGTGGAGTTGCGTAAGAAAAATTTAGTTTGTTGGCCGGGCGCGGTGGCTCATGTCTGTAATCCCAGCACTTTGGGAGGCCAGGGTGGGTGGATCACCTGAGGTCGGGAGTTCAAAACCAGCCTGGCCAACATGGTGAAACCCCATCTCTACTAAAAATACAAAAATAGCTGGGCGTGGTGGCAGGTACCTGTAATACCAGCTACTTGGGAGGCTGAGGCAGGAGAATCGCTTGAACCCAGGAGGCGGAGGTTGCAGTGAGCTGAGATTGCGCCATTGCACTCCAGCCTGGGGGACAAGAGCTAAACTCCATCTCAAAATTTTTTTTTAAAGAAAGAAAAATTTAATTTGTTAAATATTAGTATCCCATGGCCTTGAATGTTTTTCTTTTTCTTTCTTTCTTTTTTTTCACAGAAAAGATTATTCAGTAGAATTATTTTGGTTTCTGAAATATTCACTTAATTTAAAACCCTAGTTGTTCATTAAGCTTCACATTCAGTTTACAAATGTGATTTCACTGGGAATCTTAGTATGTTTTAAAACAATGTTAAGGAACTTTTGCTATTTACTTAAATTCCCTTCAACATTCAAACTCAAAATTTGGCTTCCCAGCCAGGTGCGGTGGCTCACGCCTATAATCCTAGCACTTTGGGAGGCCGAGGTGGGTGGATCACCTGAGGTCAGGAGTTCAAGACCAGCCTGGCCACCAGGGTGAAACCCCATCTTTTTTTTTTTTTTTTTGAGATGGAGTTTCACTCTTGTTACCCAGGCTGGAGTGCAATGGCGCGATCTTGGCTCACCGCAACCTCCGCCTCATGGGTTCAGGCAATTCTCCTGCCTCAGCCTCCTGAGTAGCTGGGATTACAGGCACGCACCACCATGCCCAGCTAATTTTTTGTATTTTTAGTAGAGATGGGGTTTCACCATGTTGACCAGGATGGTCTCGATCCCTTGACCTCGTGATCCACCTGCCTCGGCCTAGTTTACAAGGCTGAGCATGGATTGACCTAAAAGCTGAAGTCGATTAATTAACCATGTCCTTTGGAATCACAGCGAACTTCTGACTAACGGAACCAGTTACTTCAACCAAGACAAACGAAAGTGAGCAAACAGGCAGGTTCCTCTACCCCACAGAAACGTTCCTGGAACCATTTCGCAATTACGCCTACTCCAAGTGAGACAATGACTCGTTGCTTTCGGAGGAGACCACGAAGGGTCACAGCCCGTCCGAGGCCTGGCCTTCTCCTAAGGCCACCTCCAACTGGAGCTGCTGCTGTCCGAGCCCCGATGTCTGCCAACGTCTCCCCCATCTGGAAAGCCTGACCCCCATCCTGGTCAGCTCCTGCCCCCCCCCCTCACCCCTGCACGGCCCTTGGTGGGGGCTTGGGACAGGCTGAGTGCCCCGGAGTCCCGGGAACCGGAGGAAGAAGCAGCAGGTCTCCTTGGCTATCTCAACTCCCCGACCCCCACAGCCGGCCGACTCCCTCGACCCCTGGGCACATTAACACCTCTTGTTGCAGCAGGCTGTGACTCGGGGAGTGAAAGAGGATGGTTGTGTTTAAAAATTCCTCAGAGCGTTTGTTAAGGTTTGTGAAGGAACAGTGACAGGGGGCGGGTCTGGGCAGGCCTCGGGGGTCCAACCCTTCTAGACCCTCATGTAGTGCCCGCCTGCCCGGGGCCAGCACACAAAGGGACAGATGGAGAGCCAGATGCAGGCGTGGGGGCTCAGGTGGCTGGATGGGCGTGGGGTTGGATGGGCCAGGCGGCCACCAGGGCCTTTCTTCTTCCCAGTCGCCTGCCTTGTCGCTGGGCCACCCAGGCCGCACCTGCCCTGGAGGTGACTGATCCCCTCTCTGGAGCCAGCGCCTCAGGCCCACTGGGCACCCTCCCAGCCCATCCCCTGAGGGTGCTGCATCACAGCCACATGCCTGCATCAGGGTGGGAGGAGGGAGGGGGCAAATGGCAGGCAGCGCCACCCAGGGTGGCTCCTGGGGTGGAGGGGACAGAGTGCAAGCCCCAGAGCCCAGAGGTGAGCTCTGAGCAGCAGGAGGGCAGGTGGGCACTGTCTGGCATGGTGGCGGCAGCGGCCATGGCGCAGTTAATAGGATTGGTAGCAACAATGGACAGCAGCCGCTGTGGGCCAGCCGTTACTGTGGGAAATGGTTTCAGGCATCAGCCTTTCCAAGTTTCCTCTCCAGGTTTCTGGGACACACCACGTGGTGCTCCTCCTTCTCCAGGACCCGCCTCCTGCCCACCCCTTCTCCCTCCCCTCCACCCAGCCCTCACCCCGGGCACCTCCTGACATGGCTACTGTGCTTGGAGACGTCAGACTCAAAGCTGCCAAAACCCACCTGGAACCCGAAACACACAGCTCCCCTTGGCCTTCCCAGGCTCCTGTCCCAGGATGGGGCAAATGGGCTTCCCTCAGTTGCTCCCTCCCCGAGAGAGACCCCCACTTTCTCTCAGTGCCCCCCCAAATCCTTCACAAACTCATGACCACATCCACCCACATCTACCTCCACGCCCAACCCCAGGCCCCAACCACAGTCCGGCTGCCCGGATGGAGCGTCCTGAGCTGGACAGGGTGCCCTCCAGGCAACCCCAGGGCTCCCACCCTGCCCTGGCTCAGCCTCTTTGGCCCTGAGCTCTTCCCACTTCAGCTCCCGCCAGGATGTCCTCCGGACAGGGAAACCTCAGGCCTCGTCGGGCACAGCCTCTCGGGAGTCTTCCTCGGCCATTGCTGCAGCTCGGCCCCTTCCTGACCTCTGACACTGGAAGGAATCCTGCTGCCTTGTTAAGGTCACCTCCCGGGCCGGGAACAGCATTTGTTCCCTGAGCCATAAGGCCAGCCCACGAGATAAATGAATTCCTGACCCCACACTGCAGGTGAGGAAATGAGGCTTCAGAAAGTTCCTGCGGTGACGAAGCCTGCCAGCTGCTTGGGGGTGCATCCATAAGCATGAGGGCTCCAGGCCGTGGGGACAGCATTGCAGAGGGAACCTTTCCTCAGGTCCCCCAAGCTGACCTCAGCTGTCTTCATTATAATTTCAATATGTGAAAATCAGGAGGCAGGTGAACAGCCGGGTGCCTGTGACCTTCAGTAACTAAAATGGAAATAGCCGGCAGGGGCAGGGGCACGCACCTAGAATCCCAGCACTTCGGGAGGCCGAGGCAGGCAGAGCACCTGAGGTCTGGGGTTTGAGACCATTTTTAGTAGAGACGGGGGGCGAAACCCCCAACATGGCGAAACCCCCGTCTCTACTAAAAATGCAAAATTAGCTGGGTGTGGTGGCGCAGGCCTGGAATCCCAGCTACTCAGGAGGCTGAGGCAGGAGAATGGCTTGAACCCGGGAGGCGGAGGTTGTAAAATGCTGAGATCGTGCCATTGCACTCCAGCCTGGGCACCAAGAGCAAAACTCTGTCTCAAAAAAAAAAAGAAAATCAAAACAACTTTGGCTGAAATTCAGAACAGTGCATTCCAACTGACTTTGAATTTCAGTGACAAGAAGGCTCGGCTGAGTCATTGTCAAACCCGAGATGTCCACGCCCAGCATCCGGCCCACCCTCACTGCCACCTGGGAGCTGTAGGAATCCCGGGTGCCCCACCTCAATCCCGAGGTTCTTGGGAGGGGCCCCAGCCACTCAAGCGATTTGTGTCTCCCCACTCAAGTGGTTCTAATGTACAGGCAGGATCAACTCGAAATGCAACATTTTAAAGATTCTAGCAGAGCACGCAGGACACACTGGGAACAGTGGCCCCTTGGCTGCAGTTTGAGAAACTCAAAGTCACCCAACCAGGGCAAGGAAGGAGGGACAGCGGGGGCTGGGCAGAGACACAATGTTGACCATAAACGGGGTCCCCACATGCTCAGAGGGCCCCTCAGAGATGGGAAGGATTTCAGATGAGGGGGCGTGGCCTGGGCAGAGGAACATTCTAGAAATGAAGAGGAAGGCTGTAAGGTGAAGAATCCTCCCGGGGGATTGCTCCTCTAGTCAGAGAGGTGCCCTGGGGAGGGAGATGCTGGTTCCCCAGGGCGAGTCCTGGACCAGGGCCCACACTCTAGGCTGTGTACGTCTGGTCTGCGTGTGTGCCGACGGGGGGCTCATGAGCCCAGCTGCTGCCAGTATGGCTCTGTTGAACTGGTGAGCTGCCCCTACCCTGCCCAGCTTGGTCATGGCCCACAGCTGCCTGGTAGAAACCAGGAGAGAGGCCTAAAAGGCCAGCCCGACCTCAGAAGGCTCTGCCACCCCATCTTTGGAGGGTCACTGATGGCCTGAGAAATGCTCACAGGTGACACTCAAGCAAAGAGGAGGTTTCAAAACTGTTCGTCACAGCTGGGCTCAGTGGCTTATGCCCATAATCCCAACACTTTGGGAGGCTGAGGCAGGAGGATCGTGAGGCCAGAGGTTCAAGATTGGCCTGGGCCACATAATGAGTTCCTGTCTGTACAAAAAATTTAAAATATGAGCTGGGTGTGGTGTTGTGTGCCTGTGGTCACAGCCACTTGTGGGGAGGAAGGGGATGAAGCGGAGGATGGCCTGAGCTGGGAAGTGGAGGCTGCAGTGAGCCGAGATCCTGCTACTGCACTCCAGCCTGGGTGACAGAGTGACCCTGTCTCAAAACAAAGCAATACGTCTCCTGTGAACCCAACCCTCAGCTGGGCATGGTGTTTGTGCCTGTAATCCCAACACTTTGAGCAGCTAAAGTGGGAGGACTGCTTGAAGCCCGGGGTTGGAGACCAGCGAGGGAACCAAAGGGAGACCCCGTCTCTATTAAAAAAAAAAAAAGTCAGGCCGGGTGCGGTGGCTCAAGCCTGTAATCCCAGCTCTTTGGGAGGCTGAGGCGGGTGGATCACGAGGTCAAGAGATCGAGACCATCCTGGTCAACATGGTGAAACCCCGTCTCTACTAAAAATACAAAAAATGAACTGGGCATGGTGGCACGTACCTGTAGTCCCAGCTACTCGGGAGGCTGAGACAGGAGAATCGCTGGAACCTGGGGAGGTGGCGGATGCAGTGAGCCGAGATCACACCATTGCACTCCAGCCTGGGTAAAAAGAACAAAACTCAGTCTCAAAAAAAAAAAAAAAAAAGAGCTGGATGTGGTCCCAGTTTTAGTTGCTGAAGTCCCAGCTACTCGGGAGGCTGAGGCAGGAGGATTGCTTGAGTCCAAGAGTTGGAGGCTGCAGTGAGCTCTCATGGCACCACTGCACCGCAGCCTGGGCAACTGAGTAAAACCTTGTCTCAAAATAAATAAATAAAAGTAAAATTTGGGGCTGGGTGCAGTGGCTCATGCCTGTAATCCCAGCACTTTGGGAGGCTGAGGTGGGTGGATCACAAGGTCAGGAGTTCAAGACCAGCCTGGCCAAGATGATGAAACCCGGTCTCTACTAAAAACGACAAAAATTAGCCTGGGGCAATGACAGGCGCCTGTAATCCCAGCTACTCGGAAGGCTGAGGCAGGAAAATCACTGGAACATGGGCAGCAGAGGTTGCGGTGAGCCAGGATCGAGCCACTGCACTCCAGCCTGGGTGACAGAGTGAGACTCCATCTCAAAAAAAATTTTTTTTAATTAAAAAAGATGACCCACCCTGGGCAAGATATGTACGTGCACCGCTTAGGAAAAGTCTGGGAGGAGCATCAGCGAATGGGGTCCAGGTAGGGGACGTGTAGGGCAGCATCAGGTTCTGTTTTCCAAAGTTTCCACAAGGAGCATTTGTTACGGTCGTAACAAAAAAAGTCAACCATGCATGTGAGTTTATACGTGCTAAGTGTGGCCAGCCCGGCCCTGGGAGATGGGTTTGGGGGGGAACCCAGTGGTCACCCAGGGGGGAAGGAGACAGCCCCTGCCAGCCACACTGCCTTTCAAATGCCCGGTGGGGTCCGGGCTCGGGCTATGCAGTTTCTGCAGGCGGTGGCTTCTCTACACACCCTGGCTTTGAAGGTCCCGGCCCGAATGTCTCAGCCCCCCGAGCGCCTTGCCACAGCCGGCCCAGCCCTCCCTCAGTTCTGAGGCCAGTGTCACCTGAAGGACTGGGGGACCCCTGTTTCGAAGCCAGTCTGGGCCACGGGAAAGGCGCCCGCCCATAAAACTCCTGCTGCCTCATCCATCTCGACCACGACCCCAATCCCACCCCATTTGGTTTCACTTTAACTAATGGGACACTTAGTTTAATGAGGAGAGTTTGCATAAGAGGAGCCTGCTAATTAAATTTTAAACCTTGTCATTCCAAGGATTACAGAGCTCTGAACAAAGCATTTGCTGGGGAAAGGAGCGAGCCCCACCCTAGGAGAGGCCGGAGCTCCCTGCTGGCTTCGCTGCTCTAGGCCCGAAGGACCTGATAAACCCCAGCCGCCGGCTGCCACTGCCAGAAAGGAAGCTTTCATCAGGCCCAGGAGTCTCAGGGCCCCCATCCCCAGGCAGCCCCCAGGAAGGGCCTGGCACTGGGGCCTTTGCTGTGAGGAAGTGACTTTGAGGTCCCTCTGGCCACACCCCTCCTTGGTGCTGAATGGAGCGGGGTGGCGGCTCCCAGGGAAGGGCTGGGGGAGTAAGTACTGTGAGGGACTGACGCCCTTTCTGCCGTCCTCCCCACCTCCTGCCTCAACCAGGGCCAGCCCTCTCAGGCTCAGAGCAGGTGGCGGCTGGCTGGTCCCGCCACCTCTGTCCTCTGCCAGACCTAGCTGAGCCTTCAAGTGTGGCCACCCCTAATGCCCAGCCACCCACCACATCTGCAGCCAGCCTTGTTCCCCAAGCAGAGGAAGAAAATGGGGAGAGTGGCAGGAGTCGGAATCATGGTGTCACCCTATTCCATTGCAGGTCTCAACCTCCAACCGCTCTGAAGATCTGACACAGCTGGCGGTCAGGCCGGGCCAGCCCGAGGACAAAGCTCTTGCAGACTTTTTGGCTGAGGACAGGACAGGGCCAATCTCTAAATGACCACCCATCAGTGGGGCTGGGACGCTGGAAATGCACATCCCTGCTGGGCCCCAAGGCCCCCAGCTCCCCTCCACCGTGGGCTCTCCCTAGTCAAGGCAAACCTGTGGAGACTCCACCCTTCCCGGGAAGCCCTGGGGCTTCGGTAGGTGGGTTACGGACAGCCAGGCCGGCTGTGACCAGGCGCTGGGCACAGACACACTGCCCATGGCCCAGCCCCGTTTGCAGGCCAGATCCATGGGGTTGACCCGGGCAGGAGAGGCCATCGAGGCTCAGTCCCGCTGCCCTGGGCCAAGACTCCAGGAGGGGTGAGGCGGGGAGCGGATCCGGGAGATGGCAGCTTTTGGAGCCAGGCGGGATGATGCCCGCTCCAGGTTACCCACAAGATTTCCAGTCTGCCTCTCCCGCTGGTGGCCAGACTCGTCCTCCAGGGCTGCCTGTGAGGGAGTAACCCTCCCTTTAAAATCGAGGTAAAGTTCGCATCAAATAAAATGAACCAGTTTCAAGTGAGCCCCGTGCAACCATTGCCAGGGGCCAGTTCCAATCCTCCAACACCTGGATAGGAAACTCCTCAGCCGCCACCTCCGGCACCTGTGCTCTGGGAGCGTGTGGGGGAAGTGTGTGCTTGTGACGTTCCCTCTTGGAGAGCAGGCAAGCGTGCGTGGGTGCGCAGGTGGGGGTGTGTACTTCACACCCATTCAGGCTTTGCCTCGGCAAGTCCTGAGGTAACCCTGGGAAGCAGACTCTACTTGCTTTTCACAGGGTCAGAGAGGCTAAGCGGCTTGCCCAAGGATACACAGCACGGCTGGTGAATCGCATGGATGAGAAGGACAAGGGGCCAGTTCTTCTGAGGCTGTGCTCTGGGGCCTGCTCTGCCCAGGGCGTCCCACCCCAGCTCCCGGTTCCCGGCCCCACCCTCCCCAGACAGTGTGACCTGGGGGACCCAGCCCACCTGAGATGGCGCCCTAGGATGGTGTGGGGGAAAGTGTGTGGAACTGGGTGTGGAGGGCTGTGTGGCATCTGGGGCCTGTGGCTCCCGGGCAGGGCCGACCCCACAGTGAGGCTGAATCTAGAGCACGCGCAGTGCGGACTCTGGGGTGGCGGGGACTGCAGAATCCAGTTTTCTCCTAGGTTTGGCCTTGGGCTCTGTCCTATGCCCTGAACATGACAGCTGCATCTTCCTCTCACACCTACTTTGAATGCCAAGAGGGGACTCCGCTGGTCAGGACGGAATATTTTTATGGTAAAAAATGAGCTGCAGTTGCATCAGCTCCAGGAGGGTGGGAGCCGTCACCCGAGGTCGCACAGGCAGACTGATGAAAATTCTGCTTATGAAGTCGCTGCTCCCCCATTAATTAGGGGGGAGGGGGTACTCCAGTGCCTCACCCACGGCCAAAAGCTTGTCAACATTTTCCACGAAGAATGAAAATGTAAATAACTTTCAGATTATTCAATGTCACCAAGGTATGGAAAAAGGTCGCCATACTGGGTGTCATTTATCTCGTTGTGGATTTAAAGAGCTTTTTTCTATTAAATTTCTTAAAATTAATGTTTTATGTTGCTCCGAGTAATTTAAACAATTATGGGCTTAAAGAATTGATCATTACAGCCCCTGGGATTTAGCGCCACAGGCTGATTCCCTTGAAAAACCTCTGATTTATCAGAACTGCTACTCCACCAGGCAAGCCCAGGATTTGGGCCCCACCCGCTCCTGTCCACCCTTGGGTAGGGGGGCTGGACCTGCCGGCAGATGGTGAGGAGGGAGAGGAGGGGAGGACAGGGGTGTCCCTGCTCCTAGGAACAGGGAGGCGTGTCACTGTGAGTTCTGAGGCACCCCCTGCTGTGGGAAGCTCCTTTGGGCTGGAAGAAGCTCTTCCCGTGAATTTCATATTTAAGCTAAAAGAAGCGGTTTTCATGTGTTGGTTGAAATTATTTTGTTATTCAGATATTAAACTTGGATGATGCAATACAGTTGCCTGATTCAGAGTTAGCAAGCTCCTACCCCGTCCCGCCAAGGGGCCCCCACCCCTGCCCCTGCTGCAAGGGGAATGGGGTCCTGGGTCAGGGTCGGTCCTACCTGGTCAGGGAACCCCGCTGCCTCTTGGGCCAGGACCCCAACGAGCAGGAAATAGAGACAAAACGCGTTCCCGGGCGCACGCCCCGCCCAGGCTCTCTGCACCCCGGGCGGCGCAGAACACTGGCCCTCTGAGTTCCCTGAGCCAGCGACGCCAGCAGAGCCCGGCAGGTCCCAGCTCGGGGTCTCCCTCAGCCCGGACCACCCTCTCCCGCCGCGCCCCTGGGCCCCGCCTCGCCCGCCACTCCAGGGTCCTAGACCGGGAGACCCCAGTCTCGGGCGGGACCTCAGCCTTCGATCTGCCCCCGAACCCCCAGGAGCCCTGAATTCGGGGCTGACAACCCGCAGGAGCGCAGCTGAAGCATCCACGGTCCTCGAGAAACGACTCCACCCTGGAAGGAAGGGGCGTCGGTGTCCTTGGAGCGGGGGCCCAGGGATGATGGGGGTCCGCCCTGTTCCTCCCTTCACCTCTCCACCGCCGGGAGCCTGCAGACAGCCCCGCGGTCCGAGGTCTCTCTCCGCCTGAGGCCTGCGGCCCTTGCTGGGCTCCCCAAGGCCTGGCGGGGGTCACGGTTGGGGCCACGGCTCTAAGTCTGATTCTGGGTTCGCCCTCGTGGGTGCGGAACGGCAGCAGGAGGAGGTCGGAGCCTGGGGCGCGGGGAGGTCACAGGCACCCCCCACCCCCAGGCCCGCGCGGGGCGGAACCGGATGCTGCCAGAGCAGCGCGCGATACGCTCGGATCGGGAAACTGAGGCCAGCGAGGTCACGCAGACAAGCTGTCCAGGACTCCGCGGGTCTCCGGTCGCCGAGGCCACCTCCGCAGGCCCCGCTCCCCGCGCTGATCCAGCCGCGCCCCCCACCCCCGGCTCCCCGGGGGGCGTCGGGCGCAGCCCCGCCCCCACTCGAGGCGGGGGCAGCCACGGGCTCCGGGATTATCGACGCGCCGCCAGCTGGAGCGGGCTCCGGCGGGGGCTGCGCGCCGGCGGGGGCCCCGCGGGAACACTCGGCACTTTATTAATCTGTCAGCGCCTAAAAGGTCCCGGGCGGCCTGGAGGAGGGACCTGAGGCCGGGGCGGGTGGGGGTGGGGCTGGAGGATTTGCGCCCCCTTCTCGGGGCTGCCCCTCTAGCCCACGCTGCACCCCGCGGCCGCGCCCCTCCCTAAATCCCGCCTCCGACCTGGGCGTGGAGCCGCTTTCTCCCGCAGACGGCCGGTTGCCTCGGAAGAGAGTCTGGGGTCGTCCACACAGGACCCGTCCCTGGCGGCGGGGCCGCCAGCCAGGGTCTTTGCCCTCGGGGCACCGCCACCCCCGGCCGCCCCGAACCTCGCGCTTTCCAGCCGGCGCGCCTTCGCCTTTACTCGCACCGGTCTCCGTCCCCGGACGCCACCCCCGCGTCCAACCCCATCGGCCTCCACGCTCGGCGCGTGTCCACTGGGCCCTGGTCGCCTCCATCCTCCATGGCCTTCGGGGACCTTCTCCCCTGCCAGGGCCACCCTGGTGACTGGTCTCTCCGCTTCCCAGGGTTGCCCGGTGCCTTCTAGACACAGAGGGGCTGCCAGAACCTGGGGGCCGAAAGCCACGTGCCACAGGGAGGCGGGCGCTGAGGCGGGTGGTGCTTGGGAGGAGACAGGACAGAATCCCCTCTGGCCTAGGCAGCATCCCTCCTTCCCCACAGTCACGGGGTGTCGGTGGGGGGAAGCCCAGCCCAGGACAGGCCCCTTCCCCCTCTGGGCCTCAGTCTCCCCACAGGCAGGGGCCAATGGGGGAGCACAGCCAATTCTATAAAGGTTTGCAGAGTGAACAGATCCAGGAGCCCACTAGAGCCCCTGCCAGGCTCAGCCCAGCAGACCTGGGGTCTGTGGGTACCTAGAGGTCAGCAGAGGTCAGGGTCAGGGCAGCCTGGACATCCTCTCCCTGTGATGTTTCTCAGAGCCCCTTTGCCCCAAACCCATCACTGCCAGACCCAGGGCTGCCCAAGCCTGCAAGGCTGAAGACAGTCTCCCACTCTTTTCTCCCCAGCTCCCCACACTCTTCCCCCTCTTCCTTCCCCTTCACCCTCTTCCCTCCTCTCTACTCCCTCCCCACTCTTCCCTCCCCTCCCCTTCCCCCTCTTCCCTCCCCTCCCCTTCCCCCTCTTCCCTCCCCTCCCCTCCCCTTTCCCTGCCATCCCCTCCCCCTTCCCTCCCCACACCTTCCGCCTCTTTGATCCTCTCTCCTTCCCTCCTCCCCTTTCCTCTGGCCTGAGCTTTCTCTTCTGTGAGATTGAGAGAAGCAGCAGCTACGGAACTCAGAAGAGGACAAGAGGACGTGCCTGATGCTCATCCCAAAAGGATGAAAAGGATGTCCCTCAAAAGACAACTGGTCCCTTGGCCGGGTCAACATGGTGAAACCCCGTTTCTAATAAAAATACAAAAAATTAGCTGGCCAGGTGTGGGGGGACTACCAGCATTTTGGGATACTGAGGGCAGATCATTTGAGGCCAGTAGTTTGAGACCAGCCTGACCAATATGTGAAACCCCAACTCTACTAAAAATACAAAAATCAGCCTGGTGTGGTGGTGGGAGCCTGTAGTCCCAGCTACTCGGAGGCTGAGACAGGAGAATGGCTTGAACCCGATAGAGGAAGGCTGCAGTCAGCCGAGATGGCGCCACTGCACCCCAGCCTGGGTGACAAGAGCAAAACTCTGTCTCAAAAAAAAAAAAGTAAAAACAAAAAAACAAGACAACTGGTCCCAACCAGTTCTCCCCAAAAGATGGCTGGTCCTGGAGAGACTTGGGGGCGGGGATCAAAAAAGGGGGAAGACTCTGGTCCTGCAGCTCAGAGCAGCTTCCCTTGGCCACATTCTGCAGGGGGCTCCCGCCCTTACTGGGGGAACTGAGGCCAGTGCAAGGTCCCCATGAAAGGCACTCCCCGGCTCCTCCACCGTCCCTCCCCCTCCAATGAGAAATAGGAAACCCAGGCTCCTTCCTCCAGCCTCCACTCTGCTCTACGGAGACCCTCAGAGGGAGAGACTCTCAGAGGGAGAGACCCTCAGGGAGGAGGCCCAGACCTGTCATCTGCATGATGGAAGGCAGAAGTGGGAGAGTCAACCCTGCCTGCTTCTACCACTGCCCCTATAGGAGCACTCAACTGGGGGTGGGGCTGGGGCACATACACCTTCTGCCTGCGCTCTGAATGGACTGTCACCACAGTCTTCTTTTTACAGCAGGGGAAGCAGGGCTCAGAGGGCCTGCTTCCCTCAATCTCACAGAAGAGAAAGCTCAGGCCAGGGGAAAGGGGAGGAGGGAAGGAGAGAGGAACTAAGAGAGGGAAGGTGAGGGGAGGGAAGGAGAGAGGAACTAAGAGAGGGAAGGTGAGGGGAGGGAAGAGGGGGAAGGTGAGGGGAGGAAGAAGGGGAA
>CM052648.1:29207460-29286722 GCA_028533165.1 Leontopithecus rosalia | reverse complement strand
AGGGGAAGGGGAAGGAAGAAGGGGAAGGGGGAGGGGAGCTGGGGAGAAAAGAGTGGGAGACCAGCCCAGGGTCACACAGCAAGTTAGAAGAGTCAGGGTTCGAATCCAAGCTGGAGAGACTTCCACGACCATGAGGTTGGTCATCCTACAGCCTATGCCAGCACCTCTGTCCTGGGGCTGGTGCCAGCTGCAAGCTGTGAGTGGCACACACACGGCCCACCCCCTACTCTTGTCATGCTCTCTGGACATCCCAGCTGCTGCCTCTCCCAGGTAAGAGTGCGGAGAGCCCTACCCCTCCCCTTCATCAGGCATGAATGGGCTCTTCCTGCACACCTCCTTCCAGTGCTCAGGAGTGTGGCCAACATCCAGGAGTAAAGAGAGCCGGAATTCACAGCAGGAGCCAGTCCAAGCCAGGAACTGGGGAGGACCCAAGGCCCCTTCAGGGCTGCCTCTCAGTGTTCAAAGAACATTCCCCACACCCAACCCCCGACCCCTGCAGCCTCAGAAAGACGAGGGCCTTCCATTGACCGTAACTGACAAATTTATTGAAGTTTTGGGAAGAGCTGATCACCCGAGAATAAATAAAAGACACAGAACATTCACAGAACCAATAGGTAGCTCGAGATTGAGGTTTGCGGGAGTGACTTTGACTTACACGCGGGCCAGCCTTTGTGTCTGGGGCACGCACAGCTGCAGGCGCCTCCCAGAAACTTCTTCCCAAAGGATCTGATGGAGGGGCAGGGCAGGCTCAAAGGAGCCTCAGCCTTCTTCAGGGGGAGACATCCCCATCCGGGCTGGCCGAGCCCGCTCGGCAGGGAGGGCAGGCTGTTTGGCAACCATCATCTGTGGGTGCAGCCTGGACACCGAGGGCCTGGGGTGGGGTGGGGGGAGACCCCGAGGGGCTTAGAGAATTGAACTTGGAAAGAAGGGGCCCCAGGCCTTTCTGCCTCCTCCACTCAAGAACAGAAAGATCTAGAGACCTGGGATTGGGGAAAGCTGCTCCCAGGGAAGGCGGGGCTGGAGGCAGGGAGGCCCCCCCCACCTTGACCTGGGAAGAAGAGGGGGCCTCTCCCGGAGGACTCCTGTGTGTTCCCACCTCTGCTGCCTCCTCCCGGGATAGGCAAGGCCAATCTCTGACCTAAAGAGGGAGGTTCCGGGTAACGGCTCCGAGAGAGATGGAGCCTGGGAAGTGAAGGCGAGATCGTGAGGATTTCTCAGTTCTGGAAATGAAAGTTTTTCCAGCCCCTGGGCTATGCTGGGCTGGGCCTCAGCAAGGTGACATTTCATGTCTAGAAACAGCAGCAAGTGCTCAGCTAATTGGTCAATAAAGGGGAGAAATTTGCTTACAAAAAAGGCGGCTTGCTGGGCGGCCACCTAAAGCCCAACCCTGTGTAGGAGGAGGGGCCAGGTGGGTCCCTCAGCCCCCCAGGGAGGGAGCTGCTCGGTCAGCTGTGGGAGGCTCAAGGCACCAGCCCTCCCTTGACGCCCTGGCCCCACTTCCTTAGAGGCCCCAGCAGCCCTGAGCCACCCACGCAGGGGCAGATCTCTCGTGTCCGGTGCTGGGTGGAGCCGGGCCTGGGTCAGAACTGAGCGTGGTCCACCTCATCCAACCAGGAGGCGGGGCTGGCAGGGAAGTCGGGGTAACCCCCGCTGCTCCCCGTGGAGAGGTCGGAACTGGGTCCGTTCCCCGCCAGCACCCTCATGGGCGGGGGCCCGCCTGGGGCTCCTGAGGGCACAAGGCCCAAGCTGGCATCTGGGTACACCAAGCTGGAGAGGAGGGGCTGGGGTCCGGGGAGGCTCTGAGGGGCGGCGGGGGATGGGGAGACTCCGTAGGGGCTGCCGGGGCGCAGCTCCCGGTACTGCTCTGGGCCTGCCAGACCTCCATGCTCCAGTGTGAAGTTGCCGAGCGATCCCGAGGGCCGGCCCAAGGCCGGGGTGGGCTCCCCCAAGCTCCCGTAGAGGCCGTTGGCCGGGCCCATTTCCACCAAGGAAGGCTCATCTGCAAGGGAAGCAGAGGCTCAGTCCGTGCCTGACCTTCACCTGCGGCCCCTCCGAGTCCCATCCTGCGGGCAGACGCACTACTGGGCGGGGCAGGAGTGGCTGCCCCACGCCTATGACAGATCAGCGCAGGCCCCTTCTGCTCTTGGAAGGCATGACTGCCCCTGGCCCTCCACTGCCTGAGTCAGCCCAGGGTGTTTCAGGCCTGGTGGGATCAGAGTCAGAAACAGCCCAGCCAGGGCCCAAGCTTTCAGGACCAGCCCCACGGCAGCCCAGGAAGGGACACGGATACCATCACCCGAATTTTGCAGACAAGGAAATTAAGTTCCAGAGAGGCTGAGTGAGTAGACCAGAGAACAACGAAGAGAGTGTCTTGTACCCTTTGTGAGGATGGGCATCATGGGATGGGGCGCAGCATCCTCAGTGCCGGAGAATAAATAAATAATTCAGGCTCCACATCAGGGTATTGAAACTTCTCTCCCTAACCCCAGGTAGCCCCCTTTCCCAATTCCAAGCAGCTGGGACTTTGACTCAGTTTCTCCCCAAATGCGCTGCCCATTCTCCTAAAAATCACTGCAAGGGCTAGGAGCCAGAGAGATGGCCTGGACATGCCCACTCCACCCCTCCCCAGGAGAAAGCCCCGTAGGCGCCCAGCTCGGGGACAGGTCGGGCCACGGGAATTCTGTCCCCACCAGGAGAAAAGCAGTGGTCCGGAATAGCCACCTAGGGTGGGGAGGGTGCTGGGGGACCAGGTTCTGTAAGTGAAATGTTTCTGAAAGTACAGCCTAAGGAGTTCACTAACCCCATGGGAAATTCAGACCCGCAGGCTTCCCGCGACCCCTCCAACGCGCGCTCCTCCCTCCACGAGCTCCGCGAACCCCCGCCTACCGGGGAAGGAGACCTCGGCGTCGCTGTCCTGCCCCTCCTGGACGCTGTCCTTGTCCGACTTGGAGCCGCCGCGGGAGCGCTTCATGCTTCGGAAATACTGCCCCCAGCGCTGCCGGCCGGCGTCCTTCTTCAGCCTCTTCTCCTTGGCCCGGCGGTTCTGGAACCAAACCTGCGGGCGGGGGGACGGGGTGAGCGGCCGCCGGGCTCTGCGGGGCCCCCAAGGCCGTGGGCGGGAGGGTGGGAGGGGCGCGGGGACGAGCGCTGACCTGCACCACGCGCATGTCCAGGCCCGTCTCGGACGAGAGCTGCTCGCGCACGTGGCGCGCCGGCTTGGGCGAGGTGTTGTAGGCGCTCTTCAGCGTCTCCAGCTGCTTGGCGGTGATGGTCGTGCGCGGCCGCTTGGCCGTGGCCTCGGCCTCTGCGCGGCAGGTGAGCGGTGAGGCCTGGCTGCCCCTCTAGCCCCAGCCGGACCCCCAGCGCGCCCCACTCCAGCGGGGACGTCGCGCCCCACCCCAGGTGCCCACCCCAGCCCACCCCACGAGCTTCTCGGAATTCGGGGGCGCTGGGAGCGTTTGACAAAAACCGGCGGCCCCCAGGGCGGGGCGGAGGGCAGATTCTGCTGGGGTGGAGGTGGCATCTTCCCTAAAATCCCACCACCCTCGATGGCGCCCCCGCCTTCAGCCTTGGCCCCCCTACTCCAAACACTGCTCCGCCCGCAAGCTCCCTTTTATTCTAAGGGTGTGGGTATGGCCCAGTCTTCGCGGCCAAGGATTTAGGGCAATAATTCCGACTAGGGGTGAAAAAGCCGCACTCTTTGGACCCAATGAGTCGGTTGGGTTGCGGGTCTGTCCATGACTCCGCCGCTCCCGGCCTCGGCTTCCTGCTGCCGCCGCCGCCCTAGCCCGGGCCCCTTAGAGAGCGCTTGGGAGGACCGCCCCCGGCAGTGAGGATTTCCCAGGAAGCCCCCACCCCACTCCACCCCCGGGCCTGGTCTCAGCCCCACTTTTTCAGACCAGGAAAGGTGGGGGCGTCGTCCCTTCCGCTGACCTCGCTGCTTGGCGGTTTCGTAGTCCGCCTTGCACACAAGCCGGCTGTCCTCCATGAGGTAGAACTCGTCGCCCGTGGCCAGCTGCCGCTTGCACACGACGCAGGCAAAGCAGTGCAGGTGGTACACGAAGTCCTGGGCACGGCGCACCACCTGCGTGGGCGGGATGCCCAGCTGGCACGCGGCGCACTTGGTCCCGAAGCGCCTGCGGGACGCACAGGGCCCGGCTCAGCGTGGCAGTGCGAGGCTCATTTCGCCCCGAGCGGGTCGGAGAGCGGCAATCGGGTGCCTGGGGAGGCGATCCCGGAGGAAAGCTCTGTCTGGCCTGCAGGTTGGTCAACCAGCTTGGCCGCCCACTACCACTGAGAAGGGAACCTCAACCTCCGGTCAGGAGGACCTCGGGGATCCCAGTCTCCACTGCCTGCCGGACTCATACTGGATCTGGGAAGCTGAATCGGGACGGAGAGGACCCATCTGGGGCCGGTTTCTCAGACCCCAGAGGTGGAGCCATGAAAGCCACTGGGTCAGAGCCCCTGAGTCTCCAGCATTAGGGACAAAAACACCACCAATTTCAGAGGGACTAAGTTCAATAGAAGTCTACAAATGTGGGCTTATCTTCTCTAATGACTGCTTCTGTGATTTAAGAAATAAATTGCTTTTTTTCCAAATAATATTTGCTGATGTCCCAGCCAGGCCCGGCCACCCAGGGAGCACCTATGGAGAGGTCCCACCCTTAGCTTGGCCGGGCCACAGCGTGCCCTGCCTGGGTGACAGAATGGGGCTGGGATCTCGGGAGACGTGGGCTTTGAAGGCCTGGCCTCGGTGATTGAGGGGAGGAGGTCCTGGGGTGTCGGAACTCCAGGCCTCCTTTCCCCAGGGCCGGTGTGCCCTCCGCTCCCACACCAAGGCGAGGCTCCAGGGCTCACTTGAAAAAGTCGTCCTTGCAGTAAACGCTCTCCCCTCGGCTGAAGCAGCGCTCGGCCAGCGGCGTGTGGCAGTCGCTGCACTTGAGGCACTTGCTGTGCCAGTGGCGGTCCAGAGCCTTGAGGATGAAACGGTCCAGGATGTGCTGGTCACAGCCGGCGCACAGCGGGATCTCTGTGGGCATGAGGAAGCTGTGGGTCACCTCCTACACCAGGAGGCAGCAAAGCCATTTTCCCACCCCACGCCGAGCCAGGGCTGCTGAGGGCTCCTCCTGTCCCTGCACACCCTCTTCCCCAGCCAGCTTAAGTGGCCGCACAAGTTCCCGGAGTGCGCAGGCACCGCATCCTAAGGCGGAAGCTAAGAAGAAACTGACAACCGTCTAAAAATGTGTCTGTGAGAAGAAGGAAAGCAGACCAGGTCATTCCATGAGATCAGATACTCAATTACAAAATGTTCCAAGTGCCAAGAAAGCTGCATGTGGAGCTCAAATGAAAACCCTACCCCAGGGTGATCTGCCCTCCGAAGACAGGCAGGAAAAATAGGGAAACAGGTCCTCACCATCACCTAGAGCTGGGGCACCCCATCCGGGGTTCCACGTTAAGCGTTGTAGCCACTCTTTCTAGTGACTCCCCGAAAATGTGGCTGCCCCACCTGGTGGCCCTGTCTGCAGGCCCGCAGGGTAAATGACAATGTCTTCCCCATCGTTGGGTGGCTGCAAAAGTACTTATGAGTGGACTGGACAAGCCGATCCCCTGCCTTTGTGTCAGGCATGGGTGCCCCAACGCTGTCACAGTTACTCAAACATCCGGCTTCCCGCCGCTTCTGCCCCCATGCCCCACTTCGGGACTGCAGGCCCCCTGGAGGAACCACGCTGGAGAGGCCCACTGGTGCCCTGTGGGAGCCTCGAGTCCAGGAGTGGCTTTTTTAGATGCCAAAGGGCTGAGGACTCCCTCTACACTTAGAGAAAGTCTCTGGAAGAGGGGGGTGCCCGACGGAGGGGTTGAAACCCCCTAACATTGCACCTACCTCCCTGGCTGTGGATCCCACCGACTCCAGCCCGTCTCCCGGTGTTTGAGAGAAACCGGGAAGGGGCTCCCTCCACCTCTAGCGGAGAAAACTTGGCTCCACCGCCCCCCGCAGCGGCGGGAAACCCGTGATGAATGCGCCCCGCATCCGGCAAAATCGCAGCTCCGGGTGAGGAGCGTTCAAGAAACGCCGCGGCGCACCCGGGGTCCCCAACGTGCGCAGCGACCGCAGGGAGGCGAGGACACGGCATAGAGCGAGCGGGGTGGCCGGGCAGGCCCGCGCAGCGCGGATTCAGCACCTCCGGCCGGACAGCGCCTCGGCCGCAACGCGCCGCCGGAGCCCGCGTCAGGCAAAAGCCGCCCCAGCCCACCCCGCGCCGCGCCCGCGACCCCGGCCTTACGCTGCATGGCGACTCCGGCCCCGGAGGGGTCTCCTGCTCTCGGGGATGGCGGGGCCGGCGGAGCCTGGACGCCAGCCCGCCCGCTCTGGTCAGCTCTCACGAGCGCCAGGCGCGCAGCCCTCCTCCCTCCCTCCCTCTCTCCACCTCCCAGACCCCGCGGCCAACCTCTCCCAGGAACCGTCGAAAAACAAACAAATAAATAAATAAATAAATAGATAAATAAACAAACAGGGAATCGCAAGCCCCCACAGCCTGGATGAAACCCCCTTCCCGCCGGCCGGTCCCTCCCACTCCCCACCGGTCCTGGGCCTCCTTCCCCATCCTGCGGCTCCAGCTGGCCCGAGAGTCGGGGAGAACTGCCAGATCCTCTAAGAACCTAAGTGCTGGGAGCGAGAGCAGTGCCTCCAGGAAACTGGGGGCCTCGGAGAAGCGAGGTTTTTTGCTATCGACGGGCCTTAGACAGGGATAACCCGAGCAAGTGTCTGTGAACGCAGACGTTGAAACCTGACTTAGGGGAGACTGACGGTCGAGGTTCAGCTCGACCTTGGCCCCTGCATCTGACTCTGTTCCCCTGGAACGTGGAAGGAGTCCCGGTGGGGCTCCCCTCTTGGGGACCCTTACTGCCCCGCCATTGCTCCCTGCGCCTCCTCCAGCTCAGGGGCCGGCTCTGGGCTTCAGAGGGTCTCCTAAGCCCGCCCTGGACCCCCGAGAGCTTCCTGGCTTGAGCACTGCCGTGCCACAGCCTCACTCCCTGACAACCCAGCGCCAGGGGCCCCGAAACAAACTCAGGCGGAGGCGCCCAGGCGCGGACCCACTCCAGCCCGGGTCCTCTAGCTCCTGCCAGTCTCCGCGGTCAGGCCGGGAAAGGCCCGAGGTTCTCCGGGTCTCTCCCGTGCAGCCGCTCGGCCCGGGCACCCACCTCGGCGCAGGTCCGCCCTCCGCGCCAGCAGCGCTAGCAGCAGGTCGCCGCCCGCCGACTCCCGGGTCGGGCCCAGCTCCCCGCGCGCCTCCATGGGTCCCGCCGCCCGGCGTTGTCACTCTTCCGGTCCCGAACTTTCCCGGGCCCGGCGACGCCACGCCGCAGTGGCTCCGAACCGGCGTCTAACCGACTCCCGGTGCTGCTGGGCGCTGCGCCCGCGGGCTGCCCGGGGGGCCCCGAGCCTCCGGCCGAGCTGAGGGCGGAGCGGCCGGGGGGCGGGGCCGCGGCGCGGGGCGGGGCCGGGGGTCGCGGAGACGAGCCCGGGGCGACCGCGGACTCGCGCGCCTTTGCGCCGGGACCTGCGGTGCCCACAGGCCGCCCCGCGTGCTCAGCCTGAGGGCGGGCACCGTTAGGGGAGGTCTCAGGTCAGGGCTGCCCGCCAGCGTTCTTCCCCGCCTCGCAGCTTCCTGTGTTGGAGCGGGCCGCGGGCAGAGGCCTGGGCTCGAGCACAAGCCAGGAGGGCTAAGATTCCCGGAAGAGGGGTGGAGAAGGCAGCCGGGTCCTCCCGCCGATGAGGTTTGGCCTCGGGAGCCGGAGCTGGTTGACAGGAACTCAACCCGAAACGCGGAAGGGGTGAGTGTGGCGCCGAAGGCTGCGTACCGGAACCGCAAGGACCCGATCCCAGATGCCAACAGGCTGCTGGGCTCCACCCCTGGAACTGCGGCCCCGGAGTGGGCTTAGGGGAGAATAGCAAGCCTTGAGAGAGAACAGGCTCTGTCCTGGACACGCAGCTAAGACCTCGCGTCGTGGACGTCAGCGCTGGGAAGTCCGGGACACCCCTCCATTTCCAGCCCCCAGCTCTCTGGCTTCATCAGAACAAGGTTTCTTTACCTGATATTCCAGCCCTTTGCCCCAGTCCACACAGGCGAGCTCTCCAGAACCCACGCCATCCTTGCAGGCAGAGGGGCACAACCACCCCTGCCCAGAGGGCCCTGGGCCAGCGCCAGCCCTGAGCAGCCACCCCGGGAAGAACACAGCAGTAGGCGGCCCTCACAGCACGGGACATAGTGAGGACAAGAGAGCCCTGGCAGTGCAGAAACACCCAGAAAGGGTTGGGGAACCAGGGACGGATGCCATCCTCCCGGTCCCTCTCCCTGCGGGTCTGACGGTAATACTCTGTCCACTCTGCCTTCTGGACTGTGAGTTTTCAGGGGCCAAGCCCAGAAGGATGGCTGCAAGAAAACCACAGTTCCCCTGCCAGCTCCCAGCAGGTCTGATGTGCCGGTCTTGAGCAGCAGCCCATGCAGTCAGCTCTCTGCCCCTTCACTTTGCACAGCACTTGTTACCCGAGAAGGGCCAGGGAAAAGACCCGAGGGCACAAAGCCTAGTGTGCGCGGGCTGTGCCAGGTCCAGGCAGCGGGTGTCAGCTGCTGAGGAAGCGGGCAGGGGCCGTGTGTGGCTGGACGGGGGCAGGGGCGGCAGCAGGTCAAGGAGGCGGCCCACGCTGCTGGCATCTGGCCGGCCCTCCAACAATGCCTCCATTATTTCCCAGCGTCCGTGGTGATGGAATGGCCCTTGGGGAGAGTGGTTCAGGCGGGAGACCCAGCCTTGGGTTCCCTGCTGTAGGGTCCAGAGGCCTGGGTGGGGCTGTCTGCAAGAGCTAAGGGGCACTAGTCTGGGGGGAACTTGGCACCCCTTGCTCGGCCCCATCGCCCCCCAGCTGTGCCTGAGATGCACCCTTTTTTCTGGGGTTACTCCACCACTGTCCCGCTCTTGTAGGGCAGGGCCAGGCCCTCCCGGCCACCCTGGGATCTGGAAACTCCCTGCACTGTGGTCCCATCTCTGTGTCACGCCTGCAGAGCGGTGGGACTTCCTTGGCTTGGCCTCTAGCCCTGCGCACCCCCTTCCTCGCATCTCCGTCGCCCTTTCAGTTTCTGTCCTCGGTGTCCTGCTCGGGCTGGAGGCTGCGGGCACCTCGGGGCTCTTACCCCGAGTCCCGCCCAAAGTGGAGACGGCGGCGGTCCCGGGCCTCTCTCGGTCGCGCTCAAGCCCCGTTTCCAGCAGCATCGCGGCCACCAGGCCGAGTGGCTGGAGCCGCGCTCTTCGTAGGTCGACGTTCCCCGGAGGGCTCGGGGCTCCGAAGTCCCGCCGCGTGGTGCGGAGCGAGGCGCCCGCGAGCCACTGGGCTGCGCGCTGTCCGCGGTGCTGAAGGAGGCGGCCACTGCCCGCCCCGCCCGCGCGCCCGCCCACCCACCTCCCGGGGTCCCTCTCACCGCCCCGGTCCCCACCCCCCACTCCTGCCCCCCTCCCCGGTGCTAGGGCAGGCAGCGTCGGACGCGCACTCAGGGCAGTCCCCGCCCTCGCCCCCGACCGGGGTAGCAGCGCCAGCTCCAGCTCCTCCCTGAGCTCCAGGCCTCGCTGAGCTCCTGCCCAAGCTTCAGGCCTCGCTGAGGCGCCAGGATTCGCAGCAAGCGGGTCGTCCAGCCGCGGGACAGGAGGCCATCGACCCTAACCTTCTGGCGGGCAGCCTCTGGAAGGCAGTGCCCAGGCCATGCCCCTGAATGGCCCCTTGCCTGATAACCTCCAACCCAGGGCTCACTGAGGCCCTCATGCAGGTATTTTGCTGGTCAAGGAACTTTCCGCTCTTAACCTCCTTGAACCCAGTCCGCAATTTCTGGGAAAAGCTCAGCCCAAGTCCCCCAGGTTGCCAGGAGGAGGGGCACCTGCAGTTCCCCTAACAGAAACGCTGCTCAGAACTCAAAACCTTGGGCATAGGCAGGGCCTGAGTTCCCTGCCAGCCTCTGCACAGCCTGGCCAGGGAGGTGCCAACGGGAGTCCTCCAAAGCCACAGACAAGACTATTGGAGACCACTCCCCGCCCCCACCGGCACAGCAAAAGTGGGGGCGGGGCAAAAGAAAACGAAACCCCACAGGGCACTGCAAACTCAGCCGTGGCAGGACACTCACACCCCGGAAGCAGAGGGGTGGCTATTCAGGCAGGCTGGGGTTCCTCTGAGGTTCCCTCAAGCTGGGCTGCTGCAATTTTTTGTGTAATTTACACTGTAATTTAAACTGTGTAATTTACATGCATCTCAGCTGCCTTTCATCTACCTGTAAAATCCAGGGTCTTGTCCTGTCTCTCCATCCAGATCAGCTCCAAGGAGATAATCTATCATTGATTTCCATCTTTCACTTTCCATTTGACCCTTTGGTTGTCTCCCAAAAGCCAATGGTTCAAAATAAGAAATTCTAGAATTTCAGATGTCCAGTCCATAAACAGAAAGAAGGGTCCATTCTGTACCCCGCCGCACCTACCACACTCTCATTGGTAGAGCTGGTTCACATTTCAAAAGAATCACAATTGTTTTCAAATGTCAGATTCCTTTATTCATAAAATGTGCACATTACAGTTTACTTAAATACAAAATGTTCACTTTCCTTGCAGGTAAGAAATTTCATTGACATTTCCATGTCAATTAGCTTATTTTTAATAAAAATCCTTCCATTAAAAATAAATAAACATTTAAATTACTGAACTATCATATTCATTAGTCTCAATACCTCTTAAAATACTTGAAACTTGAGAAAATAGACTCTAAACCTTGCCTAAAGGTGGCATCCAGCTCTGAGTGGTCACACCAGGTGTGTTAGAGCATGGACATGTGACCCCTGGGGCCACCTCCGCAGAGGCTCAGATCCCCACCACTGACACTGCTGAAAACCCTGCCCCTCAGTAGGTCACAAGCTTGTCCCCCAAACAGTGGTGACCCCAGACGGCAATAGGATGATGAAACTGCAGCCACACTGCGCTCCACATGGGTTTCTGGAAAGGCTGAAGCTGGAGACAGTAACCCTAACACTGTCCCAGGTCACCCCAGCTAAAGACATTCAACACTAGCCAAAAGTCAGGTTAGTTAAGGGTTCAAAGGCAAATACACTGAAATTCATGAGCAGACCCGCCTGGTTTTCAAGCTGAAAGAGAAACACTTTGGTGTCTTCAATAACCCAGACCTCTAACCAGCAATGAAGGCAACGTCATGGCTGTCCAAGCACAGATGGGTTAAATGTGCGAAACCAGAAGAAATGCTCATGTGAGCCGTGAAGCCGGAGGCCAAGGCATCAGACACCTCTCCCACCAGCTATGGGGCTCTGGGCGGCATCCTTAGCACAGCCGTTCTGTGATAGCTGTTTAAGGAATCAGCTGCTGACCGTTTTCCTCAAGCTGCAACGATAACATCAGTATTGCCGTGGTCTTACAAATACACCACGTGATCTGCCACAGTTAGTAAACACATGAGTACACAACACCAAGGAGGCAAAGCAGAAAAAATACTTACAACTGTCAGAGATGCGCACACACACAGCTGGTCACACACACACATCAGAGCCTACTTCAGCCAAATCAAATTGAGCCTGTGAGACACACCAACAGCCACAAAGAAGCTCAATATAAATGTTCCCCAAAATAGTGTATTTGTTTTGTTTAAATCTTCAGAGGTAAGTGACCACTAAACGTTCTGGGTTTAAAACAATGTTTAAAATTATTAAATGGTAAAAGAAATCATGACCAAAGCTTGGGAAACTGGTGCCTATGTAGAGATCCTTCCCAAAGCAGCTTCAGGCAAAGGAAACCTGGCAAAGAGGCCTGCCACCCCTGCCCCTCCATGGGCCTAGAGCGAGGTGCATATGTGGCTGGGACCTGCAGCGCCTGCCACCCTACCCCCTCCGTGGGCCCAGGGCGAGGTACACGTGTGGCTGGAACCTGCAGGCCTCTGTGGTGTTGGGTGAAGAGCAGACCACAGAGGGGGCTTTAGAAGTCTCCCTGGGGCCTGTGCTCCCAAGGGCAGACCACTCTCCTCCCCACCCCCCAACAAAGGGCCCTCTGCTCTGAGCACCACCTGCCCACTGAGCCCAGAGCTGCCCTCCCGGGACCAGCTAACCAAATGGCTCCCATTTACATGTCTCTCTCTTTTCAGCAGATGAACAAACAAAGGCGCTGCCTCTGAGGGTTAAATAAGCCACCATCCTTCCCATCCCCAAGTCCACGGCACAAGGCCTCTCTGGGGGTTATCTTCTGAAATGCAGCACAGCCACGAAATTCCTCGGCTCCTCCCCTGTTCAAATCCTCACAACTGGAGTGAAAACACCTGCAGGAGCGCTTAGAGCCCTCAGGAACCCTTCCCTAGCGAAGCAGTGGAAAGCACACTGGACGTCACTGGAGCCACACTTGCTTGGAGGGGCAGAGGCCGCCTGCGCTTCCGGCTCTGCCCCTGCCCCCGCCTGGCTGAAGGAGAACACTTGGCAGCCTGGAGGGGCGGGGAAAACAAGGCCTTGCAGGATGAGACGGAGTCCAGGAAACTTGAGATTAAAGTGTATGGGGAACACTATTTGGCCTGGACTCCTTGCCCTCTTTTAGAGGAAACATAGAAGTCTTTTTGCCGTAGAACCTGTGAAAGGAGCATGAACAGACTTGAGTACGCCGGGAATGCAAACATCCCCACAAAATTACCCCACCTCTTCCCTTGTCAGAAGAGCATTTGTAAAACGAGGACTCAGAAACCAAAAGGTGCCATCAGATGTGAAACCAGGCCCGCGTGTAAAATCCCTGATCCAGTATTAAAGCTGCAGGTGGCACGGGGCAGGGCTGCCTCTCTGAGGGCACTCACACAGCTGGGTGGTGGTATTTGACCTTCCACCGCCTGGACCTCACCCGGAAGAAGAAGTACATCACCATGAGGAACAGGGATGAAGCCACGTACAGCACCACACAGAGACTCATGTCCAGGCTGGAGAAGCCGACCCCGAGGAAGGGCACGGCCACCTCCACCTGCTTGTGGACCTCAGGCCCATCCAGACTCTGGAGTCTCACGTCCAGCCTGTGGCGCAAGCTCTCTGGAAGGGCGGGCCTGGGGCCCAGCGCACTGGGTGGACGAACGCTCTGGGCGTCTCGGTCTCCATGGGACTTCTCTGGGGGAGTGAGTCTTTTCTCCTCTTCTTCACCCCTGGCCAGAGGTCCTCCTTCACCAGAATCCCCCTGGTCTGCGGAATACGTGTCTAAGAGGTTGTCACGGCTGTAGTGCTGCTTCAAGAATATGAGCACGTGGCCTTCATTCCAGCTGTCCAGGCCCTTCATTTCCTCATGGCAGGCTGGGCAGAGGTCTGGAGTGGGCCACTGAAGCTTTGGAAACCTGGGATCCTCACTCGGATGGCCTAGGAAGGAAAGGAAGCAGAAGAGCCAGAGGGAGGAGGCCTGTGGGGCCAGGTGCAGCCTCCAGCCAGCAGACTCCTACTCCTCCCGCCACAGGCCTCCCTCCCCGCCCTTCCCACCCTTCCCCTGCAGTGTGGCCCAGAGGATACCTGCTTCCGCAGGACTCTGCGCATGTGTCCCCTCTGCCGTCTCCCACGACTGCAAATAAGGAGAGGCTACAGGCTTGACCTCTGCCACTTCCCGGACCACACCTGCCCCAAACCACCCAGGACTCCACTTCCAAAACAGGTGACAGCACGCAGCTCTCACCTCAAGGCCTCTGTCTGCACGGTGCTGCCCGTGTGCCCCTTCCCCACATCGCTGCCCCTCTGCCCTTTCCTAAGGGTGCACTTGAGGCCCACTGCCCCCCGCGCCCCGGCTACCTGCGCTGTATGGACAGTGGGCCTCAGGTGCACCACCCTCAGGAAAGGGCAGAGTGGGTGGTGATGCATTTCCATTGCACTTCAGGCACACTGGTCCTTTCCAGACTACAAATCCCTTTCTGTGGTGACGTGCTCCCTCTGGGGAACAGCAGGACATGCCAGCGGCCCCTCTGAAAGGCTGCTGTGATGGTCTCTATCACCTCACGCACTACTACTGATGCTACTTTGTAGAATACCGAACAAAGTTGACAACTTTTGTGGGGCTTTTGATACACTCCTTTAAAAAGCCCTCAAACTTCTATTTTTTATGTTTAACGTTTTCATTAAAATGGTGTCACTGGAGCTGCGACGTGAGGAGGAGAGGGCAACAGTGCATGTCTCCGCAGTGCGCTTGCTCTCAGGCTGAAAGGCGACGGACACCTAGAGCCTCCACTATGCTGAATCAAGATCAGTATTTCTCCAAAAAATCAAGAAAGAAGAAAAGAAATACTGACATGCAGAGAGACAAGCAGAGCTTGCCCCCAACTCTACTCCCAGATGCACTGTGGTAGGAGAGGCCTGCGGGTCCCTCCTGCACATGCAAACACACACGTCTGTCCTGCCGAGAGACCACCCACACGCCCTTCTACCGGGGTCCGTGCCCCCATGCAGCTCCACACTGCTAAACACAAACCTACCACATACTTCCGACACCTGTGAGCCTGCACAGGTGTTCCGGGTGTTTATCTGACCCATTCCCTGTGGGCGGCCATGCACACAACTCTGCAGCAAGCATCCTTGTAGACACAGCTTTGCATGCCTGCCACGGACTGCCAGGAGGGGATGCAGACAGGACCCACCTTTGTAAGGTGCCCAGTGCTCAGCCACTCTTCAAAGAGGGCGCTGAGTCCCCTCTCACAGAGGGGACAAAGCAGGGACCAGCAGCACTTTGTGGGAAGCTGCCAGAGCCTCGAGTAGGACTGTAGAGTAAGGTACCAGCCCTGGGCGGAAGACCCCGGGCAGATCTCTGAGGGGCCTCCCAGGAGCTTGGGTCTCCATACACAGGCTGGAGGTGGGACTGGGTGGGATGGGACTCTCAGGAGTGACAGTCATGCTGGGCAGTAAGGCCCCTTTCTGCTGCAGCCTCATGACAGGGGCAGGGGAGGCACAAGCAGGCTGGGCTTCCAGCAGGCAACAGGCAACAGCAGGGCCTCCAGGTCCAGGCAGGTCTGGCGAGGGTCCTGGTCCCACAGCCTTAGAGCCGAGGGCTCAGAAAAGTACAGGGAACTCTGTGGGTGGCAGCAACGCAGAGGCTGCCAGGGCGGAGAGGCTGAGACACTGCTGACCCAGGGAACAAATCCCCAGACACAGGCGCCTGCGGCCACATGCCCCAGGCCCCGGCAGGCAGGCTCGGCGCAGAGAAAACCCATTTTCCTTAGTGCTTTAGTGTAATATGTTTTCATAATACAGTGGATTAAATAAAAACCCATAGTTCCGTGGCATTTTCTTTTCATCTCTATTAAGATTTACTTCTCATCAGAATTATTTTTAAGCCTAATTTTAATCTGCCACTGATTTAGGATAGTTTGGAGTACTTAACTCTGAGAAAATACATGTGCCCTATTTAATTTTTTTTTAACAAAACCACTGAGAGGTTTGGTTTACATTTGGACAACAGATTTTCATACTAAAATTCCTCATCAAAAATTATGTTCTGGCCGGGCGTGGTGGCTCACGCCTGTAATCCAAGCACTTTGGAGGCCAAGGCGGGTGGATCACCTGAGGTTGGGAGTTCAAGACCAGCCTGACCAACATGGTAAAACCCCATCTTTATTAAAGAAAAAAAAGAAAAAAGAAATTCTGTTCCAAGCTTTCCAGAGCCAAATACCCTCAGGGTCTAGTGGGGTACCAGAGGGTACAATGGGAAGAAAGAGCCACACCCATGTCCACAAGGGCCCACGAGCCTCCCCGGAGCAAGAGAACCATCTGGAAACCCAGGGACAGAAGCAGCGTGGGAAAGGCTGTGGCTCTGGCAGCTCCTGGCCACCCAAGTCCTGATCCTGTCAGCACAGCAGGTGGCACGAGGCCGCAAAGCTCAGAGGCAAGCCCCGCCATGGCCATGCCATCCCCACTGTCCCCAGGACCAGGGCCTCCCACGCCCACGCCGAGACCCCACACCCAGGCGCTTCTCACCTGCCAGGCGGCCGTTCACCACATTATGCTTCCTCCAAAGCCAGAGGATGGCTTGGTCTGGGGTTTTCACTGAATCCATGGATTCTTTAGCCATTTCCTCAAAGTGCTCACCACACTCCTTACACCCAAAGAAGGTGCGAATGTACCTCCTCACCGTCTGCAGCACAGCCTGGGGGTCGTCTTCAAAGCCTGCAGGAGAAAAAAATGCCACTGACAACAGCAGGTGCGTGGGGGTCACCTGACCCCATGCTTGTCCACAGAGCCTGGGGGGTACTGCTTCTTACACATCGAGAAGCCCCCTCATGTCTCCACAGGGGCCTCAGGCTGTAGGCACAGACCAGGAGCCAGCACCTGCCAGATGTCCAACACGCCCAGGTCCCAGGCTCTGGAGACATGATGACTGTGCACAGCCCAGAGGCCGGAAGAGTGAGAGAAGGATGAGCCACCCAGGTCCCAGGGAGCCCTTCCAGGAGCACCTTGAATCTCCCATGAGGCTTCCAGCTGTCTGTGCCAGAATGCCTGGACCACCAAGCAATGCTTCTTCCTCGGGATCTGCCAGCTGGGTGTAGTCCGTCTTGCCCTACAAGCAACTCCCAGAGGCTGATGCCAGGGCAATGACACTGCTCATTCTAAATCTGTAGTTGTCATGTTTGAAAGCCCCAGGGCAAGTGGGGACATGGCCTTAAGAAGTGACTCTAGGCTGCCACCAGCCATGGGTGTGAGGATGCAGAGTGGGTGGGCGGGCACAGGGATGGGTGCACCCACAAGCCAAAGTTTGTGCCACGGTAGGTAAAAACAGACATGGACAGGCCGGGGAGCCTGCATAGATGCTGTGAATGAACAACACACGTCTCAGGAAAGCAACCGCTACCCACGGAGGCAGAAGAGGCTAGCACCGCACTGAAGGGGAACCCCTGAGAAAACCAAGAGGGCAGCACGGGGTGGGGCTTGGCAGTCCCCACTCAGACAACTAATACAGGAGCCTGAACTCACAGATAGGAGACCCACGAGATTAAAACAGATTACACGTCAGTATTAAAAAAAGACACGCTTTCAAGAATGAGTCTGTCTTCATCAACAGCAGGCTCTGGGGGAGCTCCCAGCGCTGGTACAGGCCTGACGCCTGTCGTGGCTCCCTGAGAGCACAGCTGTGCACAGGCCCTGATCTCAGTGTCCAGGTCGATCCGTAATCATGACGGTTCTCGTTTATTTCACCCACCGAAGGTGAGAACAGAGCAGAACACCACCTCCTCCTTGACCTTGAGCATGTCCAGGGGCAGCTGGGCGATAATGCAGATGGGACGGCAGGCGCTGGCCCTGCCACCCAGCCTGTTTGCCCTGCTCTCCCGCCAGGAGGGCTCCACAGACATCTGCCCCGTATCACCATGTAATCCCCCTCCTCTTCCCACCACTTCACTGTGGGTGCGGGGCCCCCCTAATCTTCAGAGTGGACAAGAACTGTCAACCTCTACCTGTGGGGGGATTAGAGGTCTCGCAGGCATTTTAGTGGATGGGGCTTAAACATAGAGCAAAGAGAAGAAAAACCTTCCAAGACTTAATCCCATGGCCACCTCTGACCCAATTCTCTTGGCAGGAGGCTACTCCTGGAGGCTGCTTCCAATACGCTACTGGAGGAAGAAGCGCTGAGGGTCTTGTTAGTGGTGAGCTTTGCCATCATGCTGCTCTCACAATTTCACTACACTAGGGCCGCTCCTAGAAGAGTTTAAAATCAAATACCCCGGCCCCCAACTTCTCCTTGGTCTGCACTGTGCCCACACTGCCTTCGAGCAGCCGTTCCTCACGCCTGTGTGATCAGAGCAGATGGAAAGGGGGACGGTGTGATGGCGCAGCTCCTCACCACAACTTTTCCCATGCAAACATGGTTTTGTAACTCAGGCTTGTGTTTCAGAAGCAGCTTTTTTGGAGACAAGAGTTGCCCAGAGTTGCTCTGTTGCCCAGGCTGGAGTGCAGCAGCATGATCTTGGCTTGTCAATCAACCACCAGTGCTGGGATTATGGATGTGAGCTTTGAGCCCAGCCCAAAATGGGGTTTATACGGTCTGGCTGGGCATTCGCTCAGGCAGTGTGGATGCTCAGATTTCAATTTCTGTTTGGGCAGTTCCCAAGGTTTCTCCCAAAAAACATACACCTCTTTTTACTGTATGATTATGAAAATGATTTGAGGTTAAAAACCACGGTCTCCCCCAACCAGACCCCTGAGAAGCAGTAATCCAATGTTACCCTGCAAGCCAGAACAGAAGAGATTTTTCAGAGAGCCACTGCAGTGCTCCCATCCTGGGAGACTCTCCCATACTGTTACTTCGCTGCTTCTCCCATTACCAGGTGGAATCTATTTCTCCCAGCACAAATGTAGGCTAGATCAACAGGAGGTGGTGGAAGCGATGATATGTGACTCCACACTGAGGCCTCTCAGGAGGTCCTGCCTCAGCCTGGTGCTACCTGGTGGGGAAGCCACATTAAGGAATATGAGGCATTCCAAGGTCCCTTGGACCAATCAGCTGCTGCCAGATGAAGGCAGCCACACGAGGGAGCCCAAGCAGCCCTCACAGAAGAACCACCAGCTGAGCCCAGCCCAAACTGCTGACCCACAGCATGATAAGCAAACACAGCAGAGGATGCTTAAAGCCCAGCACTTTGGGTTACTTTGTGACATGGCAAAAAATAACTGTAAAAGAATTTGACAATTTTCTTGGAAACAGGATTGAACTATGTGAGTAAAAGACTCCAGCTTGGCTTTAAAGTAAACGTTACTGAACCTGAATCACTGCTTAAACTGGGAAGCACACAGACAGCCAAATTCAGAGGGGATTAAGAAGCCAATATATACTTCAATGTTCTGTGAAGGACAGAGCAGTTCATTTTATCTATTTCCTACTAATTGAAAATTATTAAATCCAACTTTAAAGCTTTATAGGCTTTAAAACCTCATGGTGGGTGGCCTCTGTCCTGGCCCCCACAGATCCAGCCACCTAACTCACCCCTCCTGTAATCCCCTCCCTCCATTTGCACGTGGCCTGGGCCTGGTGACTGACTAGTGAGCAGAATCTGGCATACATGACAAAATGTCATCCTCGGGTGGGCACCCTCTTGCTGGCTCCCCGACGAAGCTTGCTGCCATGATATGAGCTGCCCCACAGAGAGACCCTGGGCGTGGCTTCCCTAAGCTCAGGGCCTTAGGCAAGCCATGTACAAGGAGACACACACTGCTCTCCGCTTCGTGAGGGTGCTGGGAAGCCACTCTCTCCCAGTGGGCCTCAGGTGCCCTCCAGGCCTGGCTGACACTCCAACTGCAGCCTCACCAATCCTGAAGAGGACCCAGATGAGGCCATGCCCGACCTCAGAAACTGTAAGCTCATAACCATGGGTGGCTCGGCTGCTAAATGTTGGGGTGATTCGTCATGCAACAGGTATCATGAATATACCACTCCAAATAGATTTCACTTATTCTCCCGTTTTTTTTTTTTTTTTAAAGCAAAATCAGGGAGTTTACACTGCAGGAAATTCCCAGCCAGGGTTTTCTCTCTTTTCTGTGGTTTATTTCCTACATTTTAGCCATGCACATCCTTGTGAGTTCTAACGAGGGGTACTCGTACCCTGAGGGCACAGCCCTGGGTGAGCTGCTCATGTGTGAGGAGTCTGAGGCGACGCTCCCCGCCTCGGTGCCCTGGCGACACACTACCTCACATACAGCAGAACATGCCTCATACACGCAGGCTGGGGTAGTGTGTGAGGCAGACAACCAGCCCTGCTGGCCTGTGCAGGGACAGCTCACCTGTGCCAGCCAGTGCGTCTGGGTGGGCCGAGGCTTGAACAGTCAAAGTGTGGAACAGTTTCCAGAGAGAACATGGGTAACCCCTCAACTCAGGTCGGCTTCCTTGACATCCAACCCACTTTATATGATTAGTAAGAAATATTCCAGAAATCTGGAAAAAAAAAAAAACTCAAAGAATAAAATATAATGGTTGAAATTAAAAACAGCCAACAGAACAGATACCATCTTGACTAAGGGGATGGTGATGGGGGTGTAGTTTACTGAAGCTGTATCCACTGTACACATAAGATCTGCGCCTCCCACCACATGCAAATTTAAATTCAAGAAAACAAATGAGAGGAACGGTTTCCTTCACTAAAGCAGCTCTCAAGACAACCTCTGGAGAGGTTTTTCTGTATTTGATAAACTAGTAATGTTAAGCAAAACGTATCTACCTTTTCTTCTAAATTAGAATTTGCTGTAATGACAGTATTAAAAGAAAAGGCTCGGCCAGAAAACAATGTGTTCACTTTTTTTTTTTTGAGACAGACTCTCGCATTGTCACCCAAGCTGAGGTGCAGTGGCACAACCTCGGCTCACTGCAACCTCCACCTCCCAGGTTCAAGCGATTCTCCTGCCTCAGCCTACTGAATAGCTGGAATTACAGGCGCCCACCACACCCAGCTAATTTTTTTGTATTTTTGTAGAGATGGGATTTCACCATGTTGGCCAGGCTGTTATGGAACTCCAGACCTCATGATTCACCCGCCTCAGCCTTCCGAAATGCTGGGATTACAGGTGCGAGCCACCGTGCCTGGCCTAAGGTGTGCTCACTTTCAAGACGCAAGGAGGTGGAGGCGGCCATGGGAGCGGGTGACTGCTGGTGAGCGGGGCTGTGAGTCCCAGGCAGAGTCCCTTCAGTTTGGTCTCGTGTTTCAACATTTCCCTCCCTGAGGGCTTCTGAGCCTGTGCTGTGCTCTCAAGGGAGGTGTCACACATCACAGTTACGTGAGAGGATGCTCCCACGGCCTCAAGCTCGGAGTGGATTCAAGGTAGAAGAGAGACTCAGGCCAGGAGCCCAGCACTGTCCGCTGCTCAGCTGCAGCCAGCAAATGGCATGGCTGGCAAAATCATGGCACGATAAATTCCCCTTAAAAGATTCCCAAATCTGCTGTGTGCCACTGATAAGCAGCACGCTGGGTTTGCTTCCCGTTACTAAACACTTCAGAGGCCGCAGAGAAGCTGCCAATCTGGACTAAGGAGGGAACGGCAGGCGACAGTGCAGACCTCTCCAGGTGCTGGTCCCTGAGTGAGGCTGGCACCTGCTGGCACCTGGGCTTGGGGAAAGCTCCGGCAGGGCTGTCACACCATTTTTCATTAATTGACTTTACTAAAATTTTAAAGGTCCAAGTACTATGTTGCTTGAGAAAACCCCGTTTTCTCCAAAGGACACGCTGTCACAGTGCACTTTCGGTGGGCTGTCCTTAAACTGAGGCCTGGGCGTGATGCTGTCACGGAAACAGGAACAGTAACGGTCGCTGCTTCCCTTCCTCACCGCAGAGCCAGGGCCCTGAGCAGGGAGGAGCAGTGCCAGCTAAGGGCGAGGGAAGGAGGGTGCACACGGCTGGTGAGGGTTCTGGGCTCACCCGCATCTTGTTGTTGACCAGGTCCAGCACGGCGTTGTAGGGGATCCTGTCCAGGGGAAGGCTGGCCAGCCACTCCTGCAGCGTCTCCAACAGCTTCCTGACTGGTGGCCGTCCGGGGAACAGCTGCACGAGGAGGGAGCCACCCTAAGGGCTACAGGCCCAAACCTGGGCCCACCCCCACCGCCGGGGGCACAGCAGCTCCAAGGACAAGCCCTCCGTCCACAGAGGGACTGAATCTAGGACGGGGACCTCTCTAAGAACTCTGAAGGGAGGCAGGAAACCTGAGGGGCCTTGGGGTGGGCATCCAGCCAGCACCTCTCCCCAGGACAGCCTGAACCCATGGCCATGCCCTTCCCCAGCCCTGTCTTCGGCTCACCCACCTGTGCCCATGGAGTTGCTCCTGCCAGGCAACAGGCAAGGTCATGGTACATGACTCATCATAGAGCTGGTGGGGGCCTGCTGATTTTATTCTGCCTTCCTCACGAGGAGCTCCACTGACCCCTCCTGCCTGCCCACTCATCTTCCCCTCTGCCATCACCGGCAGCCTGGACTAACTGCCTTCGGGCTTGTATGGGCTGTGAGACTGGCCGACATCACGACAGCTTGGGGAGTGTCTGGCTGAGAAGACCCCAGGGCTCTGTCTTTTTATGAGGAACTCTGATCGGCTGCTGCACCACAAACTGCAAAACACAGGTCGCCGAGAGAGCTCCTAAAACCTGGGCTGAAACCTTACGGTGGTGATGCTGGAGCAGAAACGTGGGCATCCTAAGCTCAGTCCAATATATTTTCTCCCATGTAGGTTAAAAAGTACCATGATTCATTTACCAGTATCAAATTTATTTTAGACATCCAAGTAAACTTTAGAAAAATACTAAGAATAACTTATTCATACCCTGGCCTAAGGAGTTACCTATATCACAAGCATAAGAATTCCGGGCCCAGCTAGACTCAGGGGTGAGACTGAGAGGCGGGGGAGGAGGCAGGTCAGTCTCTCGACAGCTGTGAGACTCCAGTGAATTAACTGGCCGGCGGCCACCACTAAGAGCCACCCTGTCCCCCGCTAATATGATGGACAGATTAGCAGAACACTTTCTTAAAGGAAATGAGGCCAGCTAGAGATTTCTGAACTCTGAATGGCACCGTGGGGTAAAAGCCTGCCTGGGCAATGTTCGTGCATGCATCTGAAGCACCTCTTAAGTAAACTCTACCCAAAGTGCTCACTATAAATGATTCTATCATGCATCTTATTTTTGCCAAGAGAAATATTTTAAGCATAAGCCTCCATGTCATTTAGACAGTAACAAGCAACTGAGGTAGTGGAGTTCTACCTGGCCACCTCCCTGGCTGGTCCTCTGGGCACAGCCAGGCCTGAGCTCCGTTGGGCTGTGTCACTGCCTGGTCATGCTAACCCCCTCAGTGGTCTCAGACACCACGCTGTGCTGGTGACAGCGCTGAGTGTGAAGCCCCCAGGACTGCTCCCTGAACCTGGCTGGTGCAGCAGGTGCACACCCCAACTGGATCTGCACTGCCCGGCCTCTCCTCTCCCCACAAGCCCTGTGCACAGGCCCCTGAGAACCAGCTGAGGTGTGTGCCTCCGCTCCTGCCTCCATCTCCTCTCCAGCCAGCCAGAGCTGGGCTTTACCAATAGGCGCTTGGCTCATGCCCCCTGCCCCTCTCCATATCCACTGCTCCAGCCCCAGTGCTGGGAACAGCACAGCACGGCAGGCAGGAGGCACTTGAAAAACTGGTGGAATGAGCTGGGGCGCGGGCCTGGGTGGACAAAGCGAGGTGGAGAACACCTCCTCAACGGAGGCTGGTGGAGCCCCTCACGGTGTCTGATGGTGAGGCTGGTGGAGCCCCTCACAGTGTCCGATGGTCCCAGGCACCCACTCTGTGCAGGGCCAAATTCCCACAGGCAGCCCAGACCAGAACCGGACCACACCTTCGCCACGACAGTCACAAAGTCCTTGAGCGTCTTCAGCTCCGCTCCGGCCAGGGACCTGTGGGCCGCCAGCTCCACCCGCAGGAGGTAGTGCAGCGCCGACTCCAGGTCTGCTGTGTACAGCTTCGACCTAGGACGGAACATGGCAGCGTCAGGGCATGCTGGCCTTTCCCTTCACGGTAATTCTCCCTGTCCTGGCTGCTCCCCTCGGACCCCTGGCCCCGGGAGGGTTCCTAGAGGCCCTCAGCGGCTGGGACGGGTTTTTGAGCGAACCCGTGTGCAGATGCACAGCCTTCAGTCTGCACACACTGTCTCCCAGGGACTTCTGTTCAAGAGGAATACTTGCTTGTCAAATTCCCTCCAAACCACGACTTCTGAATTTTCTTCTTTGTTTGGCTTCTCAGGCAAGGAAAGTGGTTTTTTCCTCACATCCGGCAACGACTTCAAGTAAGAGGAAAAGAAGGCCCGAAGAGGCTTTGCACTGTAAGAGAGGGGAAGGCAAGGTCGAGAAGAGGCCCCATTATAAAATCCAACAATCAGAGCCCGGGGTTCGGGGAAGCTCTGGCCCCATTCAGCCTTCGGGCATTTACTGGGGCCTGGGCCGGGCTGAGCTGCCACTTGAGGGATAAGAGGAGACACACCAAATCCACAGATTTACAACCAGGTCCAGTTGTGATAAGCGCTAGGACTCGTTCATGTCTGTGGGGATCTTAAGGCGTTCTGTGAAGCCGGGTTAAGCATCTGCCAAGATCAGCTTTACTCCGACTGCAGCTTCCAACATGCCTAAGAGCCCTCGCCGACGCGCCCACAATCTGCCAGCCCTGAGTGGGGCATCTGGAAGTCGGGCCTGGGTGGATGTCAGCCCCCCAAGCTCCCTGCACGCCCGCCCTGTGTGGACAGCGTGGAGCTGCCCTTCTGAGGACATGCTTGATGCCATGACCCGGCGCTTCAGGGTGACTTGGAGCTTGCTATTTCCTAAGACAGAACAGAAGGGTAATATTTGCAAAAGTATTAAAATACCTATAAAAACATTAACATTATTTTACATAAAGAAGTTGTCTATGGAATACTTTTAACCCTGAACAAAGCTGGCAGCGGTTCAGGCAGCTGTGCCAAGGGCAGTGGGGTGCCCCAGACCTGAAAGGTCCACCTCTTTGGCAGGGCAGCATCCCCAAGCACTCAGAGCATCTCCCAACAAGCTCAATGGCCTGTGGTTACCCTGAATTCCAGCTTTATCTTTTCTGTTTTCACTTATTTATTTATTTATTCATTTTTGAGACACGATCTTCCTCTGTTGCCCAGGCTGGAGTGCAGTGGTGCAGTCTAGTCTCAGCTCACTGCAGCCTCGACCTCCTGGGCTCAAATGATCCTCCCACCACAACCCCCTGAGTAGCTGTGACCACAGGCACACTCCACCATATCCAGCTAATGGGTATGGTTTTTCATAGGATGGAGTCTCACTATCAACCCAGGCTGGTCTCAAACTCCTGGGCTCAAGCGATCCTCTCACCTCAGCCTCCCAAAGTGCTGGGATGACAGGTGTGAGCCACAGCGCCTGGTTTCTTTCTCAAAAGGACAGAAAACCAGCCAAGCAGCTGCGGTGCTCAGGGCTTCTGCACGGCTCCCTCTCTGCCCCAGTCGCTTTAGAAGAGGCTGGACTGGAAGCCGCCAGAGACAGGAAACACATCCTGTCTTCTCGCTGCTGTGTCCCTGCACCCAGGAGCCCAGCCTGGGGACTCGCCAAGAGCTGCAGAGGACAGTGTGGCTGAACCAGCACGTGCTGGAGGGATGCAGGCTGGGCAGGGGCCACCCAGTGTGCGTCAGGCCTCAGACCGCCCTTCCCCCCCAGGTGAGGGGGAGGCCAGGTCCCCTCCAGCCTCAGCATGTTACTTAACTTTCTCAACCATTTACCGTTTGCTTTTTTTTTGAGGCAGGATCTGGCTCTGTCGCCCAGGCTGGAGTGCAGTGGCGAAATCTCAGCTCACTGCGGCCTTGACCTGTGGGGCTCAAGTGATCCTCCCACCTCAGCCTCCCAAGTAGCTGGGACTACAGGCATATACCAGCAGGCCCAGCTGTTTTATTTTTAGTTTAGATGGGGTCTCACAACGTTGCCCATGCTGGTCTTGGACTCCTAGACTCAAATGACTCACCTGTGCCCAGCCTCATTTTTCTTTTTCCAGCCTTATTGCAACTGTCTCTGCTGTTTAGCTGGGCGTATCTTAGGGGCACACAGGCACTTGCACAGAGGCAAAGGGCTTGTCAGGCTTCTGTGGCTCTCAGAGGAGACAGCAGCAGCACGAGAGGAGCAGGGCCTGGTGCCCACCCTACCTCTCATTCTGCAGAGGTGGGGGCGTGGGCTCGCCTGACAGCCCCAGACACAGCCCATACTGCAGCCCAGAGTCCACGGGGAGCAGGGTAGGAGCACCCACTGCTCCTTAAGCCCGGCCCAGCAGCCCTCGAGCATGTGCTGGTTCAGCTACAGTTTACTCTGCAGTTCTTGGTGAGTCACCACGACAGGCTCCTCCCAGGTGCAGCGACACAGCAGAGAAATAAATGAAAACAGCGCAGATCAGCAAGACCCAAGAGATGAGGGCCAGGGCCCAAATCTGCCCGGGGAAGGGAGGCGGAGGGGCCAGGGCTCCCCGGATCTCACACCAGACTCGCCCTGTCTACTCAGAGCCTCTGTCCAGTAACTCTGCACCACACGGGTTTCCCGGATCCCACCCTGAAACTCACACGTTAATCAATCCACATGACCCATTTGGGTGGATCAGGAAACACGAGGGAACTGAAGAAACCCCGAGTTTCTCCAGAAACGCTTTGTCCCCGTCCAGCGCTCGGGTGACCACGATGTTTTCATATGGGATCAGGTCTAGGATCACCTGGGTGATGAGAACATAGTGACACGTCCACAGGGGAGGACAGTTTTCCCAGAAAACGCGGCGCTGTGCAGACACACGGCCTCGCAGGCAACCTTTCACAACCGGACAGGACGTTTCTCCCACTATAGGCAAGACCCTCACTCACAGCTTCATTTTAATCACACTTTAGGGCAACTGATGGGACACACCATGGGTAGAAACTACAGTCTTATTTGGCAATTTTACAGACCAGTCAAAAAAAATATTAATGAATCTGCACTTGACTTTCTAAAGCCAGTGTGCCCCCCACAACACTGACAATGGTCAAGTGGGGCCCTGCACACACCAGTCATGCCCCACGGCCTCGCGCACCTATCCCGTGTGTGGAAGCTTCGTGGCCAGGACAGCAGGCCTTGATCTGCCGCTCTTCCCCAGCCACCCTGCTCCTGTTTGGTTTTGCCTGGGCTGAAGGGGCAGCAATAGGGTCTGTGACAGAGGGACCACAGCAATGGCATCTCAGGATTTCAGAAGAAACCCCGTGTGTGCCAACGCCACATGGGGCATGCGTCTCTCCTTCTCTTAGACAGCAACAAAACCATCTGCTTCTCAAATCCAGGGCCCTGGCTAGAGGAATGGACGGGCGCACTGAGTGGCTGTGTCTCTCCTGAGCTGGGTATGTCTGCTGAGAGCTGATCACTACTCTGGGGTCGCACTGGTCTCTGGCCTGGGCCCTGCTCTGACTGTGCTGAAGAGCACTCCTCCCACATGGGTAGAGCCTGGCTGCCCTGAACGCTCTGGCATGCCAGGGAGGCAGGAGAGCGGGTCCAGCAGCAAGACGGGCCTGCACGCCCCTCTTCTTGGAGGAACTCCTGCCTCTGGTCTGCATGTGTGTGGAGGCCCTGTCCGAGACAGCGAGTGCACGAGGGGGCCCTAGGACAGGGCGAGGGGGCTGGGAGAACAACACACTGCTAGTGGCTCCTCCGTCCTCCACAGAGAATCTAGCCAACCCCGGGGAGGCAACCTGGCATCACACCAAGCCTGCAGGAGTGGTGCTGGGGTGCCAGGAGGGTAGCCAGGGCATGAAGTGAGATGGCCACAGTACAGGTATCTGCAGCTTCCTTCCCAAGTACACTTCCAAAAGTCCTCCCAGGGGCAAAGCTGTTCCCTCCCTCCACCATCAGGCCCCCCAGTGCAAAAGCCCTCCGGGGCAAAGCTGTTCCCTACCTCCACCACCAGGCCCCCCAGTGCAAAAGCCCTCCCAGGGGCAAGGATGTTTCCTCCCTCCACCACCAGCCCCTCCACAGTGGACAGAAAAGCAGTCGCCCAGCCAGCTGCAAGGAGGAGGAGGAGCAGCTCAGGGTGAATGCTGGGCAAAGGAGCATGCGACGAGGCCTTCCCTCATCTCTCGTCTCCGGGAAGATGGTCGGCAATAACCACTTTCCGTGAGCTGCCCTGCACCTGGTCCCTGGATCTTATTTAGACTTGGCCAAAAGCAAGGCTTCAGAACTGACTGTTCGTGTGAAATCAAAGGATCACAATGACAGAAACCATGTTTTACAGAATCCTGGATTTGGCAAAAATGTTGAGAGTTCAGAATATGGCAATGAGAACATCTCAGTAATAATGTATAAGAAACCCGGAATGACCTCAGAGAGAGACGCGTGGGTCATAAAAACGGGCTCTTCTGCAAAGCCCTGGCTTAGTCTCACACGTGGGCAAGGCGAGCTTCTGAACCCTGCCCCTGCCAAGCTCGTTCCTCCTAACACTCTTCTCCAGACACCAGCGACTTTGCTGAGTGACACCAACTACCCTTCTGATCATGAACGAGGACTAAAGCCACGGGCAGGAGCCAAGACGCTGAAGCAGTGACCAGCACCCGATCCACCACCACCCCCAGTCACACCACGCAGCGACACGCGCAGCCCACTCAGACGCGATACCTCTCGTCCAAGGTAGGAGCTGTTGCTTTCAAAGACAATAGCCACGTAATGGCTGCCACGGTGGTCAATGAGAGAAAGAACATCACTGGGCCTTTTAAGAGAAAGAGAGGCTTTTAGTGCTGTCAACAGCATCAAGCTGGCCACCACGTCCCAGTGGCCACATCACTTATTAAAACCTATTAAGTTTCTTGTGCGGTTCCACGTGAGTCTAATGCCGCCTTCTTCCTAGAGCTACTCACTGGATGGGGTTCAGGGGCGGGCAGGCGGGGGGCCGGCTCCCCTCTGTGTGGTTCTGCAGGAAGTCAATCATGGTCTGTCTGACTGTTCGAAGCTCGCGGTCAGGTCCTGCCGGAAGCACAGCAAGGTCAGAGCTGTGTGTGCAGCTGTCCTTGCGGGGCAGCCCCATACCTAGGGATAGCAGTCCCGCCCATGCCCGGGCCCAAAGACAGCAGAGCGCAGGTGGCATCGGCGTGTACAATCCCAGCTGTGTGCAGACGCCACCCATAGGCGTGGTATAGACAGCACTGGATTCACACGCCTGGAGACCACACAGCAATGAGACAAGTGTGGATGGGCCACAAGCGTGGATGGGCCACAAGTGTGGATGGGCCACAAGCGTGGATGGGCCACAGAGATACAGCAACAGCAGTGGATGGCGGGACACATCACAGCCAGGAGCAGGCCTGGCAACGCCACCAAGTCACTCACACCCAGAGCCCCCCGAGGGTGTGGTCTTCGGGGTCTGCTCACAGTCTGGGCAATGCTCACCTGGGTGAGATTGCTTGTAAAAATTCCTTGGGTGTGTACATGTGATCTGTGCACGTCTCCAAATATTTTTACAAGAACAAATTCACTCTGAAAAAGTTTTTACTACTGTATTTTCCAGGCAAGGCAAAGCATAGCATGAAAACTTCTCTTTGAAGCTATTAATGTTTGAACTCTTAAGAGAAAACCGGGAGGAAGGTCAGCAGAGGCAAAGGTGCTGACCCGGCTGGCAGCTCCCCAGGCTCTGGGACCGTGTGTCTTCAGCAGGTTTCAGAGGGGAATCTCAGGAATCAATTTTGTCCTTACCTTTAAAAGTTTCTCCAGTTGTAAACTCCCTTGTAAATGCTTTAAAATACTAGGAGGAAAAACAGAGAGCAAGTAAGAGGCAGCCCCGTGGGCATCTGCACATTTGTCCAAGCAACAAAGTGACTGTCACCTCAGAGCTTTACTCAATTTCCTTTGGAAAGTTTTCATAAACTGATGAAACCACAGGCTTCTCCACGTCTCTGTGCATATGAGTGTTTCCTATCAGATTTACGAAGGGGCTGATTTCCAAACAGCATTCCCATCATTTACATTTTCTGACACAGAAGGGCCAGAAGTCACACAATTCAGTTGGGCTGGAATCAAACAGGACACTGCTCTCTGGGACTGGGTAGTGTGTCCCTAACGGTGAGCTGTAACATCAGCTGCAACGACGCAAAAAATTTGCAGAACGAGGAGACACCATGCAGTACCTCTGAGTGGATGAAAAGGGTTCTTATGTTAAAATTAAAAACTTTCTGCATCAAAAGGCACATTACAGACAGTGACGAGACAAGGTTACAGGATGGGTGGGGATGAAATCAGTAAGAGAAGCACACTCGAACCAAGAGGGAAATAGGCAGACGACAGGCACAGACATTCCCCACAGTGGCACCCACAGGCACGGACACTTCCCACGGTGACACCCACGGGCACGAACACTTCCCACGGTGACACCCACACGCACGGACACTTCCCACGGTGACAACCACACAGACACTTCCCACAGTGACACCCACACACATGGACACTTCACATGGCGACACCCACACGCACGGACACTTCCCACGGTGACATCCACACAGACACTTCCCATAGTGACACCCACACACACGGACACTTCACATGGCGACACCCACACGCACGGACACTTCACACGGTGACACCCACATGCACGGACACTTCACACAGTAACACCCATGGCCCACAAAGCCAGCTGTGTGGGCACCACGGCCGCTGGGGAAATGTAAACAAAGTCACTGGTGCTTCTTGCAGGGCTGTTCTGTGGACAAGCACAGGCCTGGCGAAAGGCCCAGGGGTTCTCTTCCAGCCTCAGCTCTTCCCGCACCCAGGAATGCACACAGCAGGGCTGTTCAAAGCCACCAAAGCCTGGAAAAGTCCATGCGCCTGGCAACAAGGGGTTCTGGTCCTCAGAGTGACGCCACCGGACAATCCCATCCAATCATCCAATGGGCATCACGGTGGATACAGACGTCCCCTTAAGTAACGGAAAGAAGGCCCAGAAGTTTCCACACAGCAGTGTGGCCTGTGTCTGAAGCTAAAACAAAATAGGAAGCCATTCTGATGTGATCACACACTGGGGCAGGCAAGCAAGTGTGCCTCACAGGCCCCGAGAGGCCCTGGGGTGGGGCTGACACTGGGCGGCCCAGTGTGCCACCTGTCGGGGCAGGACCACAGGCACTACCAGCACAGTGAAAACAGTAGCCAAGGAAGCCACTGTGACGTGACACCACACCACACAGCAGGGTGCCAGGGCCGAGAAGGACAGGTCACAAAGCTTCCTGCAAAGTGGGCCCAAGGCACCACAGGAAGATGTCCGTATCCAGGTGTGCAGGAGGTGGCGGTGCCGGTGTGTACACGTGAGCTCTGCACCAGCCATGACGAGGTCACAAGCACCTCTGCCCCCTAGTGGGAGCAATAGGCACAGCGTCATCTGTAGGCTGACCTCAGCTCAGGAAGGCAGAGGTCGTGTGTGCGTGCCCACACACGTGTGAGTGTGTGAGTGCATGAGCAATGTGTGAATGCATATGGGTGCGTGTGAGTGTGCATGTATGAGAGTGTGGGTGTGTGGTCCACCGAGGAGCCCCGTGGTACACAGACCACACGTGTGGCCTCAGGCCAGAGTGCCAGCCCTCACACTCCCAGCATCTTCACGCCCTAGGGCTGTGCAGACTGCAGGGGTCTTTTCATGCACCCTCCGTGTGAGCAGGGCTGTGTGTGCACGGACAGTCCCACAGACACTTCCACCACACAACAAGGTGAACGAGAGCTTCCCCCGCAAACATCAGCTCCTCCAAATCCTGCTGAGTTTCAGGCAGCAAAAGCCAGAGCAGCCAAAACACAGGCACCACAGTGTGGTGAATTTTAACAGAGCCCCCACGGTACTCACCCGGAAGGTGGGGTAGAAGTGGATGTCGTAGTCATGGCACACGGCCTGGTTCTTGTCTTCCATGCAGTCCAGAGCGGCGACGCGGATGGCACTGGCCCAGTCTAAAATGCAGGAGCACGACCTTCAGTGTGGCGGGCACTGGACTCCATGAAGCCCAGGACCCAGCAGGACCACTCCAGGCTGCCACCCTTGAAAGACCAGTCCCCCAGCCCTTCTAGGTCATCAGTCAGGCCCTCTCCACAATGTCTGTGTGGAGCTAGGAAGAGGATTTCCACCAGCAGCACAGTGCGTCTCCTCCCACAGATGATCACAGAACAAGTGGACTTGTGCTGAACGTGTATGGAGCAGGGACGAGGCTGTGGTCCCTAATTAAACCACACCCTGATGGATGGTGACAGAAGCGGCTGTCAGCCGCCAGTACTTCACGGGACAGCAAGCACGTGCAGATTAATTGGATGTGGCCCAGGTTGTGTGGCGAGAACGTTCCCATGTTCTCACTCTAACGAGCAGGCATGGGCAGCATCTGATCAGGGTCTCTCCAGGAAGGATGCCTCTACAGGCACTCAGGAAGCAGTTTCAACACCACCCCAAGGTCTGCCCGCAAACCCTGGACACCTGTGCCATTTTGGGGGGCTAAAAGGAGCCATATTTACATGTTTTTGTTCCCATCTCTAGATGAAGTGTTTACTATGGAAAGTTTTAACATGCAAATAAAATACAGATAAAAATATAACAAGCCCCACAAGTCCCACCTCTTGGATCAGTAATTATCAGCTCTAGATGAACCCTGTTTTGCCAAGTCTCCACCCACTTCCAGACCTATCCCAGAGCAAATCTCAGGGCACACCATTTCCTCACGGAATCCACCCGGCTGTGCCTCTGAAAGAAGACTCTTCACTGGGCACAGTGGCTTGCGCCTATAATCCCAGCACTTTGGGAGGCTGAGGCAGGCAGATCGCTTAAGCTCAGGAGTTTGAGACCAGTCTGGGCAACATGGTAAAACCCTGTCTCTAAAAAAAATACAAAAAATTAGCTAGGCATTGGTGGCGCACACCTGTGGTCCCAGCTACTCGGGAGGCTGAGGTGGAAAATCACTTGAGTCCAGAAGGCAGAGGCTGCAGTGAGCCGTGATCATATCACTGCACTCCAGCCTGGGCGACCGGGGGAGACTCTGTCTTCAGGAAAAAAAAAGTCCCCATTTGTTTAAAGTTCGTTTGAATCAAGATCCCAGCAAGGCTTGCTGGTTGCTGCTAGCGGGTCCTGGCACCTTCCTTCTCTGGGTTTGGCCAACAGCACCCTGGACACCTGGATTCTCTGTAACAGGGTACCAAGATCTAGATTTTTTGGTGAGATTACTTTGTAGGTAGTAGGACGTGCTTCCACTCAGAGGCAAGCGACACCTCTCTCCTTTGTGATCACAACCTAAATGCATTAATGCACCAGGGCTGCAGCGAAACCGTGAAGTGTCATCTCCCACTCCTCCTGTTTGCTCATGATAAGCTGGGACACTTCTGTAAAGACAGACCTGCCCTCACTGCCACCCAGAGATATGACTCACATAAGAAAGCAGAGTGCATGGCTCACGCCAGTCACCAGTGTCAAAGTCATGGTTTCCCAAGGTGACCAGGGAGGCTTTTTTTTCAAAGGTTTGTGTTCTTTCTCTGGGATGTAAAAATTGTACTGCCAACGATTCACCAACAGTCCCTGGCTCCTCACCCGGTAGGGGTCCTTCCAGGCCCTGGGGCTTCAGGGGACAGCCTAAGGGGGCATCAACGGGGCAAGGGACAGGTGCTGGCTGTCCTGGAGCCTGGAGGCCTTGGCAGAGCTGGCTGGCAGAGGGGCAGGACACGCTGTGCCGTGGGGAGAAGCAGGTGCAGAGGTGAGACCCAGGCGCCCCGCAAACAGACCTGCCTGGAGGAAAGGAGCCAGCCACACGTGGCACTGTTCTGGCACAGCCTTTCGACTGGGAGTCCAGTGATTTCTGAATGGGAACGTATGTCTGCCTGTCACTGAGATACTGATGAGGCTCTCTATTGCCTTATACTCTGATTCTGACCACTGTCTAAAGCAATGATTGGACTACAAATCATGTAAAAAGAGTAAGAAGTCTCTGAGAACAAGCTATGATCTCAAACTTCAGAGTTCTGTTAAAAGCATGCCTGGAAGAGACAGAAAACATCACCAGACGCTGTACAAATCACAAAGGCTTGTGTGTGTTGGTGGTTCAAATATGTAATATACCACAGCTTTAAGATACTGGCCTTTTCTCTCTGTAATTAAAAACAAAGGAAACAAAGAAATATCTTTCAGAAACAATGACCAAATATCACTCCCAGACACACTGGCTAAGTGAAACCAATTCATGTTTCCAGGCCGCTTTAAACAGATGAGGGAAAAAGCCCCACGAGCTCCCCTGCACCCTGGCGACACTTTCCTGAAGTCTCAGGCTACATGGAACTGAGAAAGAACACGAATGCTCTCATCCAATCATCGAGGAGACGGCAGAGGACATGGAAACAGAAGGCGTTCCCAGTAGCCCCACAGTTGGCTGCTCCCGGGAGGCCCCCACAGCCTCGGCTCCTCAAAGTGTCTCATTTCTGTGGGCTTTTTTTTTTTTTTGAGATGTAGTCTCATTCTGTCACCCAGGCTGAAGTGCAGTGGCACGATCTTGGCTCACTGCAACCTCCGCCTTCTGGGTTCAAAGGATTCTGCTGCCTCAGCCTCCCAAGTAGCTGGGACTACAGGTGCACGCCACCATGCCCAGCTAATTTTTGTATTTTTAGTAGAGATAGGGTTTCACTATGTTGGCCAGGATGGTCTCGATTTCTTGACCTCATGATCTGCCCATCTTGGCCTCCCAAACTGCTGGGATTACAGGTGTGAGCCACCACGCCTGGCCTTCTGTGGCCTTTTATATAGCTCACAATTCCACAAGGTTTCATTCTGTGTATTGAGAATTTGTATGACACATTTTTATTTAAGACCTTTTTTAAAAAAGCACCTGTGTGCCCAGAAAGAACATGTAAGAAAACAAGAAGTTGCTCTGAGAGCCAAAACTGTGCACAGCACAGAACCGCAGCGGGCAGCGCAGAACCGCAGTGCACCACGCAATCGAGCCGGACCAGAAACAGCAGAAGCTCAAGATGGGAAGAAAACCTTCCAAGACGTTCACCACGATTTGGTTTTCACGGTGGGGTCTTAGTTCCATCTGTGATTTCTCAAATTTCTCTTAGTGTGCGGCACTTACAAAAATAAACATAAAGCACATCCCCGCTGCCCCAGGCACTCGCTGGCCACCCCACACCCTGTACTCCTCGGCCCCCTCTCCTGCGTGTACAAGGTGGCAACCCAGCCCCCGCACAGCGGTTGCAGAGCACTCCTGGCCCCGAGGTCGAAGGCCACCTGGACAGTCTGGGCCCAGGCTAGGTGGCACTGCTTTTTAAATAAGCCTCCTGAAGCTCACAAGGCTCGAGAGAGAAGGGGAAGAGTTCAAATGTGACTGGTGGGAATGGCTGTCAGCCCTGCAGTAAACAGCTCAGTAAGACCCAGAATGCAGAATCCCAGGTGCTGAAGGGCTGAGCCCGGCAGGAACCCTCTGTTCTGAGCCAGGCCTCACAACTGCTCCCCGATTCCTGTGCCCCTCCCATCTACCAGTTCATCCACCACAGGGCACTGCCCGAAAACACACGACCCTCAGTAGTCAGCCTCCATGACAGACCCCTCATCACGTCGGCCACAAACCCACCTGTCACTGGCTCTTCAAGGCTCTGCCTCTCCAACGAGCCTTCACATTCCCCAAGACCAAATGTCTATTTTTTCCTGCCGGTTACTCTTCCATGATAAGAAAGTAAACATTCAAATCAAGACTTAAGTGAGTAATTCCAACATCCTGTACACCGCTGGAAGGCACCTGGGAGGGAGCCTGGCCTCCATGGGACCTACCAGACCCCGCATGTCTCGGCTCACCCGTCCTTCCTCTCGCTTCCAGCCACGCACAGGTCTGACCTCCACCCAGCACCCCAGGGCCTCTGCCCTGGATCTTCCCTGATGGAACTCTTTGTGCTGATGTTCCTGGCTGCTTTCCCATCTACTTCACTATCTGAACACAGCTAGCACCTCCACAGTGAGGCCTTCCCTGACCCCTTGCCCAGGCCTAGTTTCATTGGCAAGAAAAGCCTCCCACCAGCCTTGTTTCCAGAGGAAGTGAATTTATACAGTCCTTTACACTTGACAAAGCTTTCTAACGAAATTATCTACAGCGGGAGTAGCCTGGTGACAAGCACAGGATCCTGCGGGGGGGCGGGGGGGCTGATGCTCGCAGAGGCCAAGGAAGGCTCCAAAGCCCGTCATGTCCCCACAGCATGCGCCTCAAGCATGGAGAGCAAACGACCTAATAGGTGTGCCCGACTCCAACTAGTGTGTGACCAGAATATCCCCACATCCTACCGTGGCCATGGAGACTCCAGTGATGCAGGTCAGATGCTGCAGTCCCACATGTAGCCACTATATCCTGAGACAAACACCCAAAGAGAGAAGAAATCATTCCACCAATCCCTTTACAAAGGCTTCTGCAGGCGTGCTCCTCCTCAAACATGCAGAAAACCGATGCTCTGGGAAAGTAAAGATCTTCATCTTCCTAACATATTTCATACCTTCTCCCCAACAGACCAGAAGGCTCAGCCCTCCGAAGGCCAGGATCCGTGTCCCATCAGCTCAGCAGCGCGTCCCCGCATACAGGAGGACCTAGCCAGTGCTCAGGGGGGTGCCTCACAGCCCTGTGCTGACCCCCTCCTCCCCAGCCCGCCCCCATGGCCTCTGGGCAGTCTGTTCAGCACTCGGGCCTACCTTATTCCTCTTGAGCATCCATCGAAGGCTGTGACATCAATGTCACTGCTCCTACTTGGCAGAGGACACTGAGTGAGCTCCAAGTCCAAGAGTGAGTCTCCCGGTCAGTGCTCTGCCCCCTCCGCGGGTCCCATCCGCCAGGCTCTCCCAGTGAGGACTCCCGCTCTAGAACCATCCCACCCTCTGACCCTCAGGCACACCAAAAGGGAGGCAGAGAAAACTACAGGAAGCCCTCACTCATTGTCACCGACGGGCTCCTAGAAACAGCGACCTGAAGTCGCTGACCTGAAGGACACACAACAAAAGCAGTTTTTTCCCTCATCAGCGTGCTGAGGAAATGACACTGAAGGAAGCCCCGTTCTCCAAGGACCTGCATATTCCTCGGGCTTCACTGGGCAGTCTGCAGGAACAGCGGAGCCCATGCAGGGTGGGCCGTCTCCCTCACCTCCTGCCCCGTCCTCTCCGTGATGCATGGGAAGGGTCACCATGAAGAACACGGCTTTAAACTGTGTGTGTCCACTTAAATACACACGTTTTTCAACAAACATTGGAAAATATTTTGGAGCTATGTGACAATTTGAAAAAACTTGTGGATAAACCACACAGCCCAGAAATATCCACAGTTAGAAAAGGTTATGTCATGAATGCACAGACTACACGTAGGGGCTATTTTATCTTATTTATTTATTTATTTATTTATTTATTTATTTATTTATTGAGACAGAGTCTCACTCTGTCACCCAGGCTGGAGTGCAATGGCGCAATCTTGGCTCACTGCAGCCTCTACCTCCCAGGTTCAAGCTATTCTCCTGCCTCAGCCTCTCGAGTAGCTGGGATTACTGGTGCGCGCCACCATGCCTGGCTAATTTTTGTATTTTTAGTAGAGACGGGGTTTCACCATCTTGGCTAGACTGGTCTTGAACTCTTGAACTTGTGACCCACCCGCTTCAGCCTCCCAAAGTGCTGGGATTATAGGCATGAGCCGCTGGTCCTGGCCTAGCTTATCATTTACTACCATAAAAGATACACAAACCTATTATAAAAAGTTACAATGTCTCAAAACTTACACACACACACACACACACACACACACATACACACACACACACATACCCCCTTACAGACCACACACAGCACCGTTCACAGTGGAGAGAAAGGTAAATCACTGTAAGGCTACAGTATAAGCCAGGCCTGGAGGCTCACGCCTATAATCCGAAGCACTTTGACAGGCTGAGGCAGGTGGATCACCTGAGCCCAGGAGTTTAAGACCAGCCTGAGCAACATAGGGAGACTCTGTCTCTGCAAAAAACTTAAAAATTAGCCAGGCATGGCAGTCCTAGCTACTCAGAAGGCTGAGTTCTCTACTCAAGAACCGCTTGAGCTCAGGAAGGTAAGGCTGCAGTGAGCCCAGATTGCACCACTGCACGCCAGCCTGGGCAGAGTGAGACCCTGCCTCAAAAAAAAAAAAAAAGAAAATCATGGAGGAGAAAGGACATCTGCCTGAACAGGTGTCTTCACGCAGGTGAAAGTGCCCTATTCTGGAAAAAGATGTCACAAAGGACATTAATGAGGAAGAAAGAGCAGCGAGCACTGGCACCGAGGGCCGAGAGGCCAAGTGTGCTGTTTCTCAGCAGGACGGCCATTATCTCTAAAGCTGCAGACCCTTGAGCCTTGAAGGAGAAAGAGAACCACCAGCTGCCAGGCTTCTGGCTGTACAGGAAGCCCGGCCAATGAAAAACCCTTTCTGGACTACTTCCACGGTACTGAAGCCAGGAAACACCTTCCACGAGGGGCTACCTTCCACGAGGGGCTGCCTTCCATGAGGGGCTGCCTTCCATAGCTATGTCCCCTTGCTCAATGCCCCTGTCCCAAGAACTCACAAGCACAACACTGAAGGCTTCATCAGTCCACCTGCCCCAACATGATGAGCCCTACTCTAAAGCTGGGGTCACAGGGCCCTTCAGGGATCATGACACACAGCACTCAGGACAGTCAGCACTGTGGCAGAGAACCCAACCAAGGGAACGTCATGGGAACTGGAAGGACTGCACCACTGAAGGTGACATCACTGTTGTAGGAAGAGCCGTGAAGGCCGTCAAGCCCAAAATACACGCTGGAGAAATCGGGTCCAGAGGATGCGCCTGACTCCACAGGGTTTATGACAGCCAATCAAGGAAGCCACGAAAGAGACTGTGGATGCAGCCCAAAGGGCGGGGATAAAGAAACTCAAGTGCCAACAGATGCCATGCCAGAGGACACCACTCCAGAGGACACCACTCCAGAGGACACCACGCCAGAGGACACCACGCCAGAGGAGGCCACGCCGGAGGAGGCCACGCCAGAGGAGGCCACACCACTCCAGAGGACGCCACGTCGGAGGAGGCCACGCCGGAGGAGGCCACGCCAGAGGACGCCATGCCACAGGACACCACGCCAGAGGACGCCACTCCAGGGGAACAAGCAGGAGACGACACACTGGAGTTGACTGCCTCCTAACCAGTGCCAGAAACAAACGCCCTACATCACCTGGCAGAGGAGCTCTCATCACTCAAGACAGCTTTCGGCTTCTTTTACGACAGGGACCCTTCTCAGACGTGGGCACTAAAATAAAAGCAAACGGTGGAAGGAGGACTGGAACCACAGAGACAGTTTAGAGAAATAAAAAGCAAAAAGACTACACAGAAGTCATGATGTAGCTCCATGAAATGACATGAAACACACCTGCCTCCACCTCAACTGCCTTCCTCCATGGCCCCACCTCCACTGCCTCCCTCCCACTGCCTCCATCTCACTGCCTCCCTCCCCACGGCCTCCACCTCCACTGCCTCCCTCCCACTGCCCCCACCTCCACCGCCTCCCTCCCCACTGCCACCCTCCCCACCGCCTACCTCCCCACAGCCCCCACCTCCACCGCTTCCCTCCCCACGGCCCCCACCTCCACCACGTCCCTCCCCATGGCCTCCACCTCCACCGCCTCCCTCCCACTGCCTCCCTCCCTACAGCCCCCACCTCCACCGCCTCCCTCCCCACTGCCTCCACCTCCTCGGCCTCCCTCCTTCGCCTCTACCTCCTCTGTGCTGCCACCTGGGACAGCATGGCCAGGACCAAGAGCTTCACGAGGACCTGCTTTCTCATCGCCCGAGCTTTTTGTACAATTATCTTCTCTAGCTTGCTTTACTGCAAGAACACAGTACAGACACGTGTAACATGAGGCTTCTGGTCAACAGTGGGCTACGAGCTCAGCTCTGGAGAGCCACAGCTCATATACACATTTCTGACTGTGCAGGAGCTGGCACCCACAGCCCCTGAGTTGTCTAAGGGTCAAGTGCACACATAACGGGAGTGCTGCCCTTCTAACTAACCCCTGGAGGGCAGCCCAGACGGAACCAGCAGACCTATCACACCTTTTCCAATTCAGCGTTGACAATGCACCATCCTAGTGCAAAGGTGGCAGATTCTTTTTGGCCTGACAAAGAGACACTTAGTGGAGAAAAAGGTGACAGAGTTCATGCAGCTTGAGGGCCAGCATGCTGGCACCTTTCCTGCAGACTTGGCATCAGCAAGCAGAGACGAGCAGGGCCCTGGAGGAAGCCCGGCAGCCACCCCCAGCTTGGGAGCAAGACTGGTCTCCACGAGGCCCCCAGCCTCACCATGCCACACCCGGTGGCCACAGGTACGTCTGCATCTCTGGCTCTGTCGTGTCCTCACACATCTGGACTGTGGACCCAGCTCCCTTTACTGGTTCATCCCTATGTGCCTTCCAGATCTCCATCCGAATGCTGATTCCTCAGGGAATCTACCTTGACCGCTGTTCAACTGGGTCCCTGCCCATGGCCCATGCCCAGCAGGTCCTCCTTCCAGGTGGAGACGCAGCCAGGTGGTCTAGCTTCACATCTGGCTCTGCTGCTTACTGGGTTTTGAGAACTAGGGCAAATTACAATCTCTTCATGCCTCGGTTGCTCCATCTGTAAAATTGAGATGCCAAGGGAGACCCATCCCCCAGGGGCCGTGTGAGGATCGGCTGGGTTGGAGCTGCACGAGCTGGCACAGCAAAAGCCCCGGAGCAGGGGCAGGACCAACATGCTCACTCAAAGGCTATGCCCGAACCAAGGCCACACCTGCGGGACTGACAAGTGTGTGCCAAGGATGCTGGACCACGGACGTTGCCAGGCCCATAAGGGGGTGATGACCAAGGAAGGTGAGAAGGAGGGAAGACAACTCAGGCTAGCAGAGCAGGAGGGGAGGTGGTGGCGGGAGCACCTGGAGTCAGGGACACCGTCACAGAGAAGACAAGGGCAGCCCTGAACAGGGTCCAGGCCAGTTCGCAAGAGGCTGCAGATCTTGATGTGGACTTTGTTCTCTGTCCCAACAGCCACAGGCGGCCACTGTTGTGTGTGGAGAACTGATAACAGCACGACGTTCGAGTTAAGGAAGGCAGGTGGCCGGCGAGCACAGACTGCCGCCACCGGCCAGCGCCAGGAAGCCACCGGCTCCCCTTGCCCTCAGGCTGAGTCACGTCCAGGCGACTTGTTGAGCTCTGCTGGCTACAGAGGCAGCATGGCCTAATGGTGGCCAAGGCTGAGCCCTCTCCTCTCCACATTCAAGGCCACGGACTCTGGCTACACAGAAAGGAACAGGCCTCACAGCCCAGCACCTGCAAGTCACTTCTTCTGTGAACATTTCACCAGCACTCTGGTCTCGGCTCTGGGAGGAACTGGGCTCCTAAGAGCAGCTTCCATCCTAAATATTGTGTATGGAACTTCCCAGCTACCTTAGCTGAGGGAGCAGCCACAGTCTCCCTTTGGGTCTGAAGTCACCAGCAGTCAGGGTCAGGGCCGGGGTGGGGTGCTGCACTCCACCAAGTGAACCCCAGCCTCTCCCAGTCTAGACTCTGCAAGCCACCTGTCACCCGCTGCCTCCACTCAGTTGTCCCAGGTGTCGTCCCAAGGCTCCTGACCCTCCACTTCCTCCCCACAGAGAGCCGGGGAGACAGCTCTCCTTCATGAGGCACCCGGAGACAGGGCTGGCTGCTGCCCAAGCACAGAGGGAGGGGCATGGCGGGCCCAGGGAGACAGGAAGGAGGTGAGGCAGCAATGGTGAGGTGGCAACGGCCATGCTTCTCCTTCAGCCAGACTGGGCATCCACTGGGGAACTCACCCACTGAAACACGTGGCAGCTGCCAGCTTAAATAAAGGAGACAGAAAAAACCCGCCTTGCTTTTCCCTGAGTTCTGGACAATCTGAGGCTTTCCTCACAATGGCAGGAAGAGCCAGTGCCGCAGCATTACCAGAACCACAGGCCTGCTGGCCACACGGACGCTTCAAAACACAGCATGTACCCCAAGACTCCTGTGGGCACACTCCACCTTCCCTGAACCATAGGCCTGGTGGCCACAAGGGCGCTCCAAGATGCAGCACACGCCCCAAGATTCACGTTGGCACACTCCACCTTGACACCTCTGATAAAGAGAACACCAGGTGAATTCCCAGCATGAGCAGTGTGCACCTGGAGCCCATCCTATGCCAGTGTCAAAGTAGAATCTTCCAAAAACTAAACACACGATTCTCACACAAATGCAGAATGAACGTGTGCCAAAGACATTCTTCCACCAGGACCGGTGAAGAAGGCAGGGAGGCTGGGTAGGGGCACAGAGAATTGTGCTACCTGCCCCCAGGGTTGGTGCACAAAGAGACTGTTCCATGGGGCAAGAAAGCCACAACCTTCCGGCTTCCCTTCTGTACTGGACAGACGCTGCTCACACTTCTACCAGGAGGTCTGTGAGCTCCCGAGCAACCCAGAGCCTGGCCCTTCATCAGCTGTGAGCAACATGGTAAACACACAGATGCCCCAGGTCACAGCCTCAGCCAGCCTGTGCAACTCCCCAGCATGATGCCTTTCTGTCACACGTACAGGCTTTAACTCCTATTTCCTTAGCAGCAGGATGCAGACAACTAGCCAGACAGGGAAACTGACCAGCCAGGGGCCAGGAACAAGGGCCATGCCCTGGGCAGGAGCAAAACACGCTGCTCCGCACCTTGGGCACGTGCCCACTTCCCTGTACCCTCTCATGCTCCCAGGAGACAATACATCCTTTTAGGTAACTTTTGCCCCAAAGTGCCTAGATGACCCGAAACCACAATTCTACCAGAAAGGCACAGTCTCCCCTCTGTTCCCTGGGATCCAGCAGACCTAAGGGAACCCTATGCTCACCTTCCAAAGACATTGCTCCTTCCTGCATCACAATCCAGGCCCTGAGCACACCCGGCGGGCGGCCTCCTCCCACCTGGCTGTGTCAACCCTCCCTCCGCCCCTCGGGCCCCCAGCTGCCACGAGCGGCCTTGGCCTCTCTCACATCCCACTGTGCCTCCGCTGGTTTCTGGGCCTCAGTTCTCAGAGAGCAGCAAGAGATTTTTACCTAGAAATCAGGTTTCCCTGCTTAAATTCCTTCTTTGGTGCCCTGTTGCTCAGGAAAAAGACAAATGCTGTTTCCTGATGCCCCTAGCCCTGAGCCCGCATCTGCCTGCTGCCAGGCCCTCAGGGACCTCGTGGTCGCCCCCTTGAGTGACCAAAGACCTATCAAAGTCCTTTTAGCCAGGCACGGTGGTACCTGCCCATCATCCCAGCTACTCGGGACACAGAGGCAGGAGGATCCCTTGAGCACATTAGTTCAAAGCCAACCTGGACCACACTAGGAGACCAGTCTCTAAAACGAAAGGTCCCCTGGACACTGCAGTAATTGCTGTCTCAGGCCCTCTGTGCTGGCCATGGCCCTGACAGGGCCTTCCCTCGTTGCTCCTCTCCCAGTCGCTGCCCTCTGACACCTTACTCTACCACTCAGGGCCACTCCACTTCCTTTCTAACCAGACTGTGTGCTTTTCTAGGACTTATAACCTAAAGGTAACTTTTTATTTTGTTTTATTTATTTTATCTTATTTTGAGACAGGGTCTCGCTCTGTCACCCAGGCTGGACTGCAGGAGCACGATCATGGCTCACTGCAGCCTCAAACTCCTGGGCACGAGTGATCTTCCCACCTCAGCCTCCTAGGTGGCTGGGACCACAGGTGCTAGGGTCTTGCTATGTTGCCCAGGCTGGTCTTGACTCTTGGGCTCAAGTGACCCTCCCACCTTCCACAGGGCTGGGGTTACAGGCTGAGCCACTGCCCCAGACACTTCCTCGTTTTGTCTTCCTGTTGACTGTCTGCTGCTGCCGCTCAAGCACAGGCTTCCTCAGGCGGGGACCTCCCTGCTTTGTTCCCTGCTGTTCCTCCCAGCTCTCCCAAGCCCAGGACTGGGAAAGCAGGCAGTGCAAATTCATCCCCTAGCATGAATTCACACAGAGCCCCTGCGCATGCTGGCAGGGCGAGGAAAGTTCAGCCCCCCGAGTCTGCAGAGGCAGCACCTCGACCTGCCTTGGTAGAGCTACACTCCGGACACCACCACCCCACTCAGTCGGCCCTGGAGAAGGGCAGTGCGGGCACCCATGATGCCTTTGTCTGTCCCTGAAAGAACGCCAGCCCGAGTACTCAGGGAAGGCAGAGCAGATGAGGGAGAATTTCAGTTACACAGGCTGCCCTCAGCAGCTGAACAGGCGCCAGTAGTCCCAGCAAGACCCAGCAGATGGACGGTATTCATGGCAACACAAAAGATACGGCAGTCCATCTTATCAAATAAAACACAACACATGTAAAAGGCTTAGCTTCAGGGCACTGGCCTCCTCTGACTGGAACCTCCCCTTCTCCTGCCCTGCCCACCTGTCTAGGTCTGAGTCTCTAAAGCAGAATGCAAATAGCCTGCTTTCATTGGGCCCCCAGGTTAGAGCCAGCTAAGAGGCATGGGGCAAGGGAAGCAGAAATCAGACCACAGGCCTAGTCTCACTTCTGCTCAAGAGCTTGGCTATTTCAGTACTCCAGTTTTAAAAATACTTGTGAAATAATTACGCTTCTCTATGTAGTTGACTAACATTTATTTCAAATTTACTCATCCAATAACTCTTTCACTGAATCTAACAAGATTAACTCTTTTACCATTGCTTGTCATGTTCTAATGAAAAAGTCTATAAAAGTCTGACGTATGGTCAGGTATCAGTTAGTTCTAGAAAAGGATTACAGTTGAAATGCAACTAGGGAGCTGTGCTTAAGGGACAGAACTGCACTGCGGCCTCTCCTTCCTTGGCCAGGGTCACGTTGGGATCTCGAACCCTGCCCGCCAGTACCCAGAGAAGACCTCTCTGAGTGGAGCCCCCTCTTGGATGAGGAAAGTTCTTCTTAGCTCAGCTCCAAGTTCAAGTCACAAGTTTGGAATAACTCACCTAGCAACCGGGAGAGCCTAACACAAATCACCTACAAGCTGCCAACAGCTGGTCTGAGAAGACCCAGACCCACGCTCCGGTCACCTCATCTGGGGACTGAGGGCAGGGCTGGGTCCTGTGGACTCTGGAGCCCCAGCCTCTAGCTCAATTCTGTTAAACCAAAATTACAGGGTCTTCAGCCTTGAAGGGTGCTCCAGGGTGACAGCAATTCCAATGCTGTTTATGTCTCAGGAAGGAATGACAGTCTCTTGAGCTGCCCTCAGTCAGGGAAGCCCAGGCAATGCTTGGGACCTGGGTCACGCCATGGTGTGAGCCCGGCCTCACACAGTGGAGATGGCTCCCTGGACGCGGCTGTGAGGCCCTCTCAGCGAGCCATCCCCCATCTTACTTCAACAACAAGTAAGCAGCCCAGGTCTGGTAGAGTCTCAGATGCACCAACTACAGTCACTAGGGAGGCCAGCGCGGGGCCCTGGCAGCTCCGACGCATCACCCTTTCTGTAAAATACCCATGTGGTTGCCACAGTGGAGCTGTTAGGCCATTCCTGGGCCTATAAGGAGACAGGAGGCTGCCACTGCCCCACTCTTCCTCCCTCCACCCTCTCCATCCTCGAGAGTCCAGTGAGCACTCAGCAGCACTCACGGGCAATCAGCCCTGCCAAATGCCCACTGACACCTGCATGTCCCCTCCCTCCGGCCCTTCCTGTTTCTTCTTCCAGCAAACAGATAATGGGCCTGTGGGGAACATCAAGTTCTAAGTCACCTCCAAGAAGCCTGCAGCCTCATTGAGTGAACAAGAAGCCAGACCAAGTGGGACAGAGGAGCTGGCAGCAATGGCAGGAGACAGGATGCACCCAGCTCCCAAACCCCACCCGTCCTCCACAAAGACACAGGAATGAACTGTCAGGGCTCCAGGGTCACCGCGCTGGGACACCCATCCCAGCCTGTCACTCAGCTGTGTGATGGTAACTAGCGCCGCAACCTCACGAGCTAACGCCTGCAACATGCTAACTCCTGCAAGACAGGGCTGGAAGAACCCGGCCTGTTGTGGGGGGTGGCTCGCAGGGCTCCTGCTCCCCTTGGACCCCTCCCCAGGAATCCCAGGGCCAGTGGCCAAGGGTTGTCCTGCTTTCTCAGGCTGACTGAGTGAAGGAGATGGGAGTTAGCAGGTGCCAGGGACACAGAGGGCTTGTGGGGACGCAAGCCCTGCCTTTAGGGTACACACTCTCATCTACTCAAGTCTCTGCAGTTATTTCAGAGATTTCACTGGTCAGACAGGCCAATGTGTAGCCCCAGGCTCTGGTGCCTCATCATCCATGACAAATCCAGCAGCCATGACTGCCGGGCACATCTGCAGGAACACAGCAAAGTTCTGTTTTGCACAGCACTAAGGAGTGACAGACTTCAGCCAAATCTCCACAAACACTAGAAAGACATCTGGTCTCACCAAACAGTCACCTTTTGTTTGTTAAGCCACTTTCTTATCAGGAAAAACACTTATTTTCTCAACCTTGAGAAAGCCAGTCAAGAGCTAAAGTTCAATCCAAATCTTTGAGGAAAAGAAAGATGCCCGAAGCTGTGGGGAGCAGGCCTCTAGGAGCAGCCCTGGCCTGTCCTGTTCCTTCCAGCTGGAGGCTCCCAGGGAGCAGAGCCCACACCTGACCACCCTCTCCAGCAGCCACAGGCGTGTAGACCACAGGGTATGGCAGGTGCCAGCCAGCGGGGCAGGTCGGGGGAGCTGGCTACTTTGCAGGTGCTGGCCAGTGGGGCAGGTGGGGGGAGCCGGCTACTTTGCAGGTGCTGGCCAGCGGGGCAGGTCAGGGGAGCTGGTTACTTTGCAGAACAAAACTTTGCTGTGTTCCTGAAGATTTCCCTGGCAGTGATAGCTGCTGGATTTGTGATGGAAGATGAGGCACCGGGGCCTGGGGCTGGACCCTCTAGGTCAAACGGGGGGCCCAAGCCATGGCCTGCGTACCCTCGGGGATCAGCAGGATGACCTAAGTCACAGGTGACTGACCAGGGCCACAGTGGTGACAACGGGAATAAGTGCCTGCCGCCAGACCCCTGCACTGCCACGGGTCACGGGCACCTTAACCCTTGGGACAGCTCAGTGCAGGGATGATGGACAGGGAGCCTGGCACCAAGCAGACAGTTCTGACCTGGCAGGTCTGGCCTGGGGCTGTCGAGAAGCAGGCATTTCTAACAAGTCCCCCAGCGGCCCCACTTGAGAGGCACAGCCTTAGAACAGCTCTGGGGTCTCCTCAGTGCCGAGGGCTCTTCGCCCCTTTCTACCAGGCCTCCGCCTCCCACAGCCTCTGGGCACAGCCTGGCTCTCAAGACTGTCAACCAAATATGAAATCCTGAGTCCCCTAACTGTCTGAACAGAACCCCCTCTTGGGCAAGGGGACCCCAGAGCAATCTGAAAAAACAAATTCCCGGCCCTGATGGGAAGGGAGGTCAGACACGCCCAGTTACACCACCTCCCTTTGGAGTTTAGGCACAGCTGACCAGTATGAGTGAAACAGATGAGACAGACAACCCAGGTTGGCAGCAACACCACCAAACTCCAGCCTGACTCAGGTACAGCACCACACGACACACAGCAAACCCGGAAGGAAATCAAAAGAGTTCACCCCAAAATATACATATTATCTTGACATATTTGGAACGGTCCTGCAAAGCTGTCTTTTGTGGGGAGATTTGCATCTGCAGAGAATCTCCCTCCCTTTCTAGGTCTTTCCTCGATCTAGGAGACATTTAATGAATCTGACAGTGTCAAGGTCTGAAAACAGACATTCACCCTCTGTTCTCCCCAAGGCTGCTACCTGTGAGGCTTCATCTACTTAACCTTGGCCTCCACAGCCCAGTTAGCTTAACCCAAGCATTTCTCTCTGCTGACTTCAAGTCTTTAGACAAAGCTTAACTCTTTCAACCAACTGCCAATCAGAATCCACCTGTGATCTGTAAAACCCACCCCTTCCTACACCTTACATGGACTGATTTATGTCTCTTTGCCTATAACTTCTGTCTCCCTACAATGTAGAAAATGAAATTAACGTGAATGCCTGGAGCACACTTCCTTAGCACCTCTTGACATTGTTCCCCCGGCCATGGCCACTCACTGGCTCAGAACAAACCTCTTTCAATATTTTATAGTTTGGCTTTTTAGCCAAGAGGACCCTCTCCCTGCTGCCTGGCCAGGCTGCTGCTGTCTTTCACTTTCAGCCATATCCTCCTCCAGTCTCGGTCTCAGGCCAAGCCTGTCTTCCTGCTGTGACTGGGAAGACAGCCCCTCTAAAGGAGCCTTACTGAGGCACGCTAACCCACCCTTGGGTAGGGACGTTACTGTGTGGCTCTCAGGAGTGATCTTCCTTCTGAGCTCTGTGGACAGTTCTCAAGGCTCCCTATGTGCTGCTTCAGCTACAGAATCTGCAATATCTGAATCTGGTTACGATCTTTAGACCTCAGGTACTCAACTGAAAAACAAAATCAAAATCAAAACCCACAAAAAAGGTGACAAAGTCCTGTAAGGGCCACCTGCATTTTAAAGAACATATCTGTTTCTACTGCTGAATAACACACTAGAACTGAAGAGCTCTCTACGTGATTATTGAATTACTTGTGGGTTTGTTTCCCTAAAAGCAGAGTCTAAAAAGCCCACTGAAGAGTTAGTTTCTCTGTCCATCTATTCCAGTCTCTGACCTCTATTCTGAGTCAGGTCAACAGGGACATAAGAAAACATGAGATCAAAGAGAAGTAATCCATTAGAATCAAAAGGCCTCAGCACCCTGAGATAAGAGGAGAATGAATTTTCAAGATAACCATTTACAATGACATACAAAAGCCCTATTTAGACTTGAAAAAAAAAAAGTTTCTTTACAAACCTGTTTGGATATGAGAAAAATACAGCAAGATTGGGTATAAGACATAGAAAACAAAGGTGCTAGAAGAAAGAGTAGCAATTTGTTACAGCTCTTGCTCACTGAAACATGTAATTGGAGGTTAGCACACACAGGAAGTCCTGCCAGACCTCACTCCGGTCGGGAGGAGCTCCTACTTCAGTGATTTAAATACCATTGTAAGGGAAGGATGCTGTGACTGCCCGCTCCCACGCCAACCCTGACCTGTAGAGCAGGAGAGCAACTTCGTGACTGATTAACAATGGGCGACCACATGAAAGCACTCAAGAAAAAAGTGCCGAACACGACCAGCAGCTTGGCGAAAGATTTCTCAAAGGCTGTGCATCTGTGAATAAGGAACCCACCAATGAAATGCTTCGAAAAGTTAAAAAAAAAATGCTTTGTACATTGTTTTGGGGTTTTATAGAGAATCCTCTAGAGTATATGCATTGCTAAGTTGTGGGTTCACTTTGAGGACCCATTGTAGGGCCAGCTATCCGAATCAGAGAATGATGAAGGTTTAAAGGGAAAGGGGTGTCGACAAGTGTGGAATAAGATGAGGGATCCTCAGACAACAGGAATTCTAGGCACTGAAGTGGAATAACTGGGGATGGGGTGTGTGGACTGCAGGAAACCGCTACGGTAGGAGGCCTGGCAGGTCAATGAAGTTCTTGGGGCTCAAAACAGGAATTTTGAGAGCTGGGATACAGGAGGGCTTCCCAATCCCCAAGCGTGCGGTGAGGGCGGCGGGAGAATGGTTTCATTTTGAATTCAGACAGCCCAACTGGCCAGGATCTAACCGGGGATTACTTGGAGGAGACGTGGGGAGCAGCTGGCTTAGTCCCCTGCCCCTGCAAAGGCCAGGGATGGTCCGAGTGGGGTGCCTGTGAAGCTGGCTCTGCAGTAAGGAAAAACGGGGCCTGGGAGGGGCCCGCCTTCTGGGGCTGTCGCAGGGGGTCCTTGGAGGCCGCGGTCCCAGGGGTCGGGGGTCCCCGCGCGGGGGCGCGCCTCACCTCGCACGTCCCCGGCCAGGGCCCGCCAGGTGGGCGCATAGCCGACGCAGTGGCCGCACCACGACGAGTAGAACTGCACGAGCCACGCGGCCGAGCTGTTGGCGGTGGCCCCGCGCACGCTGCCGCTGTCCAGCACCCACACGGCGTCCTCGCCCGCGCGGTACAACCGCGCCGCCCCGCCCGTGCCCGGCCCTGCCGTTGCAGCTGCCAGCAGTACTAGCAGCCGCGACAGCCCTGCGGCCCGAGGCAGGGGCGAGCGTCGGGCTCCCGGCGCAGGACCCGCTCCGACTCGCGGGCAGCGCGCCACCGCCGCTACGGACGCCGCCATGTTGGAAGTGCCGCCGGAGCGCTGAACTTTCACCCTGGCAACCACCGTCGCCTGCGCCGGCGCGCCCGGCCCCGCCCCGCACGCCCGGTTCCGTCCCGTCCCGCCCCCGCACGTCTGGACCTGCCCTCTCCCTGCCCCCACGCATCTAGCCCCGCCCTTCCCATGGGTGGCAGCCCCTCCCCCAAGAGTCTGGTGAAGCCGTCGCCCCGCCCATGCGCGGCAGGCTCCGCCCAGGCCCCGCCCCGCCCCGCTTCGCCGCGCGTCCGGCAGACCCTCTCCTTGAGCCGGGCCAGGGTCCCCAGATTTAGCAAAAGGAAGTGCACGAAGCCCGGTTCAGTGTGAATTCAGACAAACAGCGAGTCGGTTTTTCAACCTAGGTCTGTGCCATACCGGAAATGCAAATTAACGAGACATTCTTTTTTTTTTTTTTGAGACGGAGTCTCACTCTGTCGCCCAGGCTGGAGTGCAGTGGCGCGATCTCAGCTCACTGCAATCTCCGCCTCCCGGGTTCAAACAGTTCCCCTGCCTCAGCCTCCCAAGTAGTTGGGATTACAGGCACGCACCACTAAGCCCGGCTAATTTTGGTATTTTTAGTAGGGAGGGAGTTTCACCATGTTGGTCAGGCTGGTCTCGAACTCCTGTCCTCGTGATCTGCCGGCCTCAGCCTCCCAAAGTGCTGGGATTACAGGCGTGAGCCACTGCACCCGGCCTACAAGACATTCTTAGACATAAAAAACTATTCCAGCATCCTTTCTTTTACCTGGCAACCCCACCTGGGGCTTCAAGAGAGAGGGTCTGCAACCCAACCTCGACATTTTTTTTTTTTTGAGACGGAGTCACCCGCACTGTCGCCTGGGCGACAGTGCAGTGGTGGGCTCTCAGCTCACTGAAACCTCCACCTCCCAGGTTCAAGCGATTCTTCTGCCTCAGCCTCCCCCAGTAGCTGGGATTACAGGCACTTGCCACCATACCTGGCTAATTTTTTGTATTTTCAGTAGAGACGGGGTTTCACTGTTGGCCAGGCTGGTCTCGAACACCTGACTTCATGATCCACCTGCCTTGGCCTCCCAAAGTGCCGGGATTACAGGCGTGAACTGCCGTGCCTGGCCCAACCTTGACTTTTTAATTTGAGGTTTGAGTGCTTAGAAAATGCAGCCAACACCCACTCAAAGTCAGATACATTACGTGCTGCCTTTTAGGGTGTTCTAGTTGAACGCAGCTTCAAGGTTTAGAAATGAAATCATATGACTTTTTTGCATCATTGAATAGGAAACCTGGTTTTTTAGTTGCTATTTCTAATTTTTACACGTCAAGATTTTCTCCGAACTGTGCAACCATAACAAAAAAGAAAGGGAGGAGGAGCTGGTCCCAGCAGGCCGTGGCCGTCCAGCGGCTGGAAGTTCAGATTCTCACGTTGGAGCTGGTCCCAGTGGGCTGTGGCTGTTCAGCGGCTGGAAGTTCAGATTCTCACGTTCTAGTCCACCTCATGATTAACTTATAAATAAGTAAATGTTGTTATTTGAATGTAAAATACATTTACACTGATACGAGCATACTTGATGCTGAATGTGGGGGCGGCCATGGGAGGATGGGTGAAGGGACCCAGGTAGGAGGGGAAGCAGGGGACCTGGGAAGGGCCGCCAATTCCATCCACCAGCTGGCAGGACTCAGGGGAGGGGTGAGTGGCAGTGCTGGCAGAAGGGTCGACCGAGCCTGGGTGGAGGCAGAGGATGTCACCTCAAGGAGTTTGGGGCAAAGCAACTGGAGGAAGGTGACTGCTCACAGCCAAGACAGAAGCCTGTAGCGGAGAGGCAGAAGAGTGATGCCGGGGAGGATGCCAGGAGTTCCCTTTGGACCTGTTACATGTTGGTGGACTTTTCAGCCCCTAAGGGAGGTGTCAGCCCCTAAGGGATTTGGAAGGGGAGTCCAGTCTGGAGCTCAGAGGGTTTGTTGAGGCTGCTTGCAGTCCCCCAGGGAGGCTGCAAGACAGATGGCAGGGCCACACACTCAGCCCCAGGCCTCCAGAAGGAGCAGCGGCAAGGAGGCAGGGGACCAAACGTGTGCAGAGACGCAGGAGTGGAGAAAAGGAGCCTGACCCAGCTGAGACAGAGGATGGGGAGAGCCCAACGGGAGGGGCACATTCAAAACGTCAGGGCAACACCTCACTCCAAACCTGCTCGGTGAAATGGAGCCACCCATGGGACCAAGCTCAGCCCAGCACTTAGAGGCCGCACCCCAAAACAACCAGAGTTTCTCCAGGCCAAGGCACAGCAGGAGAGGGGAAGGGGCTGGGATTGAATCTTGGAGTCTAGGCAAGAGTTCTCTGTGCTGAGCCAGGTCCTGCCCAAAGCCCGCGTGAAATCTGCCCCTCCACCTGCAGGAGAGGCGTCCGCACGGGCTGTGGCTAAGGCCAGATGACTGCAGGCATGGTTAGCCTGTGTGCCACTGAGCGTGAAAACATGTGGCCGGTGCTCATTTTCAGGTGCCCTGAGAGACACTTCAAAGGATCAAAATGTGGGGAGATCACATCAGACCCGATGGAGATAGGCGCTGTGCAGGCGGAGGCAGCTCCGTCTTGGACCTCACCTGCTGGGTTGGCTCCTGATGAGCCTGATTCTGGGAAGGCCCCCACGATTTCCAGTTGATCTGTTGTTCCCTGTGTAGAGTGAGTGCCCTCAGGGCAAAGAACCCTGATGCCATCTACTTCAGATTCCTGAACGTCCTTCTGAACCAGCCTCCCGATGGCAGGTAAGCCCTGGGCCTGGGGTGATGGTGGGACCCACCGTCTGTCTGTGCCTCCAGAGACACAGATGTGGCTTCTGTTACTAAGTCCCTACTAAATGTTTCTTCCCCAGAAACTGCACCTGTCAGCCTCTTTCTTCTGCCTCTCAGCCTCCTCTGCTTTGGGGCAGGTTTGCACAGGCCTGCCCATTGTGGAACAAGTGTTGGTATTACTGTTTTACAGAGGAGGAAACTGAGGCTCAGAGGGCTGACTCCTATGTGAGGTGAAGGGCGCCGGGCATGTATGTGACAGAGGGGAGGGTCTCAGGTCCACATGGCTCCCAGCACCCAGGAGGGCCCATTCCAACACTCATGTTGGAGACAAAGGCAGGACCCCAGCTCTCAGCCTGCTTGCTTTTCACATGGGGAGAGCAGAGATAAGGCCAGACACTTCAGCTGCTCTGGGTCCGGGATTGGCCCTGCTGTCTCCGTCTCCCCCTTGAGCAGGAATTTGCCATGGAGGGCTCTGCTGCTTAATACCATCACCAGTTTCGGGAAAAATTCTGGGGAGGAATTCCGCACACCTGCACCAGCCCCTGAGCACTGGGCGCGTGCTGGAGACAGTGCCTGGCGGGAACAATCCCATGTGTCCTCACTAGGACACCATGAGGAGGTGGGTGGCCACCTTCCAGAGACTGTGGACATGGAGGCACGTCTGGGGGCAGGGGCACCCTGCCAGACCCCTGGTAAGAGGTGGAACAGGGTCCAGGCAACCTCAGAGCATGGGTGGCTCTCAGCACTGCATGGGTGCCCGTACTGCACCAGCTACAGCGGGCAGGGGCAGGGAGCCCCAGGGAAGGGCCAATGGAGGGGTGTGATCCCATCCTCTGCCCCCTGCTGTGAGGCTGCCAGGCAGTGGGTGGACAGGACAAGGCCCATGGACTTGATGAGGGACCTGCCGACACTCTCCCAGGACCCCAAAGCTGGCTGGGGAGCCAGGAAAAGGATGACTTCTGAGCTTGGCTTTGCTAGACATGAAATGGCCAGGCTCGACCCTGGGGCAGAGAAGATGAACCACAGGGACCCCATTCCACCTGGGCAGTGAGAGAGTGCTCCCAGATCCCCAGGAGAGTGTGCGGCCACCACCTTCATAGAGGGCCTCCTGGCCTTCACGTGTGTTTTATGATGGTGGCCGTGATGGCCACGCGGGGCCAGAGATCAAAAGGACTCGTAAAGTTTGTCTGATGATTTGGGACTCAAGTGCTTGTGGACGAGTTCATGGGCATTTTATGCAGGAGGGAACCATTAAGCTGGAAAGCTGAAAGAGACAGATGACGGGAAAATTAAATGTAGGGTTTAACTGAGAAATAATCATTTTCTATGAAAGATAATGACTTCTCTGGAGGCTGGTATCAAGATTTATTGGCCCAAGCAGTGATGGCAGATCAGAGCCCAGGCAAGTATGTCGGGAGACCTTGAAGGGGAGGAACCTTGGACTGTCATCTCGCCAGGTCAATATATCTGAATGCCAAAGCCCTCCACTCCGTCTACATCCTGCTGGGAGATTAACTGTGTTTACACCCCAGGTGGAGTGGCTTTTTCTCCTGCAGTCAGAGTAACCTGAGGGCTCTGGCCCCCTCCAGCTCCACTGTCCTTGGAAGCCCCGGCCTGGGTTTTCCTCCATTCCTCACAAACAGCCCCCTTCAAGGGCACCTGCCATCGGCCAGCGACAGGAGGCACCTGCCAGGCTCCCAGGGAGTCACTCTGGTTCTGGCCGTGAGTGCAGCCACCATCACACCACACCCCACGTCAGCACCAGCCATGCGGCGGGGAGCCGGAGAGCCATTGGATTCACCGCAAATCTGCGGGGCGTCAGTGGGGGAGATTTATTGCCATGCCAGATGTACGTGTGAAATACATCATTCCTCCCACACGGCCTCATCAATCCAAAAGGGTCAGCCATAAATGGGAAAAAATAAAAAATCACAGACTAATTCGTTCACAAGACTGGAAGGGAATCAATGCGAAAGCTGTAGCTCACCTCAAAGTTTGTTCTGAAATGGTGAGCACAGAGCAGGAGTACATTCTCCACTAGATCCAAGTCTCCCTGCATGCTCGGGTGGGGTGGGCTGGGCTGGGGAGCATCCACGCAAAATCAGGTGCATGGCCTGAGCTGGGTCCCCATGCACGTGCTGAATGGGGGCCCTGACACAGGCTGGCTGTGGTGAAGGCACCTGGGGCTGAGCGGCTGCCCTGGGGCTCGGGGAGGCAGGCTGGGCCAATCTGCTGCCCAGAGAGGGATGTCTGGACGGGGGCTCCTGCCTCGAAGCAGGGGGCCCAAAGAGGAACTAGGAGCCTGGGGTCTCTTGCAGAGCTCTGGGGTAGAGGGCCCTGGTAGCTCCATGTGTCCTGTGACCTGGCGCCTTGGGCTTTGCCAGGCCAGCTTTGTGATGCCTCCCACTCATACTGCATACATGAAGCCTGGAGTACGCTCCTCTCTTAAAGTGGAGGCAGCCTGAGGCCCTGGACCAGAGAAGCCACATCCTGGAGGGATCAGTGCCAGGACACAGATGTCCCTAAGGCCAACATGCTGCTCATCAACTCCCCATTCAAGGAGAGATCCTCACACTCAAAAGAGTCCCAGAGAAATTATAGGGGTCCTAGTGAATCCCCTGGAAGCAGAGAAAAGTGCATGACATGAGGAGAAATCGGACGCCCTGGCCTTCCAGGTACAGCGAGTCCTGAATGAGCTCAGGAAGAGACCTTGGTCCACTGATCCCCAGAGGACAAGCCTGGTGCAGACTGCCGGGGACATGGCCTCGGGCCCTTGAGCTGCTGCTGCCTCTGGTCCGTTCAGCTCAGGTGTGAGACACCCACGCCAGTCCCCCCAGCTACACATCATCTGCCAGCAGTGGGGGGGGGGGCGCATATGGCGGGGGCGCCTCCAAAGTCAAAGCAGGCAGATCCCCCCAACTACCTTCTAAGCGGGGCTCAGGGGTGTGAGTCAACACCAGCTGGGCCCACCCCAGCTCCTCTTTCCCCCGAATGCTCTCTTTTCCTCTCTTGGCCTTCTCAGATCTCCACGACCCCTCTCCTGGCAAAGGTGCTGCTCCGCCCCATCCCTCCTCTGGCTCCAGAGGACTCTGACTGTTCTCGCCTCTGAGCTGCAATGCCTTTTCTGGGACACCTCTTCACGGCTTTGATGTGATGGAGTGGGTGTGCAGTCTGGGCCTGGCTTCAGGTGACTGTCCACACAGCCAGCTGCCCACCGGTCCACCCTGGGAAGGTCCAGGCCTCCAGATTCCCACGTGCGCACGCGTGTACCACACAGCTCACAACAACCTTAAGGATGCCTGTGCATTTCTATAGTTCCAGAAAACATTCCCTAGGGGCTGCTCCGGGGGGGCAGTGTGGAGAGAGCTGCCAAGGACTCGAGTAGGACCCTCCTGGCGAGCTGCGTGGAGACCAAGTCCACCACCTGGTCTCTCGCCCCACTTGGGAGATGGGCACGGTGGCCTGAATCTGTCTCCAGGAGCGGCTCTCTGCCCAGTGAGCCCTTGGGCCCAAGCAGGTCCTCTAGGTGACAGCTCAGGCCTCCCTCAATGTCCTCACCAGCATGCTCAAGGGACCCAGCCTGTCCTTGGGCGGCCAAGGGCACTTGGCCTGGGGGAGAGGCTGCTGGAGCTGCTGGCTGGGGGCATGACATGGCTGCCTGTGTGGGTGTGGCTGCCTTCCTGCTCTTACCCAGCATTTCTTTGGGGTCTCGGCCCCTCATGGGAGTCTGAGCCAAGCAGGCTTGGCTGCCCAGGGACCCCACAGCAAATGAAGCAGTGTCTAGGAGCTCATCCAGACCCACCGAGAGCTGCCCCGACCCTCCCTGGCTCTCTGCACACCCAAAGCTCTGCACTGCCTCCCAAGGCTCTCCCCAACTGCCTGAGACCTCCTCCAAGGCCACATCAGCCCAGAACCCTGTGCCCAAAGCAGGATCCTGCTCCCCTGAGGAACTGAGGAGCATCAAGTGTGCGTCGCCAGCGGCCAACAGCCCTGACAGACCCTCCCTGGCCACAGAGGCCACTCTGGATGGAGCTGCGGGCTGCACTGGTGGCTCTGGGAGCCTTCCAGGGCCTCTGCCTGACCCTGCACTTGAGGGAGACCCTGGCCAGCTGACAGGTTCAGGCCACTGGCTGCCTCCGGCCTCATCCCCTGCTACAGAAGTAGACCTTCCCAACCGGTCCTCAAGGCTTCCATCTGGTCTAGCTGCTCCTGGGCAGAGCCCCAACTCCTGGGATGCCTCAGACTCCTGGGGCCCAGGGAACAGGGCCTCCAGCAGACTCTCCTCAGACAAGGAGGACAAGTCCTGGATGGTGACAGTGGTGTCCTCCCCAAGGGACCCTGGGGGCGGGGAAGGGAAGATATCTGAGCCTGGGGTAGTAGTGTCTTCCGCATCACTCTGTGCATGGGGGGTGGGAGGGGTTGGGGGAAGCGGGGCCTCCCTGTGGATAGAGGACGGGAGATCCGCACTGCCATAGGACAGCACCTCATCCACAGGAAACAGGATCTCAGTCAGGACGCCGCCGGCAAGTGGGGGACAGGCTTCCTCCAGGACAGCAGGGGCTCCATTCCCGCCAGGCCCAGGTGCCCAGCTCTCAGCTGCTGGGGGTGCCAGCCTGCCAGGGTCCCTAGGAGGAGCCTGCAGGGTCACCAGGGTCTTGGATTCTGGCATGAGGTGCGGGGGTTTGCTCTTGGTGGACGGACTTGGCTCAGCATCCCAAGTCCCCTCCTGGTGGCTGGAAGTATCTCCTCCTCTGCCGAAATTTGCCCCTTCACTCTCAGAGGTCCCCAAACGAAAGGCTGGCAGTGAGTCTGAGTCACCAGGGAAAGGGATTTGGGGCGGGAACACCACACGGGCAGCCTCAGAGGGTGCCTGGTGTGCTTCTCCTATGTCTTACACCCCTGTCAGGCTGTTGCCAGTCCCAGAAGTTTCCTGCACCTTCCCGGGCTGTGTGGAGGGAAGAGCCATCTGGGGCTCCATGCCGCCGTTGGGGTCTGATGAGCCACCTGCAGGCAGGGAGTTCCCCGAGGCTGGGTCGGCACCGGGACAGGGTTCCGGCAGGTCGTCCTCGCTGTCCTTGCCCCAAACTTTGCTGGAGGCCTCTGACAGTTCTGACCCTGACCTTGGAGAGGGGACATCTGGGAAAGGCAGCAGGTGGCCCACCTCCGGGCTTTTCTCAGACTCTGAATCTCCTGCCATGGCTGTGTCCAAGGAGCAGCTCTGCAGGGGTCCGGCCCCACTGCCCCAAGGCCTCTGCCAGGTCAGCAGTCCTCCACCCCCAGGAATGCCGCCTGGCTGAGGCTCACCCCAGTTTGTCCCCCAGGACAAAGATGACCCAGCTTCCTCCAAGGAGCATTGGGGAGAGAGCTCCCCAGGCCAGCTGAGACCTTCCCCTGGGGAGTCTTCAGCTTCCAAGCCAGGAAGAGAGCTGGAGCTGTCAGAAAGCTGGATCAGGATGGCCGCCGCTTTCTGGAACTCCCAGAGAAAGGGACAGGACAGGCTGCTCACAGAGCCTGCTGGAGAGGTGTAGGATGACTCTGGAGCTTCTTCTGAAGGCCTGGGGCAGGTTCCAGAAGCAGACTCAGAGCCCAGCACCCAGGAGGAGAAGGTGGGGAGCAGGGGACTGCCTGGGAGCAGGATGGGGGGCACTGCCTCCTCAGGAGCCACAGGAGCTGCTGAGAGAGGGGATGATCAGCAGTTGTCACCCTCTGCACCCTGGAACCCCAAAGTCAGGAGATCAGAACAGAGAAACACCCTGGTTTTCACCAGGGTGAAACAGGAAAAGCAACTAAGGGTGCCAGTGTGTTCAACCCTTTTGATTTCAACACAGTGAAATCAAACATGCCCACCCCACCCCCACCCACATGCAATGAGTCATGTCCAGGGACCTTGCCGAGCCTCGGGGACCCAGCCTTGCAGCACAGCAGAGGTGGTTCAAGGACTGACTGGCTGATTTTGCCTTGTTTTGTTTTCATTCGGGATGTGGGTGGATCCAAACATCCAAACCAGGACCCCTGGTTGTCATTCACCTCCCCTGACACCGCTGTGATGGGGAGTGTGGGCGAGCCCCCAGCTGGGCAGTGGTGAAGGCAGGGGCTGCGTGCTGTGGGGAGAAATGGCCTTGGGGAACCCTTAGTGGGGACTTGATGGCTGAGGGAGGGGTTGGGGGCTGAGGCATCACCTGGGGAGACAGCTGCCTGGGCAGCTTCCAGCCCAGCGGAGGAGATGCCGGGGACCTCCTGCTGACAGGCCTCCATCCTGCAAGCACATTCGTGGAGAACCGTGGGGGATTCCGGTCCTCCTGGCCTCTTCCCTACTGTCAGGGACCCTGCCAGGCTCAGTCCGCACCCCACACCCGAAAAACACCCCAGCCGTCCTCTGCCACCACCTGAGGTGACCCTGAGCGCAAGGGCCCGGGGACTTGTCTTTGGGGGGTATCCAGTCTCAGAACCACCAGATCAGGTGGCAGAGAGGGGTAGGGCTGTCACTCCCAGGGGGTTCCAGGGCCCCTCTGCTGACCTCAGGCCGATTCATGGGTGATACCTTTATTTCCAAAAGTGGGTCAGACCTAGGAGGGCTCAGGGTGAGTGCACAGCTGTGCCCCGGCAGCACAGGGGTGCCAGGAGAGAGTGAGGCCCCGCAGCAGGAGGACAAGCAGTGCTGGCCGAACCCATCTCTGTGCCTCAGGCTCCACCCCTGCCCCAGGCCCGCCAGCTCCAGGGACCCCAGCCCCACACCTCTGCTCCCCCAATCGCCAGCTGTCGCTTTCCTGGGACCCCTCCACGGGGCTCTCGGCAAAATCCAGAGCCAGTTCCCGGCCTTCTCGGCTCATGCTGCTCTCAGCCACCTGCTGGAGACACGTAGGAGAAATGACACAGTCGGGGTGTGGCCTCTGTCTCTGCCCACCTCCCGAAGCTGGATGCAGCCCCTGTGCTTCCAGCAACCACGAGTGGTTAAGGAACAAACACCACCCTGAAAGAGGGCCATGGAGACCCCCACTGGCCAGACCCCCACCCTCAGTAGGCCCTGCCCCCATGGAAAAAGGTCTGTTTTTCTGCCCAGGTGATGAGTCTTAGGGTGAGCCCAGAGAAGTGGCAAAGCTCAGCACTGAAGGGAGCTGCCGGGAAGGGCCCTGAGGCACTCATGGGACGGGGCAGGAGACCCCCAGGGCCACAGCAAGGCGGACCCCACTCAGCCCACAGGAAGTGCACAGCCACACCCGACTCACGCTGGCTTCCTGGGGGCCACAAGGACCCTCTTTGTCCCCGGAGTGATGGCTGCCTTCCCTGAAGCTCCCCACATGGCTGTCTGTCGGAGCCAGGGGCTTCCCTGCTAAGGAAGGGCTGGGCTTGGTCTGAGGGTCTCCTGCAGGCCAAAGGGATTGTCAGCACTGGTGGGGACAGAAGCAGGGTACAGACGGAGTGGCTCCCAGGAATTCTGAAGCCACCTGAAAACAAATCTTAAAATCCACAGTGGACACACACCTTTCTGCAGGGCTTGGTTAGTACGAGGGTGAAACCTACATGGTAGTTTGCTCCTAAAATGACCCTGTCATTGGATGGTCAGTAATCTGAAGTCCCAGCCAACGAGTTTTAGAGAAAACTCATTTTGAAGTTAGGGGCCTCTTTCCCTCCCTGGGGGAAACCATTTGCCAGAGCTTGTCCTTCCCCCTCAGTGCTGTCCAAAGAGACTCTGACGTGAGGCAGGGGTGGCGCAGAGGGCTGTGGGGACACACCTCGGACACACCAAGGTCACCAGTGCACGGCTGGGGGATCGAAAAGGGGGAAAATGGGGCAGGTGGGGCTGCAGCAGAGCCCTCCCAGGAGCACTGGGCCTCCCCGCATTTCGCCTCCGTCTCCCTAGATTTTCGTTCTGTGCTGGGCCTCAGCAGGGTCGGGGACTCTGAGGGCCAAGGCCACCTGGCTGAGGGACCCAGAGTTGTGAGGCTAAAGTGGAAGGGGGTGGAAGTTTCATCCATGGGAACACCTGCCCTCTTGCCCATGGCCCTGAGCTACCCCAATGACATGATGGGGCCCCTGCAAGCGCAGTCTTCCGATCAGAGTGGCCGACACTGCAGCCAGGCAGACCCAGGGTGAGCCCCAGACCACCTGATAACATAGCTCAGGCCTCAGTCACCTCCTCTGCAGGGTGGGCACAATCAGCAAGTGAATCCAGAGGCCACAAGCACCCATGGTCGGTGCAGGTGCCTGGCTGGTCCCCAGAATGGTGAGAGCTGGTTTAAGTGGCCATATGGTGAGGGAGGCTTCAGGCTGAGCAAGTTTCACAGTGGGTGCAGAAGCCTGAACTGCAGCACTCCCGGGGGCAAGGCGGGACACGGGGGAGGCCTCCGAGGAACAAGCTCTGTATTCACTCTGCCTCCCAGTGCCACTGACCTCTCCAGGGCCCTGTCCACCGCCAGCCACGCTCTCCTGATCAACCCACAAGTGTTTCCAACCTCTTCCCATCTCAAGCTGTCTGTCCTGAGGTTTGCTCTCCCTGGCCCCGACTGCAGGGAACCCCCAGTCTGGCAGACCCTCAGGTATGAATGGTCTCCCTGCTTCCAAGGGTGGACACTGGGTAAGGGCCGCCTGAATTTGGCACCCAGGGCTGGTCAGGGAGCTCCAAGTTGGTATCGCAGGCCATGAGACCCTCCATTGGTGGCTACCAGGGCTCCCCCACACCGTGAGCGCATCTCCTCCCGCCCAACCTGCAAATGGTGGACGTGGCTCTCAGGGAGAGAAAAATGGCTCTCATTTCCGAAAGAGAAAAATGTAATTGGTGCAAAAACCTCCATCCACAGAAGACGCTTGGGCAGTGCTGGCTTCCAAATGCTTAAAAATCTGCCACAGATTAATGAAGTTACAGCTAAAACAACCCCAGCCAGTTACAACTTTTAATTTCCCCAGAAAGGCCACAGCATCACCTTCGGTAGGAGATGGAGCCGGCCACTCTCCTTGCCGTGAAGGGGTCCAAGGCCAGGGTGGCGGGCCACCAGGGCCGGTCTTGTTCACTTTTTGTCTTTGTCCAGCGGCTGAGCTCCAGCCTCGGACGGGATCCACCGGAAGTGGGGAGAGCATCCGGTGCTCCAGAGGCCCACATGCTGATTCCAGGGTGCTTACCTGGCCGCGGCTCCTTCACCTCCCGCAGCCTGCGCTGATCTGTGGGGAGGCACCCCTCCACCTCCTCGACCTCCACGGTGAGACAGGGGGGTGGACAAGGTACCGGGCCCTGGGGGGAGGGCACCAAGGGCCAGGGATAGACGGAGATGTTTGGGGACAGATAGGGACAGACTGGGGTTCATGGGACCGACAGGGGTGGACAGGGACAGGTGGGGACAGACAGGGACCCACTGCAGGAACCAAGGACGGGATGTGGGAACCAAGGGCCCCCAACCAATATCAAGTCACAGATTGGCAGAATGGTGTCGGGAGGGCGGTCCCTGAAACAGGCAGTGGAAGGAAAGGGCTTCCAGGGATTGCACATACGGGAAAGGCTGGGCCCAGCTGCCGTCTGTCAGGGGGGCTCTCATGCTGCAGGCCCGGCAGACGGACCCGAGGCTGCTCCCCAGGCTCCGAAAGACACAGTCCTGGGAATCACCAGCAGTGACCACAGACTGAGGCCAGGAAGGGGCTGACTGTGAGGGGACTGGGGAGGGTGCCACCACATGCTGCCCTATTCCAGGCAGGATGGACGGCAAACAAGCTAACCTTGAGGGAGACGGTGACGACCTGGGGCCACATCCGGCCCTCTGCCCTGCCCTGTCCCCTGCCTGGAAGCCCGAGGGGCTAGGCCTGGAAAAGGCGGCCTCTGAGACCCTCCAATCTTCCTTTTGCCCCGGGCAGAGGCTCTCTGCCAGCCTGTGTTTCTGGGAACTGCCTGACAACAGTCTGAGGCCTGCATGTGGCCCGGGGGCTCCCCATTGGGAGCCCCTCCCTGAGCTCTCTGGGTGGTTTCTGGCCTTCGCACCCACTGCTCTGTGTCTTGGGAATGCTGGCTGCCTGTGCACTGGGGTGGCCCACTGTGTGCTCTACTGCACTGGGACGCAGAGATGGGGAGGCCAGGGGAGGCCCAGTCACACTCAGGGTGCAGCAGGCCAGAACACAGGCCTGCCTGACCCTGAGCCCAATGCCACCCCACATCGCCCAGGGCCCACTGAATGCACAGCCGTCTGTCCCTGGGTGGTCACCACGGCTGCTCTGTTACCTTGGCTGACATGGTTGCCATTCCCCACCAGTGGGCCCTGGGGGTCCAGTGTGTCCTCTCCCCGCGAAGACCTCGGAGGCTGCTGGTGACCGTCCGTGTGGGAGGTTTTCTGGGGCTGCTGGTGACCGTCCGTGTGGGAGGTTGTCTGGGGCACCATCACATCCTGGGGCTGCTCTGTGGGAGGGCTGCACGGCCGTGCCGAGTGGAGGTGACTGCCCGCCCAGCTGCCCCTTCCCAGGTGTACAGCCCTGGCCACAACCTCCATCAGCACCCCATCCCTAGGAACAAACTCACATCACATCCAGGGGTGGCCTTGGTCAGTGGCCAAGCAGAAGACAGGATTCTGACCCCTTGCCCGGGCAAGGTAGCTGGGAGAGGCCTGTGGCTCCCCAGTGTGTGGCCCTTGAGGCTTCTGCCTGGAGATGGACTGTCCCTCCCAGGTGCACAAGCTGGGCTCCGGAAGCCTGTGCTGACCTCCAAGCCCCCTGTCTGGTCTGCCTCTGCCTAGGTCACACTGCTGGGGTAGCAAGAAGCCTCCCTGTTCTCAGGTGCCAGCCCCACAACACGACATGTGCCTCCCTTTCTTCTCCAGGCACTGGCCACACCTGGGCACAGCTCGCTGCCCAACCCAAGGGTGCCCCTAAGCATTTCCCCCGGATTCACAGGCAGTCAGGGGTGGGCAGGAGGTGCTGGTTCAGAGTCAGGCCCTAAAGGCCTGGAAGCCCTGTCTCCCCAGATGGCTGAGGGGCTGAAGCCCGCACTCTCACTGGGGCAGGACCCAGAGGGCCCCTTGTGGGTAACCCCCCATATAGGCACCGAGGAATGAGAGCTAAGCAGAACCCTGGCACAGTTAGGGCCTGAGGAATATCTCACTTTATAGTGTTACCACTCAGCTATTTCCTTTTAAATAATCCTTTACATAATCATATATTAGTTTATAGAAATAGGGCTTGACGAATCCCTTTATATAATCCTCTATATATAATCATATAATAGTTGATAGTATGAGTGAAGAACATTTCCCTAGATATATACCTATAATTGTATGTTAGTTCATATCGGAGGCATGAGTGGACACAGTACAGAGCATGAATAAGCACCTTATAATCAGAGGAATGCCTAGAGTGGACACAGTGCAGAGCATGAATTAAGGAATAAGCAGAGCAGCTTATAATCAGAGGAATGCCTAGAGCAGAACAGTGCAGAGCATGATTTAAGGGAAAACAGTTATGCCAGGACAAGAATCCATGGCCCAGGTGGCAGCGTTCAGTATCACAAAGATACCCGCTGTGTGGCAGGCTTGGGGCAAGAGCCACTCCTCCTGATAAAGGAGTTGTAGGACCTTGCTCCAGTTCTTGTGGAAGGCTGCCCTCAGACCGTCAATCCACCTTGGTGACTGTGAACTCTTCAGCTCTTACTGCTGTGCTGCTTGACAAGCATCTTCCCATAGAACTCATTGGAAGCTGCCAGAAGGTGGCGGTAACCCTGACAGCTCTGTCACTGCTATGTGACTTAAAGCATCCTCCTATAAATCTTCTTAGAAGTAGTTTGCCCATAAATAGAAGTATTGCACCCTGCACCCTCTTCACTGCGCATGGCCCACCTTCAAACCTTGGTGACCTAATGGGGGTGGACCCCATGTTTTATTGCTCACAACCGTATCACTATCCTTAAAGATTATTTCACTCACTGCCCTGCCCCCTAACCTATACACAATAAATACTCACGCTTCTGGACATTCGGGGCCTTGCCTGACTCCACTCATAGGTGGCGTGGCCCCCCGAGCCCAGTTGCGTTTTCCTTGTACTTCTGTGTCCTGTCTCTTTATTTCTCGGATCCTGCACCTCAGCACAGCATAAAACTCACCCCACGACCCTGTGGGGCCATCAGCCCTACACCCCTCAACACCAATGTGTGCCCCACACAGGCTCAGGAGGGAGATGGGGCAGTGCCCCTAGGGCCCACCACCCAGCCCCCAAAGCAGAGAAAGGCACTGTGCTCCCAGAGCTGCCCCAGAAACAGAACAGGCTGAATAAAAATGGGAACAGGAGTCCCTGACCCCTTCTAAAGGAGTCATTCCCCTCCTCGCACCCTCCCCGGCACATGTGTCTCAGCCAAGGACCCCAAGGCAGCTCCATCTGCTCTGTCTGGCTTCTCCCTGGCTCTCCTGGTGCTGGGGTGCAGATACTTGCTCACAGACACACCCCAAGGGGCTTCTCTCCACTGAAGCAGTGAAGGAGGGAAGCCCGCCTGCTCCCTCGTGGCAGGACCCCCAGGAGAACACCACAGGTGATTTCTCGGGGGTGGGGGACCAGGGAGCCCAAGTTTCCCCTGTGAATGCCTCATGTTTCTCTATTTTCCAGCTGTGGACAGGGCTACACATCGCTGGCAGGACAAGCAGAGCCCAGGATGTACCCCTCTGCCAGGAGGAAGGGCTGACCCCACTGCAGGGTCTGGGCCTGCAACCATGAGGCTACCAGCCCCTGCCCCCTCCAGCCCTATAGGGAAACTCTGGGGGACCTCGTGGTGGTAGTCGGCCTGGAAGCCTCTTCAGAGACTCCTAGGACTGGATGCCTCATCAGTCTGCACCCAGGCTTCTTTGAAAGCTTTGGGAAGAGCCCACAGAGCTAATGGCCGAGGCTGAGTGGCCGACTCCTCTCCCTGCAGAGGCCCCTCTGGGCTGGAAGAGCTTCGGGGCACTCCCCTAGGCAAGCAGGGGCCTGCAAAGGCAGCTCCCACTGCATCTGCACTGCCCCCCGCCTTTGCTGCTTTTAGGGGTTCCCTGATAGAGTCTTGAGGCCTGTCAGCCCTGGGGGCCTGAGCTTGGGGAAGAGAAGGACTCCCCTGCCCTCCAGGGCCATTTTGAGCCATTTTGTTCCCAGAATCAGGAAGCCAGGGGCGCGTGATGGGAAAAGCCGCTGCTCCTCACATGGCCAGGCTCTCGGGCAGGTGACCCCGGTCATCACACCCTCCCCTGCTCCATGGGGACAGTGCAGGCAGAGCCCCTGGTGCCCTCTAACGAGGCGCTTTTGCTGCAAACCAAAGCCAACGGCCATATGGCCAGGGCTCAGAGAAGGTCAAGCCGCCCCAACCCCCTGGGAGGGGGTGCCTAGGCTACATGTGTCACCCCTGGCCCCTGAATCAGGTCTGTCCACCAACTGTGCCCCACAGTGTCCCACACAGCTGCAGGCGGGAGAGCACCCCATCCCTACTCCCCAGGTGAGAAAACAGGCTGAGAGGGTCCCTCCTTGTGGCTACACTCTGGCCAGCTGCAGAGCTGGGAACCTGCCACCAGCTGCTGGGGCTTCTCCCATGAGGCTCAGGCAGCTCCAGTACCCACTGGGCCCAATCAATGCCCTCAATGCCCACCCCCTTCCATCCTCCCAGGCACAGGTGGGGATGGGGCTGAGTGAGCGCCAGCTGCCCTATGTGGGAAAGGCCTCTCAGGCCAACATGAGGGTCCGGACCCCTCCCCCGGGACCCCGCAGACCAACCAACTCACTGTGTGTCCTTCGAGCTTGCAGGGCTGCTCTGGGGGTGGTGGCCGGCGAGGCTGCCGGGCCCGTGCAGTGTCAGGGGACATGGGGAGGGCTCTGGCCTCAGGCTTGTCTCTAAGCTTCCCTCCCAGGTGGCCTTGACTTTGGGGCTGGGACCCTGTGAGAAACAGGAGAGCCTAGCGTAATGGCCTCTGCCCATTCCTCCTCGGAAAAGCCGGTGCTGGGCTGCACGTGGCAGTGGCCGAGCTAGGGCTGGTGCGGCACGCCAGCCACTTGCTCCCCCTCGAATGCCAGGCTGAAATGGGGCCTCCTCTTTGAGCAGGGGTCCTGCATCTCCACTGAGAGGTGTGGACGGGAGGCCTGGAGTGAGAAGTCTTTGCCCAAGGCCAGCCGGAGACCCCCACGGCCAGCTCTGGAATCAGGTTGCTGGGGTCCCCTCTCCTGTGGCCCAGCCTGGAGCAGATGCTTCAGAGAGCTCATATCATTCCATCCTCGCCCCCACCCTCCAAGTGAGCCAGCCACCCTCCCCACCTTACAGAGGAGACACACAGGTCAGGGAGGCACACAGCTTGCTGGGGATGGTCCCCAACCTCGTCCACACAGCTCCCCAGTCAGCTGGTAGACATGGGAGCAGGAGGGGACAGTCCCCCACTCTCATCCACACAGTTCCCCACTCCGTCAGCCGGAGGACATGGGAGCAGGAGCCTCCCTCCAAGAACGCGGCTGCTGTTTGGGGTCCCCAACGGGTTGGCCTCCCTGAGAAGCTCCCAGCCACACTCTCCTTCCTGCCTAGGTCCCACGAGATCCCCAGTCCTGCTCATCCTCCCGCCCCATCCACTGCTGCCCCCACCTGAAGACTGGCTCTGCTCTAGGGCCTGGCCAGGACCACCCCATCCAGGAAGCCTCCTTGGCCCCCCAGCTGTGGCCCCTCCCTCCCTCCATTGCCCCACCCTACCCCCCTAGCAAGTCAGCCTGGGGCCACAGGCATTTTTACAAGGGACTTGCAAGATCCCAAGAAGCAGCCAGGGTGGACAGCATTTCCTGGGCTGAGCCCCAGCACAGGTGAGAGCGCCCACCTGCAGCAGCTTGGCCTGGGCCTGCAGCTCGAGCAAGGGGAGGGCGTCTACGAGCCTCGGCGTGGTGGGGACATCCACAGGCCTCGGTGTCAGGGGGACGTCCAATCTTGATGTGGGGGGTACGTCTGTGGGTCTTGGTGTCGGGGGGATATCCAAGGGGCTCCGTGTAGGGGGGACATCCATGGGGCTCAGCATGGGGGAGACATCTGTGGGCCTCGGCGTGGGGAGGGCATCCGAGGGCCTCGGTGTGGGGAGGTCATCCGAGGGCCTCTGGGTGGAGACACCCCTCTGCTGCTGCAGGAGCCGCGTCCTATCTCGGTGCCTGAGCAGCTGCATGTGCCACAGGTATTGGATTTCCCTCTGAGCCCGGTGAAAGGAGCAGGTGTTAGCAGAACCCGCAGCAGGGGAAAAGGCCAATGAAAAGGAAGGGGTATCTGGTGGGATGTCCTGGCCTTGCACTGGGGGGCCTTCCTTTCCCTCCAGTTGGCCTTTGCCCACCCCTCCTGCTAGGTCTAGGATACCCCCATGGCCTTGGGCTTCCCTGGGCTTGGTGGAGGAGGCAGCTTTGGACGGCGGGATGTGGAGGGCGGGATGCGGAGGGCGGGATGAGGAGGGAGGCAGGTACTCATACTTGGGGCCGGAACAGGGCTGGCACAGGCTGACTGGGCCTCGCCCTCCCTCTCTCCAGGCTCTGGGCACTGCCCCCACTCTGTCGCTCCTTTTATGACTGTTTTCTCTGTTCCCCACAGCGTCCCTGGTGGACGCACCTTTGTAACCTTGCACAGAGCCCAGGCCAGGCCCTTGCACACCCGCCCGGGGAGATGGCAGCTGTATCACTGAGACGGGAAACTGAGGCTCTGCCAAGGGAGTGTCTCATCCACAGCTCCACTGGCAGGGGGTCTCAGACCCCACCTCCACCCCGGCATCCGCCTTTGACAGCTGGGCTACGGCTGGGTGTCCCTGCCCCTGGCCAGCCCTAGGCCTCCTGCCTGGGCTCCCTGGGCAAGGCCTGTTTTTCCAGGCTCCCTCCTTGCCAGGTGACAAGTGAATCCCCTTCTAAGCCCCTTTTACTTCCATAGCTCTCACTGTTCCCTGCGGTGCCTGCCTTTTTCTGTTTCCCTATATCCAAGAGGACCCGTGCCTGGGTCTGCGGCTGGATCTCCACCCCCAGCTCCCTTGCCTGGGATGCCCCACACCTGACACCCCAAGTCCCAGCATGTACAGGGCATCCAGGGTAGGGTGGGGATCCTGGGCATTCCAGTCAGCACACCCCAACTTCCCTAAGGAGGGTCCTGGGGTCAGTAAGTCCCCCACCACAGCCTCAGCTTCTTTTTTCTTTTTTTTTTAAACAAGGTCTCACTCTGTTGCCCAGTGTTGCCCAGGCTGGAGTGCAGTGGTACAATCTCAGCTCACCGAAGCCTTGACCTCCCGAGCTCAAGCGATCCTCCCACCTCAGCCCACTAAGTAGCTGGGACTACAAGCATCGGCCACCTGTAGTGACAGGCTTATTTTTTGTAGTGACTGGGTCTTGCTGTGTTGCCCAGGCTGGTCGCACATTCCTGGGCTCAGGCAATCCTCCCACCTTGGCCTCCCAAAGTTCTGGAATTACGGGTGTGAACCACCTCACTTGGCCAGGTTTCTTTATCTGTACCAAGGGTGTTGGCACCAGCCCCTACCCCACAGCCTGGGGGCACTGAAGTGAGGATTCGGGCACAGCAGGCCTGACCTGTGAGGAGCCCTCGAGCCTATGACCTGAATAGGGCTGGCAAGGGTCCTCACCCTGGCTCTCAGGCTTGCTCCCCAGTCTCACTCTCCACCGAAAGCACAGCCCTGACTCAGGCAGCTGTCCCCCTCCACGAGTGCGCCCAGCACTGACTCTCCCTGGGGGTCTGCTTCCTCCAGGCCTGGTGACAATGATGGCCGGAAGGCAGGAGCAGCCACCGACTGGGACCCCCCCTGCCAGGCGCGTCTGGGGAGTAACCCAACCCACCCTCACAGCCCCCATGCATGTGCACATCAGGCTTCTCATTTTTCAGATGAGGGAACTGGGCTCGGAGCAGAGGGGAAAGTCCTCTGACGTCGTACATGGGCACACATCCACCCAGGGAAGTGCTGGCTGCACCAAACTCTCCCAAACCCCTGTTTACAGGTACTACAATTATTCTCCTGTTCCAAGAGGAAACTGAGGCTCCAAGAGACAAAGCCACTTGCCCAAGGTGACATCCAGCAAAAGTCTCAGCCTGGCCTGGAGCCAAGGCCACAGGGCCACCATCCACCCTGGCCATGATGCCACAGACATTTCTGTAGGGGCCCGCTCCACCCTGGCCATGGCCGTAGACACTCCTCATGTACTGCAGGGTCCTGTGTGGCCCCGGAGGGCGGCAAGGGCTTGGGAATTCTTCAGCTGTGGTGCTGGGGGATGTTCAGATTCCAGGCAGGAAGAGGACAGGGCCGCCGCATCTATGTGCCGCCTCCCCCAACCCGACAAGCCCGTGTTGCCCCCACCTGCTCCTTCTCGAATCTGCTAAGGGCTTGCTGCTGCTTCTCCACCAGCATGGCCAGCAGGGCTCTGTCCCTCTTGCTGTCCAGGCACCTGGGGGAGGTGGCAACATCACTGCCAATCTTGACAGCCCGTGCAAGTGGATATAGAAAGTCACAGACACAGCCAGCCCTGGTTGGCCACATCCACCTGGAATGCTCTCCCAAGGTGTGGGCACTGGGGAGGAGGCGGCCGAGCGTGGACAGGATCAGCAGCCTTGGGGTGGCCAGATGGCCCCAGGCCGGGCTGTCACTCTTCCACCCTTCACAGCCACTTTTGGACTTTTGGGTCTAAAGAGACAAAGGCTGAGAGGAGCCCCTCCCACCCTGAAGACCCAGCCCAGGTCCGTGGGTCCTCTGGGGAGGGAAGTGGGGGTCGCCTCCCAACACAGAACACAACACCCTCAGCCTGGCCCACTCAGACACCGGGTGAGGATGTTAACTGGAATCACCGTTCTGGGGACCAATCTGGCATTATCAAGAGGCTTCCAAATGCACCCTCCCTGACACGGTTATCCCACTTCTAAGGTTTTACCTTAAGGAAATAATCTCTCCATGGTCATTAACAATGGCCAAATGTTGGAGACAACCTAGAACCCCGAGACCCGGGACAGACTAAGGGAGTCAGAGCCCCGTGTCGCCGCCGGCGCACCCTGTGTGTCACGGAGCCACACAGAAAGGTTTTGTAACCGGGGCCCGTTTGCAACACTAGCCACGTGTTTCTCCCCAAAACAAAGTATGGGCAAAGATGATCTCAGAGGTCATCTTTGGCACGAAGGGGTTTTTGTTTGTTGAGTGCTTTACTGCCTTCTCTAAGTTTCCACAAACACCTATTACTATTTGGACCAGTACCTTTCGTTCCTCAAAATGCTGTCAGGGGCCAAGGGAGGGACCCGGGCGGGGAGGGGCGGGGCGGGGCGGGGACCGGCGCTGGGCGCATGCGCTCACCCTCGCCGATGCTCCAGCAAGGCCCGCTCGGCGAGCGTTTTCTCCCGGAGCGCCATCTCGCGCAGGCGCAGCAGCGCGGCCTGGTGCTGCGCTCGCAGCTCTTCCTCACGCAGGCTCCGCTCCCACATCTGCACCTTGAAGCGGCCCAAGGCTCCTAAAGCTCCAGGTTCGGCGCTTCCGGGCCTCGCGTGGCTCCACTAGGGCGGGCCGATCGACCGGGCCTTGTCACCGCCTAGCTTCTAAGCCGCTCCCGGCACAGGCTGCCACCTCCGAGAAGCCCCCTCGGACTGCCCGCCCCTCGTCGCCCATGCCGCGCCCGTCTTTCCCCGACTGTGAGCTCCCTGGGCAGGCGGGGCAGGCAGGATCCTCGTAATCTCGGCCTCTGCCCAGCCTTGATCCAGCCACCTGCCCTAAAATGTACAACCTGGGCGGGGGTACGTCTGCCCAAAGCCACAAGTTGAAATGCCCTCCTCTGTCACCCAGGGCGGGAGGAACGGGCTTGGGAAGCTGTCAGCTGGAAGACTGGGTGACGCCATGGCCAGAAGACCCTCCTAACCCAGGACCTGCCTTGGCACTGCGCAATGGAGGGACAGTTGGGTCCAGCTGGGCCCTGAAATTGTGCCCCTCCCTCAGGGTCCTCTCCAAGTACCTGCTGGAGGGGGTTGTCCGGAGGGACGAGCTTGGCCAGGGACAGCTGGGAGAGGATTCCGTCAGGGCCCCCCCCATCTGAGGAAGGAGGCACCATGGTTGGGTCATGTTGGAGGTCGGGGACCATTTCTACAGGAGGGCCTCACGAAAGCAGGTCTACGGCAGTTTCATGCCCCCACCCCCTCCCAGACACACAAGGCTTCACACAGAGTCTTCACCAGACCACGTGAGAAGGGACCGGCAGTCTCATGTGACCAAGCAATCGTAGGGAAGACCAGACCAAAAGTGGAGGGAGCTCAGGGAGGACATCCCAGCGACTCTGCTTCTACAGGAGGGGAGACTGAGGCCCAGAGAGGGGAAACGGCTGTTCGGGGTCCAGCACCAAGGAGCTGGCAGGTGACCACAGAGCCCAGATCCCCAGTGGAAGTAGCCACTCTGCTGCCGGCCTTTGCTGGCCATGCTTCTGTACCGGGAGGGATGGAAAAGGAGCCTCTACTTCAAAAGATGCTTACAGACTTGCCCTCCCCACAAAGAGAGGGCAAAAGGGACTGGATTTCGGCTTTGCCATCCCATCTGCCACAAGTAAAAAAAATCACATAAATATACACACACATATGTGTGGTTATATATATGGGTGGGTGTATGTATGTATTTTCACACACATATATGAAAGAACAGTTTTCCAGACACTGGATGTGAGGCAACATAGCACAGTGATCCCTGAGAGACAGAAAACAATGGAGGTGAGACCAACGATGCTCACAGATGACTGCCTGAGAGAGTTGCTAAGCCACATGCAGGGAGGTGAAGATGGTGGAGCTGGTGGAGTCCCTGAGTAGAGGAGACAGAGCCCAGAGTCTCGGGGGACCAAGGCAGCTGGAGCTCATGGGGGCAGAATGTCAGAGAGGAGAGGGTCACACAGGAAAGGACCTCTGAGATCTAGAAAGTGTCCCCCTGGAATATTCATCAGAGAACTGATGGAGGAATGTGCACATCCGGAAGGTACCAGATGCTGGAATAGAAGCATCCGAAGGACCAGAAGCCTGAAATGGTGCCTGTTTCCAGTGGCCAGGCTGGAGGACCTCAGGACTGCCAGGTCACTGGGCAGGCAGCGGACACAGAACGTTCTTGCCTTGACTGTGGGAAGTAATTAGCCCCAGGCTGAACACTGATCCAGAGCAAGCTAACACACTATTAACACAAAGTCTGAAAGGATCAAATTACTTCCAAGTAACTGCATTCCAGAACAAAGCTTAAGAGTGTTTACAGGGTGGAGTGCGGGTGGCTCACGCCTGTAATCCCAGCACTTTGGGAGGCTGAGGTGGGCAGATCACTAGGTCAGGAGATTGAGACCATCCTGACCAACATGGTGAAACTCTGTCTCTACTGAAATACAAAAAATTAGCCGGGCATGGTGGTGGACAACTGTAGCCCCAGCTACTCAGGAGGCTGAGGCGGAAGAATTGCTGAACCAAGGAGGCAGAGGTTGCAGTCAGCCGAGATAGCGCCATTGCACTCCAGCCTGGGTGACAGAGCGAGACTCCGTCTCAAATAAAAAAAGAAAGGGATGTTTATAAGAATGCAAAAATATCTAGTGCTCAGAAGGTAAAATTCACAACGTCCAGAAGATATGCAAAGAAACCAGAACCCCCAGTCCGTAAGGAGCCTGGGTAGTTTATTGACACTGAGCCAGGCTCGATATGGGTGTGAGGATTGGCAGAGGAGGAGATGAGAAGTTTCCTGTGTCCCGCACGTTTGAGATGTTAAGGAGAGTCACAGAGCATATAAAACGGAAAGATCCAAATGGAATGTGTGAAATGATGAAAATAAAACACTGGAGATGAAAAACGTACTGGATGAGATTAAGAGCAGAGGAGAGATGAACAAACTGGAAGATACAGTACTAGAAACTGGCCAAAAAGAAACAGAGAAATAAAACAATAAAAACAACTTCAGTCAGCTCACAACTTCAAGTGGCCTAATATATGGGTAATTGGAGTCTCTGAAGGAGAGGCGAGAGAAAGAGGAGCAAAAAGAACAAATAGTGGCTGAATTGTTTCCGAATTTGAAGAAAATGATAAATCCACAGGTCCAAGAATCTCAACAAACCCCAGGGACAAGAAACTCCAGGCGTGGTGGCTCATGCCTATAATCTCAGCACTTTGGAAGCCTGAGGTGGGTGAATCACCTGAGGTCAAGAGTTTAAGACCAGCCTGGCCAACATGGTGAAACCTTATCTCTACAAAAATACAAAAATTAGCTGGGCATCCTGGCATGCACCTGTAATCCCAGCTACTTGGGAGGCTGAGGCACGAGAATCACTTGAACCTGAAAGGCAGAGGTTGTGGTAAGCTGAGATTGTGCCACTGCACTCCAGCCTGGGTGACAGAGTGAGACTCAGTCTTCAATAAATAAATAAAAAGAAAAACAGTAACAAAGGACATCATAATAAAATCATTCAAAACCAGTAACAAAGAGAAAGTCTTAAAGGCAGCCAGAGAAACACAGACACAGTGATGTGCCGAGGGACCAAGGAGGAGGATGGCAATCAATTTCTTGTCACCAACAATGCAGGCAAGAAGATGACGGCCGGGTGCGGTGGTTCACGCCTGTAATCCCAGCACTTTGGGAGGCTGAGGCGGGTGGATCACGAGGTCAAGAGATCGAGACCATCCTAGTCAACATGGTGAAATCCCGTCTCTACTAAAAATACAAAAAATTAGCTGGGCATGGTGGCGCGTGCCTGTAATCCCAGCTACTCAGGAGGCTGAGGCAGAAGAATTGCCTGAACCCAGGAGGCAGAGGTTGCGGTGAGCCAAGATCGCGCCATTGCACTCCAGCCTGGGCAACAAGAGCAAAACTGCATCTCAAAAAAAAAAAAAAAAAAAAAAAGATGTGGAGCAGTGTCTTCAAAGGACTGAAAGGAAAAAAACTGGTCTAGAATTCTACATCCAGGAAAGAGTATGTCAAAGTCAGAGATGAGCTGAAGATGTCCTTAGACATATAAAAGCTGAAGACCAGCAGACAGACACACAGTACCAGAGATGTTCAGGCAGCCTTCCAGCGGAAGGAAGAGGAGGCCACTTAGAAACCTAGATCTACCCGAAGCAATGACAGGTACCAGAAATGGGAAGACCTGACCTGCACAGATGTAATTCCAAACACATACATCATTTGAAACTTTTAACGAGATAACTGGCTGTTAAACAAAATAATAACAATGTACTACAGAATTTATAGAACATTTAAAATAAGCCTGGGCAACATGGAGAAACCCTATCTGTACAAAAAATACAAAAATGGCCAGGCACGGTGGCGAATGCCTATAATCCTAGCACACTGAGAGACGGAGGCAGGTGGGTCCCCTGAGGTCAGGAGTTCGAGACCAGCCTGGCCAACATGGTGAAATCCCATTTCTACTAAAAATACAAAAATTAGCTGGGTGTGGTGGTGCCAACATGTAATCCCAGCTACTCAGGAGGCTGAGGCAGGAGAATTGTTTGAACCTGGGAGGCGGAGGTTGCAGCGAGCCGAGATTACTCCACTGCACTCCAGCCTGGGTAACGAGAGTGAGACTCCACCTCAAAAAAATGCATGACAGCAGTCACTTAAAGGCCAGGAAAGAAGAACTGGCCTTGTACCATACAAAAAATTAGCTGGGCACAGTGATGGGTGCCTGTAATCCCAGCTACTCAGGAGGCTGAGGCAACAGAATTGCCTGAACCCAGGAGGCGGAGGTTGCCGTGAGCCGAGATCGCGCCATTGCACTCCAGCCTGGGTAACAAGAGCAAAGTGCCGTCTCAAAGCAAAAAACAAAACGGCAGGGAGAACTAGGAAATCACAATCGGGTATTTCAATACCGTCTCCTATTCATTCAGAGGAATATTAGGCAGAAAATGCACCAAGATGCAGTAGATTTGAAAAGCACGATCCACCACCCTGGTCTAAGCCACGCCATAGAATATTCCACCCAGAAACAACAGGATGTACATTGTTTCCAAGGAGCACCTGACACAGACCTTATTCCAGGCTAAAGCCTGAGTCTGATGATGAGAGTCACACAAATGTGCTTTGTGAACACAGTGAAATCAAACTAGGAACGTACCACAGGAGCCCAGCCTAGAGATATGGGGACTGTGCCCGGCTGGGAAGTTGATGCATCTGCCGTGATCACGCTGAGGCCTGAAGGCACCTCGTGGAGGTCTTGCCCAATGGCCTGCACATGGACCCTTATTTGCTGACACACGTTACACGGGAGGGGAGTCTGGACCAGCTTTTCACACAGCCCACACGGAGAGGCTGTGCAGAGACCCTTCCCATCAGGGAAAGCCACTCAAAGAGATAGAGGTGGCTGTATCAGCAGGCCTGGAGCCAGGGAAGGGTCCCTGTTCCTGAGTACAACAGGTTGTACTCAGGCTTCCAGGAGATGGCAGCTATCTAGAGGCCAGCCTGGAGGTCATGCCAGCTCAGAGGAGCTGAGACCCTCTGTCCCAGAGCAGGGCCAACAGCAGCCTGTGCTCCTGGATGGCCAAGCTTCCGTGTTTGTCCTCCCTGGGCTGTGGCCCTCCCTCCCTGTCGGGCTGGTCCCCCAGCTCTAGGGAAGCTTTCCTGCTGAGACCCTGACTCAGCTCGCTCAGGCTGGGTGGGTGGAGATGGTGTCTGCCAGCTGTCTAACCCAGTTTACCCAGGCTCAAGGGGTGCCAGGGGCCGGGGCTGCCCGACGGTCAGTCAGGCGAGCACTGGACTCAGACAGACCTGCCTGCAGATACTGGCTCCGCTCAGCGTGGCCTTGGGCAGCTGCCGTGGCCCCCGTGCCTCCCCATTGTGTACCTGCCTCAGTTCCCCCTCTCTGCTTCACACTGGCTGAGGGCTCTGCCTGCCTCAGGGGCTGGGGGGAGTTTTGAGGACACTGTCACCTGCAGAGGCTGGTTTGGCCATCGCACTTTCTGATCTGTCTTTGGGACCCTGGGAGGATGTGGCAGCATCTGTGTCCAGAGGTGGGTGTGACCTGCAGGTGAGGACACGCCAGGAAGACTCTGCACCAGTGTCACAGTGCCCACCCCACGCCAGTGCTGGCAGTGCCCACCCTGCACCAACACCCACATTACCCACCCCATACCAGCACCCAGAGTGCCCACCCCACTGCCAGTACCCATAGTGCCCACCCCACTGCCAGCACCCCCAGTGCCCACCCCGCTGCCAGTGCCCACAGTGCCCATCCCATGCCCACAGTGCCTGCCACTGTGCAGGCCATAGTGCATGCCAGCAACTGCAGTGCCCAGCCCACACCAGTGCCTGCAGTGCTCACCCCGCTGCCTGTGCCAAGAGACTCCCACCCATCATTTCCACGTCAGGAGGGTGTGGCCAGCCCTAGCCTCTAGAGGCCTTACCTGGGTGTGGCCATTACTGTGCTCTGAGAGGCTGTGGTCTGCTCTCTGTCCTTGAAAATCTGAGGCTGCTCCAGCTTTGACACCTTCTCTGGCCTGGCCTGGGTTGAGTGTCTCTCCATCAGCTGCTGTGGGAAGTTGGGGGGTGGGCGTTGTAGAGGATGCAAGAGTTGGCTCCACAACTGGGCATTGGGTCTGGACAGCCAGGCCACGCCCGGTCCCAAGGAGGAGCCTGAAGCTGGGCAAGCCTCCAAGAGATAGAGGTGGTCATATCAGTAGGCCTTGAACTGCTGATATGCTGATATCCCCTCAGGGGCCTCTTTGCCTATCTTCCAAGTGGGGTGGACAGCCCCCTCCTGACTCCCAGAGAGGCTGCTTCAGGGAAACTGGGGTGGCCGGTGCCCAGCCAGAGCTGGAGGGTGTGGGAGCCATGGGCCAGCTTCGAAGAAGATGGGTGGAAAGGGAACCCCAGCTCCGGTCCCAGCAGGCACAGGAGGGCAGCAGAGCCCATGATGGGGGAGCAGGGAGGGAACAGACAGGGATGCTGGCCCGGGCATCTGCGCTGCAGTGGGTCTGAGGCTGCCCGAGGGTGTACTCACACGCACACATGTGTGTACTCATGCACACAAACGTGCACACACACATGTACTCACATGCACACTGCATACACACGATGTGCACACTCATGCACTCACACTTGTGTACACACCCTTGTGCACTCCCACACGTGCATTCACACACACTCATGCACTCACACACACACATGCAGGCACACTCTTTTATCACACTCCTGGAGATGCCCTATGTGTACCATGAATGTCCCTCCCACCAACAGCCCCTGAATCAAACACAGGAGAAAGCTCCACCTCCCAGGAGGATCATCCCCTCCAGCCAGGCCATAGCCATCAGCCGCCCAGTCAATGCTCTGCCAGGGTCACCACTTGTAGGCCTGGATGACACTGTCCCCTCATGGCACAGGTGCTGGGCCACCCCAGATAGTGGGAGCTGCCTGTTGGAGGGGACCCTATTGGCACCAGACAGCCCAGCAGCAGCGGCTCAGGAGACACTAAGCCCCTTCCCTCCGGCAAGAGACCTGTTAGGTCTGTAAGTCCCACATGCACTTTGGGTGGTGAGCTCCAGGCTCCCATGGAGAGCCCAGGGCTAAGGGGCCTACCAGGCCTGGGACATGGACAGATGGCAGTTCCCATGGCAGTCTTTGCACTGCTCCCCAGTATGACTGACCTTCCCACCCAACCTCCTGCAGAGACAGGTGCTCCCCTGGCGGCCAGCGCCACTACCTCCACCCGACTCCTGAAGAGCAGCCCGTCCAGGGCCTGCTGTGTCTCCCAGGCCTCCAGCTCTGCCCGCTGCCGCAGTAGGGCCAGCACCTGCTTCTGCCGCTCCAGCTGCAGGGAGAGCCCATGGCTCACAGTTCCTGCCGCCCCCGGCCAGGGTGGGTGGACCCCTTCTGCGGAGGTCACCCCAAGGGACCCTATGTCTGGGCAGGGCCCCTCCCTTCAGCCCACTGACTTTCTCTCCCTGCCAGGGACTTCCCCCTCACCCTGGAAGGCCAGGTACCCTGGATCTGCTCCTCCTGCCTCCAAGCTCCTCTCCCTCTCATCTGGCCCAGCTGTTTTTAAATTCTATAGTTCTGTGTGTTAGAGCCTCTTCTGCTTGGCCTCTGGGGGACGGAGGCTGCTCCCAGCTCACTGCCTAGCAGAAGAGCCCAAAGGGGCAAACCTGGAGAGAATGCAGAAAGCTGGAGGTCTTTTGCTGGGTGCTGGGAAGGTGTCTCATGCATGCGTCCTCCTGCTGACCTGTGGAACCACGAAGGGGGCAGCTGAGTGGCCCAGGACCCTCTCCAGGCCACCCCTTGCCGCTGCCTCACCACTCCATGGCATGGTGGGTTAGCACAGCCTCTCCACCTGCAGGGAACAGAGGCACAGAGGCCAGGAATGCAGGCACACTGACTCCTGAGCCCAGCTGGCATCCACTCCATCAAGAGCCCCTGCCCCAAACATGAAGGAAGGCTGGGAGGGCTGCAGCAGCACAGAAGGGCACAGAGGGCTGCTGAATCTCCTTGTCCCTGCCAAGGCTGTGTCTGCCTGACCCCAGCCACGATCAACTCCAGGACGGATGGCAAGTCTGTGGGGAGGGTGGGGCCCAGGACATGGGCTTTGCCTCCGGACAGACTGGGTCCATCATGTATTTGCCATGTGACCTTGAACAAATCACTTGTCAGTCAGAGCCCAGTGGGGTCACAGAGGTCCCTCCTTCCCTTGTGTGAGGGTTGAGGAGATGGCTTGATACAGGCTGGCTGCGAAATCAGCAGGTAGAAGCTGCTGCTGATGGTGTGCAGGGCTGGGTGGTGATGGGGGGTGGGTGGTGATGAGGGGGGTGGTGATGAGGAAGGGGTGGTGATGAGGGAGGGGTGGTGCTGAG
>CM052648.1:29188697-29206960 GCA_028533165.1 Leontopithecus rosalia | reverse complement strand
TGGGAGGCCTGGTCTCTCTGAGACTCAGTTTCTCCATCTGTAAATTGGGCCAATCACATCACCTGCCTCAGAGGGGTGTGGTCAGGGTCCGAGAGAGAACGCTGCAGCTGCAGTTGTCCTCCAGGTGGGGTGCGTTCCTGCTCCCTCCTCTCTGCCTCCAGTCTGTGGGAGCAGGGATGCCTGGGGAGGTAGTGCCAGTCCGAGTGGCTCTGCTGGGCACGTCTGCGCCTTCGAGCCTGACCATCGTGTCTGCTGCTTCCTCCCAGGTTCCGTGCACCTGCAGCCAAGGATGACATGGCAGCCCTGAGGTGGCCCAGGCCCTCCTGGCAGCTGGACCCGCCCTGGGCAGCTCCCCACATTGTTGGGTCTGATGACCTCAAGCAGCCAGGCCCCCAGAGGAAGGCCCACAACTTGCCCGTGTGGTCTGCAGGCCCGGACACCCGGGATGGGGACAGCTCGGTGTCATCGGGCCGGCTCTCGGGCTCCTTGGGGGGCCACGAGGGGCATGTGTCCTGGAAGGAGAGGCCGCCCCAGGTGTTGGGGCCCCAGCGACAGCCCAGAAAGAGTGACCCTCGGCTGGAGAAGCTGAGAGACAGGATCCGGGCCCAGGCACGGTGGCAGGGGAGCTGCGCATCCCTGGGTGCCTCAGACCCCTCCAGTACCTCTAGCCTCCACAAAGCCCCCGCGCTGGTGCTTAGGAGGAAGACCCAAGAGATAACAAACCCCCCTCCAGCCTCTGAATGCTCAGGTCAGTAGCGGCTTTGCCAGAGAGGGGTGGGAGGCCTCCCGGCCGTTGGGAGAGTGGAGAAAGGGCAGGATAGGGCTGTGGGGGTGGCCAGCCGGGTGTGTGCAGCCTGCCCCAGGGTGGGGTTAGGGTCCTGAAGGGGTGGGATTGGGGTCCTGAAGGGGTGGGATTGGGGTCATGGAGGGGTGGGGATTGGGGTCATGGAGGGATGGGATTGGGGTCATGGAGGGATGGGATTGGGGTCATGGAGGGGTGGGATTAGGGTCATGGAGGGGTGGATTGGGGTCCTGAAGGGATGGGATTGGGATCATGGAGGGGTGGGGATTGGGATCATGGAGGGGTGGGGATTGGGGTCCTGAAGGGGCTTCTGAGCCAGGGCCAAGATGAGAATCCCTCCCTGGATAGTGCGGCGGGAGTGGTGGGGATACTAGAGCCTGGGAGGGAGGGGCGCACTGGGAGGACCTCCTTCCTGGCGCTACATGTTCCAAACCACACTCAGTGCACGGCCCGGGGGCCTGCAAGTCCTGACTCACTCCTCGGGGCTCCATGGAGCCACAGCCAGAGGCGGCTCTATACGAGATGCCAGCATTGTGCCAAGCACTGGTGCATGTCCTGATGGGCCTCATGGGATGCACTCAGCCTGGACCATCGGTCAGAGGTGCTATTGAAAGGTTTTTGAGGCCAGGCATGGTGGTGCAAGCCTGTAATCCTAGCACTTTGGAAGGCTGAGGTGGGCAGATCACTTGAGTTCAGGAGTTTGAGACCAGCCTCGACAATATGGTGAAACCCTATCTCTACTAAAAATACAAAAAATTAAGTAGGTGTGGTGACAGGTGTCTGTCGTCCCAGCTACTCGGGAGGCTGAGGCAGGAGAATCACTTGAACCTGGGAGGCTGAGGTTGTGGTGAGCTGAGATTGCGCCACGGCACTCCAGCCTGGGTGACAGAGCGAGACTCCACCTCCAAAAAAAGAAAAAGCCTTTCGAAATACAAAAAGTAGCCAGCTGTGATGGTGGATACCTGCAGGCCCAGCTACTTGGGAGGCTGAGGCAGGAGACTCACTTGAAACCAGGAGGCAGAGGTTGTAGTGAGCTGAGATCACACCACTGCACTCCAGCTTGGGTGACAGAGTGAGGCCCTGTCTCAAATGAATAAATAAATAAAAAGGCTCTTGAGCTGCTGCCAAACTGGCACCTTCTCTTGGAGATTCTCTGTGGATATCTTCTCACCCTGCCTTCTGCTTTTCACCCTGTTTCAGGTTTCAGCATCTTGAGGGCAGCTGAGCAGAGAGTTGAAGACAAGGCATCCTGTGGCCAGGGGCAGAAGCTCTCTGGGCCCTCCCAGCACCAGGTTCCTGGTGAGTGGCTCTGTGGGTGGCTGCCCTGGTGCTCTGGGTTAGATTTTCAGGCCATAATGTGGGCAGCACATGCTGGGCCACATTCACAGACAAAGACACTGAGGGTCAGGGAGGACCCCAAGTGGAAAGAGGCCCAATGGGGATTTGGAGCCAGACTGCCATTATCCAGAGCCTGTGTTCTAAGCCTCTGCCTCTCCAGTGGGGCCAGAATCCAGGCAGGCCCTGCAGGGCAGGGGACCTGAGCAGGGGCATTAAAAATTTTTTTTTCCAAGAGATCTCCTGTACAAAATAGGCAAGGGGTTTCCTATGTGGCTACGTGGCAGCCACAGGGAGTGGGCCTGGGGCCCTCCATATCCCTGCCAGCTCCTTGGCTAAAAGCAAGGGCCCCACCAGGTTTTTGCTCATTCATTTGCTTGACAAATGGGAAGGGTGAGGATGGAGCGGGCAGGAGCTGGTGCTAGAGGCTGGAGGATGTGGCCTTCCTCCCGGACAACGGGAGCCACGGAGGTCTAGGTGGGGAATGGCTGCGAACTGGGCTTGGGCAGGCTCAGTCTGCCACCGGGGCAATATGGATGCAGGGAGCTCTCTCCAGTCCAGAGAGAGGCAGATGACCACAAGATTCCTGAGACCCAGAATGAAGGAGGGGAAGGGGGCTTGGGAACCACGTGCGTCTTGTCTTCGTGGGGACAGTTGTTGCCCCTCCCAGTGGTGCTGTGCTGGCTGCATGGGGCCGGGTTCGTTGATTCTCCATGAGGTCTGGTTGGGCAGCAGCCACAGGCATGCATTTGGGGGTGTCCCTCCCGTGTGGTGTGTGAGCCAGTGCAGATGTGGGCGGGGTTCAAGGCTGGCCCCTGGGAGAGCAGGGGACAGAGTTGGTTCCCCAAGCCTGGTCATTCCCAGCACTCCTGCCCCTCCGGATCTGGTTCTGCCTCAGCCCGCAGCCAGGTCCACCTTGTTTCTTCCTCCTCCACCTTCCAGGGGGACTCCCATGGCATCAGCTTGTCCAGGAGGTCACCCTTTCTGCCCCTGACCCAGGGAGGCCACTGGGGCCCACTGGTCAAGTTCAGGACCCAGCAGTGGGTCACTCAGGGATCTCAGCCACCCTGTCCTATCGGTCACCAGCTCCTGGCAGCCTTGTTTTCATGCTCCCAGTTTGAGAACTCTCCAGAAACAGGCATGGAGGAGGGCCTTTTTCTTTTTTTATTTTTATTTTTGAGACAGAGTCTCACAGTGTTGCCTAGGATGAAGTATAGTGATGTGATCTCGGCTCACTGCAACCTCTGCCTCCCAGGTTCAAGTGACTCTCCTGCCTCAGTCTCCCAAGTAGCTGGAATTACAGGCGTGCACCACCCCACCTGGCTAATTTTGGTATTTTTAGTAGAGACAGGGTTTCACTATGTTGGCCAGGCTGGTCTCAAACACCCGACCTCGTGATCGGCTTGCCTTGGTCTCCTGAAGTGGGAGGGCCTTTTTCTAAGTGCACAGTTCAGTGGCGCTAAGCACATTCTCAGAGCTGTGGAGCCACTGCCACCCTCCGTCTCTAGAACTTTCCATTTTCCCAGCTAAAGCTCTGTCCCCACTGACTCCCCATCCCCCTCCCCTAGTAGGCCCTGGCACCTGTCTTCTTGCTTCCTGTCTCTGTGGACCTGGCCACTCTGGTGACTGCGTAGAGTGGGGTCACACAGTCTGTGTCCTTTAGGGGACCTATCTGGCTCTTGAGGATCCTCCTGCCAGCAGGGTTGGGGCCTGGAAAACCAAGGGACAGGCCCGGCCTAGACCGAGTGGCATTTGGAGGCCCAGAGACACCTTTGGCCAGGGTCCTCGTCTGTGGGTTCCCACCTGTGGGAGACCTGTCAGACACTGTGGCTTCCCAGATGTGCCCCCCGCCAGCCGTGCGGAGAGCTCGGCACGGGACGTGACAGTCAGACCGGGCGCCCTGTCCTCAGCGTTAGCCGCCTACCCTGGCTCTCGCCTACCGGGGAGTAGGACCGGCTCTCGTGACTGTGCTTGCACAGGACCCCAGGGCGGCCGAGTGGCGGGGCCTGTGTGTAGTTTTACTGCTCTCCTTCCCTCCCTTCCTTCCCTTCTCTTCCTCACTGAAGTTCTAAGGGAAAAACCCAAAAGGATCAGAAGCAGTTCTTGCAAAAGAAAGAAGACCCCCAAGTCAACCTCCCCTAGAAGAGTGGCCAAAGACAAAGACAAAGGTAAGGTTTGCTATTCGGGGCCCTGGCAGGGCTTGGGGAAGGACATGTATAATCCTGACACACTGTGTAGGCAGATGGCTTTTATTTCTGGGGTTGGCCAGCTGGACTGCCGTGTGCACAGGCTTCCTCAGGGCACCTGGGATCGGCAGGCCCAGCTGGAGCGTCAGGACCAGTGTCCCAGGCAACTGGCAACCTTGGCCACCTCTGGAGCAGCAGGTGGTTCCTGTCCTGGCAGGGGCGCGTCCCTTGAGACAAAGTGAAAGTCCACAAAACACCAGGCACTATTGTCCTTTCAAAACTGGAGGCTGGGCGAGTCTGTAAGAAAACAGAGCTGTTAAACCACAGTGTAGCACACACCAGCAGCTCACAGTACCCGAAGCTCACGGGACCCAAGTTAAGGGCACCCACAGCTCACAGACCCACAGCTCAGGGCACCCGAAGCTCATGGCACCCACAGCTCACAGACCCACAGCTCAGGGCACCCGAAGCTCACGGCACCCACAGCTCATGTCACTTGCAGTGCAAGGCACCGACAGCTCCCAGCACCCACAGCTCAGGGCACCCACAGCTCCCATCACCCACAGCTCAGGGCACCTGCAGCTCACAGCACCCACAGCCCACAGCCCACAGCCCAGGATACCCACAGCTCCTGGCACCCACAGCTCATGACACCCACAGCTCATGACACCCACAGCTCATGGCACCCGCAGCTCAGAGAACCCACAACTCACGGCACCTGCAGCTCCTGGCACCCACAGCTTAGGGCACCCACAGCTCACAGCACCCACCGCTCAGAGTACCCACAGATCACAGCACCCGCAGCTCATGGCACCCACAGCTCATGGCACCCATAGCTCAGAGTACCCATAGATCACAGCACCTGCAGCTCAGGACACCCACAGTTCACGGCACCCACGGCTCAGAATACCCACAGATCACAGCACCCGCAGCTCAGGGCACCTGAAGCCCACAGCACCCACAGCTCAGGGCACCCGCAGCCCACAGTTCTCTAGAGCAGTAACAGATACTGGCATGGATGTTCTTGTGTGGTGGGCAGCTCAGGGCGTGCTTGGCTGAGGGAGCCGTGCTTGCTTGCTTTGTCATGAGGCCGCATTTAATAAGCAAGCCCAGGACATATCCTTCCAACTGCACACTTGGGGGTGGGAAAGGGTCTTCCGCAGACCCCACTCTCTCCAGTAGCTTGGGGACTCCGCGCAGGCGCATGGGGGTGCGAGTCAGCCATACGCTTGCTTTGTGCTTAATTTCATTAGTGTTTCCTGGAGAGTGTAGTCAGGCAATGCTGTGGGTGGATCCCAGTGGTCAGAGGAATTTCTAATCCAGGCATCTCCTGGATGGACCGGGCAGGGGTGTCAGTGCCCTGCAGATACCCAATGGCCTAGCCTGGGCATGGGTTTCAGAGCTGGCAGGGCAAAGCTGAGAGCCACCCTTGCCCTTCAGTAGGGTTGCGGGGAGGGCGGGTGGCAGGCAGCATCCCTCCGGGGCTTCCCTCTGGGGTGTCTTCAATGTCAGAGGAGTGTCGTGGCCAGCACCCACACTCCGTGGGCTCACTGAAGCCTCCTGGTTCCCTGCCGAGGTAGGCAGTCTTGCTCCCATTCTATAGATGAGGCAACTGAGGTTCACAGAGGTTCCATGGCCTGCCTGGACCGCACAGAGGCAGAGCCTCCTACCCGTCCGCCCGAGGCCGGCGCTCGTAACCTGGGAGCCTGGCTGTGTGCACCTGGGGCGGAGGCTGGGCAGCTTGCCAGGCTGCCCTCCAGGCTTAGGTCCTGGGCCACTGAACCACGGGGCTGGGGACACCAGCGAGAGCCCCCAGGTGCTGAGATTGGCTCTGTGGGACCCTTATCCTAAGTGTGAGCAGCGCCAGCTCGTGGCCACTCCCGTGAAGCTCCATACCTCTTTCCCCACACTTCAGGCAATCACAGCCCTGGGACCGTGGGGAGGGGCACCGCATGGCGTGTGCTCTGTCTGTGCCCAGGTGCTGAGCGTCTGTCTGGCGTCATCAGACACTGGCTCCTCTGCTCTTAGGCAGAGCAGCAGCTTCCAGCCAAGAGCAAATGGCTCTGTGCCCACACCCAGGGAGGACTCGAGGGTGAGGTCGGAGCTCAGCAGGGCTGCAGGGCCACCGTGTGCATTCGGCGGGGCCAGAGGACGTGCAGGAGGGGAAGGAGACCGGGGGACCCAGGCACCAAGAAGGTTCTGGAAGGCCGAGGAAACATGTGTACAATATAATAATTTTCTGCATGATCATCCCCTTCCTCCCCCAGGTCTTTGGTTTGTTTTATTTTCATGGCTCACTTGAAAAATGACCTGCTTTGTGCCTGACACTGGGTCAGAGGCCGTGCCACCGGCCACATTCATCATCGTAAGCAGCATGTCACCCTGACAGTGCTGACCATTAGTTTCTGTCAGTGACGAAGTCACAGCTGGGCCAAGGAGAGATGAGTTTCGGTTCAGAGGTCAGAGCCGCAGGACTTGGGAATTGGATGAATTAGAAATTTGCTGTAGTTAACAAAAAATTAAATCACAATAGTTATAAAATATTCATCCATCCGGGCCAAAGGAAAATGAAGCCCGATATTTAATTTCAGATTATCTCACCTCACTCTGCATTTTTTATCATAGATTAGGCCGGCTCGGGACTTTGACAGGGCACTTGGGGACTTCATCCATTTCCACAGATTAAAAATCCCCTCGTAAAAAAATTAATTGCCATTAAACTGCTCAGTGGAAGAAAAAATGTGCCCACCAGGACCCATTTATTGAGCAGGACCCTCTGGTGGGCTAATGGGGAAGCAAGCGGCCATCGATGGAAGGGCCGGGCGGGCAGGTGGGCAGGCGGGCAGGCCCTCCCCAGGTGGGTCCCTGGCCCAGCACCCCAGCGAGGGAGCCCTGCTGGTTGTGTGGGGGAGCAGCTGTAGGGACTAGGATGGAGAAACCTCACCAGGGCTCCCCTCCACACTGGGTCCTCCACTCTGAAACTTAGCTGTGGGCAGTTGGGTCACACTGGCCTCAGCTCCGGCCTTTGACACCACCCTAAGCCAGCAGAATCCTGACCCCCTTCCAGGCCCAACTCCCATAATGATCCTCGCTACCTTTTCATCCGTGTGGCCCTGTGGGAGGTGCTGTGAGATATGCACTCCATTTTACAGAGGGGGAAACTGAGGCATAGATAAGTTACATCACTTGCCTGAGGCCCATGGCTGGTAAGTGGCAGAGCCAGACTTCAACCCAGCTCTGGGACTCCTGAGACCACACCCTAAACCTTCCTCTACCTTTTGGTCCTGTCCTAGACAGGGTACAGCCATAAGGGGGTCCTACCCTAAAGTGGGCATGGGCATGAGATGTGGCCTGGGGTCCTGTCTTGGAAAGAGCGTGGCTGTAGGGAGCCTGTCCTTGGGGATGTGGCTCTGGGAGGGCATGGCCTGGTGGGGGTGACTGCACAGCCCATTTGCCTTCCTGGAGAGGTAGCTTCAAGCCTGTGGCTGATGGCCAGGGGGCAGGGCAGTTAGGGGAGGGTGCTGTGGCTGGGGGGGCTAGGGAAGTCCAGGAGCCTGCCCCTGGGTACTCAGCTCTCTGGATGGTCCCTGACCAAGGCACTCTCATTTGGCAGAAAGTCTCCCTTCCTGGGGGACAGGACGAGCCCTGGCTGATACTCCCAGGCCACGTGGTGGAACTGCCCTGGGCTGGGCCTTACGAAGGGGTGTAGGGCGACAGTGAGCTGGGCTAGGAAGTGCCACCTTGATGATTGGTGCTCGCCGCGTGATGGCGTTTGTGGGTGAAGGCTCACCTGTACTCAGGATGTGGGGCTGTTTGTGGCTGCAATGACCAGGACCCCCCTGTCCTGCTGGCCGGGGGCCTTCACCGCTGCCCACCTGTGTGACCACTGACTCTGCTGGCTTGAAAGCAGATGAATCTCCTGTGGCCCACAGCGACGGGACCTCCCATGCTGTGTGCGGAGCCTGGCAGAGGAGCCGAGGGCGGGTGTTGTCACTCCTGTGGCTGCTGCTGCTCCCGTTTCTTTCGCATGCACTGCAGGCCTGGCCTGTGCTGAGAGCTTTGCCGGCAAAGCTGTGGGGCAGGCTCTGTTCTCCCAGCTTTCCTGAAGAGGACTCTGAGGGTCAGGGAAGCCACTTGTGGCCGCCCTGAGACTCAGCCTTGCCCCGTACTGGCTGAGGGTCCCACTCTGCCCAACAGGGGCCTGGACGTGAGGGATTCCCCCCTCCCCTGCTGTGCCCTCTGGGAGTGTTGAAGTGGCCTTTGGGGCTGTGCAGAGCTACCAACCTCCCTGCCTGGGCCAGTGCCCAGAGGGTCGTGGGAAGCCCAGCTGTGTGTATGTTTTCTCTTTTTAAGATTCAGAGCTGGCTGGCGTGTACGCCTGGAGAAAGGGACAAGCTCTGGTGAGGTCGCTACTTGGGCCCCCTCCTGCCCTTCGCCGGTTCCAGAGCAAGGCCCCCTGCAGAGACCTGGCTCTTGCTTCGGACTTAGGTACCTGTGTCTTTGCCACGGGCTCCGCCCTGCTCTGCTGTGGCATCTGGGGGGCAGGGAAGGGGAGGAGATGCCCAGGCTCCAGGCGGTCTGCAAGCAAGAGGTGTCGGTGCCTCTCACGGCAGCCTGTAAACATCCTCCAAACCCGCCATCCACACTGGACTTCGGGCAATATGTGTTTTCAAAGCCTGAGAACAGAGTTTCTGTCCCTGGGAGGCTCCCTTGCCAGCTCCCAGGGCAGGCACGCTGCCAAGGCCTTCTCTCTGCAGGAAGGCAGGGTGGGAGCTGGCAGGGGCTCCCCAGACACAGGCACCCTCCACCCGTGCTTGGCTAGCATGTGCAGAGTGGGAGCTCATCACACAGGCGCAGCGCCCACCCTCAGAGAGCTTCTGCCCATGAGGATGGGCGCAGTGGCCAGGGGTAACTGGAAGGGGCAGGGGCCCGAGGGCCTCCTCGACGTCCCCACGCTCCTCACCTCTGGCCCAGTGGAAGAGCCGGCTTTGCTCTCCCTTCCTCACCCCTGACACTCCTGTCTTTGCAGAAGGCAGCAGGAAAGTCACAGCTACCAAGCACTCGCCTGCCTGTGCCCGGTGGCCCGGTGCCACCTCTGCCCACAGTGACCAGCGGGCATCTGGGAACACACCCAGCCTGGCTTCCTTTGACCAGCCGGCGACCATCCAGATGGCCATGGCCATCCTACAAGACCTGCACCAGCAAATCCAGGCTGGGCTGGAGCTGGCCCAGAGCTGGAAGGGAGGCCGAGAGCTTGGGCCGTCAAAGCAGAGGCTGCAGGACGTGGCAGGGAAGGGCCCCTGCAGGGACCCCAGTGCACACAGCTCCTTCTCTAAGAGTCCCTGGGCCGTGACGGAGGGGAAGCGTTCCTCTTTAGAGGGGGCTAGGAGTTTCCATTCCTGGCAGCCCCTGAGCTTCTCCACTGAATGGGAGTCCTGCCCACAGGGGGCCTGGAGGGCCCCAAAACAGGACCACTCCTTCCAGAGGCCAGAGAGTCCCCGTGAGAGGTTGGGCTGCTTCTCCCGACAGCCTTTGAGTACGTTAGCAGGGCAGGCCTGCAGTCCACAGAGGGCCTGGGGGGCCCAAAGACAGGGCCCCACCTCCCAGAGGCCTGTGACCCCCCCTGAAAAGCTGAGCCCCTTCCCCCAGCAGCCCTGGAGTGCTGTGGCCACGTGGCCCTGTCCTCGGAGGGCTTGGACTGCTTGTGAAGACCAGGAGGCCCCGGTCCCCAGTCGATGGAATCCTCTGGAAAGGTCCGGTCCTCCAGCCCAGCGCCCCTGGAGCAACTCCTACATGCAGAGGGCCCGCCCCCTGGCCCAAGGCAGAGGCATGGGCTCCCCTGCCTCAGGTGCCAAGTATGCCCTGCCAAGGCCCACTGGGAGCTTCCCTCAGAGCCCACCTGGGAAGGAGAAGGACGCACTGCGGCCCTGCCCCAGGCCCTGGGGGCTCCCAGGACACAGCCCCAAGTCCCTGCGGGAGTTCATGCTCCAGAAGGTGCAGGCGCAGCAGCGGCAGGCCCTGGAAGAGAAGGCGGCGGCCCTTCGAGCCCGGGAGCTGAGGAGCCAGAGGCTGAAGGAGGCCTACAGGCAGCAGAGGGAGGCCGTCCTTGGCACCGCAGTCCCCGTGGTCTCCCAGACCACCCCTGGCATCGTGACCTTTGTCCCCAGTTCTGCACAGTCTGGGGTACGTGCCGAGGGCGGGTTGCGGGGACTCAGCTCAGCCAGGGGCTGGAGGTTCAGGTGCCCCCGGTGTCCTCCGGGGAGTGGGCAGGTGAGGGCTGCAGCCGGGGCCTGGGGGCTGTGTGGCGTTGCTGACACTGCCTGTAGAGAGGGAGGGCATCCGTGGATGACCCCCGGGAGGCCCTGGTGAGGCACTGGGTGAGACCTGAGCGCCTTTGCCCCTGGGTATAATGGGGCTCCTGGGGGACGGACTCCCTTGCCTCTCACAGCCCCTGAAGTGGGACCCCAATTCCTGCAAGGCTCTGGGGAAGCAGCCTGCCCCCCCCCAGGGGAGGTCGGGGCCCAGCTCTGAGGCTGAGGCCAGGGCATGTGGTCCTTCTGCCGGGGTCTCTGATGGCACTGCCCCTACGCTAGGATCTGGAAGCCTCCGGGAGCCTGCAGTTGCCCGTGCTGGAGTGGAGCAAGGTGACCTCTGGCGTGGTGCTGGGGGGCCAGGAAGCCCCAGGCAGGTGGGTGTGAACGTGCAGGCACTGCATGTGCTGGGTAGGGCTGTGGGTGGGCTGCGCCAGGCTGAAGACAGTTCTGGGTGTATTCTGGGGCCTTGATTCATTCCCTCATGACCAAGAGGCTCCTCAGATTGGATGGGCTCTGGCCACCCCCACCCACAGTGCCACCCAGATGCTTGGAACATGTTCTCATTGAGGCCAGAGTCACGTCAAACCTAAATCCACCATGTTAAAGTACACATTCTATGGCATTTAACACCCTCACCGTGTATGTGCAAACACCACTTCCACTGCGTTCCAGAACATTCCATCCCCCATGAGCCCCACCCTCAGGAGGCAGCCCCTCCCCCAGCCCCTGGGGTCACCAGTCTCCTTCTTTTTTTTTTGAGATGGAGTCTTGCTCTGTTGCCCCGGCTGTAGTGCAGTGGTGCGATCTCGGCTCACTGCAACCCTTGCCTCCTGGGTTCAAGCGATTCTCCTGCCTCAGCCTCCCAAGTAGCTGAGACTACAGGTGCCTGCCACTGTGCCCAGCTAATTTTTTGTGTTTTTAGTAGAAATAAGGTTTCACCACGTTAGCCAGATGGTCTCAATCTCCTGACCTTGTGATCTGCCTACCTCAGCCTCCCAAAGTGCCGGGATTGCAGGCTTGAGCCACCTCGACCGGCCTTATATTTGACTTCTTGAGAAATCACCAAACTGTCTGTCACTGCACCGTCTTACACTCCCACCAGCAGTGCTCAGGATCCAGTTCCTCTGTACCCTCGCCCACACCTGGCTCTGTTCCTTGCAGCAGCTGCATGGTTCATTGTGTGGATACCGTCACCGATTCCCTGGTCCTTGTGGACAGACACTGGGTCGGTCACAGACGCTGCTGCAATGCTCACCCGCAAACTTGCCTGTTTTGCGCACCCTGCTGGGGCCAGCCTGAGCTGACCTGTCCACGCCTCTCTCCCTGCAGCTTCTGCCTGTGTTTGAACAGAGCCTGGAACCGTGCTGAGACCCTAGAGCCCCCAGGGACAGGGGGGACCCAAGATGGCCAGGGTGCCCCCCGGGGGCTGTGCATCTACCTGGACCTGAAGGAGGCCAAGCACCTGGGCACTTCCAGCCCCCTGCACCTCCAGCATAAGCAGGCGCGGCTGCAGGCGCTAGAGACCATGGCCAGAGTCCTCCAGCAGCGGGTCGACAGCCTCACCACCAAGCTGCAGGGTGCCGAAGCACTGGACATGGTTGGGGACCCAGCCTTGGGCCTGCCACGCTCACGGCCCTACACCCTGCCTGCCGCCCCCATGCTTGCCACCCCAGCCTGCCCTGGAAGCTTGAGGCCCAATGGGGGCAGAGGGGCGCCCAGGGACTGGGCCAGCATGCAGACCCAGCCCCTTCTCCCTGCCACCTGCTTCCTGGATGGCGAGACACTGCTGTGGGGCCCCAGCTGGGAGCAACAGCAGAGCGTGAGCCCAAGGGCCCACCACGAGAGCAAGCCCCAAGGTAGGCCAGCACCTGGGCCATGGTGACTGCTGGGTGGCCAGGGGTTCCTGTGGGCTGGGAGGAATGGGGACCCCATTTTCTCTCTGAGCCTTGGTTTTCTTCCTGGAAGTGGGGATAGGAGGACAACAGTCAGGGGTTGTCCAGGGAATCTGAGCAGCACAGTGTGCCTGGGCCCTCCCACGTGGCATGCATGGGCTCTCTCCCGTGGCACGTGGTGTGTGTGCTCTCCCATGGCGCATGGTGTGCGTGGGCTCTCTCCTGTGGTGTGTGGTATGTGTGGGCTCTCTCCTGTGGCACGTGGTGCTTGTGCTCTCCCGTGGTGCATTGTGTGTGTTCTCCCATGGCGTGTGGTGTGTGTGGCTCTCTCCTGTGGCATGTGGCGTGTGTGGCTCTCTCCAGTGGCATGTGGGCTATCTCCTGTGGCACGTGGTGTGCGTGGCTATCTCCCGTGGCGTGTGGCGTGTGTGGCTCTCTCCCACGATGTGTGGTGTGAGTGGGCTCTCTCCCGTGGCGCGTGGTGTGTGCTCTCCTGTGGCACGTGGTGTGTGTGGGCTTGCTCCCGTGGCACGTGGTGTGTGTGTGCTCTTCCGTGGTGGGTGGTGTGTGCTCTCCCGTGGTGCGTGGTTTGCATGGGCTCTTTCCCATGGTGCGTGGTGTGCGTGGGCTCTCTCCCATGGCACGTGGTATGTGTGCTCTCCCGTGGTGTGTGGTGTGCGTGGGCTCTCTCCTGTGGTGCGTGGTGTGCGTAGGCTCTCTCCTGCAGCGCGTGGTGTGTGTGCTCTCCTGTGGTGTGTGGTGTGTGTGCTCTCCCGTGGCACATGGTGTGCATGAGCTTTCTCTCATGGTGCATGGTGTGCATGGGCTCCCTTGCGTGGTACATGGCACCTGCAACAGCTGTTGCCCCTGTCTTGTCCTCTGGCAAGAGGAAAGGTGAGGCTGCTCTAGTGGCCCCTTCCCTCCACCTCCCTGCCCTTCCTCCAGCAGAGAGGCCTGAGGGCCAGAGAGGCTCCCACACCCCCCAACTCATGTCAGGTGTGGACCCGGCTCTCCCACTGTGGATGGCTTGGGTGCCCCATCCTGTGCTCCTGGCTGACCAGGTGTCCTCTTCTCCAAGGTTTCCCAGAGGAGGGACTTGTGGCCGTGAAACCGGACAAAAGGCTGCAGAGAGGTGTGGCCCCCTTCCAGGCCCTCGGCACCTCTGCGGGGAGGTAAGCCCACCTGCCACCTGGGCTCAGGGGCTGCCTCTTATGTCACCCTCGTGTGTCCCCATCATGCTGGTCTAGAGGCCACGGTCAGGGACCTGGAGCAGGTGGTGCTGGCTTGGAAATTGGCTGGGGCAGCAAAGCCCCATGTCAGGCTCGCTCCCCACAAACGCCCCCTGCTCAGGCTGCGGGCCTCAGGGATGCTGTTGCCACAGCTCCCTCTCATCTGCTCCTCCAGGCTGAGTGCAGGGGCAGTGAGTCGCGTGCTCCTCGCCATCCCAGCCCCAACCTGGCTCTCAGGGCCCCTGTCCACAGAGCCTCACACCCCTCCTGGCTCCCATCCCCAGCGTGGGCTTCAGCCTCTCTGGGGTCATGTCACACAGATGCATCTGAAGCCCCTTCCCAGGGACACTGTGCCCATCCCACACCCCAGGCCCCTCTCAGCCCCAACTCCCTTCTCCTGGGGGAGCATCTGTCCTACCCCAGTGCCTGCAGCCCCACCCAGTGAGCCCCAGGCTGAAGCGGAGCCCAGCAGACTCAGTCCATGGGGGCTTCGCAGGTGGAAAGTGAGTTAGATACTCGTGACGGAGGCTGTACTACCTGAGCCTCTGGAGCACCTGAGCCTCCTCGGCAGCAGCCATGGTCTCCAGTCCCTCCTGAGGATTTTGAACACTTCTGGATCTCCCTTCCTGAAAAACTCCCCACCCCTGCCAAAAATCTTCCTCTGAGCCCACCTGCCTGGCCAACCTCTTGCTCTTGCTAGGGTGGGCTGGGATCCAAGGCTTCCGGGCCAGCTTTGCCTCCCAGTCCCCGCGGCTCCCTGCACACCATGTGCCTCCAGGCATTCTCGGGTCACTCCTGGTCAGTCTCACACCTCTGTCCTTGACCTTGACAGAAGCGCCCTGGGTGGGGGACCCCAGCACAGCCTGTGCAGCCGCTCCCCAGGCAGTCCAGGAACCCAAGCTCAAAAACAGCACTGTGGGCGGGGCGGGCAGGAGGCCAGGCTGGCAGCTGTCTCTCAGGAAGGCCTCTGCCTCCTCAGCACGTGACCAGATCCACCAGGGACACTGAAACGTTGGCTCCCTGGACCCCAAGGCCTGCGTCACACCACCCACCTCCACCAAGCTGTCCTTTGCTGGGTGGCTGAGGGTGTGAGGGCAGATGCCATGAATAGCACTAGGATGGTAGTGGGCATCGCAGGCAGAGGGACTGTGGCTCAGAGTCCACACGTGAGGGAAGGGGATGCCCCGGGAATGCCCCTCCCCAAGCTCACCCTTCCCTCCCGTCCCCACCCCTCTCCTCCCCTCCCCTCCTCTCCTTCGGCTGGGACATTTCCTGGCCCGATGTCTCTCCTGCCCATCCTTCTGAGGAAACCCCACCAGCTTCCTCTCCTGAAGCCCCCCTTGACCTCAGGGATGGTGGGCTTGGTGCCTGTGCCAGGGCCTTTGAGTTGTATCCCATCTTGCCCCTGACCCGACCCGCTGCCCAGGCCCAGCCCAGCCTGTGGAACTGAGTCATTGCGACCAGAAGAGGGCAGCATCGGGCCAGCCCTCAACTCTGCCACCTGCGTTTGGTCCAGCCCTTGAAAAGGGGTGGGGGTGGTGCTTGAGAAATGTTGGGGGGTGTGGAAATTTTTGGAGAGGTTAATTTCAGTGTCTTGGGCTCCTAGGGGACCAGCTAGATCTGCCTCCAAGGGCAGACTGAGGCTGAGGTCTCCACGTTCCTGGCCCAGCCTAGGTCCAGCCAGAGGGGCCAAGGTGCGGCCCAGCTGCCTTGTGGCACTGGCACCAACGTTCCCACCAGAGCCAGGCACTGGGCTGCGCCACCGCACAGCCCTGCCAAGGCGGTGGAGAGGCAGCAGGAGGCAGAATCATATTCATGAACTGTGGCCTGGAGGGACCCAGGCTGGTGGAGAGCAGGGATTAGGGAGAGGCTCAGAGGCTTGCTAGAGCCTCCAAAGCTTCCGCCCCTGTTCCTTCCGGCAGCCAGGAAAGGGGCCTCCTGGCCTGTTTCTTCTGAAATAGCCATTGCCACGCACCACCTGACAGGCTGGAGCTTCAGGACAGGCTCACACAGCCTCTGCTTATTCCACCTCCAGCCCCCTCGAGAGTCTCCACGCTGAGCCTCCCAGGTGCCTCTGATCCCGGCTGCCTCTCAGACTGGTTTCTTTATTTTTGAGATGGAGTCTTGCTCTGTCGCCTAGGCTGGAGTGCAAGGGAGCACTTTCAGCTCACTGCAACCTCCACCTCCCGGGTTCAAGTGATTCCCCTGCCTCAGCCTCCCGAATAGCTGAGACTACAGGTGCATGCCACCACACCTGGCTAATTTTTGAATTTTTAGTAGAAAAGGGGTATTTTCATCATGTTGGCCAGGCTGGTCTCGAACTCCTGACCTTGTGATCCGCCCACCTCGACCTCCCAAAGTGCTGTTATTACAGGTGTGAGCCACTGTGCGGGCCTCAGACTGATTTCTGAGTCGGGGGTGGGTCCTTGCTCTCAGTCCCGTAAGCAATCAGTGGTGGAGGCACTTCCAGCCACCCAGCCTGGGTTCCAGAACAGTCTTCGCCAGGCCTGTGCTCCCAGGCGCCATGCAGCCCCTCATGGCCTGGGCACACATCCAGCTCCCCTGCAACACCGGGAATGTGGGTGGGGCTGGGTTGGGGGGAGTCATCGCTATCACTGGGCCCCACACAGCCCCTGCCCACAGCAGGTATGAGACAAACACCTGTGGGCCCCGTGGGCTGCTGGGGTTGGGCATGTCCCCCTCCCACAACCACTGGGCCACAGGTGTGGGCAGCATCTTCATCCATCCAGTGGGTTCTGGGTCCCTGTGTACCAGGAGGCACAGATGAGGCCCTGATGAGAAGCGTGCAGTCAGACTGGCCATGCTCTAGGACGAGGCTCAGCACGTGCCCCGCCCACACACCCATCTTTCTGTGCACCCCAAAGTCCCCTCACCCCAGCAGCGCTGCCAGCCTGCACCTGGCAGCTCTCCCTTACCACTTAGCCACCGACTGGGGAAAGGCCAGCAGCCACGCCTGGCTCCTAGCTCTGTCAGCCTTGTGTGCTGGCTGGCCTGTGTAGGGGCAGGTGTGTGGGTCCAGCTGTACCCGCCTCCGTGGCCACGGCCCCAGGTGCTCTCCAGATGTCGCCCTGCAGCCTCCAATGCCAGCCTTGATTAGTGGCGTGAGGGCCACAGCTGATGCTGGACCCCGTTCTGCTCTGGGCCTGGCGGGCAGTGCCCTCAGAAGATGGCCGAGGTGGTCCTGATGAGCATGCTGGCCTCAGAGACTCTGATCTTCACCCTGGGGCCTGATGGTGGCCTTGGAAGCTGGCCATTCACACCTCTGCTCCCCCTGGGGTCTGGGTATAGAGCCCCAAGCAGCCGGGCTTGGCACCAATGCTTTGCAGATGAGGGCTGGCAGCCCTGGCTCATGCTGCCATGCTGGGACACATGCACAGACCCCTCCCTCTTGCCCCTGCCACTAGCTCACCCCTGCCACCTGCTCATGCCTTCACCACCCCCTCGCCCCTGCCACCTGCTCGCCCCTGCCTCCCGCTCATCCCTGCCTCCTGGACCCCAGGCCTCAGACCCTTCCCCATCCAGGCTTTTGGCCAGCAGGTCCCACCCTGGGCACACTGTTGAGGGTCTGAGAGCTGCTCCAGGCCACGGGAGCCCAGGTTCCTGTTCAGTGAGGGGCTGTCCCCCAGATTTCCCTGCCAACCACCTCCTCCACGGGCCTGGCCCTGCCAAGAATGCACCTGTGTTTTCCAGCTCACACACGGACCCTATCTGGGGCTCCCTGCAACTGGAGGAGATGCTATTGGCCAGAAGGGCAGACTCCGTGGCACCCTGGACCCCCCGGAGCTGCGGTAAGGGGCCCTGAGGACAGGCCCCGGGCTGGCTGGTTGGGTGGCCAGGGGCATCTGCGGGAAACCCTTTCGCTGCCTGGCACTCGAGCTTGGCCCCAAGGGGTAGAGAAACCCTTTTCCATGTGGAGAGCATCCACACCTCGGTATTAAAGGTTATGGAGGCTTTCGGGGCCCTCTGCGTGCTTTGTGCTGGCCACACCTGCGCGGATGGGCGCTGGGTGGAGACCAACGAGTTTATTTCATGACAGCCACGCCTTCTGGGGAGCGTCCTGCAGTCCCATCAGCTCGGATTCGACTCTTCCTCCTGCTGCTGAGTGTTTTTATCCAGGGTTTCCAATGAGCAGCGCCCACTGCCTGGTGCCTACGAGTGGCCCAGACACTGCTGGGCTTGAGGGTCTTGTCCTGGTGTGCGCTGCGCTGTGGGGCTGTCCTGGCCGGAGGGGTTGGTGGGGCAGCTGGAGGGGCGGGTGCAGCCTCGGGAACTGAGAGCGGACTCAGAGAAGGCGGGGACTCAGAGAAGGCGGGGACTCAGAGAAGGCGGGAACTCAGAGAAGGCGCGGGGACTCAGAGAAGGCGGGAACTCAGAGAAGGCGCGCGGGAACTCAGAGAAGGCGGGGGCTCAGAGAAGGCGCGGGGGCTCAGAGAAGGCGGGGACTCAGAAAGGCGCGGGGACTCAGAGAAGGCGGGAACTCAGAG
>CM052648.1:29143818-29188197 GCA_028533165.1 Leontopithecus rosalia | reverse complement strand
TGGGAAACTCGCAACTCAAATCCCCAAAAGTGAAAACTGGTGTGCCTTTTCTTTGCCTTGGAGGGACTTCCTAGGATTTATTGGGGGCAGCAGATTTACCTTTCTTGTTCTGTTTGGTTTAGGCTAATGTTAAAAGACTCCCCTCCTACCACAGACCTGGGGGGACCCAGGGGCTACCCTCAGAACCTGAGAGGCACAGACTCTCCTGGGCATGTTTGCACCTGCCTGTACATGTGTGCATGTGTGCATGTGTTTCCCTGGCACGCAGAGCATCACCGTCTGCCAGGCTGGGTGGGGCACAGAGGGGAAGACCAAGGAAGTGCCGCATGACCCACCTTGCCATCATGAGCGAGTATGAGCTGCCCCTGTGTGCCCTGCCTGCCCACAGACCTTGGGGACATCACCCGGGTGACAAAGCCTGCAGCTGCCAACAACCAGCCAGGAATGCTGCATGGCAGGTGTCTCATCCTGTGTGGGTGTCGTGTGGCCTCACGCAGTCCTCCAGCTATTTCCGGGTGTGGGTATCATCTCCTAGCAAGGTGCTCAGCCCCTGGGTGGGACACACCGTTTCCTTCCGGCTCCCTGTGGAGCTTATGGGCCTCTCCACCCACCCTGCAGTCCCCAAACTCCAGGGACTTGGGGGTCCCCAAGGAGAGGACACAGCAGTGGGAGATGCTGTCATGGGGGGACGTGGGCAATGGGGAGAGACTTGTGCCCGAGCTGTGAGGAAGAGTAACGAGATATTCTCAGAGCAACGAGACTATGTGGACGTGGTAAGCCCAAGAGTTCTTTTCAAGTGAGATTATTGAGAGGCAATGCTAAGACCAAGTGTTCTTTCCATGTGTGCACACACGTGTGTGCGTGTGTGTGCGCGTGTGTGCACGCGTGTGTGCGTGTGTGTGTGTTTGGGTCTCCTTCCCTCTCTCTTTCCCCACTCCCAGCCTGCTTCTTCCCTCCCCAGCTTGGAATCCACAGTTGAGGCTGGCCAGGGACCGTCAGGCCCAGGGTGGGTGATGGCAGCTGCTGGTGGCCCCCACTGGGCCTGCAGGAGCGGCTTGTTTGGGAAAGGGCCTGGAGAGGTGGGAGCAGGAGGAAGCTGGGGTCTCGGGACGGTGGGATGCCACCACCACCACAGGAACACTTCAGTGCCACTGCCCCCAGCACCGGCAAACCAGTGGAGGCGTGTTCTCTGTTCCTGGGGTGGCTTGGGGCCACCTGGCTGCCTCTCCTGAGCCTGGCCCTCACCCACAGGGCCATACCAGACTCAAGTGCCTGCCTCCATCCAGAGCCCAGGCGCCCCACTCCCGGAGCAAAGCCGAGAACCCTGTGGCTGTCCCACTGCTGCCTCCCAGAGGCTTGTCCAGGGCAACAGGAAGGGCCAGGAAGGTCCAGGAAGGGCCAAGGTTAGAGCTGGCCAGCCAGGTGAGGCCGGAGCGGAACTGTCAGTGGTGTCACCACTTACACACAGGGCGTGTGGACAAAGTGCGGCATGCCAGGGAGAGCTGAGTGACCCAGGGCAGGCACGTAGCAGGCGCCTGAAGGTGGGGGTGGCGCTGACAATGGCCAGCAGTGAGCGGGGCCCTGGGCTGACACGAACCTCTCGGCGCTGCTGCCGTGCAGGGGTATCCGAGGGCCCCTCCCTGACAGGTGAGAGGTGGTGCCTCCCTGACCACGGAGCCATGGTGTCTGCCAGAGGCCTGCCCTGCGCCCTGGCTGCTGCTTGTAGCCAGAAGGATGAGTCCAATGGGAAATGGCTTTTCTTCCTCTCACGCTCTTTGGGCACCAGGCCCATTAGGGATGGAAGGGGCTGCACTCCCGGGCTTTTGGGGGGGCCTGGTAAGGTGGAGGGTAACCAGTGCCCAGGGGTGCGTAGGCCCAGTGGAGGGAAATGCATCAGGCAGGCACCAGGGCACATGGGTGGGGCAAGGGTGCCCGGAGCCTGGTGGGTGGCAGTGGCAGTGGAGGGCCATCTCCCCAGGATCTCCCCTCTGGATGTGGACCCCGCATGTCGGGCCTGTCACCTGGCCTGTCACACTCCATCTCCAGGGCCCCTTCGTGGGTTTTCTCAACGTGAGAATCAGGTCCCTGGACAGGAGAAGCTGACCCTCTGTGTGGTGTGTCGGGGACGTATCCCCAATCCATCCAGGACCCACCACAGGGGCCCAACAGGGCCAGGTGCAATTGTGAGGGGCAGTGCGACCCCAGGAGCCCTCGCTGTGTGCCAGGCACAGGGACAAGCATCGTGTAGACCCCATGCCCACCTCGCTGACCCTCCACAGCCTGCAGGAAGGGCAGTCCTCCAGTGACAGAACTGAGGCTGAGAGGGAAAGCAACTCGTGGCAGGTCACACAGCCTCACAGCCCAGCTCAGCCTCACATTGCCAGAACCCTCAGGGGTGCAGGCTTCCCCACAAGTTCTGATATAACATTGGGGTTCTCCTGGCCAGAGGATGCAGGTTCCTGGCTCCCTGCATCACGGAAGGATCAGGGAGAAGCTCCCCAGCAATGACAGCGAGAGGCCTCGAACCCCTCCCTCCCTCCACCATTTGTGCAACGTCATTTGTCCCCACTTCCAGTCACCAGTTTCTCACCACTAACCCAGGGGACCCACAGGGGCTCACAGTGGTGGTGTGGACCCTCTGTAGGCCCCCTGATGGCAGCAGTGCCTGGAGAAGGAGGGCTGAGCTCAGGCCTGGCGCAGGCAGGGCCCCCAGCAGCCCCAGCCCTTATAATCATGGCGGTTCAGGGGGGCCCATAGCCCAAAGGAGGCGGCCTGGAAGGCTGAGCCCGATGTCAGGCCACTCTGTGCCCACAGCCAGCCCCACTGCCCCTGCCGGCCAGCAGCCTCAGCCCAAGCTGGGAGGGAGCAAGGCCCTGCCTGGCTCCTGCGGTCTTTGGGGGAGGGCACGTGGACCCAGCAGCCAGAAGCACCTCGAGTAGTGAGTAGCGCTTCAGGGCACAGATGGTTCTCATTCCCACTGCCTCCCTTACACAGGAAAAACAAACCAGCCTGGGACCAACAGACCCCGTTTTAACCTCGTGTTTATTTTCCTTGCTTGCCTGAAGCCACTGTCCCGTGGGTGGCGTTTGCTGAGGGTCTGGCCAGGGTGGCACTTTCCTGACCTTAGAGCAGCTCTCTCAGGGAGGGGCCCCCGGAGGAAGAGTGCAGCCCATTTCCTGCTCCTGGACTGGTCCCAGTCACACCTGGGGTCACAGCTGTCTTTCAGGGGCCTGGAGTCGCCTGACACCCCGAGAAGGCCCAGGATGGGGTGGGGAGTGGACAGAACTGGGTGAGGCCGGCTGTGGGCCTGGCTGGCTGGGGAGGACCCCTCAAGCCATCAGGAGCTGAGGGTGGGTGGAGAGGAAGCCACAGCACAGCACATGGGCCCCCAGGGGTCCAGGAATTCAGAGGAGAAGGCGGTGGTAGGGGGCTGGGGTCCCGGGACCCGGGGTAGCCACAGCCTGCTGTGATAACTGCATCCTCCCTAAGCCTCCACAGCTGGGAGGAAGGAATGGGCGGGCTTCATCCCCATTCCAGAGGCACCTGGGAGGGGGACGTGGCCACCCAGGGTCTCAGCGGTAGGAGGGCTTACCACCATCCACAGCCAAACAGAGCCTGTATTTGTCATCAGCGCCCCTGTTTCTCTAAGGACAGGCAGGCAGCATCCCCAGGGCGGGCACCCCATGGCCAGAGGCAGAGTTTGGAGGAGGGGTGCTGTGAGGCGCAAAAGAGGAGGGAGGACCCCCGGGAGAAGGGGGGCGCCCACCAAGGAAGGCAAGGAGGCTCAGCAGCTCCTTTCCACGGCTGGCAAGGCCCGGGCTCACCAGGCAGCCTTGGGTGGAATGAGTCTGAGGCCAGCAGGGCTGCACTGTGACCCAGGGACCCCTGCGGGCGCCCAGAAGCCCCCAGGGGACCCGCAGCAAGGCCAGGCCCCAGCCGTCTCCCCTGCACTCGACCCTGGGGGGGCTGGGGACCGCACCCCCCCACCCCTTGCCGGGGCACTGCCGGCCCGCAGCGCCCCTCCCCCAACGTCCGCCCCGCCCCCCGCAGAGGGAGGTTCTCCTCGGTGGCCGCCCGGTCCGCGCCCCCTCCCCGCGCGGGCGGCGCTGACATCACGGCCACGGCGGCGGGAGGGGCGGCGGCGCCCCGCGCACATCACTTCCTCGGCGCCTCCCCCGGGAGGACAGGCGAACCAGGCGCGGACCGACAGGCGGACAGCGGGGCGGACAGCAGGGCGGGCAGAGGGAGGACGGCCACGGCGCAGGGGGGCCCCGGCTCCCGCGCGCCCCGACCCATGGCGGGCACGACCCCGTCCGCGGCCGACGAGCTCCCAGGCCCCGCCGCCAGGCGCCTCTACTCCAGGTAGGATGGGCCGGGGCCCGGGCTGGGGCCGGGGCCGGGGCGGCCGGGAACCGGGAACAAAGGCGGCTCCCGCGGGCGCTCAGCGTGGCCGGGGACGGCCCCTCCCTCCAGGCCGAGCCCAGCCCGGCGGGTGGCCCGCGTGGGCGTCCCCTGCAGCCCTCTTTCCCCCAAGCCAAGGGGACGGGGCGGGTGTGTGGGGGGGTGCGGGCAGCTTCTCCAGCCTCACTCTCCCAGCAGCTGGCAGGGGCACTGTGGGGCACTGACCCCCAAGCCTGGCCCTGCCATGTCCAGGGCACTCAGGGTCATTATGGCCAAAGAGACTGGCTGTTGTGGATGGGGCTCTGCCCCTCAACATCCCTCCATGAGCCCAGTGGGATCCTGCTGGGTCAGAGCCAGCCAGGTGGGTGTGTACCTGCTGCAAAAGGCACCTGTCCTCCGGGCACATTCCCGTGTGATCCAATGGCTGGGCTCTGTGCCCCACGCCTTGTGGGGATGACAGGGTGGCCCTGCCCTAGGCGGCATGCTTGCCTGGTGACTCCCCTTGTTCCCTGAGGGGTGCCCTGGGCCCAGCCAGGACAGGTGACTCGTGCTTCAAGCAAGGCTGGGTGGTGCCAGGCCTCAGGCAGAGCCAGACGGCTGGAGGTCCAGACAGGGGCTCACAAACGGGTGGCAGCCCTCAGAGGTAGGCCTGGCTTTCCAGAGTGGGAGGGACACCATTGTCCTCTGGACATCCCTAAATCTAGAGACCTCTCTGATAGGGGTCCCAGCTGCTGACCCCTGGGGGGGGGTGCCTAGCCTGGCCCCCAAGGATTCTGTGGCCCCAGACAAGCAGAAAGCCCCTTCCTGGGGCACTCAAAATGTGACTCTGGCAGCGGTGGACGGAGGCCTTGCTGCCTCTGGTCTGCTCTGTGCTCTGGTCCCAGACACGGCCCCATTGTGTGGTCCTGGATGGAGCGCTGAGTCCCCTAGCCTGGCTCCTGGGCCCCATGCAGGGGAGGGGCGTGAGAGTGTTTTGCTGGCAGCTGCTGCCAGGGGCCTGCCCTAAAGGATTCTCAAGGGTTCCCTCCTTGGAATTGGCTGTGCGGGGCCACATGTGCTCAGGCGGCTGTGCTGTGAGGGGTTGATGGCAGCCCTGGCTGGAGTGCGTGAGTGTGTGTTACTATGAAAGTGTGTATGTGGAGCTGTGAGAGTTTGGTGTCCAGGACCTTAGCCTTGGGTGAGCCCTGCACAGCTGACCAAGGGTCGGGCAGTCTCCAGGATCCATCTGGAAGCCTGGGGTCCCTCGGGGACACACCAAACAGGAGCCAGCCCTGGGCAGGGGCAGTGTGCTAAGGGACCACTCAGAGAGACCCCACGTCCCCTAAGCAGGGAGTCCAGCTGCTCAGGACTTTAGGGCTGACTCAGGCCCAGACCTGGAGAAGCCCCAGGGGAGTCTACACCCCATCACTCGGCCAAAGCCAGGTTTGGGCAGGTGGTTCCTGGTCAGAGCTGGCTTCAGAGGGGTAGGCCTGGGTACCCAGAGGCGTGCTGGGCCAGTGGAGGCTGTGGACCAAACCACAGGGCCCTTTGCTGTCAACGCTGGGGCTGGAGAGCCGAAAAGTTGCCGGTCTCCTGAACCCCCTGTGCTGGGGGCAGCCCCCCGCTGGTGTGGGTGGTGGGCGGTGGGTGTGGTGTGCCCTGGAGGTGGTTGGCATCTGTGTGGATGCTCCTTATGGGGCCGTACCTGGGTCCCTCAGTGTGGATGTGGCTCCAGGTTGGCCCAAGTTCTCCTCTGCCCCATCCACCCGCTTCCACGCTGACATTCCTTCCTGGAGAGGGGAGTTCCCGTTTTTAAGTAGGGAACTCTGCCTGGAAGACACATTGAGAGAGGCCATGAACATGCCTGTGAACCCACCAAGTCCCCAGATGGGCTCAGCGGAAGGGCCCTGGGTGCTGGCTCAGTTGGAACAGTTAGTGCTCAGAACTCTGGCCCACTTGCATGGGGTCCCCCCGGCCCAGAGCCTGGCTCCCTTCCTCAAACTCTCCTAGCAACCCCCACTCTGCCGTGTCCTTCTCAGCTGGCATCCCAGCAGCATTAAGGCCAGTCCCGGGGCTGGGACGGGGAGGGGGCAGTAGAGCAACCCACCTGGGGTGACCCAGTTAGAGGCGCCCTCCAAGCAGCCCTCACCAGTTCCCAGATGGGACATCCTCAGGTGTGGGTTTCCCCCCCAATTCCTCTGGCCACATGACCATGGTACCCCACTTCGTCCCTCCTTCCTCCCCTGTCCCCGTCCTGGGCACCATCCCTGGAGGCCGTGGGCCCTAGGAATTCCTGACAAGCCTGACCCCAGGTGCTTCCTACAGCCTGGTGACCTTCACCTTCCCTCTCCAGGGATTCCACCTCCCACCATGCTCCCAACCCAGTCCTTGCCCCTCACTCTCTCCCCTCCCCCAGCTATTGAAAGGGAGTCAGTGTGGTTTTCCCCAGGGGTGTCTGGCTGGGGGGATGGGGTATATAGAGCCAGCTGTGAGCGGGGTCTTAAGCATCTGCACAGGGGCCAGCATGTCTGTGATGGCCCTGGGGAGGGGCAGGTGGCAATTCTGTTAGCAGGGCTGGGGCTGAGGGACATGGCTCTCAGGTGGCTGGGGTGGTAGGAGCTGGGGGGCTGGCTTGGAAGCTGGCCTTGGTAGTGGGCACCCCAGCCACCATGGAGGGTTTGGGGGTTCAGTCTGTTGACGGGGGCTGAGCAAGGGAGAGGCATTCTAGGCCCTGCCCCACCCCCTTGGCCAAGCTGTCCTGAAGATGGACAAATAGCCCAGCCTGAGTGGGACCCCTGAGCCCACAAGGCCTCTAGGCCAGGAGGAGAGAGCCCAGGGCCTGAAACCCCCACCTGTCCTTGGATTCCTGCCTCTGCTCAGACCCAGTGGGCATCTCAGAGACAGGACTTGCCTCCCCAGTCCCCCACCTCTGTTGGGTTCCAGCCTCCTCCTGTGCCACAGGTGGCTGGAAGAGCTGGAGCCCAGCTGAGAAGGACACGGCAGAGTGGGGGTTGCTAGGAGAGTTTGAGGAAGGGAGCCAGGCTGGGAAGGAGATCTCTGTCTCCTCCAGGCCCCATGACCTGAGGAGCAGCGCCCCCAGGCCCCGAGTGGCCCTGGCTCCATTAGACCTGAGGTTCTGTGTGCACCTTGGACTGTCAGGTGAGGGAGAGCACAAAGGGCCCGGCGGACCAGGGGCTGTCATGGTGAGGACTCCACCACCCACACCTGCTGCCCCATGCGGGCACCATGGGCTGCTGCCAGGGAGGCTGGGGAGGGTACTAGGTGGGGTCAAGGGTGGAGCAGAGGAGGCACAGGGGCCTGGAGGAGAACCGGGAGGGGGCCAGGGGACACCGCTGCCCAGAATCCCAGCTTGGCCCAGCCCTGGGGGCACTCACACACCATTCCTCTTTCCATTCACAAATGTGCCTGGCGCTCCTGAGTGAGCCTGCTCCTGAGACAGAGCAGCCTCTGCTGGGAACCAGATACAGGTGTGCAGAGGAGTTGGCAGGTGACTGGGCAGGAGGGCTGCTGGTCCCGATCCCTGGAGGAGCCCCTGACAGGATTACCCCAAGGCTCCCCGCCCTGCTGCTGACGAGGCTGACCCAGCCTCTGAGCCGTCCTTGATCCCTTGATCCCCATCAGAGCTTGGGGAGGCCTCGAGCACCTGCTGGAGGGCAGGGGGGCGGTCCCTGAGCAGGGACCTCCGAGCATTAAACCACCACCCTGGAGGTCAGGGGGCAGGGAACCCTGAGGCCAGCTCATCCCCCAGGACCCATGGCTGTGGTGGGGCGAGGACTGGCATGGGGGAGGAGGGCCTGCGGTCTGGCTATGCCGTCTGCTGCTGTGGAGGGCCTGCCTCTGGCCCTGAGCTTGGCAGAGAAGGCAGTGTGCAAGGTGGTGTATGGTGCCCCCCGTCCCCGCCCACTGCTGCTGCCTGTGGGCCTGGAGCTATGGCTCTACGTCCAGAAGATGCGAAACCTGCAGAGAAAGAGGTGCGCGGGCAGCTGCTCGTGGGCACATGCGTGTGGGTGGTTGGAGGCTGTCCTGGGATGTGTGGAGGGGGTACCCCAACTGGTGCAGCTGCAGGTGACTGGCTGCACTGCCTGGATCCCAGATTGGAGGTGCAGAATGACGGAGACCCTCAGTGCACCCTCCCCTCCCCCGACTTTAAGGCTCAGGTCTTTCCGAGGCCAGAAACCTCATTGCCTTGATGCCACGTCTCCGGCTAGGAGGGAGGTGGGAGGCAGCTCCCATAATCAGATCTGCAGAGCAGCAGTATCTGGGCTCTGCCAACACCCAGGCCTCAGGCCTGAAGCCTGGAGGAGGGGCAGTAAGCCGAGTGGCAAGCGGCTTGGGCAGGGCAAGCGGGCCTTAATTAAGAAGCCCTGTGCGTGGCGCTGGCCACAGGACAGGGCTTGGCTGGTTGCCATGGCGACCGTGGGCTCCTGTGACCCACGTGGCATCCAGACGGTTATTCCCAGAGGGATGGGTGAGGTGGCTTCAAGAAGCCTGGCAGGTAGTGGGTGGGAGGCCCTGGCCCTGAGGAGAAAGGATTGCTGGAAGCAAGGAGTTCAAGACCAGCCTGGACAACATAATGAGACCTCTGTCTCCACCAAAAAAAAGAAAAGTTACTGGATGGCAAGTCTTGAGTGTTAAAAAAAAAGAAAAGAGAAAAAATTAGCTGCATGGTGGTGGTGAGGGTGAGGCAGGAGGATGGCTTGATCCTGGGAGACAGAGGCCTGGCCGAGATCACACCACTGCACTCCAGCCTGGGTGACAGAGCAAAGACCCTGTCTCTGTAAAAATAATAATAGTGAAATAAGTTTTAAAAATGAAAAATAAAAGCAATGGAAAGCAAACAGGAAGGAGGCGCAAGTGGCTGGGGAGGCCCTTTGCCAGTGTCTGTGAAATCATGTCCTCTCCGGGGCTCCCTTCTGTTCTGTCACCTTCTGGGGCCCCCTAGGCTGCCCGGTTGCTGAGTCTTGTGCCTTTCACCCTCTGACCCTCAGGGGCACCCTGCAGATGGGGGCCTGCCTACTCACACTGGGCACCCCATGGCATCTGCTGGCTGTGCCCTCCCCCCAGAACCCTCCACCCCAGGGCTGGGCAGCAGCCTGAGGCCCCATGACCTGTGAGAGTAGGATGGAGGAGGACACCCGGCCAAGGGTCACACCCAGCCCAGGGCAGGCAGCAGGGAGCTGCAGAGCCAGGCAGCCACGGAGTGACCCCACACCCCTCCCCGGCAGCTGAATGCTGAGGGCAGCTCCCCAAGGCGCAGGGTGGGGTCCCTCGGTGAGCAGAGCTACGGTGGCAGCTGATGTACACGGTCCTTGGGGGTGTGCAGGGCCCAAGGTGAGGGGCTTCTTCTCTGAAGTCCCTGCCTGAAGGTGGGGGACCAGGGCCAGCCAGGGCATTGGTGTTCAGAAGGGGGCCTGGGCCCTTGGGGTTAGGGGCAGCTCATGGGGCAGAGTTTGTCTTGGGATGGGCCACCATCCACATCTTCCCACAGCAGCGCTGGGCAGGGGCGGGCACTGTGCGGGAACAGCAGGTTCTCAGCCCATCCTGGCCAACAGTGGTGAGCGCTTAGTTCTGTGGGTTGGGGACCAGGAGGAGAGGGGCTGGGACTGGCTAACCCTCAGCACACCTCCCAGCCCCGCCCGCCCCCCCATCACCACCCCCACCTGTCTACCCTGGAGGCTTGGAGGCTGACTGAATCCCCAGGCCCTGACTGGGAGAGCTTGCAGGTGGAGGGTCCTCCGAAGGATGCAGAGCGGGGGAGGGGCCGAGATCAGATCCCCACCCCTCCTGACCCCCCATGTGGCCTTCCTCAGCACCCCCACACCATCTGGGAGTCTCAGTTGTTCCCGGTGGGAATTGAGGGGCCTCTCTCAGCAGCCATGATCTCTTGGGAGGATGGCGGGGGTGCCTGGCCCCTGCAGCTCATAGCGCTGGGATTTGGGTGAAGGCAGGGTGTTGGGCCATGCCCCCTCCAGCACCGGGCCCCTGGGCCTGAGGGTCTTGCTGGGGTCACAGACTCACACCTTTGCCCCAGTGGCATTCCTGACCTTGGCCATGAGACAGGCAGACAGGAGGTGCTAGCAGAGGAGTGCCAGCTGGGGTGCCTTGGGCCCCACACCTGCTTCCCGGCCTGTCCCAAAAAGACTCTCAGCTGTGTGAGCACAGACGTGACTGGGGCCCCAGCCCACTCAGGGGCGTCACCTGTGGTGAACCCACGAAGGCACTCAGGCCCCGGGCGACCTTGCCAGGGGTGGGCCATGACACCAAGTACCTTGGCACAGGATGGAGGCGTCGTGCCTGGAGCTGGCACTGGAGGGTGAGCGTCTGTGCAAGGCGGGTGACTTCAAGGCGGGTGTGGCCTTCTTTGAGGCCGCCGTGCAGGTGGGCACCGAGGACCTGAAGACACTGAGTGCCATCTACAGCCAGCTGGGCAACGCCTACTTCTACCTGAAGGAGCATGGCCGGGCACTGGAGTACCACAAGCATGACCTCCTGCTGGCGCAGTGAGTGGGCAGCCCCGCTGGCAGGCGGACACTTCCGGCGCATTACAGTTTGAGGAGGGGACGGGCGAGCAGGTGTAAGGGAACACAGCAGGGACACCCTCACCTGGAGGGCGGCCAGGGCTCGGGGCTCCTGCAGGGGCTGGGTTTCAGAGGACAGGCGTGAGTAGGTCTGTGTGTCTGCGCCGAGCACCTGGGCTGTGTGTGAGCACACGTGACTGTGCGTGGCCCGTCTATAACCCTTTCCCTGGCCCCCAGCCCCCGGCGCACTCCCAGCCGCTGCTCAGAGAGGTGTGGTCCTATGCTCAGTGAGGTGCACTCCTGTGCTCAGTGAAGGCCATCTCTGCTCCCCCGACCCCAAGTTCCCACTCACAGCCTCCTTCCTGCCCACGCCACCCCCTCCAGTCTCCCTGACCCGCTCTCTGCTTCCCACCGCCTCTTGCGGTCTCCAGTCGGGTCCAGCTGCCAGTCCACACCTCCCAGGAGCATGCGTCCCTCGCCTCAGCCCTGCCCAGCGCCCTCTTCCTCAGCCTGCAGCTGCCCTGACTTCTCAGCAGGGCAGAGCTTCTCGGAGCAATCCTCCTGCACTGGCCAGCTCCCACACGGGCTCCTCAGCACCCAGCCCAGTGTCCGGGGCCGGTGGCCGCGCAGCAAGTGTCCTCTGAATCAGTTAGCAGGAAGTTAGTCCACCGTCAGGCCCCCCGGACCCTAATAGCTGCAGACCCCAGCCCCCTTGCCCCAGGCCCAGGCACCTCGGCAGCCCTGTGACGGTGGGCAGGAGCCTGTCCCCCAGACCCAGCCCTGCAGGGTCCACACCCAGGACTGCCCAAGTCCTCACTGGCCCGGCCCTCAGGCCCCTGCCTGGCCGCACCTCAGGGGATGCAGGCTCCTGTCTGCCCTAGGCTGGCCCCTGAGGCCCAGTTTCCCCACCCCATGCTCAGTCTCCCCCTGCCCCAGGCCCAGGGGCCTGCCCAGTCCTCAGCCCGGCCCCTTCACTCCTCCCCGTTGTTCAGGACTATCGGTGACCGCATGGGGGAAGCCAAGGCCAGCGGAAACCTGGGTAATACGCTCAAGGTCCTGGGACGCTTTGACGAGGCTGCTGTCTGCTGCCAGCGGCACCTCAGCATTGCCCAAGAGCAGGGAGACAAGGTGGGTGCTGGTCCGGGGCTGGCACCTCCCAACCCTGCCCTGCCGGCGTCCAGATCCGGGGTGGGGGCAGGTGGGTCACACATCACTCATCCAGCTCCTCATGGGAGGGATGACAGGGAGGCCAGTCCCTTAGACCCCATATGACATGGGAGAGTGTGGGCCCCCAAAACGATGGCTCAGTGCCTGCTGACACTGCAGCCCAGGCCCCCGTCTTCTGCCCTCAGCTCTGCCACCCCTCTCGGTGACCTCCCCCTGAATCTGTCCACACCCCCAGTCACTCCCTGAGGGGCCCTGCAGGAGGCAGGGGGTGCTCTGGGCTGCGGTGGTGGTGGGAGACTGAGCTCAATGGTGGTGGTGACAGCAGGGAGAGTGGCTCCTTCCCCCCTTGTGCTGGACCCGAGACAGGCTTTGCCGACCTCCCTCCGTGGCCTGGTGAGGCAAGAAAACCCAGGCTGGGGGATGTGACTTGCTCCCCATCAAGTAGCTGGAGGTGGCTGAGTGGGCTTGAGGCCGCAGCATCTGGTCCCAACTGGAGCTCTCAGCCTCGGACGTCAGAGAACAGCGCTGAGGACCTGCGGTCCTGGCCACATCAATTGGCAGAGGAGGAGGGATGGCGAGGAAGGGCAGAGCCTGGCTTCCCAGTGTCCCATCCTCAGGGCTCCACCCCTGCCTTAGAGTTTGTGACTCAGTGGGAGCCCCCGAGGTCCTCGCCGTGGGGAGTCGAGACAGTGAGGACACCGGCTGGCCAGCTCTGCTTATCCTGTGGGGGGCCGTGGAGGCACGCCCCAACCCTCCATGCTGCACACAGGTCGGGGAGGCGAGGGCCCTCTACAACATCGGGAACGTGTACCATGCCAAGGGCAAGCAGCTGTCTTGGAACGCCGCTCAGGACCCCGGGCACCTGCCGCCCGACGTCCGAGAGACGCTGTGCAAGGCCTCCGAGTTCTATGAGTGAGTGGGGCAGGTCCGGCCCGGGGACCGGGGCTGCTCTGAATTTCTGGGTTCCACAGACACTTCCAGACCCCTGGCCCCAGCCCCACACCTCCCAGCAGCTCCAGGGCAGTGACAGCCAGGTCCGCCCAGCCTCAGTTGTAGGCTCCCTACCCCAAGCTTGCCCCTGCCAGGGACTGGGGGACCTCAGAGCTGGAGGATTCTGGAGCCCACCCTAGCCACCCTCTTTCCGGGGTATGGCCCTGAGGGCTGCCTGGAGGCTGCTGCTCAGCTCTTCTAGCCTGGGGTGGGTGAGGACCTGGGCTGGGAAGACCATGGCTCAGAGGCACTCGGCCCCCAGGAGGAACCTGTCCCTGGTGAAGGAGCTGGGTGACCGGGCGGCACAGGGCAGGGCCTACGGCAACCTGGGGAACACCCACTATTTGCTGGGGAACTACACGGAGGCCACGACCTTCCACAAGGAGGTGAGCCGAGCTGGGCCGGTGACGGGGTGGAGGGGCCGGGCTGCTGCAGGGGCAGGGCTGGGCCACACCCTGGTGGTCCCTGAAAGCAGGGTGGGGTTGTGTGGCTGGGCAATGGCACCCCCTACTGAGCCCTGGCCTCATCTGCACTTGGTTCTGAGGCTCCTGGCTGCTGCCACAGACCTACAGACATCAGGCCGGCCACCCGAGCAGGGAGGCAGCACCTGTCCACCCATGTCAGGCCCCAGGGCTGCTCCGTGACCGCCTGGCCTTGGATCTGTCCCCTCAGCGCCTAGCCATTGCTAAGGAGTTTGGAGACAAGGCGGCCGAGAGGAGGGCCTACAGCAACCTGGGGAACGCCCACGTCTTCCTGGGGTGCTTCGACGTGGCCGCTGAGTACTATAAGTAGGTGGTCCTCACACCTCCCAGGAAACAACAGGCCGGGGGGCTGGGTGCCAGGCCAAAGAGGTGCCCGCCCCAAGGCAGGAGTCTGACTGCCTCCCCTTCCTTCCCCTCTCCAGAAGCCAAGGTAGGGTTCTAGGCTGCCCCAGGAAGGGCAAACGGACAAAGCTTATGGGGAGGCAGGTGCGGAGGATCCCGCCTGTGGGAGGTCCGGGCCATCTGCCCCCTGGCCTGAGCCACAGAGCAGTGCCTGCCAAGTGAAGCCTGGCTGTCAGCACTGCATCCCGGACCCAGCCCTAAACTTAACCCCATCTCAGCCTGAGCAGTGGGCACAGCAGTCCCGGCTCCTCTGGAGAGGAGTGGCAGCTCAGGGTGGTCAGGCGACTTTCGAGAGCCTGGCAGGACCCCTGTCCACCCGGGGCCAGCAGTCAGGCTCTGTGGCCATTTGAGGATGGGAATGAGCCTGACCCCAGAGGGGGCCCAACGGGATTCCGGGGCAGGGGACCATCGGCAGGCTGGGTCCCCATTCTTTCCTTCCACCCCTCCTCACCCTGGAACCCTCCTCCCCGGGGGCTGACCTGCCACTCTGTGCAGGAAGACACTGCAGCTGGCCCGGCAGCTCCGGGATCAGGCTGTGGAGGCACAGGCCTGCTACAGCCTGGGCAACACCTACACGCTGCTGCAGGACTATGAGCGTGCCGCTGAGTACCACCTTCGGCACCTGCTCATCGCCCAGGAGCTGGCCGACAGGTGAGCGGGCATGGGGGCGGGCGTGGGCGCGGCGGGCAGACCCGGCCCAGCCCACAGGCTGAATTACCGTGGCCCGGGCCAGATGGCCTGGGTCCCATCCCCTGCTGTGTCACTGACCATGGTGTGACCTGGACGGGCCAATGCCGCTGTGGGGACGGAGACAGATGGTGTGGACACTGGGCCAGCCCCTGACGCCTGGCACAAGGGGGTGGGGTCCGCCTCCCATCACTCAACTCGCCACCCTGTTGCCACCACCCGTGTATGTATATAAATATCAGTCTCTGCAGATAGACAAGCCAGCAAACCACAGGCCCCTAAGCACTGTCCTGTGTGCAGGTCTGGGGTGGGTGGTGGCCAGAACAAGGGATTCAGAGCCACAGGCCTGTGGCCTTTCACAGGCAGTGGAGAGGAGGGGTCTTCGGAAAGGCTGCCCTGCCTGGAGGCTTAAAAGCAGCCCACGGTTTTCCCTTGTGGGGTGGTGATAAGAATGTTCTGGAACAGACAGAGGTGCCAGTTACACAGTGTGAATGAACAAAATGCCACTGAATCATCCACTCGAAAATGGTCAAATTCCTGTTAGATGCATTTCCCTCCAATATAAAAACAACCCCCCACCCTGTGACTTGGGGGTGCCTCTAGGGGTGGAGGGAGTGTGGGGCAGAGGCTCACTGGCCGCCAGAGGGCGAGAGAGTCCCAGGGCCCAGAAGCTGCCTGGAAGGCAGAGGTGGCCACAGGCTGGGCTGCCCAGTTCTGTGCCCTAAGCCTTTTAACGGGAAGGAAAAAGGCGGAGCTGACTGGGAATTCTTGAAGGGGGCAGAAGTTGTGGGAGGTACTGGTTGGTGGACCCCGATGACCCTCGAAGCTAGGGTTATGCTGGGGCCCTGACCACCAGGGGCTGCAGCTGGGGCTGGGGGCAGGCCTGGAGAAGGCAGGTATGGACGCGGTCTCCCTCTCTGGCAGAGTGGGCGAGGGCCGGGCGTGCTGGAGCCTGGGGAATGCCTACGTGTCCATGGGGCGCCCGGCGCAGGCCCTGACCTTCGCCAAGAAGCACCTTCAGATCTCCCAGGAGGTGAGCCAGCCTGCCACCAGAGGCCCTGGGCATCGTCCAGCCCACTCCAGATGGGCGGATCCGCTCCACTCTGCCCCGATCGAGCCTTCAAGTGCCTGGACCACCCCCATCCTTCCAGGCCCATTGCAGCCGCCTGGCCACCGGGTCCTTTCGAGGCCTGCTGGTGACTTGTCTATTATACCCAGGGATTTTTCCTACAGCCCCCCAGCTGGTGCCTTCCTGGGAAGCTGTGTCTCCTCCTTTTTGGAGAGGTTGCAAGGGGCTCTGCCCACCAGCACCCTCCCACTGTGGTCATGGCGGGACGTCATGGGTGAACTCTGGGCCTCCCAGATCCTGGCCTGTCCTTACACTCCCATGCCACCGCCCTTTGCCCACCCGGAGTCTATCCATGCTAAAGACGGTGCCAGCCCTTGCCGACCCGGGTAGGAGGCAGCCGCGTGGGGAGGCCTACAGGCGCCCGGGCGAGGGTAGAGAGGGGCAGGCACGTGAAGGCCAGCAAAGGCCTCGTCTAGAGAGTTTTTTTACTGGCGGCTGGCAGGCAGCCCCCGAGTCCCTGAGTGCAGGCCACAGCCTCCAGGGCCCTCCAGGGCTCTGCATGACAGTTCCCCCCTCCCCGTGCCACCCCCTCTTCCACTTAAGCAAACTGTTGGTTCCCAAGCAATGTGAATGTTCCTGGGAGGGTCCCCCACAAAGCCTCGGTGCCCAAGGCAGGGGCTGAGAGAGGTGCAGTGGGCAGGGCCAGGCCCCTTGCCCACTGAAGGGCACAGGGCCGGCTGCCCAGTACCCCAAGCATCTCTTGGGTGGGACTAGGGGTTGTTGAGGACCTGTGGGACCACCTTACCCAGGGACAGACCCCCAGACTCCACCTCAGGGGCCACAGTGAGTCCTGGTTCCCTCAGAGGCCCAGGGTTCAGTGACAGGTTCAGGCCACCCAGAAGGTCAGGAACGGTGTGCTGAGGGCCATCGAGGTCCCCCTGGAGCCCAAAGCAGGGCCCCCAGTGACACCTGCCCACTCTGCCTCCCGCTTTGCTCACCACAGATCGGGGACCGCCATGGGGAGCTCACAGCCCGAATGAATGTGGCACAGCTGCAGCTGGTGCTTAGCCGCCTGAGCAGCCCAGCAGCCTCAGAGAAGCCTGACCTGGCTGGCTATGAGGCCCAGGGTGAGTTCTAGGGTTGTGGGGGGTCACAGGCAACAACTGGATGGGGAGCTGGGGAGGGGTGGGATAGAGGCATGGCCAGCATGGCCAGAAAATGCCCCTTGCGAGCCAGTTCTTCCTGGCCTCAGGGACAGCACGGCCTGAAGTTCACCCTGAGCCCCTCCCACCCGCATCCTGAGTGGTGCCGCTGGGCTGCTGGCAGAAGGACAGAAGGTGGCCGCTTATTGCCCCACTGGCCGCTCCAGGGCCCCCACCCCCAGCTGCCCCGGGAGCACTCGGTGCAGGGAGAGCATCCATCCTCATACCAGGGTCGGGGAGAGCTGCTGGGAGGCCAGAGGGCTGGGCTCGGCTAGGGGAGCCCCATGTGCCTGGGGCTGTAATCAGGCCAGGCCCAAAGCCAGGTGAGGCCATGGGGTAACCTCATTCCTGGGCCGCTGGTATCCCACGCAGGTCAGCAGTGCTGCAGACACATGACAGCCCCTGTAAAGCAAATACACTAAGAAGTGATGGGGGAGGTGCCATCGTTGGGCTGACTTCCTGAGGCAGCTGGCAGGAGGATGAGGGGCAGGCCTGGGGAAGCCAGCCACCCCTGAGGGTCTTGAGTTTGCCGGGAGTTGAGCCCCAGCCCCTGAGAAGGGATGTCTGCTGCCCAGAACACACCTGGGGCCCCCAGGCCTGTTGAGGACCAGGCTGGGGATGCCAGTCCTGGAGATGGCACTGGGCCTCTGTAGTTTCTTCTTATTTTATTTTTAATAATTAAATGTTTCACATAGATAGGATCTCACTATGTTGCCCAGGCTGGTGTCAAACTCCCAGCCTCAAGAGATCCTCCCATCTTGGCCTCCCAAAGTGCTGGGATTATAGGCGCGAGCCACCATGCCCAGCCGTCCCCCTGGTTTTTGACGATGCTCGTGGGTTTCTGATGATGACCTCTACTGGGAAATTGGGGGTGCATGTCAGCCGCCACAGAGGCTGAGGACAGAGGAAGAAGCAGAGTTCTGGGGCCCTCAGCAAGCCTGTGGGACAGCATGCTGTGACCAATGGCAGTGGGTGGGTGGAGAATGGGCTGGAATGTGCCCCCCAGGATGTCCAGGCCTGTATCTACCCATGGCCTGGGTTTTCTAAGGGTGGGGAGCTCTGCTGAGATCTCTAGTGTCCCTCCTGTGTCCCTGACCAAGCACTACCACCATCTGGGACCTCAGCAGCAACTGGGGCAGGGCCTGGCCCAGCTCTGGAAAGGCTCGGGGTCCTCCTAACGTTTTCTTTCTCGGAGCCAAGGAAAAGGGGGGCCGGAGTGGGAGGACGCTGGGACAAAGCAGCTTCTGTCCCTCCCTGGCTCCTCTGTGCCGGACCCCTTCCAGCCGGCGATGCCTCCTCCCCCAGGGCTGGGGAAGGGTCCTCCTCCCTGCCCAGGGCAGCCCTGCTTCCTGGCTGGGGCCGCTGCAAGAGGCCGGCTGCACCCCTAGGGTCTGGGTGGCCGGGGGCGGGAGACCCCCTCTCAGGTGAGCCTGGCAGGAGCAAGGCTTTGAGGCCGGGAGACTTGGCGCTGCGGGTCGGGGCGCCACGGAAGGACCCACGCAGCCTCCCCATTCGGCAGGTGCGGAGCGCGGGGTGGATCTGCGTGCTGCGGGAGGGAGGGGGGTGCAGAGCCGCTCTAGAGCCTGGCCGTGCGGATGGGGGGGGGCGCTGGGGCACAGGAGGGCGCTGCCCAGCCGGCTGTGGGCGGGGCGGGGGCGGGAAGGAGGAAGTCATCGGGGGAGGGGCTTCACCCAGGGGCGTGGCTTGGGGCGTGGCGTTGTGGCGGTGGGCGGGGCCGAAGCCAGTGGGTTTGGTGTCAAGTTGATAAATACAGGGAGACTTGTGTGCGGCTGGAGGACAAAGAGCCTTGGCGGGGCTCAGGCAGCGTGTTAATCTCACTGTCCTCTGCGAGCCCCCCACCCAGCAGAGAGGCCCCAGAAGTGTGACTGGGGGGCACCTCCCTGCCAGCTGCTGGCCTGTCCAGCTCCTCTGGGTATGTGGCCTCTGTGAGACCCTGATAGCTCCCAGCCCCCACCTCCCTGGCCAGAGGGCACAGGCCCCAGCCTCCCACACTTGCTCCTGGGCTGCCCCACCCCCCCATCCCAGCAGGGATGCAGGGCAGGAGACGGAAGCTCTGCTGCCATTCTTGGTTCAGGCAACATGACTGGTATGTTAGGAGGAGGAAGCGCGCCCTGAGCCCTGCAGGACCACCGCCTGCCCTCGGCGGGTCCCCTGGGCCCTGCGTGTCCCACAAGGCGTGTGGCCGCCCTTGGCCCTGCTGACAATGTTCCACAGTCTCTGGGCCCTGCCCAGGGCATCCTGAGCCCGGAGCAGCAGTTCTGTACACAGGAGCTGCTAGGGAAGGACACAACCAGCCTCCCTGGAAGAAGTTCCCTGAACGTCCCAGTGGGTGGCCTCGGGGTCAGGGATGTGCCTGGCATAACATCCCCTGCGGTTTAGGCTGTGAGCCCCGGCCCTGGTCAGCTGATGAAGTGACTTGACCCACTTGTGCCTCAGTGTCCCCGTCTGGGGAAGGGGCCTACCAGTAGTGCTGGGAACAGAGCTTGGCAGGAGTGAGAGGCCAGTGAGCCTGAGAGCCCTGACCCTGTTATGCTCAGGCCCTGGGTGGGCGCAGCAGGCATGGTTGCAGCACCATCCTCCGCTTCCAGCAGCCCAGTGGCCCTTGGGCATCCATAGAGATGGAGGGTGCACCCTCTGTCCACACACCTAGGAGGGCTCAGAGGGGACAGTGCGGGGAAATGGTACACAGGGCCCAGCATGCATCAGGCCCACAGTAAATGCCTGCTGCTTGGTCACCACGCCTCTGCCATGTGCCAGGCACTGCTGGGGCCCTCACTAGCATCAAGACCACTGAGCCGCATCCAGCATCTGGTAGGTGAGGAACGGGCAGCCCAGGAGCGAGCCGCAGGGAAGACTGTGGCAGGAAGAAAAACCCCACTGGGGCAGTGTGGATAGGAACGTGGGGGTGGGTTACAGCAGCCAGGTGGGCTTCGGGACGTGACTGTCCATTCCGACTGCCCTCACAAAGCACCGCAGGCCGGGGCAGCAGCAGCATACGTTGCCTCCTCACAGCTTTGGAGCCCACAAGGCCAGGGTCGGGGTGCTGGGTGCTGGGGTACTGGTGAGGGTCCTCGTCCTGGCTGGCAGACGGCGCTTTCCTGCTGTGTCCTCACATAGCAGAGAGACAAAGGAAGAAGGGGGAGCTTAAGAATGCTGCTTCTCCTGAGGTTACTAGTCATTATGGGGGCTCCACCCTCATGACCTCATATAAACCTCAGGACCTGCTAACACCATCCCATGAGGAGTCAGGGCTTTAATGATGATGTTCCAGCAATGAGTAGAACTGGAGAGAAGTGAGCCTCGAGCTAAAACAGAGGAACAGCATCCAGGCATCGGGAACAGCCTGTGCAAAGGCCCGGAGGCAGGGCCAGCCCGGTGGGTGGAGGGGCAGGGGAGACCTGGAGCTGACGGAGCAAGGAGAGGGCCTTGGCTGAAGGAGGGAGGCCTCTCGGGCCCTTGTGTGAGGCCCCTGTCCAGTGGGGTGGAATCCTCAGGACCCAGCAGAGGAGGAAGGCCTGGGCGAGCCCTTACCACTCCCCTCCTCGGTCCCTGAATGGAGAGAGGACTTAGGGACATGGCTGGGGCAGCAGGCAGTGAGGGGCAGGTGATCCGGCTGCAGGGAGGCCAGGAGGGGTGGGACTCGTTCTGCAGTGAGGCAAGGACTGCCTGGATCTCAGGCCAGAGGTGGGCATGAAGGAATGTTGTGGGGAGCAGCTGAAATTCGGGGTTGCTGAGGTCTGAGCCAAGCCAGCGGGGCAGGTGCTGCTCTGAGAGGTCAGGTAGGCACAGGGTGAGCGAGAGGCTCGGTGGGCTGGCATTGGCCACGGCACATAAACATCTGGAGCTGGGCGAGGACAGAAATGAGGACGACAGCATGATGGTCAGCGCCAGGTGGCCATGGGCCGGAGCTGGGAGAAGTTTCTGAACGTTGCCTTGTAGGTGGGAGAGACAGGAAGCCAAGCCAGTGGGCCAGGCCTGAGGGCACCTCATCTGGGCAGCTCAACCAAGGGCGTGGGGCTCAGACTCAACACCTCAGCCGACTCTGCAGACAGAGGGGGCATTGAGCCGGGTGCAGCGGGCCTTCCACCAGCTGTCTGTGCTTGGCCATGAGGGTACCCATCCCAGAGCCAGACACAGGCTGTGTCTCAGAAGGGCATTTCAGCCACTGCCGCAGCCTGGGCCCATCCATGCAGTGTCCTGGTGGAGGGCCAGGCCTGGCAGAAGCAGCCGGGCTGGGCCCGGGACCTGGAGGATGCAGTGGGGAAACTGAGTCAGGCCCCCACGGCAGCAGGGGGTGGCAGAGGGAGAACCAGGCCCTCAGGCATGCATGCTGGGAGACAGAGCGGGGCTCTTCCTGGGTGTGGTAAGTACCAAAGGGCCCGCCCTGGCACAGATGTGCCCCCTCTGTCTTTTCCATGGTGTGGGAGCATGCCCCGAACTACACGGGGCGGGGAAATATCCTCAGAGCTGCCCTGCTAATCTGGGTGGGGGTGGGCAGCAGGCAGCCCCTCAGAGAACAGGACGCCAACTCCAGCCCCATTCGTCCCTTTCAGGCTGCACCATCCGGGGCTGGGACAGCACCACCTCAGTGCCCGGCCGAGCCTGAATGTGCTGGAGCAAACCCCAGTCCCATAGACCACTGTGGCCACATGGTGGGGACGGGAGCCCTGCCCGGGGCATTGGTGTTGGGAGTGGGAGGAGGAGTGGACAGCCTTAGGTCCCAGCATCCTCCTGCTCAGGCCCCTGATAGCCCCAGGTGTGCCTCTGGCTCCAGACTCTTCCATCCCAGGCCACTGGAGAGCAGCTCAGAGCGTGTCCTTAGAGCCGGGTCAGGGAAGTGCACAGCCCACACTTGGAATCCCTGCCCGGCTCTCAGGAAGCCCTAGACATTCGCTGTGGGCTGGTCTGGAGCCAGCAAGCTGGAGGCAGAGGACCAGCCTGGAGCCCCAAGTCCTTGGCTCCCTCTGCTCCTGTCCACTTCCCCCCAGCCGTGTTTAGGACACTCACCTTTTAAACGGGTCACATGGACAGGCTTGGGAAGGGGTGCTAACAGCCAGGCCAGGCCAGGGCTCCCGCCAGATGCCCTCTTGGCTGTCTGAAGCCCCCAGCACACCCTCATCACTGCTGTTCACTGGGTGGGGCAGGACCCCCTTCCTCGTGGGAGACTCACCTGCAGCATGGCCTGTAAGGGGGACCCTCAGAGACCCTGGCACTGGCACATTTCCTCCCTCCCTCGTGGTCAGGTCCAGGCTCATATTTAAATCAGGGCCCAGTTCATATTTAAATCAGGGTGCTGATGAGCCCAGGGGCAGGGGATGCTGGCTGAGTGACCCAATGATGCGAGTGAGGCTGGGAGGGGCTGTGTGTGGGGCCAGGTGCTGGAAGTGGCTGAGTGACTCCCCACCTGGGCCAGCTCCCTCCCTTTATGGACACTGTGTTCCCTGTCGGGCCCAGAACCCAGGGCTAACGTGGGGTCTGGGTGCACCTGAGGCCCCAGAGCCCTGCCTGAACATTCATGCTGCTGTGATGAGTGCTCCAGCCCTGGTGGCTATGCCCGCTGATACAGTGGGGCCTGGATAGGGTAGGTGGGTGTCAGGGCCTGCCCCCCTACATCTGCCTGGTACAGGTGGCCACCAAGCAGCTTCAATTTAGGACCCGAGCCCCTGGGGGTATGACAGCAGAGGGGAATTGCCCAGCCCAACCCTGCCAGCCCAGTCTGATGAGGGCACTGAGCTCCAAGGCATAGTAATGGGGCCAAGTCTGCTGGTCTGGAGGCACCAGGACGGGATTCTGACAGCGCCCACTGACGCTAGGGCTGGCTCTGTCCCCGCCCTCGGACACACACCCACTGTGTGTGGGGTCCTGGGTACAGCTCATGTCCCATGTGCCTGTGGGTGGAGGGATGCTTGGTTCCCAGGAAGACTGGGTAAGGGTGGGCATGGGGGGTTGGGGACTGTGGGCAGGAGGGGAAGAGAGCCAGGGTCTTCCCGGCTACAAGAGGCTCCCTGGAGATGTGCCATGAGTAGGGACAGCAGAGACAGGGTCCTCAGTGTCAGCCTCGTTCTGCCATCATCCCATATGCCTAGAATGTTCTGCTGCCTTTTCCATAGCGGCCGCATCCCCACCCATTCCATCTCAGAGAAGTGCCCAAAGACCCTGGCTCCCAGCCATGTCATCAAGCCCCTCCCACAGGCCAACAGGTCCCTCCCACAGGACTTCAGGCCCTTCCCACAGGCCATCTGGCCCCTCCCACAGGACCTCAGGCTTCCTCAACGAGGCATCTTACCTGGTTGGGATGGTTCCCCACATCCTGGATTCCACCCCTGTTTTCTGTTTGCCGCCTCATTTCTGGTCTGCCAGGTCTGTTCTGCCCTGGACCTGGGCCCCTGCAAGTGCTCAGGGAGCAGCCAGGCTGAGGTAGGATCCACTCTCCCAAACTCCCAAATCCTGTCGGGCCTCTCAGGGCTGAGCACCTGCCTCTGCCAGGGCCATGCCAGGACAGGTTTGGAGGTGGGTCTGGCTGTGGGGTTGTCCAAGGGCTCCAGGACAGGCACTGGGGGCTCCACTGAGTCTGAACCTGGCCAGTGTTGGGTCAGATGGCTGTGCCTCCCCACCCCACTGTGGCAGAGAAGATGGGGGTTCCTTGGGTGGACACATGGCCAGAAGGGTGAGTGCAGGGCCAGGAGGGATGGACAGGAGCCAGGGGAAGGCCCCACGGCAGAGCTGGTCTGGGGGACTCATCTGAGGCCTTTGTCTCCCCCACCCTGGCCTGGATTGCCCTTGGTGAGCTGGGAACACCCAGAGGCCCACCCCACCTGCCTCCGGGGCACAACATGACTCACCCTTAGGAGAGGGGATCGGGTGGCCTCACAGGGGTGGCCAAGGTCCACAGGGAGGATGTTAGGCAGAGGGAATAGCAGGAGCTTACGGGGGGAGGCCCCATGCATCACAGGGGATAGCCCCGTCCAGAGCCAGGCCAGGAGCAGGTGCAAAGCCAGACCTTACCTGACCCACCCCGGGTGCACTCCATCTCGATGTCTGTCCCCCTCTGGCTGGCTTGTCTGGCTCTGACAGTACAGTGGGGGGATGCAGAGATCACTTGGACATGGCGTTTGCCTCCACGGGCAGGGCTGGCAGTCAGAAAGCCATGGCCAGGCTGGTCCTTGGCCCCCCAGAGACCCTGGCTTGGCCCAGCCGATGCGAGGTGCCAGGGTGGCCCTGGACTGACTGGGCCTCTCTGTCTTCAGGGGCCAGACCCAAGAGGACGCAGAGGCTGAGCACGGAGCCCTGGGACCTGCTGAGACTCCCCCTGGAGAGGGTGAGCTGGGGACACAGGGGACTGATGTCAGCACAGCCGAAGCCAGAGCATGGGCATCGGGGTTAATGAGGCCAAACTACCGCCACCTACCTCAGCCCCCCGCTGCTGGGAGACAAATGTGCCCTCCTCGGCCTGAGGCCCTGCATGGGCCCATCTGCCACCTGCTTCCCCATGTCCCTCAGCCTCTGGCCAGCTGTGCCCCAGGCGAGGAGTGGTCCTCACACATTTTGGGCCCCCATACCCCACCCAGCCTCTAAGTGACTGCATCCTCCAGAGTCCACACACAGGGACACCCACTTCTGCCTGCTCTCTGCCCTCTTGGACTCTGCACCCAAACTGGGGACAGCCGCTCCAGATGCAGATGCCAGCTGGGGTTCAGAAAACCTAGATGGACAGCTTCAGGGGCTGCCCGGCTGGCTCTGTGCCTGCCAGTGGCAGGTGCTGTGTGGCCTGGGGCAGCAGCATGACCTCTCTGAGCCTCTGTTTTCTCTGGTGTGGCATGTGGTCAGTTGTGGATGGCCGTCAGGGCTCTGCTGTGGGGACAAGGCCGGAGGATGCCCACAGTCACTGTCATTGCTGGTGTAAGCCAGCTGAAATTCGGTGGAGGCCACTGGCCCTCAGACACTACCCCCAGCCTCTCCCGGCCCCAGCCAAGGGCCCACAGCCCCAGGCCTCTCCGCTTCCCTTAAGACTGAGCACCTACTATATGTATCCATGAAGTGGAGGTGGCCTGGCCTTCCCTTCAGGGTCCTGGGAGGGGACATGGGTTCATAGTTGCCCAGGATACCCACAGCCTTACCCCCCCCAGGAGCAGAATGGAGACAGCCAGCACTCCGGGGACTGGCGGGGGCCCAGCAGGGACTCGCTCCCCCTCCCTGTGAGGAGCAGGAGGTACCAGGAAGGCGCTGATGCTGAGAGGAGGCCACAGGAGGGCAGCCACTTCCCGCTGGACAGCGCCGACGTACGGGTGCAGGTGCTGCGCACGGTAGGTGCCCCACGGCAGAGCCAGGCCGAGAGAGGAGAGCTTGGCAACTGGGCACCAACTCCACTGCCAGCTGGCGGGGCCAGGCTGGGCCCGGGCACTCCAGGAGCACTGGTCCCTCCCCAGCGCATTTGGCACAGGGCTGTCCCGGGACCCTGGTGGGGCTCCATGCAGGGCAGCGGGCTTAGCATTGTGGGTGCACCTGCCTCAGGTCCAGGCCACCAAAGAGCCTCCCGGAGACTGCCCTGGGCTCTTCTGCATGGAAAGCCCTGTCTCTCTTTGGGCCTTAGTTTCCCTCTTGTTCACCAGTTGGGGGCTGGCTCTTCCCAGCTTTCAGGTGGCCTCTCTCTCTGACCCCAGCCCCCACCCTCCCTTGTTGGGATCCTCCGGACCCATCTGCTAGTCACAGGAGCATGTCCCTGAAAGGGAATGGCTGCCTCCACTGTGAGCACCAGGCCTCACAGATGCCCCGATGGGGTACCCCTTCCTGAGGCGGCTCTTGAAGACTCTGGCCAGTGAGGTCAAGCCCTGAAGAGGTGGACGAAGCCACCGTAATCCCTGGGGGAATCCCGGGGTCTCTGATATATGGCGGGGTCCCTGAGCAGAAGGGCCTGTGGGGCACCTAAGGGGCAGGTGGGAAGCCCCCGAGCCACGTCCACGGTCAGGCCCTGGGGTGGAGACACCAGCTTCGGCAGCTCCAGCCGGGCTGCGGTGCTGGGGCTTCTCCAAGTCTGGCAGGGGCCAGGGCAGGACCGATGGCCAGTGGGCTTGTGGAGGGGATGCAGCTGCGTGGCCTGTGGATGGCTGCAGAGCCCTTGGTGAGGGGACAGCAAGGGCTGGGTCCACCCAGGGATCCTCCTGGTCAGGGGCTGGGAGGCCCCACCCCGCCCTGCCCCACCCGGGCTCAGGGTCACGAGTTGAGCTGCATTGAAGGCTTTGGTGGGGCAGAGGGTCAGAGCCCAGCAAGCATCAGCAGTGCAGCCTAGGGGCCACCCCAAGTCCTCAGGGCTAGCCAGGAGCCCCTGCATTGCTGCAGCACACAGCAGTGGGGGAGGAGTGGGACAGTGGCACTGACTGCCAAGCGTGTGGGGGACGGATTTGGGACAGACAGACAGACGAGGGTCAGGCTCGGGGATGGCGGGGGGATGGGGGACAGGCCGGGCCTCTGACTGCTGGCAGGTGTCCACTGTCCAGGGGCCTCTCCAGTCATAGGGGAGCCAGTTGGCATTCAGGGACATAGATGGGCCAAGTCCTGGTTCAGAGGTCATCCTGGAGCTCCCCCGAACAGGGCGGCTGGGTCCAAAGCACCAGAAATGAGTCTGAAACAGTTCCCCCGTGGCTCTAACCTGCAGAGGGCATGGGTGCCAGGCCGGGATGCCCGTCCTTCCCACCAGCAGGGCACAGGCTACCCTCCCCTCATTCTACCCCAGCACTGCCTGACCCTCTGGGCTGGGTTTATCCCAGGGAGCACCTGGTCAGGCCTTCCCAGGGGTCCCAGTGGCCCCCAGACTCTCTGGGACTGGTGCAGGGAGCAGAACTGGGACCCAGGCGCCTGCACTGTCCACAGCTAGCCCTGCCCATCATATCTGGGCCACTAAGGAAGAAGCGGGAGGCTGGCAGTGTGTGTGGGACAGGCCAGAGTCAGCCAGCCTCAGGGGCAGGTGGCTTTGTAGGAAGCAGAGGTTTTGGGTTCGCCTCATGTGCCCCCAGTAAACTGCCCTGGGCCTGGGCTGGTGGAGCCAGGGGACACAGTTCCAGGTGTCCAGCTGCCTGGCCCAGCATGCTGGAGGCCCTGGCCAAGGAACCCCCACCTGCCTCAGGTCCTGCTCCCCTGGCCCACCGAAGGGTAGGATGCCTGGGACAGCCAAGATCCTGGCACCAGACAGACTGGGTCCCTGGGTCTGTGAGGATGTGCCAGGGCCTCCTGGTTCTCTGTTGACCTGAACCCCACTGGCCTTCCTGAGGTCAGGGCCTTGGGTACTCCCCTAGTAAGGGCCATCTGCGCCCTGGTGGCAGCCTGCGTGGGTGGGTGGGGGACACACCCCTGGGCAGTGGTGGCCAGGTGGGCCCCCTTCCCCCTCTGCTGGGGTCCTCAGAGGAGGGTGTTCACCTCTGAGCTGAGGTCCTCGTCTGTCAAGTACAGCTGATGCTGACACTGTGCCGTTGTTCTTGTTGACCAGCCAGCCCCTGCCCCTCCACACCCTGTGCCCAGACAGTGCAGGGGCCTGGCAGCCAGCACATTCAGGGCTTTGGGGTCTGAGCAGGTGCAGCTGGGTGTGGTCTGGGGGTCAGAGAACTCATCCTGGGGTGGAGGGCAGGGGGCAGGGCAGGGTTGGCCTCAGAGGCTGGGGACAGTGTGGGTCCAGCCAAGAACGAGACAGAGGGGCAGCAGGCAGCAGGCTGGAGCTGAGCTGGCCGGGAGGCCCAAGCCAGGGCACTGGGGAGCCATCAAGGGCCGTGGGGCAGGAAGGGCTGGCCCAAACAGAGGAGTCCAGATGAGGATGACAGCAGCCCACCTAGCTCCTCTGCACCTGCCTCCAGAGTCAGGCTGAAGAAAGAGGTGGCTTCCCCCAGCTGGCCTAGCTCCGGAGGGAGGCCCAGGGGCCCGGGTGTCATCGGAAAAAGGGCTCTTCAGCAGGCTGTCCGCCCACAGGCGTGGGGGGAGGCTCGATGCTGCACTCGCTGGGGAGTAAACACTCCTCAGGAGCTTATGTGTGTGAGTGCGTGTGAGCCTGCATGTGCGTGTGTGTGAGCCCGAGTGTGTGCATGCGCTCAAATGAGAGGGGCGGTACAAGGAGGGCTAAGCCTCGCCCAGGATCCTATTTAAGCCTCAGGCATCTCCGCCTCGGGGCTGCACTTGGCACTTTGGGCAGGGCAGTGGTGGCCCTGGGCACCCTGGTTCCCACCTGGGCTCTGTGTGGTCAAGCACCCAGCGTGGCTCCTGCTGCTGTGGAGAGAGCCTGTGATCTGCGTGAGTCCGGGGTACCTGGGTTCCTGACAGGTGGAGGCTCCAGGAGCACACATCCTCCACGAAGCCGGGTTGGGTGGATCTGGTCAGGGAATGTTTCCCTCTGTGGGAGAAACTGGGTTTGCACTAAAGCAAGAGAGACTGGTGTCAGACTTGAGAAAGAACTTTGAGAGCTTCAGGAAGGAGGGAGCCAGGGCTTTAGACAAGGGAGAGTCTAGAGCAGGGAGGTGGGACCCCAAGTCCCCCTGGACGTGTTCTACTGGGACCTAAATGCAGGGGCAGCTGGCCTTGGGGCCCAGGGTCCTGCTCCTCAGGGGCTCAAAAGTATTTGGAGGCTTCTCCCCATACCAGCCGAGGTTTTGCACCTATGGTCTTGAACCACTGGAGGGATGCACAGCCTCAGGGAAGGGAAGGGCTGCCCGGCATGGGACCCTGGGAGGGGCTCTGCCATGGCACCTGGGACATGGCCCCTGATGGGTCCTGCCTTTCCCAGGAGGGCCCTTGCTCAGTTCATTGGGCCCCGGGTCACCGGGGGAAGCGGAGCTTGGGCCAGATGCAGCTGTATCCAAGGTCACCACAGCCGGGAAGCCAGTCCCTTTTAGACCAGGAGGCCACATCCTCCCTGGGAGTTACCTGTGTGGTTCCCCAACTGCCACCCTCTGCCTGGACCTGCAGCTCCCAGAGCCCCGGCCCTGTGCTTGCGGCCCTCCCCACAGCCTGAGGCAGTTCTCCCCGCCCTCCTGGCTGGGAAATGGGGGCAGTGGGGGTGTTGCCACAGGCTTGAGCCAGGCCGCAGGAGAGAGAAGGGGGTGTTAGAACTCTCCCTCCCAGATCTGCCTCAGGGACAGGAGGTACCGTGACAGCTGGGGAGTGACTCCAGGGCCTGGAGCCCCGTGGGGTCTCTCCTAAAACAGGGCTGCCCATGGGCCCATGGCTCAGCTCAGGGGTCTTTTTTGCTCCAGTGTGACCTTGGGTAGGTCACATGCGTCTCTGGACCTCACTCTCCTGTGCCCTGGGCTGGTCTCAGCAGTTGTCTGTCTCCTGGGCTGGGGGTCAGGTGTCAGGAGTTCCAGGCAGCGTCGGGCACCCAGGAGGCAGCATCTCTGCCCACATCGTGTCTTTTGATAACTCCGTTAAGCTGCGAGCCCAGAACTGAGCAGGCCTGGAAGAGGCCACCAGCTGTCAGATGGACAGGCTGGGCCAGGCAGTGTGTGCCAGTGCTGGTGGGCAGGTGGATGGGGCTTTGGAACCATCACAGCCACCCCTCAGCCCCGGGGCCCCGACCAGGCCCCCTGAGGCTGGGTCACAGGGTGGACCTGCTTCAGCTGGGTCCCTCAGGTGGCCACAGGAGACACACCCTCCAGCCTCCCTTGTTTGGATGTATAGACTGAGGCCAGCGCGGTGTCCATTCCTTTCATGTTCACTCATGCAGCAGACACTGGTGAGGGCTAAGTGCGGCAGGGACACAGGGAGCTGGTGGCAGGGCCAACAGAGGGCGTGGCAAGCACAGCACAGGAGGTGAGGGAGGCTTCCAGGATGTCTGGGGAGGGTGGGCAGGTGACGACGGAGGCCTGGACCGAGCTAGCAGCCACAGGAAGCGAGAAGTCTAGGGTAGTCAGCAGGTACCAGGGGGTGGCACGTCCTGGGGAGGGATAGACGGCAGCGGGGAGGGATAGCTGGCAGGGGGCAGGTGCGGGTCCCAACCTTGGCCAGGGTCTCAGAAGTGTGTGGCCCCAGCAAGCAGCCCCAGTCTTGTGCAGGGGGATGCTGTGGGACTTTGGCCACAGTGACCCCACTGCCTCCCCAGAGCATCCCGAGGGTTCCGTCCTCTGACGAGGAGTGCTTCTTTGACCTGCTGACCAAGTTCCAGAGCAGCCGTATGGATGACCAGCGCTGTCCTCTGGAAGACGGCCAGGCTGGGGCTTCTGAGGCCACGGCCGCCCCCACCCTGGAGGACAGGATTGGTGAGTGTCCCACTCAGCTGGGCCCTCCCCTTGGGCTCATCTGCAGGGGCCAGGACCAGGGCTCCCATCCTGCTTCCAGGGAGGAGCTTTTAGGGGACAGACCAGCAGGCTAGCTGCAGAGCACCCGTCACAGGGTGCACCCTCCCAGCCTCCAAAGAGCGGCATCCCAGGAAGTGTGTAATCAGCCCGCCCTCCGGAACACGCTGTCAGGGCTCGTGATGGCCTTGGAGCAGGTGTGGGAAGCCGCATTCTCCTGTCACCCCCGGAAAGCCCTGGAGGTGGGCGTGGGAGCCACAGCAGGGGCAGCAGCTACGAGCCGCCCAGGCCGGGCGGCAGAGACTCCCCCGTGAGCCATGGGCCCCAGAGCACCATGAGCTGAGCTGGGCTCAGAGGTCAGCACTCACTGTGGCCACAGCCCAAGCCCCAGGCCTGACCCACACTGGGTTCCAGGCCTCGCCCTCCGCCCTCCCACAGCTCAGACCTCGATGACTGCCTCACCCCAGACCGAGGAATTCTTCGACCTCATCGCTAGCTCCCAGAGCCGCAGGCTGGACGACCAGCGGGCCAGTGTGGGCAGCCTGCCGGGACTGAGAATTACCCACAGCAATGCGGGGCACCTCCGAGGCCACGGTGAGCCCCAGGAGCCGGAGGATGACTTCTTCAACATGCTCATCAAGTACCAGGTAGGCTGCGGCCGGGGCGGGCTTGGCTCACGGCCCCTTTGCCATCCATGGTGGAGGCAGCAAATGGGTCCTGGGGGGTGAGGTTACTCCGTCTCAGGCCAGGTTTGGGGGACTCAGCTAGTATCACCAGATGACCAGGGGTGCCTGAGCCTGGAGCCCTACTCCTGGGAGCCCCAGGCTGCTGGGGAGACCAGAGATCCCCACAGAAGGCAACCCCAGGACACCCCCAGGCTGGGCCACCCCCCTGCTGCACAGGAACTCGGTGGGGACTGGGGTGGTCACAGGTCCTGGAGCTGGTGGCCTCAGGTATTCCCCACCATCGCTCCACAGCCTCCACACACAGCAGGGAAAACACCCCAAGAGTGGGGAGGGCAGGGGGATCCAGGGCTGCCGGCCGGCTGGCAGGACAAAGGCAGGGACCATCCAGGGACCCATGCAGTGGACAGCAGGGGCAGAAGGTCCAGCCACAGAGGGCAGAGCCAGGGCCGTGGCTCCAGTCCGGCAGCCACACCGGGGGTACCCTCCCCATTTGTGTAGGGGGAGCCAGGTAGGGCGGCCGGACTGGGGACTGCTGAGTTAAGCTGTCCCAACCGGGGCCGCAAACTCTGGGGGCTTGCCGTCCCTGTGGGGCTGCAGCCACTGCTGGGAAGGGTTTCAGGGCCCATAGACTCAGGAACAAGCTAGGGGTGGAGGCAGCTTGGCCCACCCACGCACCAAACCAGCAAGTTTCCAGGTCTGCTATCCTCCCCACAGCAGAGAGGAAACCATGGCCCAGGGCCAGGCATCCCACCAACCACCTCCAAACCAGCCCCACCCAAGAGGCCCAGAGCCCCCCGTTCGCACACATGCCTGCGCCAGCTCCCGACCCTCCTGTTCCAGGTCCTTCAGAGAAGCCCAGATGCCCCCTTGGACCCCTGGCCTTCACACTGGAGCAGGCGAGGCCCACTGGGTTGGCCACCTGACCCAAGGGGGAATCCTGGGGAGTCCCATGCTTCGGGCTCTGGGAGCTGAGACCCCAGGCCTGCCGGGTCAGCCCCAGGCTATGCCAGCTTCCAGGGCCGGGCAGAGGGACGGCCACGCATGCCTGACCCTGGGGATCAGCAGATCTGGGGAGCAGGCCTCCAACGCTGCCCTGGCCACTATCTCCTAGGCCTGGCACACCCACGCCCAATGGGAACCATTGGACCTGCTTTTCTGGGTGGGCCTGCCCTGGGCTCCTGGGGGTCGGGGAGAGAAAGGCCTCCAGAAGCTGCCTCAGAGTCCGGGCTCCCAGCACAAGACCCCAGCATGAGGCAGGCCCTGGGTGGACATGGGGAGGCCCAGAACAGGCCTGTGAGCAGTACACGCCTGCCCTCCGGAACCGCCATTGTCCACCAGCCCCCGGACCACCGGGCCTGGGGAGGGTGAGGCTGCCAACTGCACGTGTCCACCCAGTCCTCCAGGATCGATGACCAGCGCTGCCCACCACCCAACGTGCTGCCCCGGGGCCCCACCATGCCTGACGAGGACTTCTTCAGCCTCATCCAGAGGGTGCAGGCCAAGCGCATGGATGAGCAGCGGGTGGACCTCGCGGGGGGCCTGGAGCAGGTGGCAGGTGACCTGCCCGAGCCCCAGCAGCAGTCCCAGCCTGGTACCAGCTAAGGCCCTGTGCCTACCACCAGGCCCACCCTGCCTCCACTTCCAGATGCTGGGCTCACAGTCACAGCCACAACCTCCAGAGGCCATCGCCAAGGACAGGCACTGGGCATGCAGCCCCATGGCCTCCCTGACCCAGGGTGGCAGGCTCAGGCCAAGCTGCCCATGGGGGGAGGGCGTGTTTCCATCTTGGGCTGGGCCCCCATGGCTCTTGGCTTCCTCCCCTGCCCCCGCCACACGCCGGACAGGGCCTTGAGCATATCAGCCCCAACCCGGTGCTGTGCAGACTCCCCGACCCTCTCCCCCAAGCCCTTCCCACTCTGCCCTGCCCTGCCAAATGTGAACCCCCCCCCACCCTCCCCAAAGGTGTCTCTGAGCCTCTTCTCAGGGCCACTGTGTTCTGTCCCCCCAGAGCTGGCCCTTGGATGGCCCTGCGGCAGGCATGTTCCTCCCCTCTGGCTTTGTCCCCAGGCAGGGCTCCCTCCAAGCCTGTCTCCCTACTCCTGCCCCAGCTGGAGGAGGAAGAGGTCAGAGACCACAGAAGGCCCCCACAGACCAGTCATGGCAGACCAGGCTGCAGCAGCAGCCCTGAGGGTCCCCCCACCTGAGTCCTAGGGCCCTGCTAGGGCCTTGACAGGGGTTGGGCCTATCTCTAAAGCAGAGGGAACAGCTGGCCATGAACATTGGCCTTCCAAAACCCCAAGCTAGGAAGAAGGGCAGGGCCTGGCCCTAGGGATGCTACCTGGCAACGGGAACAGTACCCAGTCAGGGTGGGAGGCAGCACCAGGTTCTGTGACTCTCACCAGAGGTGGGGGCGTCAGTGGAATCTGGGGAGGCTTCACTCAGCTCAACCCTACAGAACCCCAGATGAGAACCCCCTCCTCCCACCAGCTGGGGGAGATGACATCACTGCTGTCTCCCCACGGGGAGGGGCCCACAGGTCACCGAACTCGAGACCCTGCAACCCGCAGGAACTGCCAGAGCCTGAGATGGGCCTGAGGTTGCCTGATCCTGTCCATGCCCAGCCTTGGCACCTCCCAAGAGTGCCTCAGGCCCTGCCACGGCCCCACACCCCCCAGGGCTGGCAGTTCCATCCAGGAGGGTGCCTCCAGGCCCCACTCTCAGGCCGGGGTGGAGAGGAGTCCTGGGCCTGACGAGGTAACCCGATTTTGGAGGGGCAGGACCACACCCGAGGGCAGGGATAGATGCCCAAACATAGGGTCTCCTGGACATGGCACCGCCCTGCATACTTGAATGTACATGCGTATTTATTGCTCACATGTCTGTGCCATGTTGTCAACAGGTCCTTTCCAACATTTGTTTTTCTGTTTTTTCCTGAAAAATAAAGTCGGCCAAGTGAGTGTGGCCCATGTGGGCTTAGTGCCAGGGGTGGCCTGGCCCGGATAAGAGGCTGCACTGGGTACAGTGTCCACAGACACCACTGTCCGGGCCCCGGAGACCTCAGAGAGATGGAGCTCCCAAATTAGCCAGGCGTGGTGGTCCCAGCTACTCAGGAGGCTGGGGCAGGAGAACTGCTTGAACCCGGGAGGTGGAGGTTGTCAGGAGCCAAGATCACACCACTGTACTCCAACACCATCTCAAAAAAAAAAAAATGGAGTTCCCACTGCATTTAACCATGGGGCAGCTGGGGCACAGAGGGGTGAAGTATCTGTTAGCTGTCACCACTAACCCCTGCACCTGCCTCCTCATGCCCCCGGCCCCTAGGAAGACAGAACATGCTCTGAGCTGACACCTGAGCTGCTGGGGGTGGCCCTGCAGCAGCCCTCCTCCCTCCCCCTCCCCCGTTAGCCCCACTGCTGCCACCCACCTGCAATTAGGGGAGGGAGGTCCTTCCCTGGAGTCTGACCTGACCTGGTTGGGCTCAGGGTCTGGGCTTGAGGTGCAATGGAGGAGCTGGAGGCAGATGGGCAGTCTTAGGGCTTGTCTGGGCAACACCTGTGGCAGGCAGCATCCCCACGGGGCCCCATCAGGGGACACACAGCCGAGCTGAGCAATCGGGCTCCCCCTTGACTCGGCCCATCCGGCCAGGTTGGCAGCCATAGCCCATGTGTGCTGGTTGACTCCGTTGCCACCTCACCCCTGAAGGGGCCTTGGGAACCAGAACGGACAAGTACTCCAGGTCTGGGGTCCCAGCCAGCTTGTGGGCAGTAGCCCAGGCACACAGTCCACGTAACCTCGCAGGACCTGGGACCACTCACAGCCAGGGAGGTGCGACCATGCCCCCATGCTGCTGGCTGGCTGGCACCTGGGACAGCCTCTGAAGGTGCGGCTGGGGAGCCTTCTTAGAGAGGCATGCTGTAGCAACAGATGCCCAGACCAGCAGCCATCCCCGGGAGGCAGGATGTCCCAGAGGGGTGGTGGGTGCAGATAGGGGATATTAGGATGGCAAAGCCCCTGGCAGAAACCTGGCTGTGGGAGTGGGACACGGCGGGCTCCAGGATACCTCAGGTAGGAGCTGGTGGGACACATCTGGCTCGGGGGTGGAATAGAACTTTACTCCCTAGGAACGTGCCAGCCTTGGAAGGGGTGTCCTTCCAGGGCCAGCCTGGGCCCAGAGGTGCCGGCATCAGACACAAAAAGACATGGTAACGTCTACCTCACAACTCCCGGCCTCCATCTCCCATCTGTAAGAGGACGGTTGGCCTGAGCAGCTCTCCTCCGTCCAGTTCTGCGCTTCCAGGTCTGAACAGCTCCCTGGACCTCCCGACATGCTGGTCCAGGCCCTCTGGAGGCAGTGAGGCAGCCAGGCCAAGCCCAGCCCCACTGGCCCCTGCACTTCCAGGCCCCCAGGAGACCCCCCAGCCAGTGCCTCTATGGAGGAGCAGGCCAGGGAGCGGGGGCTCGGCCCGGAGGAAGATAGTTTCCACACGTGGCACAGAGGCTTTAGGAGGGAGTAACAGAGGGTTGTTGGCTGAGAGGACGGGTAATTGAGACAAATCCCATGCCACAAGCTCACTGGGGACAATGCGGCCGCGCCCTGGCCTCCCACGGCTGGCTGTGAGCTGGCAGTCCCAGCCAGGTCCCGCTGGGAGGGGCCACACTGGGTCACTGTCGCGCTGTCCTCCTCCACCTCCCACAGTACCCCATCCCGTCTCTTCCCTGCCACAGTGTGGCGGTTGATTAATGCTGAAGGTCACAAAGCACAGAACATTTCTGCAAATAAACAGACCCCTGCGTTTGCTCGCTTTCATAAACACAGGGACATCTGCAGGCAGTCAAACAAGGCTGGAGACAAACCCCACATGCCTCAGAGGCCCTGGGGGGGCCAGGAGTTAGAAGGACTGCTCTGAATCCCTGGTGCTGCTGGGTGGGACATTGGAGCCGCAGGACCCTGGGCCTCACCCTGGTTTCTCCTACTCGGAGCCACCTTGCATGGGCCCACAAGGGCCACGGGCGTGTGGAGAGGGGGCTGGATGCAGAGTCAGACCCCCCTGGGGGGCCCTTGGGCCCACGCCCCAAGCCTTGCTATGGCCCAGCCATCCCAAAATGGCAGAGGGCAAGAAAGTACCATACCACCACACTGCCCACCAAGGGAGGGAGGCCCAGCTGGCTCCCCTAGAGGGGCCTAGAGCTCCTGACCCTCGGCCATCACAGCTGCTGGTCCCGTGTGGGCCAGGACTCAGGTCTGTACTGGCTCACAGAAGTATGGATTAGCAGCACTGTCCAGGAGGACAGCGAGGGGCTTGCAGGGAAAGATTGAGGCTCACAGGGGTGGTGACCTGTCCAAAGCCACGCAGCAACAGCCAGGAGGGGGTCTGACTCTGCATCCAGCCCCCTCTCCACACGCCCGTGGCCCTTGTGGGCCCATGCAAGGTGGCTCCGAGTAGGAGAAACCAGGGTGAGGCCCAGGGTCCTGCGGCTCCAATGTCCCACCCAGCAGCCAGGGATTCAGAGCAGTCCTTCTAACTCCAGAAAAAGAAACGCGACCAGGGCCTCAGGTCCCAGCACCCGGAAGGGATGTTTGTTTATTGATAGAAAACAGGCCAAGTCCGGAGAGGTCCAGGACCAAAATATCCTTCTGGAAGGCAGAAGTTCCACAGTACCGGGGAGCGCAGGGGTCAGCTCGGCTCCGTCTTGCCAGGGCGGGTGGGATCCTCGTCTTCACCCGCTTCCGGAGCAGCAGTGGATGTGGGGGCCCCTGCAGCCTCCAGAACCAGTTCCAGGGCCCCCTCGCCAGCCACACGGCGCACCTGCTCGCCTCTGGCCGCCAGGATCTCTTCAATATTTCTGAGAGGCAGGGAGGCAATGTGGCTCTTCAGGTCACCCTACCCCCGCCGTGCACTTCAGTCCCCTCAGGGCACCCCATGGCGAGGCCGGAGCTGTGAGCGCCATGCCCAGTACTCCTATGGGATCAGGCCACAGGGGCACTTCAGACACTGGCCCGTGCACCCCCACTAGCCCTGTGTCTCAGCCAGTAAGCGCCGCCTCAGGAAACCAGTCCCACCTTCTATGTGCCAGAGGGAAGTCTACACAGCCCTGGGTCTGATGGGAGGACACCCAGCCCCAAGGGCCAGGCACCACCAAGCACCTGGCATGCTGATCTCAGACCTGCTGCCGCTGTTACTGTCCTGTCCTCAGATGAGAATGTGGAGCTCAGAGGGCAAAGGGCACTGCCCAGGACCTCCCAGCCAGGTGTGGCCAGGCAAGGCCCGGACCAGGCTCCCCACACCACCTCCACTGCTCTACCAGCAGCCAGGGCCCACGCCCCAAGCCTTGCTATGGCCCAGCCATCCCAAAATGGCAGAGGGCAAGAAAGTACCATACCAGAGAGGAACAAGGCTGGCAGTGAGGGCAGAAGGCAGGCAAAGAGGCAGGGCCACGGGGCAAGATTTAGCATCTAAAATGTACCCCCTAAATGGGGCAGACTTACACTAAAAAGCTGTCTGGAGTTTGTCGGAAATTCTCATTTAACTGTGTGTCTTGTATTGACAAGGTGGCTGGATTGCCAAGGTGGGATCTATAAATCTCCACACTGGGGAACTTTCCCCGAGGGAGGCCAGGGTCCTTCTGGGTGGGCTCCTGGCCCAACCCTAGGGTACAGGCCTCACCTCTTTCCATTCAGGTCCGAGAACCAGCCCAGGTTGTCTGCGATTATGTGGTGGTTCTGGCAGCCTGGACAGGTCACGATGACCACGCCTTGGTGATAGGCCAGCTTGGAGATGCACTTGGAGGACCTAGTCCCACAGACCTGGCTGGGACAGGACAGCTGGTGAGGCTGTGAGTGACGCCACACCCCTCCCGGGAAGATCCACCCCTCAGGGGTAACTCCACCCACCTCACCCTCTCCGGGGGAGGCCCCTCCCCTGAGATAGCTCCACCCACCCCACACTCTCTCGGGAAGACCCGCCCATCGAGGGATAGCTTCACCCACCTCACCATCTCTGAGGAAGGCCCCGCCTGTGAAGAATAGCTCCACCTACTCTACACGCTCTCTCGGGAAGACCTGCCCCTCGAGGGGTAGCTCCAGCCACCTCACGCTCTGCAGGGAAGGCCCCGCCCCCTAGTGATAGCTCCACCCACCCCAGCCTCACTATTTCCTGGGAAGGCCCTCCCCCAGGGACAGCTCCAACCCTTCGCATGGTCCGACCCCGCTCCCTCCCAGAAGACCTCACACCCACCTGACCTCAAGGGATGGCTCCACCCCTTCTTGTGACCTCCCCCCACCGGGCTGCCTCTCCCCGCAGGCCGTCTAGCGCCAGGTGTGGGTCTGGCCCGGGCTCCGTCCCGCCGCATGCCCACCTTGCAGGTGTAGACGAGCTGGTAGTGCGCCACCTCCACGCGTCCCAGCGCCGCCTCGGGCCCCGGCCCCGGCTCGGAGCTTGAGCGCCGCCAGCCCCAGGTCAAGGCCCGCCGCCTTCCTGCGACCTCAGTGCGGGCCCCGCGGCCCCACAGCCGCCTCAGGCAGGACTCCCGGGGCTGCACGCGGCACAGCAGCCTCGGCGCGCTGCCCAGCGCAGCCCGCAGCATCCCGCCCGCCGACTCGGCCCGCCCAGCCCCGGCCCCGCCCCCCCGCCATCTTAGAAGCGGGCACCGGGCGGAAGCGGCCTATCTGGGCCTCCGGTCTGGGGCGCGCTGCGGTCTGCCGCCCTCTGGCAGCTTGGTGGGGGCCCTGCGATCACGTGCTGCCCGCACCCCAGGACATCGCGGGTCCGCAGCGAGGAGGGACGGTTGCAGAGCTGCTCCCGAGTGTGGGAGTGAGAATTCGGGTCACACGTGTTATTTATTTACGTAGCCGCGTTTTCTAACACTTATACAATGCATGCATGTATCGTGTTACATGGTGAAATAGAACAGACCCTGAAGTTACACAAATGCGTCTGCACGGGGTGGCGAGCACGTGCGTGGGCTCCGCAAGCTGAAGGTCGCTTAACAGAACACCCCAACGCCCGGGGGCCCGGCTGTGGCTTTCAGGGCACCAGCCTCCTGGTTCCGAGCCCAGGGCGTCGGCACCCGACGGTGGCAGGGCCGGTGGGCGTGCCCTGGGCCGGGCCCGTGCTGCTGCGGCTAGGAGCCCTCGGTGTCGGTGTTGTCGCTGCCCGTGGTGTTCTCCCGGTCCGCCTCCCCCTGCCGCCAGCCGTTCTGCATCTTCCTGAGGGCACGCTTCCTGCGAAGACACAGGGGTCTCAGGCGCAGACCCGGCTGCCCCTCCCCAGTCCGCTTTGGAGGAGGCTGGGGGCCACCTGCCTACCTGCGGTAGTTCTCAAAACTCTCCTTGAGGCGCCGCCGCTCCTTCTCTGGGGGCTCCCCACTGCTCAGGCCTGCGTCCTGGAGAAGAGGGAAGGCTCAGGCTCTGGCCGGCACCCCGAGGGACCCCCACCCTTGCCACGCACCCCCCACTGGACCCTGCAACTGAAGACTGGTGGGGAAGCAGGGAGCCCAGACAGCCTCAGCCCAGCTCAAGGCCAAGTTCGCCCCGGGGGGCCTGCCTGTACCCCGGGAGGGGAGCCGGTGTGGGCATTCCGCATTTCAGATGCCAGGACACACCCAGGAGGCCAAGCCACGGCTCCAGTCTGGGCTCCAGGCCTTCGTTTCTACAACAAAGCCCGAGGCAGCCCTTGCTGTCAGGGCTCCTGTGCCAACCTACTCAGGGTTGATGCTGCATCTGCTATAAAGGCCCCCAAGAAACCAGGACCCGGCACATCCACCTCCAAGCCTCCGCAAGCTGCTGCAGTGCCCAAGAAAGGAAGTTGGTCCCCTTCACATCCCAGATACTGCACCCCAAGCACTGAGGATAGAGACCTCGTGGTCACCCCTCAGCCTTTGGGACTACTGCAGGGGGTGCTCAGGGTGAGGAGCCACCCTCCCTGTGATCAGTCACCCTGAGGCCCAGAGCTGGGGGAGCCTATCCCGAGACAGCCTTACATGGGGGGTCAGTGAAAGCTGCTCCTGGTGCAGAGTTGCAAAGGGCTGCTCCTGGCTCCCACCACCAGACAGGCCGCCTGGAAAGGAGAGTCATTCCTGCGGGGTCTGCCCACCCCACCTGCAGGGCCACACACAGCCGGGCTGCCACACCCCTCCTCGGCATTGCTGACACCCTGTGGGGCTGTCTTCCAAGGCCTGGTGGGACCCCCCCACGTGGGTCCAGTGTAGACTGCATTCTGTAGGTGACACTGGGGCCTGAGGCCTTGCTTGCCTGTTCATTGCCCCAGGAGGCCACTGGACAGCAACCCAGGCCCAGCACTCCCACCACTGACTGCCTCTCTCTCCCCACCCCAGGGGACACTTGTCCTGCCAACTGGGGCAGGTTCCACCTGGTCTGTTCTCTGGGTGACGTTGGCCATTTACTTATCCCCCAGCCCCAGCTTCCCCATCTGTGGAGTGCGGGTGGTGGAAGCAGAGATAGGCGCATGTCATGGGCTGCCTGTGCTGAAGATGGGCCTTGCTCAGGGCAGCCTAGAGGTCTCTGGGTGCACAGCTGTCACCTCCTCACCTCTGTCAGAGAGCTGGCTGCCCCCCAGGCAGGAAGACCTCGAAGACCTCAGGGGAGCTTAAGCCTGGGTGGGGCCTGAGCTCCACTGCCCCCATCACTCCAAAGCATCTGTGGGCATGTCAGCCCTGGGGAGAGGGTTGGGGACGCCACGTTGGCTGTCCTGGCCCTCCCAAGGTGAGGGATGGGGTACTGCGGTAATTGGGAGAAAACCTTCAGGTGGCTGGACCCCTCAGAACCTGCCAGGACCTGGGAAGACCAGGGATCAGGATCCTTGGGCAGAAACCACATACGTCCAGTCTCAGCTATGCCCCAGGGAGGGCCAGACCTGGGCCGTCCTGGTGGCTGCCAGCCCCTCCTTAGAGCCGGTATCCTCCCCTGCTCACCCTCCGACCTTCACACCTGCCCCCTGGGGCTTCTGCCACAGCCACCCTAGGGGATGGATGTAGTGCCTGAGCTGGACTCCTGGGTCCTGCTCGCCTCTGTGCCCACGTGGGGGCTCAGCATCCCCACGTTCAACTGTTCTGGGTTGCGGCCAAAGGTGCTGGTCTTCACTTCTCCATCTGCAGCTCCGTCTTCCCATTCCGCCTCAGCTCGGAGGCCACAGCCTGGTGCTCAGGAAGCTTGTCCAACTCCCATGCAGCCTCCCAGGGCCCCTGCCCCAGGCCCTCCCCGACCCCTGCCTGACACCACATTCAGAGCAAACACCTACCCCATAGCCACGGTCCACTCTGGGCACTCAGGCTGCTCCCAGCTAGTGACCCCTGTCCTTCTCCAGACAGGCAGAGGGGTCCTGCCCCTCCGCTAGAAGCCCCCGACACTGCCCCACCCCATGGCCCCGGGACACAGCAGGCCCTTGGCCACCCCTTCATTTGGCCCTGTCCCTCAAGCCCCATGGAGTCCCATCTCACCCTACTTTCTTTCTCACCCCAAGCCTCGTGCACCTGGGTATTTGCTCATTGCCACCTCTCTCTGCCCAAGAGGAAGCTTGGAGCAGGCAGGACTGTGCACCATGGGGGCTGCCCTGAGGGGCACCACACTCCCCACTACAGGGAATACTTGTCCCACCAACCAGGGCCCCAGGTTCCAACTGGACTCCGTGGTCTGTTCTCTGGGTGCCATGGCCATTTTACTTATCCCCCAGTCCCAGCTTCCCCATCTGTGGAGTGAGGGTGGTAGAGGCCGAGACAGGCGTGTGTCACGCATGGCTGCCTGCACTGAAGATGGGCCTTGCTTGGGGCAGCTGGGAAGCCTCCGGGTACACAGCCATCACCTCCTCACCTTTGTCTGAGAGCTGGGTGTCCTCCTCCAGGTCCTGGGGGAGCGAGAGCTTCAGAAGAGAAGCGAGATGTCCTGTTAGGCCCCTCTGCCAGGGACTGGACCTGGCCACACTGCCCACCCCAGCTCTTGGCCGTCGCTGTTACCCCCTGCACAGAGCTTCTCAGTGACTCAGGCACCCAGCCAGGAAGGTCCTGCCATGAGGGTTCCAGGAGGTGGGCACTGTCCTTACCCTTTGAGCTGTCGGAGGCCTTAGTGTGTGGCTGCCTGCTCTTCCTCCACCCAGCCTAGCCACCAAGCAGGACCACGTGAGGGGGAGTGTGGGGCTGTGCCTGGTGGCAGCTCAGGTGAAGGAGGGGCAGCCCTGTGCTGGCTGGGGTCTCACTCACCTCCTGGGAGCTCCTGGGTGAGCCATCCTCCAGGTCAGAGCTCTGTGGTCATAGAAAATGGGTTGAGTAGGCTGTGGGGCCTAGGGCTCCCCAGGCATGGAGTGGACAGGGAACAGAGTGGGATCCTCCAGGGGGCCCTGGGCATCCCCTCAGCCACAACAGCCCCCTCCATGACCAGAACCACCTGCTAGGCTGCCTGATGGCCAGGCCCAGGCTCCACCCCAGCCCTGCAGCTCACTTCCTACTGGGGCCCCAATCTGCCCCTCTGCCCTCACCCCCCTTTGAGGAGGGGCTCTGTTAGGTTGGGGCCCACCACAGAGGAGGATTGGGTGGGGAAGACCAGGACCAGGGTGTCCTGAGGCTCCATGCTCCCCGAGCCCTGCATCCCCCCAGCTCCCCTCCCTGCCCCATGCACCAGGCCCACCAGGACGAGCATCTCCAGCTGCTGCCGCCTGAGCCTGCCCTCCACGGCCAGGAGCTGTGCCTCACGCTGGAACAGCTGCAGCTGCAGCTCATCAGCCTTCTCGCCCAGCTCCCGCACGTGCTTGCGCAGCACGTCCTTCTCCTGAAGGCCCCGGGCGTGCAGGGTGTGCAGCTCCTCCCGTGTGGCGATGGCCTGACAGGACAGCGCAAGGCCAACCCTCAGTGAGGCCCCCAAGCTCGCCCTGGGTCCTTAGCCTGACCCCCCAACTCCCAGCACAGGCCCCGAGGACATCAAGCTGCTGGCTGCAGTGGCCAGCACCAGTCACTCCCTTTTTGTGCTCTGCGGACATGAAGCCAGCATTTGAGGGATTGTAAAGGTGACAGTTAAGACAATATAAGGAAGGCTCACCCTCGGAATAGGCCCTGCAGCCCTCCTCTGTCTCCTCCTACGCCTGCACCCCTGGTGGACACAGCGTGTGCTATGCACCCCTACACATGCACACGGGATGAATTTTGGATGGGGCTTGATATGGAGAACCCTACCATTCATAGCTAAAACTCCTTGATGAACGCAGCACACTTTGCCATCCCTGTCCCCGCCGCGGACGCTGAGGCGCAGGAGCAAACGTGCAGACAGACAACAGCCTGACCCCCCATGCAGCAGAGGCTGAGAGGGCCCAGACTCAGCTTCCCTAATCCCTGCCCACTCCCCCTCCCCGCACAGCCCTGAGGGAGGTCCTGTCCTGGGAGCGGCCCCAACCCCCATGTGGCACAGCTGAACCTGCCCTTTCTTCCCCAACTTGGGGTGGGCTAGGTGTAACTTGGGCCCCTACAGGAGCTCCAAGCTTGAACTTCTGTCTCGGGGACAGGGGCTTCCTTTATGGCCCCAGGGGTCTCATTTTAAGGCTCCTGCCAGCATTCGCTGAAGCAGCAATGGTGTCCATAAGAAACAACCTCAGAATGGGACTTGGGACGGGACCTGGGAAGCAGACACAGCCCTGTCCTTGCTGCTGCCTCAGCCTCTCAAATATCTGGGAACATACGCGTAGGCTACCATGTCAAATTTTTTTTTTTTTTTTTTTTTTAGATGGAGTCTCACTCTGTCACCCAGGCTGGAGTGCAGTGGCACGATCTCAGCTCACTGCAACCACCGCTTCCTGGATTCAAGTGATTCTCCTGGCTCAGACTCCTGAGTAGCTGGGATTACAGGTGCCCACCAATATGCCTGGCTAATTTTTGTATTTTTAGTAGAGACAGGGTTTCACCATGCTGGCCAGGCTGGTCTCGAACTCCTGACCTCAAGTGATCCACCCACCTCACCCTTCCAGAGTGTTGGGATTACAGGGTTGAGCCACCCCATCCAGCCAAGATTGTTTTTCAAGATTAAAAAAAGCTATTGGTAAGACAAATTAAAAGTAAAAACAAAAAAGCTACTGGTAACACAAGACAGAAGGCTTCCATTTTTATAAAACAAAAGAAAAAAAAAAAGAGAAAGATTCTTTCCTATAATCCATGTTAAAGGGGAAAAAAAGAAAGAGGGAGGAAGGGAGGAAAGCAAGAAAGCAAAGAAAGCAAAAAAGAGGCCGGGCGCGGTGGCTCACGCCTGTAATCCCAGCACTTTGGGAGGCCAAGGCGGGTGGATCACGAGGTCAAGAGATCGAGACCATCCTGGTCAACATAGTGAAACCCTGTCTCTACTAAAAATACAAAAAAATAGGGCATGGTGGTGCGTGCCTGTAATCCCAGCTACTCAGGAGGCTTAGGCAGGAGAATTGCCTGAACCCAGGAGGCGGAGGTTGCGGTGAGCCGAGATTGCGCCATTGCACTCCAGCCTGGGTAACAAGAGCAAAAC
>CM052648.1:29126261-29143718 GCA_028533165.1 Leontopithecus rosalia | reverse complement strand
ACAGGTCAGTGTGTCGGCTTAACCTGCAATCCCAGTGCTTTGGGAAGCTGAGGCCAGAGGATTGCTTGAGGCCAGTAGTTTGAGGCCAGCCTGGGTGACAAAGCGAGACCCCATCTCAAAAATAACAAAATAAAGATTTAAAACCCTCTGACAACTGCTCTCAAGGCCTGTGGTCCTGGTGTACCCACCTTGAATGGGGCACTCTGTCATCCCACCCCCACCGTGAGTGCCCACCTGGTCCCGCTCGACGGCGACCTCCTCCATCTGCAGCAGGATGGCCTCGATGCGGTCCTTGTACACCTTGCAGTCCTTGCGCAGGGCCCGGCACTGTAGCTCCAACATCTCCTTCTCCTCCACGAACTGCAGGGGGTAGCAGCTCAGCCCCCAAGGCCTGAGGCTCCCTATTCTGACCCGTGGGGGATGCTCCAGCTAGGAGCTCAGGAACATGGGTCAGGTCAGTCAGGATGTTGGGGGAGGCCATAGGAGCCCCTAGGTCCCTACCACCCCGCCCTTCCAGACCACAGCAGCGCAGGGCCCTCCGCAGGCCTCAGGCACTGCGGTGCGCAGCTACAATGAGCCCATGGCCTTTGCCATGGGGTGCAGGTGAGCAAGGAGTGGGCACCATCCATTGTGCCTCCAGGAGTGGGTGAGTGGAGACGCTGCACTGGGGTCCCCGCACCCCACCTTCCAGACAGAGTGGGCGGAGCTCGGCCCACCCAGCCTGGGCCCCCCAGGGGCCACCTGTCCTCCCCCCCGCGCTCATACCCGGGCGTGACGGGCCTCGCCCTGGCGGAGGTCCTTGCGCAGGGAGAAGATGGTGCTGGCCTGCTCCTGGTGGTCCCGCAGCGCCTGCCTCCAGTCCTCTTCCAGCACCTGGATATAGGGGCTGCTCCTGTCCAGCTTCCCCTCCTGAAGGGGCAAAAAGCAATGGCCCGGCTGGGAAGGCCCACGCCGCCCAGCCAGGCTGCACCCACCCCACCTGCGCCCGCCCTGCCCGCGGCCACACCTGAACCGAGGCCTCCAGCTCCTGCACCCGGGCCTGCAGCAGGGCCTTCTCCTGCTGTAGCTCCCACAGCAGCTCCTGGCTGGGCCGCTGCTCCATGGCATGCCTGAGCTTCAGTGTGTGCTTGCGTTCCACCTTGCAATCGTCCTCGGCCTTCATGAGGCTGTGCTTGAGCCGGTCGATCTGCAGAAGGCTGGGTGAGCCCAGCCGTCCACTCCAGGTGCTGACAGCCGACCCACAGGGCCACCCCCAACCCACAGACCCCACCAGGCCAGGCGAGGGGGGCCACCCTGGTTCCCTGGGGCAGTGGGCGCACCTCCAGCTGCAGGTCGCGGTTCCGCATGAGCGCGGCACCCTTCTCCTCGCTCTGGTGCGCCAGGCGCATGGCTAGGTCATAGTTCTCCTCCTTGCAGCGCTTGAGCTCGCGGCTGCCAGCCTCGCACTCCTCCTTGAGCCTCTGCACACGCTCCTGGTGCTTTCGTAGCAGGCTGTCCTTCACCCGCAGCTCCTTGATGAAGTCGTCCTTAGAGCTCAGCAGCGCAGTCAGGTCCTGCACCTTCTTCTGCAGCTTCATGACCTCAGTCATCAGCAGCTGCGTCAGGCCTGACTCCCCGGACGCATCTGTGGGCCGGGCCAGTGTCAGACAGGGCCCTCATTCCCCAGCGGTTCAGCTCCATCACGCCTCGCGCTGTGGCAGGAGCCCAGGGCTCCTAAGCATGTGGGCCTGTCAGTTGACCGAGCACCACTGCCCAGCCCCACCTTCCCCGCTGGCCCTGCCTTCCCCGTCACTCACCGATGATCATGGAGAAAACTCGGGCTGGCTCCTTGCCTGTGACCTTCTTGTACAGTTGCGGGTAGTAGAGCTCTAGGCTCTCGAGGAAGGCCACGTAGCCCTTGTGGCCTGTCCGCTGCAGGATATCCAGGAGAACACCTGCGGGCCAGAGAGGCTGAAATAGGGGTGGTGGGTGGGCCCGGGGGCGGGAAGAGGTGGAGGCTGGGACACAGAGGAGGTGTGCTGCTGTCTGGGTCGTGGAAGAGGCACCCTGAGGGACTAGGTACAAGGCTGGGGGCAAAGTACTGCCCACCCGCCCCTTGGCTGTCTCAGGAGTCCCTGCTGTGGTGGGAGCCTCATGGCCCCTCTTGGCAGCACTGAGCCAGAAAGAGAGGGCTGGGGGATGGGGCGGCCACATGTCAGGGTTGAGTTCGGGCCTCACTGGGTGGCCAGGGGCAAAGCTGGGTGGGGCTCCTCTGTGGTTGAGGGTCAGGGTCGCAGAGCCTGCAGCCACCTCCGAACTGGCTCCTTGGTTGGGTTTGGGGCCGAGAGCCTGTGGGACAGCACTAACCCACTTTCCGTTTGCGGATGACCAGGTTGGGGTCACTGAGCACCTGCTCCTCATCATCGGGATTCAGGACCTTGCACTGCCGCAGGTAGGGCGTGATGCGTGAGGGGTCGATGACCGAGGTGAGCGTCACCCGGAAGCCCTCCAGGGCGCTCCAGCACTCATCATCGTTCTCATAGTCCGACATAGCCCCAGCAGGCAGGCTGGGGAGAGTTGGGGCAGCCACTGAGCGTGACACGGGCTCCTGCCCCCACCCAGGCCCTGCACCCACTCCCTTCTCAGATGCTGGGCCAGGGCTCTTGTCAGGGCTGTCAAGGGGATCAGCCCAGGGGCGTCTAGGAGAGGTGCCCATCCCCACAGCCAGATCCCCCAGGGAGGCAGTAGAGACAGTGACACCCTCCCCTTTAGGCCCCTCCACAGCCTTTCCTAGCCCCTGCTGCTGCCCCTTGGCCATCCTGTCACCCTGATATGCACCCAGGGAGGCACAGATGGGTCCGAGAGAGGAACTCCCCCTTCAGCATGACCCCCCTCTGCCTCTGCATCCTGGACACTCCCAATTTGCCTTGGAGCCCTGGAGCCTGCAAGGACAGCCACCTCCATGGGTGGAGTGGTGTTAGCACCTGCCTGGCACTCTGGCCAGGCCAAGCTGGGTGAGAGCAGGTTGGCCTGTGACCCTCCCACCAGCACAGTAGCCGGGTGAGCCGGTCCTTCCAGGACTTCCTCATTCCCCTGACCGACACCCGCTCACATCGTGGGCTGTGCCCTCCCTCCTCCATGGCCGGCTGCTGATGATGCAAGAATGGCTGCCCAGCCCTGCCACAGCTGCCAGGGTCACTGTACCAGCCGGGAAGAGCTGCCCACAGGAGTGTGTCTCTGTCACCCCCCACCCCCTGGCCCCACAACCCCAGGAGGGGCTGTCAGTTGCCAGGAGTGCTGCTGTGGCGTTTTCTCCAGGTTCCTAGGTGCTGGGCACCAGTGAATTCCTGGACTTTTCTGCCCCCAGTAAGGCCCGGCCCCCAGCCACCCCCTCCAGAACCATCTCACTCACTGCAACAAAAGAACTACCCATGTTGGGACCAGCCACTGCTGTCCCTTTCTGCCAGCATGGTGGAAGCCCCCCCCCACTGAAAGCCACTCCCTCCAGGACTGTAACTGGGCCAAGGCGGGGAGCACCCACACGGTCCTGCCTCCCTCGCAAGACCCCGCTCCTCAGATAGCCTCCAGCCCCTCAGGGAAAGCTGGTTTCTAGCCCAAAGGAGCTGGGTCACCTCTCCTGGAGACACAGTTGCCCCAGGCTTGGTCTTGTGAGGATTTTCTCAACTTCCTGCTGTGCTTTGTCTTCCCATTCAGGCCAATTTTGACAGACAAGGGGCTGAATAGAAGCACCACCCACACGGCAGACAGTCCTGGGAACACTGGGCCCCTGCCGTGCCTCTCCAGCCTGAATCCAGAGTCCCACCTGCCTTGGCTGGTAATGCCACTGAAATGTACACGTCCCTGCCCAGTGGCCGTGAAACGGATGGGGCCGCACATGGAGGCTGCCTGGCTCCCTGTGGAAAGCCTCATGCTGCTCTGGGGCATCAGCGCCAGGATCCTGAACGAGACCGACACCAACCTTCCTGGCCACCTTTCAGAAAAGCACCAGACCTACTCACCTAAGGGTCCAGGACCCACCTGACCACAGACGAACCAGGAGTCTGGGCTGTGGAGCCTCTGGGAGATGCTACCCGTGACTGCAGGGAAGAGGAGCACGCTGGGATGCCTGTGCACTTCCTGTTGGCTTCTGGTTAATTCCACAGTCCCACCAGTCCTCCCACAGGGGGACAGTCCCTGGTGGCTTGCCTTCTGATTCGCCCAGCCCAGGAGGCCCCAAGAGGTGGGGCAGAAGGAAGTGGAAGTCCTCTGCCCTCCAGGGAAGCTGCTCCCAGCACTCCCAGCCTGTCTGGTGGCCAGGGGTCCTGGGGCTGCCTTAGAGGCCTAGCCCTGGCACCTGGCAAGTAAAAGAGAGCAGAGGCTCCTAGAGGGCCCCACGAGGTCGGCCCACACCCAATTGCTCTGGACTGGTCACAGACTTCTGGAGGCTTCTTCAGTTGGGCATGCTGTATGCAAACACCCTCGCCCTCGCCAGCATCTCGGGACAGCGGGGCAGGGCTGGGCTGGGCTGGACCAGCTGATATGGCCACACCCTCAGGGCATGTGCAGGGGAGCACACAGCCACACGGCATGACCAGAACACACCTTGGTCACAAAAGGGCTGCGGCCCACCTCATGGCCCCCAGGAGGCCACTGCAGCCTGCCCGGGGCCACAGCGCCAGCCACCCCACCCTGCACACAGGAGAAACGTCCCTTCCAGAAGTGTCACTCAACCTTGGTATTTATGCTCATGAAGAGGCATCCCTGCTCTTCACCAGGATGCACACAGGGACTAAGGCCACTCCCAGGGTCCCCCAAACCAGCTTAAGAAGGACCGGTGATGGCAGGGCACAGCTCCACCCCCATCCACAACAGCAGGCAGCAGAGTCTGCCCTGAACAGTGCACTTCAGCATGTGGGCTGCCAGAGCTTCATCCCTGCAGGCTTGGGAACCCCCAGGCCCCCGCTCACCCGGTAAAGCTGGTTGAACCAAGTTGCCGCCCAGCAGTTTTGAGAAGGGGCCACCAGGCTGGAAGGGCAGGAAGCTGGTGTGGCGCTCACCTACCCCTTCCAGCCTCCAGCCCTCAGGCCTCTGCAGGGACAGCACCCGACACCATGCATTGAGTGAACTCTTAGGGTCCTCCCAGGCACTCGGGGTGGTCTGTTAGGATCCTCCTGGGCACTCAGGGTGGACACTTAGGGTCCTCCTGGGCTCTCGGGGCTGACACTTAGGGTCCTCGTGGGCTCTTGGGAAAGCCACATTCCAGGGGGCTGTGCCCCTGCTGTGCCCCTGACCAGCAGCATGAGTGTGCGGGCAGAAGTGCCGTCCTGGGCCCTGCTGAGAGTGGGTGCGAGCTGGTGCCAGGCCCTCATGAGCCAGTGTTTCCCCAGCTTGTAGAACAAGGACCCTAGTATCTTCCTTGTGGTGAGTGTCTTTAGGAATGAATACATGTGTCATGTTCTCTAACCATATCAGAATTAAGCTAAAAATCAGTAACAGGTATCTGGAAAATCTGTAAGTATCTGGAAATGAAATATACCTCTAAATCACCCACAGGCCACAGGGGCCCCCAGAAGACGAGGCACCAGCTACTAAAGAACCAGGCACAGTAACACGTTTGGGAGCCAGGCTGCCCGGGTGACCAGAGCTGAGTCCCCACAATGGTTCCAGTGAAGGAGTGAAGCCCACAGGAGCACCAAGGGCCTGAGGACGCTGGCATGGAGACAAAGGAGAGGTTGCAAGGGGCCAGACAGGGAAGATGAGGCCTGGTCTTGTGCCAAGAAAGGCCCATGCAAAAGGAACAGTGGAGGTAGGTGGGGTGATGCCATGTTTGGGTAGCCAGGTCACCTGTTCCAGGGAACTCCTGGCTCAGCCGGGGCAGCGCAAGGCTGGTGGCCGTCTGGGGTGGGCACTGGCTCAGCCTGAAGGACAGAGCCACAGATGCTTTCCAAGAAATGGGTGAAAGCCTGCGAGGGCAGCCAGGGTACAGGGGGCTCGAGGACCACAGTGCTGAGTGCCAGCACCCTGCTGTCCCCAGACTGCCTGCACTAGAGTGGCTGGGCCACCGGGCAGCGGCCTGATCCTGGCCGGGCAGAGGCTCCCTGTACACTGCCCAGTATCTCAGGACAATAAACCACAGCAGCCTGTGTCCGGCTCTACAGTCAGAAACAGAACTTTATTCCTCCCAGGGCTGAGACGTGCACTTGGGGACCAACCACACATTCAGTTTGCAGGGCCCCCCGTTCCCCGCAGACTTGGTTGGTCAGCGGCCAGCAGCTCCCTGGCCTGTGGCTGCCTCTCGCCAGCAGGGTCACAGGTTTCTGGGGAGTGCCTGTCCTGGAACACAAGAACACCCGCGTGGTGGGGTACCCCTGGGCCCAGCCAGACCCCAAGCAGTGCTGGGACAGACAGATGGGAACCAAGGCCACTGTGGCGCCAGCCACTCCCGGTCTGCTTGGTGAATCCAACCCATGTGCCAAGGGCCAGGGCACCTGCCATCTGGGAACCAGGGCCCCAGTGTGATGGTGGAGAGAGGATGGAGGGACGCCTGGGAATGCGCATCACCGGAATACAGCGGCCAGGGAGGAGCCAAGACCCCAGCAAAGGCAGGGAATGAGCCTTGCAGTCGGGGCAGTGGTGCCAAGGCCTGAGGCACGGGCAGCTTCAATGCTTCTCTCTGCAGAGGGCCTCCATGACTCTGGACTTGCCCTCAAGGCCCGCATAGTCCCAACCCCCCCCACCTACCCAACACACCTGCTGTGAGTGCCAAAGCGCAGAGCAGAGGGAAGCTGGTGTCCCCCAGCTCGGATGCCACTCTCCTCTGGTTCGCAGGGCAGTGGCCTCCCACTCAGGCTCACCTGCTGCTCACACCAGCCACCTCCGCTTCCGGGTGTGCCTGGCATGCCGGGTTCTCAGCACATCAAGGTCGTCAACATCAAGGTCATCAGAAGCACCCTGGCAGGAGGCAGAGCATTTGCCAGAGTCTGGGGCTCTCTGAAACAAAATCCAGGCAATGGGACTAAGAGTGACCCCCCAAGCCATGATGGGCAGGGAAGGGGCAGGGAGTGAGGAGAGGACCTGTGGGCAAGTGTCCCACTTGAGATGGGGCCCACTCAGCTTGGGCCGGAGCTGCTCCAGGCCCTCTTGAGGCCACGTGTGACTTGCTTCCCACTGCACTCTCCCTCCTTCGGGGGCTCCAACCCCGTCTAAGCCGTCCCTGTGGCCAGCCTTCTGCTCCCCAACAGGTTGGCCATCACACATGGCTGTGGCACGGGAGCCTCTTCCCCTGGCTGGCCGGGGTCCTCAGCCCACTCCCAGGCAGTGCTTTCTCCCTCACTTCAGCCCAGGGACTCTAGAGGCACAAGCATGGGAAGAGACGGACAGCTCTTGCCACCCTCCCCATGGCAGGCCCACAGGTCCAGCGGAGGCTGCCTGCTTCTGGCGGTTTCTCAGGGAGGCCAGCCCCTTGGTGGCTGCAAGTGGACACCGTGGCAGCAAGGAAGGAAGCCTCCTAGACCACATTTCCTCACAGTTTCTCCTTCAGGGTTCCGAATGTGGTTTTGCCTACAGAATTTAGAAAACTCTTCCCAAGTATACTCAGAGAAGTGACAGCGAGAGGGACCTTTGGGACCCTAGAAATGCAGGACGAACACAGCCCCCACCCTCTGCTGTGCCTGGGGCCCACCCTGGAGCACACGGCGTGGCATGTGTGGCTCACAGCTGGGTCAGCATCTGCTCCCAGATCTTCTTGCTCAGACAAGACGACCTGGCTGGACAGCACCAGGAGAATGAGGCCCCTCTCCTATTTTCCACACTACCCCAAAGGGCAGCAACTTCTGTAGAATCTACACGCAACCGGGCAGGCCAGGAGCCAGCTTCCTCCTCCTGAGACACCCAGCAGCCAGTCCTCCTGCCCGCAACTTCCACCGACCCCCACCCAGCCGCTCTGGGCGGGCGAGGGGGCGCCAGGGACTGCTGCCTGCCATGGGGAAGTGGGGCTGGGCACCCACCTCACCTGAACAGGCTGTGTGGCCACCACGGGACCCAGCTGCCCGGCCCTGTCTTCGAGTTCCAGCTCGCTCAGGTCTTCCTCCTCACTCTCCAAGCCCGCCCTCGAAGCTGCTGAGAGGGTGGTATGGATGCCATGGGGGGCCAGAGTGGCCAAGAGTGCAGGGAGGGTGAAGGCTGCCAGGAACCGTGCCCGCAGCAGGAGGTAGGCGGGGTTGTCCTGGAGCTGCCCCCGCACCAGCCCCCTTGAGGTCTGCATCATTCCTGTTGGCTGTTCAGTTTTGACCTCGGCCGGGAGGCCCACCAGGGAGGCAGCATTGTGCTCCAGGGCTTTCTTTCGGAGCAGAAGGCCGGCCAGTGCTCGCAGGCTGCACAGGGCCGGGGGCTGGTAGGGCAATCTGCTCACCAGGGGAGGCACATGCACCCCCCGCTGACCCCCCAGCCACTCCTGTGTGGCCGTCTCGCCCTCCTGGGACAGCAGGCCCAGGTCCAGGGCCCCCTTCTCAGGCCCAGGCTGTGGCAGGGGTGGTCCCTCAAGGCCCAGAGGCCCCCTGCACTCCTGTGTCCCTGAGAGGGACCCTGGTGTCCCTGCTGGCTCACTTGCTGGGATGGCACCACCAAGGTCTGGCAGCCTCCTGGGCCAGGGGGGTTCTGCTTCAGGGGGGTCAGTCTGGGTGGATGTCATGGGTGCAGGTATCTCCCTGGCCACCTGGGCCTCTCCAGAGACAAAGGCCACACTGCCATCCACTTCTGCAGGACTTTGGGAGGGGGCCTGTGTGGGAGGGGCTGGTGAGTCTGTCCTGCAGGAAGGCTTTGGTTCCACGTTCATATTGGCCACAACCCTGGGGTCCTGGGCCACCTGAGCCTCAGTCAGGGGAGGCAGCAGAGTGGCCAGCAGCCCTGTGGGGCCAGGGGTCCCTAGGGGCCTTGGAAGGCCCACCACAGCTGGCACAGTAACAGGGAGGAGCCCCTGGGCTGTGAGCACCCAGGTGACAGGCAGGGGGACACTGGCCACCACACCTGGCCCTCCTACGTGCATCAGGCTGAGGGGCTGGATGGGCGGTGGGGTGGGGCTGGGGGCTGCAGGGAGGAAGGGCGGTGCCTCAGGCAGGCCTTGCTTCCTGGATGCAGCGGGGGCCTGAGACTGTCCGAGACCGCTCCCGGGGCAGCTCACAGAGACCTGGCCGGGGCCCAGGGAAGAGGCTCTAGAAGCAGCAGGGGCTGTGCCCTCGGCCCCTGTGAAGGCAGGAGTGAGGGGCAGGGCTTGCAGGGTGGAGAGTCTCTTGTCCGTGGCTGAAGTCCCAACCTCCTGCCGGAAGCCAGAAGTGCCAGGCCTGGCTGCTGTGGGGGTCCCAGGCCCAGAGAGTGGTGCATTTGAGATGGTGGGCCCGGAAGCTGGGCAGCAGTGCGGGGCGTCTGGTAGAGGGGGCTGGAGGACCACAGGTGAGGTGACCAGCAGCTGGGATGGCAGCACCACTGGGCCCCGGGCGGCCTCCCTGGCACGGGCCTCCTGAAGCCGCTTCTCCTGAAGTAGCTCTGACACGGTCTTGGGCTTGGGCCGGGGGCCAGTCAGAGCCAGTGGGGACACCTGGGGCAGGGTGCACTCTGTCCGGCTGGACACCTGTCTCCAGCTCCCTTTGTGGCTGGTGCTCTTTGAGGCTTCTTGAGCCGTCACGTTTGGGAAGGGGTGGCCTATGGGGAATACAGACCACATCTGAGGAGGAGACCCAGGCATGTGGCCCAGGGACAGCCCCTCGCTGCCGTCCCCTCATCAGGAGGACCATGTGGAGCCTGAGATCTGGAGCCAAGAGGGGGTCCAGCGGCATGTCCTGGGTCTGCCGGTCACAGTAGTTAACCCAGACCCCAATGCTCTGGCCAAAGCCAGGTCGCTGGGCACTCTGGGAAGCCCAGCCCATTTAATGTTGGCTGAGACCAGCCGGGAGCCCAGGCTTTACCCAATGCTGCTGGCTTTGAGCATGCGCGGACCCTCACTCAAGAAGACCCTTGCCTCCAGGCCCCATGTGGGGGTAGCCTCAGGGCTGCAGGGTGCTGGCCCAGCTGGACTCGAATCCCTGCAGTGGGACTTGAGGGGGCTCTGTCACCAGGGGCCACAGGCTGTGCTGCTTGGGGGCTCTGAGAGAGCCAGGGCCGGTGAGCCCTCTTCCCCACCAGAGCAGAGTAGCAGAGGTGTTACCTGGGGTGCTATGGGCACTTGAGGAGGCCTGGAAAAGGAAGAGAGGAGAGGAGTCAGCAGCTCAGGTGGCATCTGTGGGCTTGGACCACCTGTCTTAGCATCTAGCCTGTCCCCTGCCACTCCCTGAAATGGGGATGAGGCCCCAAGGGCTAGTGTGGCCTCACACACACCTCTGCAGGAACTCTGTGGCCACAGGTGTGGCCAAGCGTGTGGCACAGCGGGCAAAGGCCTAGCATCCTCACCCCTTGAGGGTGACCTCAAGAGTTCTGGGAGGTTGGGGGCAGGGTGGGGTCCGCAGGGAGAGGCAGGGGGCTGGGAGCACAGAGGACTAGGAGGCAACCCAGTCCTGTCCCTGCTCCTCCAATTGACAATGCTTTGTCCCCCCACATCCCCAGGTGACGGGGCTCAGGGGTGAAGCCTTGGTGAACTCGTGTGAGTTTAGTTCCTGGAGCAGAAAGGTAAGAACCAGGCACCTGTGGCAGACAGCGCCCATGTCCATGACCTCCACCCGGCGGGGTTATGGGGGAAACAGGCTAGGCACATGGGCACCCCAGTGTCAGCCCCAATCTGCACCTGCCTGACTTCCCCGGGACCTCTCAGGGCTGCGTCCCCTCAGGTGGGAAGTGCAGATGCCTCCCTGGGGGTGGGGCAGGCATGGAGCCTTCATGGAAGCCCACTCCATGCTGGGGAGGGCAGCAGTCATCCTTACTTCTCAGCCCAAGTGCCCGTTACCTGCGGAAGATGCAGTGGTGGGTCCCGAGCACCAGCCCGGGGCAGCCTGGATGGCAGGGCCTTCCTCTCTCGGACGACCTCCAAGCAGCCAGCAGTGTCGATCTGGAATAACTAAAAAACACAGGTGGAAAGGCTACCTGCCCAGCCCTCCTCAGACTCTATGCCCGAGACTCAGGAGGCGCCCTAACTGCAGCTGCTTTCGGGGGCAACTCCGAAGCCCCAGAGGCTGGGCAGAGCCTGGGGTAGCCTTGAGGCTGTGGACACCCAGCAAAGCCTCCCACGTGCCCCGGCCTGCTCTCCTCCCTCCCCGCCTTCTGCTCACGGCGGGGCCCCAGGTGCCCCTCTCCAGAAAGCATTTGGCTCAATGGTGGCAGTGGGCTCTAGCTGGTGCCCCTGCACGTTCACTTGCTGACAGTGTAAGGCATGGAAAGTGCATTTTCAAGGCCAGAAAACGAGATAATTAGATTTTAAGGAATGAATATACAGCAGATTTCAAAACTTCACCAAAATCTTTTTACAAGGCAAAGGGAGATGAAGCTCTGTCCGAGCGGCTTACCTGGGTGAACAGGGTAAACACGGGGGTGCTGGTCAGGTGGGCCTGCCGCAGCTGCTCCCTGAGGCCATCCGCTGCGGGCACAGGGGGACAGGTGGTAAGCAGCCTCAGCTCCCATGTGGCTTTTGGGAAGGCTCCAGGAGCCCTCAGGATTCGGAGCCAGGCCGGGCTGGGAGGAGAGGCCTTGGCACCAGCACTACACAACCATGGCTGGACAAAGGGTGGGCCCTCTCAGCCCTGTCATCACACAAGAGTCAGCCCAGCTGCCACGTGCTTGGCCCAGGAAGAGTGGTGGGGCAGGGAGGGAGGGCTAGCTCTGACTGGGTGTCCTGGAAACCTTCAGGGACAGAAAGCTCACCAGAGGTGGGGCCCACCCCACCATCTGCTAGGCTGGATGTACTCCTCATCCTCACCCCTGGCCCCTAGGAGGCTCCCAAGGAAGCCCCAGGCCATACCTCTAGTCTGCACTGCGGCAGGTCTCTGGGGAGCCTGTGCGCAGGGCAGGACGACGTCCCCCACCCAGGGGGTCACAGCCAGGAGCAGCCTGCGGTCCAGGAGCCTCCGGTGCAGAGCCTGTCTCCAGCGCCGCCGTCCACTCCGGGCGGCTCTGTGCCGCAGCCACCGCACATGGGACCGGGCCACAATGTCACCAGGGCTGACCTCTGGATGTGAGCTGGGCAGGGGTGGCTGCCTCAGCTGCTCTTTCTGTAAGAAGGTGGCACCTGGAGCCCCTAGCCAGGCCTGGCTGGAGTGGACCCTGCTCAGTGGCCAGTGCTACCCTCTGCCCCCGTCAGGGTGTGATCGGTGGTGGCGTGGGTGTGCGTGTCCACAGTAGGCCTCACCTGTGTGCAGCTCCGAGCAGCTGTGTTGGCCCTGAGCACCCTCAGCACGGTCTCCATGGGCACCGTCAGCAGACGCCTCCCACACTGATGAGAAACCTGCCTGAGGCGAGGCACGTGGGGGCCTTCCCCACACTGCCCAGACATGGCAGCCTCTTCACCCAGGCTCCAAAGTGTGGCTGTGCAGATCCCAGTTCTGCCTCATAGAACGTTCACCATGGGAAGCACAGGGTCCCAAGGCCTGGCTCCTGGGACAGTAACAGGGTCCCATGCCCCATTCAGCTCCTCCGGGTAAGGCCCCAGCCCAGGGAGACACTGGCTGTGCGGCAGCAGGTGCCATGCCCCTGGCTCTGCCAGTAGCCTCAGTGTCCACTGTCCCCGCCAGCACCTCCCAGGACAGACCAGCCTGCTCAACTCTGATGGCTCCACAGACACCACCAGAGCTGGGCCTGTGCCCAGGGCCTAACATGGCGAAGACCAACCAAGACAGGCAGAAACACCATGAGCCAAGCTGGGCCCAAGTTGGTGGAGAGGCCCACCCCAAGAAGGGTCTCTAGTTAACAGGCACACGGCGGGGAAGGGGGCTCCTCCCGCTGCCACCTCTGCCCTCCCCCACCCTGGCTTAGGGGTGAAATGTTTCAGAAATGCCTCCAGGCCCAAGTGCCCATTCAGCCATGTCACTGAAATCTTCAACAACCTGGGAAAAATGCAGGCTTCCCCAACAAGCTCCCCACCATGCACAGCTCTCCAGAGCTCAGCCAGAAGCAGTGCCTTCTGATCACACAAATTCTGGGACCCAGCTGCTGCATGGTCCCTGAGCACCCGCCCTGGCGAGCACCAGGAGTGCACTTCCCATGGTACACCTGGGCCCAGGCCTACCTCGGGGGCCTGCTTCTCTGCACCCGCCGGTCGAGTATCTGCCAAGTGGGAGGCCTGGGCAGCTCTCGGGATGGGGCTGTGGGCCCTGGCAGGGGCCTGTGCTGGGCTCCTCTCCTCTCCAGGAGCCGTGGGTGTGGCAGAAGCTTCCTTGCTGCCACCTTGGCTGGCACTGGACCCCTTGAGAGGGCTGGGGGAGGCAGTGGGGCATCCCAGCCAGCCCCCTGCCCCTCTGGTGCTCTGCCTGGCAGGAACCCACAGATCCATGTCCGGGACCACGTATTGTGGGGACAGCAGCGCTCGGCCACCCTCCCCGGCCTGCGCCTGCTCCAGCTCCTCGTCACTGCTGCTACTGCTGCTGCTGCTGCTGCTGCTGCCGCCCCATCTGCTGCTGCCTCCGCTGCTGCTGCTGCTGCTGCTAGAGCTCCAGCGGACCCTGTGACGGACCCTCCGATGCTGCCTCCGGAGACCCTGTTTCTTCTGAGGGGAGAAAGGGGCTACTTGGAGGCCTCAGCTTCCCGGGGTTGGCCGATGACAGCAGCAAGCAGGTCAGCCCTTTGGCGAGAGGTCCAATTGGGGCGCCTCGGGGGTCAAGAGCTGCTGCTGAGTCAGGGTCTCCCTCTGCCCTTGGCCACCCAGAAGAAAGGCCAGGGCCAGAAACCAAATGCCCTCCCTTCCCTCCACCCACCTCCCTCCCTCCTCCTCCTACTGGGGCCCCCAGTGGACCAGGCCATTGTCGGTTTCACGTAAAGTACGAGTGAGTGCCTCACCCCTGTCATGATCTTCCACTTGCTCAGACACTGGGAGCCGGACCGATGGGGCAGCTCAGAAGCTATTTTTGCCCAGTGACCTACAAAGTCCAAACCCCATGGAAATGGCGTCATCCAAATATTTGTCCCCAAGACGAACTCGCTGTTCCCCAGGAGACTCGCCGTGGGCCCTGTCATCAGAGTGGGGCCTCCTGCACACCCTCACACTGTGAGAAGCAGAGTCAAGCATGGTGGGCGCATCTGACTCTCAGTGGATGCTTAGGCCCTTAGGAAAGTTCTGGCAAACGTGTGAGAAGGGAAAATCGTCCCAAGCACACACTGAGGCCCTCACATATCTGCTTGCCTCAGCCATCCCCATGATTCACTCTCCACGCAGCGGCAGGGGCACAGGTGCTGCTTTCACAGGGCAGAGCCTTAGGAGCTGGTATGTCCCTGCACATGGTAATACCATAGCTAGAATTTACTCTAAGGAGACGTTACAGACATAAGCAGACTTAGCTATAAAACACTCAGCTCATTGGGGTGGTGGCACACACTTGCAGTCCCAGCTACTTGGGAGGCTGAGGTGGGAGGATGGCTTGAGCTGCCGTGGGCTATGGTCATGCCACCGCACCCCAGCCCGGATGAGAGAGCTTGCTGTCTTGATCTTGATCTTATTTCTAAAAAAAAAGTTACCAACAACTTACCAACACCATATTTTTCTATTAATTCAATTAACCGTTCCTCTTCTTTTAAATTCCACCGCCCCTTTTTCAGACTGAAATGTAATCTCCTGAGATACCTGAAAGTGACATGGAAAGAAAAGAACCTGTTGGACACTGAGACGCCGCCCGCTGCTGCCCCAGCTTCTTTCAAGGTTTCTTGGCGATGACACTAAAAGTGCAACCGACAAAAGGAAACTATAGATAAAGCGGACTTCATCAAAGTCCAAAGCTTTGTGTCCCAGAGGATGCCTATGAGAAAGTAGAAAGACAGCGGACAGACTAGGACAGAATGTTTGCAAATCACGTGTCTGGTAAGGAACTTGTATCTGGAACACACAGATAACTCTTACAAGTCGGTAACACCAAGACAAATAATGTTAAAAATGGGCAAAGGACTTAAACAGACATTCCTCTAAAAATCTATTTCTGTGAATAGTCACCAAGCACATGGTGCTTGTGAGGTCCCACATCGTTAGCCACGGGGAGGTGCGTGTGAAAACCACAGTGAGACGCCACTTCACACCAGAGAGGGTGGCTAAGAATCACAGACGGATCCCAAGTGCCGGTGAGAATGTGGAGAACCGGAAGCCCAAGACGTCACTAGTGGGAACACGAAACGGTTCAACCCCTTTGGAAAACGGTAAACGGTTCAACCCCTTTGGAAAACGGTCTCCCATTCCTCAAAAGGTTAAACACCGAGTTACAATGTTTAAGAGAAATGAACAATGTGTCTGTGTAAAAACGGGCAGGGGAATGTTCAGAATGTTTTCAGGCTTCACCCACATTGTGCCAGAATTTGCAGAAGTATATTTATGTGAGAATTCCGCTGTTTTAAGGCTAAATGATACTGCATTGCATGAAAAGTTTGTTTTCCACTCATCTGCTGACAAATGCTTGGGCTGTTTCCAAACTTTTAGTCTGGTGAAAGATGCACTGTGCACACTGCTGTATCTGAGTTCCTGCTTTCAATTATTTCGGATTTTATGCTTATCAATCTTGGGGGTATAATTCTATGTTTAACTCTTTGAGGAACCACCATCCTTTTCCACAGAGGCTGGACCATTTTACATTCCCACCAGAATGCACAACGGTTTCAATTTCTCTACATCCCTGCCAACACGGTGACTTTTTTTAGATTACCAGCCATCCCAATGCATGTGTTTGACCTGCGCCTCCCCTGTGACTCACAGCGCTGAGCATCTCTGCATGTGCTTGCTGGCCACCTGTGCATCTTCTTAGGAGAGACAGCCACTCAAGTTCTATGCCCATGTTGAGATTGGGGGTTTTTGTTGAACAGCTTTCTTTTTGGGGTGATATGTTTTACAGTTGATCTTGGTGATGGCTGCACAGCTCAACAAATACTAAATACTGAAAACCACTTAACTCTGTGTTTCGTTGTAATTAATTTATTTGTATTTTTTTGAGAGCCTGGGTTCTGTCACCCAGGCTGGAGTGCAGTGGCGTAATCTCGGCTCACTGCAACCTCCGCCTCCCAGGTTCAAGCGATTCTCCTGCCTCATCCTTCGGAGTAGCTGGGACCACAGGTGCATATCACCATACTAGGCTAATTTTTGTATTTGTAGTAGAGATGGGGTTTTGCCATGTTGGCCTGGCCTCAAGTGAAGTGATCCACCTGCCTTGGCCTCCCACAGTGCTGGGATTACAGGCATGAGCCACGGTGCCTGGCTTTTGAATGACATACTTTAAATGAATGCACTACAGTGCATGTGAATTATCTCAGTAACGCTGTTTTTGAAGGGACCAGGAGCAAGTAAAGCGGGGAGCTGCAGCATCTGCCCAGGGACCCTGCCCACAAGCAGTCTGGGACAGTCTGACAACAAGGGTCGGGAAAGGCTGAACAGGGCGCTATCTCCAGTGCAGCCTGTGCCTTGCTCATGGCAAACACGCAATAAAGTCAAGGTTGGAAAAAATAGCTTATCCTGCTTCCCACACAGGTCAACCCTAGCACATCAAGCCCCCACGGGCTGCGCTCTGCTCCTGTGATGGCAAATCCCTCCTGATTTCCATGGCCCAGCCTGCCCATGGCCTATATGAGGGTCAACTTTCAACCCACGCCAGCCCCTCCCTCACCCAGCACTGTGTAACTCACCGATCTCGGCACTGGGCATCGCTCCTACCTGGCACCTCTTCCCGGATTTTAAACCAATCCTGCTCCCCATATTTGGCAACAGCTTGAAGCAACTTCTACAGGAAGGGACAGGCAGACAAGTGAAATCTCTGCAGGCATAGCTGCAGCCTCCTCACCCTGGACCCAGTCAGACAAGGGCCCACTGGGGCCCTGCAGCCACTGAGCATAGTCCCGCCACTTCCCAGAGGCCAGTTCTCTCAGGGCACAGCACACTTACAGCATCTTCGTCTGGGGCCCAACACCCCTTCTTCAGGGCAGGATCCAAGCTCTTGGTCCACCTATAGATCAGCTGCACGGAGTCCCTCCCTTCCATATAGTAGACAACTAGAAACAGAGGGATGGGGTGGGGTCCTGTGGGGCCAAGTCACACACCATACTGTACACAGCTAGGGACGGGGGGTCCCATGGGGCCCAGACACCCACCCTCCAGACGGGTCACATAGAAAGAGTCACTTTAGTCATCAAGAGGTGAACTGTGGAATAGTTCATCTTGCTGCCCCTCTGTGAATTTCCCCCACACATCTCCACTGTCCGATGTGGGGCCCGTGACAGCCTGAGAGACACTGGGACAGCAGGGGATGTGGTGGGGGGGTCTCACTTCTGCGGGAGGGGATGTGGTGGGGGTATCTCACGTCTGTGGGAGGGGATGTGGGGGGG